>JANCRC010000008.1:16053333-16678750 GCA_024362995.1 Heteromeles arbutifolia | reverse complement strand
ACCAACTAAGAAGTCAAAATCCAAACCCAAATAGGACACCAAAACCAAATAGGTAACACAAACCTAATCTTTTGCATCATCCTAATTTTGAGCCGTAAAACCCAACAAGAAGTTAGAATCGATATGCATGGATGCAATAAATATTCATGTTAATTATATATACGTATATATATATTATGCAGATCGACCTGGGTTTTTCAGCCCAACAGAGAGGGCCAAATGGGATGCAGGGAAAGCTGTTGAAGGTAATAATACCTAGAAATTATTACATTACAAAAACCCTAATGATATATTTAAGCATGCATTTAAATTTGAAAGTATAAAGAGTGATTTTATACCAAACTGATGAGCTTGCTGACCTTCTCTGATATAAGTGGGTCTAATATGTCAATTTTGTGATTCTAAATAGTTTAACTGAAACATAAGAGAGTACTGTTGCTAAACTGACCCTGATGTATGTGTTACTAATCAGGGAAGAACAAAGAAGAAGCAATGGCCGAATACATCGCAAAGGTGAAGCAGCTGCAACAACAAGAAGTAGCCTCCACATAGATCATACATCATTAATGGAGTTCTATATCTATATCTTAAACATTTCCCAAGTGTTTCAAGAAGAAAACACATACAAGAATGTAATAAACCAATAATTTTCAATTTCCACAGCTTCTGCTTTATAATTAAGTCATGATGTACTGCGCTTATGAGTAGAAATGTTTTTCAAATAAGAGCTCTAAACAAGCTGTTGTCCATAGATTTGAACTTAAGAATTCTTCAAATAATAGAGATGCAAATCCCTTAAACTAGGGCTTTGAGGCTCTAATGACTTGGTTTACAAAGAATGAGATATAAAAGAATCTACAGATTCGCATCGTAATTAATTACGTTTGTATACTGAGACTTACTTCAGAGACTAAAAACATAAGATCCATAGAACATCAAGAATCATAAGATCCACAGTCCCAATATTTAGCAATGGTAGAAAAGAAAAAAATGTGTCGAGGAATCCTAAAAACTTTACAAACTAGTAAAAATCTGCCTCTTGTTGACAACCAAAGACAAAAGTAAGAACAAACATCTAGTTTATTTTCATTACCAACGAACACAATGATTACCAACGAACACACCATGTTTAATCAAGTGAAATGTTCATTTGACTGTAAATGTGGACAAGGAAATGCTCAACTGATAAAACAGAATGGAATTTGGGGTATGCCTATGTGTATCCAGCAGCTAAACATTATCTATAAATTTCCTCCAAGCATTTGAATCAAATACTGTAAATTCTAACAAGAAAATGACACACATAATATTATATTTAGAAATAAAAAAAATTGAGGACATTCAAAAAAGAAAATAGTGAAGGAATAGAACCAAGTCCTCGAGCAATATGCTAACCTGGGTCAATACCTGCTGGCTGGCTGGGAATTGAAAATCTATTCCGAAATTGCCTCAAACTGCAAACAAGAAACAACAACAATGAAATTCTTAAACCCTGAAATTCAGCCCATTTCCTAATAATTTATCCCAACTAAAAACCCTGATTCAATTCCCATTTCAAAATTAAAACCTTAATTCCCATTCCCAAATTTTTAAACCCTGAAATCCATCCAATGCCCTACTAATTTATCCCAAATTAAAACCCTAAATTCTAAAATTCATCTCAATTCACAATCAAAATCCTTAATTTCACAATTTCATAATTTGTAATTAGACTTACTTTCAAGGAGAGAGATGAGCATGGTGGCTGCCCGTCGTTTAGAACGAGAGGGAGAGAGACAACCGACAAGAGTAGTGGTGGTGGTTGGATTCCAGATTGTGAAGAGGGAAGAGAGGTCTGGGTTCAAGATTTGGGGTTCGAGCTTGCGAGGAGGAGAGAGAGGTCTGAGTTCAAAATAAAGAAGATGAGGAGGAAGGCTACGGGAGAGGATGAGGAGGGTGGGAGAGAGAAGGAGAGAGAGGGCAAGATGAGCGAGAGGAAGGATAGAGACCGAGGGAAAGAGAGGGTGTGGGAAACTTTTGTCCAAACTTTGGAAAATTTAAAAAAAGCGCCCATTTGCACCGCCAAAATTATCCCAAATTGGCGTCGCGCAAAGTTTTTTTTTTTAACAATAATTATTATAAAATTTATTCAAATTGTGACTTTACTCTTTTCAAATTCAATTCTTTTTACATAAAACCCACAATAATAATACTAACAAAAACCCGACTCGAATTACAATAATAAATTTAAACCTGCTTAAAATATATATATATATATATATATATATATATATATACACTATTCAATTTCTTAAGTGTTATTGTAACAGCCAGTTCCGGAAAATTATTATCGAAGGTGTGAAAAGACTAAAATGCCCTTGGATGTTAATTAAGGTATGTGTGTGTTTAAGTTTGGGAGTGTTTGGTTGGTTGTATTTGGACCACACACACACACCTTCACATCACTCACTTCCTCTCTCTCGCTCCCGTACTCTCTCTATCTCTCAGACTCTCTCTTTCTCTCATTCTATACGTACGGACACACCCATAACCCATTCCAAAACCTTGCAGATCGTGGGTGTTGAGGACACCATTGTGTTCCTGAGGTCCATACGAACACATTCATACCATTTTCAGGTAAGAAAACTCTCGAAAACCCGTAGAACCTTAAGCTTCAATTTGGATACTATTCATGCTCACGTAAAATGTTGTGTTTTTGGAAATTCTAAGTTCATAGGAAGCTTAAGGAGGTCCTTACGAAGCTCGGAGTGCTTCGTTGGAAGAATTTGGACATCGGAATCGCGAGATCGGAGAGTTTGAATTTAACCAAAATTATCGAGGCTTTTTCAAGCGAATCCCCGGCGAGTTGGGGGTTGAGTCAGGTATGGTTGTGTTCATCTTTGTGAGATCTTCATTTTGGTATAAAGTACGTAGAAAATGGTGCAAAAATGAAGAAGTTATGAAGATTTGAAAATTTTCCAGAAACCGGCGAGAATTTAAGTTTCAGACGGCGGCATTGACGACGGCGGACGACGACAACCGGCGAGGTTCGCCGAAGAATATTCTGACGCCGTCAGGTATCTTTAACGGTTTTTGTTACGTTTTAACGAAATATTCCTAACGGTGTCACTGTTCTGTTACACGTGCCAGGCACGTGGCCGAGCGTCTGGCCGTGCCTTGGCCGGCGCATGGAGGCCGAAAAAAATATTTTAAAAATATAGGGTTGTTCATGAGGTTGTGTAGATCATGGTGGTATATTCATATACCCAATTTGAGCAATGTATGAGAAGTTATTTCTAAGGTTCGATTATGTGCGTTAATTAACGTTATTTCAGTTACTTCTCATATAGGCGAGACCTATTCGGAGGACGAGCGTAGCCAGGCTAGGCATGGGGGTTACAACCCGGCTACTTATCAATGAGTGGGCTTTTGTTTTCCGTATATACCTATATACTTGCTTTTCCCAGAAAGTGAATTTAATGAATAGTATGATTTGAAATGCCATGCAAAGTATCTATTTATTTTATTTATGCATTAGTGATTGCATATGATAATGTTGGTGTTGCGGACGCACAGGTAAGTGGCAGGTAAGTTTATATACTAGTTATGATGAGAATGAATGATGTGATGTTATGTGATCTGATGTGATTAGAGCACATAAACCTGCACATTGATATTAGTGCTCCCGTCCAAAGTTAGGGGCATAGTCTTTCACATGATGTTCACCTCCCGCACCGCATGCTCGCCTTGGATCCAAGTTAAGTGCACAGTCCTGTCAAATAGGCCACTATAAGTGGGTTCAACTCGTAGGTGACCCGCGAATCATTCGCACAGTCTTTACGTGATTGTAGCACTAGAGCATATTATTCTATATACAGTGATGTTGTGAAAACCACTAGAGGTGGTATTGATATGTGTGCAAGATATATATGATATGATTGAGTTGATTATGAGCTATATGATATGATGAGATTGTTATGAGCTATATACAGCCGAGGGCTGAGATGATATCTAGTATTCAATCACATTCACAGAGTTATGATTTGGCATTCAGTTATGATACTTTGGCATGGCATACATATATTCATACATACATATTTTCCAGCAAGATTTTGAGAATTATATATATGAGTATATACTTTATTTCTAGGAAATTATACAGGTTTTACGGTGAGGGGTTATAACTTTTGAGAAAAGAAAGGTTTTGAAAAGATTTGTTTTTACCCACTCACGCTTTCTGTTTTTCGCCCCTCCAGGTATTAGGTAGTGTTCGTTGGTGGCATACGAGGAGCTCATCGGACGTTTTGACGGAACTCACTTATGTAGGACCACCTTTGGGTGTTATCTCTATTTAGTACTTTCTGCTTGACTGCACGTAGACCATTTATGCTCTGGTTGTGTAAACCATCTTAATTCTCGCACTAGCACACTATCTTGTTTGGGTTGCTGGTTGCATGATTTTAATTTGTTCGTATCTTTCTGATTAATCTTGCTTCCGCACTGTGCACATGGCTACGTCACCCTCACGTGACGGCCAGCACGCCCCACTTTCAGGTCGGGGTGTGTCAGTTATACTTACAAAATAAATAAATTTAAATCTACTTAATAAAAAATAAAAATAAAAAAATATATATATATATATATACACACCACTGAAATTGATGGGATACGCATTATACAAAACTAGTTCCAACAATCCAACCGTCAAACTTTTTTATATACTTCGAGATCGCATGTGTCAAAAATCGCAAAAAACAAACATTCAGATGTCAAGTAAAGGGACAAAACTTTTTTACGGTTATAAACGAAAAATCACGATTTAACGGTTATTTTAACTCTGATTTTGATGATTTTTTATAGCTACACTCCTTGATCCTATAAGAATACAATGAATGAATTCGATCTTCAATTTATAATATTTACACTAGTGTATACCACAAAATCTTATGTTATACTTAATGAAAGTATAAATAAACTCCAAGTGTTAGTGAATTTATTGTTTTGATGGGATACACATTGTACGAAACTAGTTTCAACGATCCAACCGTCAAACTTGTTTGTATATATTTTGAGATTGCATATGCCAAAAATCGCAAAAAACAAACATTCCGAGATCAAGTACGGGACAAAACTTTTCGACCGTTATAAACAATAAATCACAATTTAACGGTAGTTTTAACTCTGATTTTGATGATTTTTTTATAGCTACACTCTTTGATCCTATATGAATACAATGAATGAATTCGATCTTCAATTTATAACATTTACACTAGTGGATACCACAAAATCTTATGGTATACTTAATGAAAGAATAAATAAACTCCAAGTGTTAGTGAATCTATTGTTTTGATGGGATATACATTGTACAAAACTAGTTTCAACGATCCAACCGTCAAACTTGTTTGTATATACTTCGAGATCGCATACGCCAAAAATCGCAAAAAACAAACATTCAAAGATCAAGTAACGGGATAAAACTTTTCGATGGTTATAAACGAAAAATCACGATTTAATTGTAGTTTTAACTCTGATTTTGATGATTTTTTATTGCTACACTCCTTGATCCTATATGAATACAATAAACGAATTCGATCTTCAATTTAAAATATTTACACTAGTGGATACCACAAAATCTTATGTTATACTTAATGAAAGTACAAATAAACTCCAAGTGTTAGTGAATCTATTGTTTTGATGGGATACACATTGTACGAAATTAGTTTCAACGATCCAACTGTCAAACTTGTTTGTATATACTTCGAGATCGCATATGCCAAAAATCGCAAAAAATAAACATTTAGAGATCAAGTAACAGGACAAAACTTTTCGATGGTTATAAATGAAAAATCACGATTTAACGGTAGTTTTAACTCCGATTTTGATGATTTTTATAGCTATACTCCTTGATCTTATATAAATACAATGAACTAATTCGATCTTCAATTTCAAATATTTACACTAGTGGATACCACAAAATCATAAGGAAGAAATAATTTAGTTTTGGAACCATTCTTTAAGGTCTATAAAAGGTGATTAAATTTGCCTGGCTGCAGAAATTTTATTAAACTAAACTTTTAAAGGGTCACATTATATTCGCACATCAGTTTACAAAAATCATACAAAAACAGTTCTCTAAACTTCACTTCCTCATTTTGTATTAACCATACAAAAACAGTTCTCTAAACTTCACCTCAACAATAACAAAGCAATTCGTTCTGATTTCTAAAGTTTAAAGACGGGAAAGCTACATCCGTTATCTTTCAGCACAGGAGAAAATATAAAAAATCCTCATTTTGTGGGCAATGCTTGGGAAGGCACTGTCTCATAAGCAGCAACTGTGGATGCAGAAAGGAGAACAGATTACACTCAAGTGTTCCGCCATTTGCCACAATCTAATGGATGGCATCACTGACAGCTCCATCCTCTGATTTGACAGTAAGTTTCATCGCAACCTCCTTCCATGAACTGTCAATTCCAAATAACAACCGCACACGAACCTTGAGATTTCGCAGAATGCAATGCATATTTGTCTGGAACCAATCCTTTCTTATTAGTGACACCATGACACAAACAAAGCTGCACAGAGAGAGAGTACAGAAAGTCAACATACAATATGTAATCTGCTACACACACACAAGGAATGTACAAAGCTAGATTATCTTAGGCCATTCGACTATGTCACGATACAATTTTAGTATGTGGAATCTGATAACTAATGAAGTACAAGGCCAGCTTGCACATGAATGGCCAAGATTATTGCGGTCTCAACTATACAATGCTACGCTCATGTGCCCCAAATTCAAAACCATTAGGCGTCAACAACTCAGCCCAGCAAAACCAACTTCAAAAAAGCTTTAGGAGGTAACTAAAATAATTAAGACTGAAAGATGCAAAAGAAAATTGCAGTACCGTCACATCTGAAAAGCCAACGAAACTATCAAGCTCTCCAAAATGAGCCTGAACAGGAGCCTTAGCTTTAGCAAGCTCTGATGGCGGCACTCCATAAAACGCAAAGACAACATCAATGTCAGGGAGTAAAACAGAACTTGCAATTGAGAGAGCACACCACACATGCAAAATCCAGCAACACCACCTATTTTGACTAAACAATAGGTTAATTTAGCAAATTACTTTACTTTCTAAAACTCATATCATAACTGATTCATATCACTATAAATTTTACACATGCGAAGGAGGACTCATTTAAGAAACATGGTAGAAGCTTACCATATTTTGTGGCCAAACTGTTCTGTGGTGATTTCTGTTACAGTACAAACTAGGCATAACACTTACCGCATACTAAGGTTATGTCTTAAAAGAAATCATACAAAAATGGCAACGCATCAAGAGTATACTTAGCATATGCAGCAAATAATTCAGCCAATACATATAATATTAGCAAAAGCTCAACGGATTTAATCCTTGCTCTATTTCTTGTCGCTCTTGGTTATCTTATTGTCTACCACTTTAGTTGCAGCTCAGAGTTTCAAGCTAGACGAAGAACAAATCCAGAAATCTCAGTTCCCAGATGGCTTCTTGTTTGGAGCAAGCACTTCATCTTATCAGGTACCCTTGTTCTTCTTGTAGTTATTTTTTATCTTTGCTCTGCAACTATATATCTGAATGTTAAACTCGCTATTCAATTTCAATGTGATAATTAAGATTGAAGGTGCTTATTTTGAAGATGGAAAGAGCCTAAGCAACTGGGATGTTTATACTCACATTCCAGGTAATTAAACAAGAAAATTCGAGGGTAATTAGTTGCTACTCTTAATTTTGATATTCACTCAAATTAATGTCTTTATACATTCTCTGCGGATGAATGCATATTGGTTCTCCATTTCGTGGGCTAGAATTCTACCCGGTATGTTGTTTTTATCTAGTGTTTGTCTTAATTTGGATTATTCTGGTTAGTCTTGTGCTTCAAAGTCATCGACTTTGCGCGACGAAGACTGGCGTCGCGCAAAGCTGTTTTGCATGACGCCAGTCTTCATCGCGTAAAGTTGGGAAAAAAGCAGTAAAGCATTCATGGTTTGTGCCAAAATCTTGCGTGACGCACAAAACGTCACGCAAACGCCCTTTGCACAACGGCACTTTGCGCGACGAAAACTGGCGTCACGCAAAACAGTTTTGCGCGATGAAGGTGCACTGACGTTTGCTCGACACTTTGTGTTTAGCGTTGCGCAAACATACTTTGCGCGACGAAATTTGCTGCGTCGCTCAAGCATGTTTTTGTACTAGTGAGAAAAGATAAATTTAGATTAGATTGAGTTGAATTTGAGGTGAAATTCAAAATATTGATATATAGTGCATAACCTTTTTTTAGATGGTATACAAAGGGCTCTTCTAACTGATTCTCTCTTTCTTTTATGCGATTTCCCGGTTGTGTCAACAGGTGTAGTGGAAGAAGAAACTGTTGTAGAAGAGACTGTAATTTCTCTGCTAAGAGATTGTGGAGTTGCTGGCTGAATGGTCAGGTCCTTAGAAAACGTTGTAGATGAGAAAATCATTCGAGTTTAGTGAATTTCTCCTGTTTCCAAATTGAAGGTGAAATTCTTTTTTTTTTTTTTTTTTTTTTTTTTTTGCCCTATAAGTCTAAGAAACTCACTTGTCAACTTTTTTTTATCAGTCGATCTCTGATTGAAAACTTACAGGGTATGCCAAAAATCTTTTCACCCTATCTGCCAATAGTTAAAGCATTGATCTCGTCTATTTCATCTTCAAGGACCAAGAACACTTTGTACCTTCATTTAAAAACACAATGCATAGATCAGAAAAGATGAATTGTTCAATGAGTTTAAAGCGGGATTTGTATTAAACTTTTAACTGTTATTCTTTAATGCTAAGATTAAACATATGATAAAATTGAAGTATACTATGATTTTGTATTTGTGTGTTTTTATTTCATCTAATTTTTTTTTACTATGCTTTCTTTCACGAAGGTATAATCTTTTACATTATTTTTTAACATAAAATGTATATCCAATAGATGTTTAAAAAAACCGTTATCTATGAAAATGCCTAGCAATACAATAATCTCTTAAATAATCATCATCTATCAAAGCAATTAATACAGTGAATTATTTTGTAACTTTATATTTCTAAAAATGTTTGGATTTAATCTAATATACGTGTGGGAAGATTGTTAAGACACATAACAATTGGTTAGACAATCATCATCCATCGAAGTGATAAACAATAGCAAATTATTTTCTAACCTTGTATTCGTAAAAAAGTATGGATTTAATGCAATCTAAACCTGGAAGGATTCATAAAACACAAAAATTCAAACATAGGGTTATAGTTATTACCATGGAGTGGGAATCTGATTTGGATATATGCTTCTGGCAAATCAGTTGACCACTTGTTGGATCTTTATACATTTGTTTTGTGCACGTAAGGCAAGTTGTGTGCCACCATTCATACCTCGTGTTGTATCGCTTAATTGACGCTTTGCACAAAAAAGTATCATTATGTAGAATGTTAAAAAATTTATAATTGCAGAGGCACAAATTATTAAATAGATAAGTTTTAAAAGCACATCCAAACGAGCCCTTATATAGTGTGATATATTAACAGATACCATAGTACAGTTTCTAAATAGAAGCAAAACCAACCAGCAAAAAAAAATCATAAATCCAACTGAACACTAAAACGCATGATATAACACCCAGATAAATCGATAAAAGGAAAAAGTAAAAAAACTTAATACCTGACAAAAGAAAGCAAGAACTCCAATCACAAATCCTCAAGACAGAACATGTTTCCAAAAAAGAATTAAAAATTAAAATTGCATGCTCCAATGAAAGAACATCATAGACAGCAAAATAACATGACAGTTATAGGGAAAAAAAACAAAAGCTCGAAAGCAAAACAAAATCAATGGCAAAAAGCACAACAAAAATTAGGACCAACTTACAAACCCAGATTGAGGACCAAACTTACAAACCCAAATTTGCAAGCAGCAATAAATAGAAACATCACCATCACCACTTTTAATAATACAGAGGTAATTCTACTAAGGTATATAAATGGAGGAGAATGATTTTCACCTGTCATTTCTTTTCCCATGCACACTTTGTTTAAATCTGATCTTTGGATTAAAAAATAAAAATTAAGGGATATAAATAAACAGAGGTGTTCTAAGAGAATAAAAGTGAGCAAAAGTCATTTCACTAAATGAAAATGTTCTTTGCCAGACTTATTTTGTCGAATACTGTTTAATGTTATTATATTTGATTTAGATCACATATTTCAAGCACCATATTAACTTTTTTCTTTATTAGTTGTTGAAATGAGGCTGCAGATCTGCTATCCCCTTTTACGTGTCTCCTTTGTATCTCGTTTACTAATATTTCGACACATGTTCTCTAACTTAACTAAGAAATAACTTTGTTAAGTTATTTATTTATTTATTATTTAATATTCAATGCACCCAATTGAGCACAAGGCGAAAGCAACCCAACAATCGTAAACCCATCAAGACCCATTATACATCTTCAATGACTCATGGTGAAGACCCTCTTGAGAGTAACACCAGATCATAGAATTCCAATACCAAGTCTCTCTCAGTCATATTATCAAACACCTTTTGCACTCTCAATCAACCCATCTCCCCCATCAAAAATCAATCGCATTTCCCTTCCTCTTTCTTTTCATTTCCGCTTCAACCGAATTCGATTTGTCGCCGTCTTCGTTTTCACTCTCATTAACTCGGCCTATCAGGGTTTAAGAAGAAAAATATGAGTTTTGCAGATGGCATCCAAGCGGATCTTCATTTTCTCTCTCAGTAACTCGGCCTATCATCGTCTTCGTTGTGTCGCATGGGTTTCGGTTATGGATTTTGATCTGGGGGTTTTGGTTAGGGATTTTGATCTGTGGGTGTTGATCTATGGATTTTGATATGAAGGAACTCAAAAATCTGCAGAAGGAATCCTTCTGTGTTTGATTTTGTTTTTAATTTTTAAATGTCAAATAATAACTTAACGGTGTTATCTCTCAGTTAAGTTAAAGGATATGTGTCAAAATATTAGTAAACGAGATACAAATGAGACACGTAAAAGGGGACAGCAGATTTGCAGCCTTGAAATGAGTAGAAATATATATCTGAATAATCAATCAAACAAAACCATCTGCATGGTGCTTTTTTCGCAGTGGCAAAAAGAAATAAATGTTTATGTACTCTGATGCAAGTTCGACCCCAACCAATCTCCCTCCCATCTAACATTTAACAATTTAACCAACTAATATTATCATTTCGTAAATAAATAAAAAACATAACTACAAAACCACCAATGCTCAAAGACTGAAAAGATAATAATTTTTTAATTTAAAGGGAAATACAAGAAACATATAAGAATGTTCCGTGGTCCAATATCCTAATGGATAGGATGTTGGATTTCTACCCATGCATCTCGGGTTCAAAACTCCCCCAACTCCCTAAATTATTGTAATAGTTTCAAACCCTTCCCTCCCTTAATTTTATTTCCTAGAGGGAACATTTCACATCAATTACATTTTAAAGGAAACGTGCACAATTTATATTAATGCAACCAAACCCAAAGCTGTGGAATTAGGGCAGCAGCATCCATGCAGATGAGAAGATCATGCATGTCTCTTAGGTGCATTGGAAGCCTTTCGGGACAGACTTGCCACAGTAATTCAAAAGCAAGCCTAAGGAGACTGGCACATCAAGATTGATGCGCAAAACGTTGGCCTTAATGGCAGTGCAAAGGCACACAGCAGCTTCAAGATCGGCAAGTCCACCAACGAGGCTACAGCATGGGATCTTTGGTGGGGTCCCCACAACAATGTTCACCAAGTCATTTAACAAGTTGCCACATACCCCTAGCTTAAGGACGTCCTTGGGGCAAGAGGCTTCAGCTGGAGGGCTTGCGGGAGAGTAAGAGACTTCAGATGGAGGACTTGCGGAAGGAGAACTTGTGGGAGGGCAATAGGCTCCATCTGGTGGGCTTGCAGGAGGAGAGCTTGCAGGAGTAGAGCTTGTGGGAGGAGAGCTTGCGGTAGGAGAGCTAGCGGGAGGAGAGCTTGCGGGAGGAGAGCTTGTGGGAGAAGAACTTGAAGGAGGAGAGCTTGCGGGAGGAGAGCTTGCGGGAGGAGAGCTTGCCCGAGGAGAACCTGAAGGAGGAGAGCTTGCGGGAGGAAAACTTGCAGGAGGAGAGCTTGCGGGAGGAGAGCTTGCGGGAGGAGAGCTTGCGCGGGAGGAGAGCTTGCAGGAGGAGAATTTGTGGGAGGGAAATTTGCGGGAGGAGAGCTTGCGGGAGGAGAGATTGCGGGAGGAGAGCTTGCGGGAGGAGAGCTGGCTGGAGGAAAGCTGGCTGGAGGAAAGCCTTGGGGAGAAGAACTTGCGGGAGGAAAGCTTGCAGGAGGAGAACTTGTGGGTGGAGAGCTTTCGGGAGGAGAAGGGCAACGAGTTGCACTGACTGTAGTGAAAAACAAGAGGTTAAGGGAGAGCAGAAGAGCAATGGTTGCAACTGCCTTAGAAGAAGCCATTTTTTGAACTAGATACTGATACTCCTTAGGAAGTGACTGATTGATCATATGCTTCCCAGAGGGGTTTTTAGGTGGCGGATATACTGAACAGAATTAAGCTGGGGTATTTATAGCATTTGTACCATTATTGGAATCAAAATGTGTCAAAGAAAACCATGTGATCACACAGTATAGTGTTTTGGATCCACCTGTCACTTGCTGCCTGCGGTGCGACGTGGAGAGTGAGGCCATTTCAAATTTTGTACATACTTGTATTATGTGCTTAATTTCTAATATACAGCACCAAAACAAAAAGGACGCCTTGTTATTATTTGGCACAAAATAATTCTAAGCCACTTAGTTTTTAGTGTCCTAGTTTGGCCAAAATGTTTCAAAGAATCAAGGGAAAGATATGTAGCAGCCGACATGGATCTCAAGTGTGTGAAAAAATGGCTTCTAAAAATTAGTGCGGGCGTTATAAAAATTAGGGTTCTTTACATATAGCCCCTTGAAACTCCTATTTTTCAAATAAAAACCCACCTAAATTTAAACATTCAAATAAAATCCAAATTTTAAAGAGTGATGTTATTCATATCCCAATGTCTTATCTTCCCACCTACCTTTTAATGAATTTTTTAATTACAAATTTGTCCATTTACAAAAAGACTGATAAGGACATTAATTATCTTGTTTTACTTAATTTAAAAATAAAAAAAAGGTTGGGCATGGGAGTCTATTTGTCTACGTTAAAACCCTAACTCATATTTTCATGTCCTTTCATTCAGCGAAAATAAAAAAATAGCAATGGACTTAGAAGATGACTTTTTCATTGAACAGGTGGAAGATGACGCTTCTACGGAAGAGGTAGAAGATTATGTTTCCATTGAAAAGGTAGAAGAATAATTTGTGTGTAGGTCATTTGACTTTGTCCATCGTATTTTTCAATTTGTCGTTGTCGAATCCTCTGTCGTTTCATTTGAATTTGCAAACCTTAGTGGTTTTCATTTACATATTATTTGTTATATTTTTTAAGAGACAATTTTATAATTTCATATGTTTGTATATATTAAAGGTTATTTTGGGAATAATAGTGGGTAGGAAAATAGCATTTTAATTTTTTAACTTTTTAAGGTGGGTGAGGTTATAACGTGGGTGGGAAAATAAGACAATGCGGAGGGTCTAGTAGCTCTCATTTCAAATAGACTGCCATGTAGACAAATATATGACCAACTATTACAATACATTTACAACTTATGCCACAAAATTCTAATTTGGTCAATAAATGTTATTACTCATCCTAATTATGATGAGCAATTAAATCCATATGGATATTTTACCTTTCTTGTATCATAAATATTAGCAACATATATAAATTAATTTACCAAATTAAAAAACAAGACATATCTTGTACGGAAATAATATTGTTTGAATAATGTAATTACCTACATACAAATTAATTTACCTACTTATAAAATATTATACTAATTTACCTGCATTTTGAATCATGTAATTACCTACATACAAATATTATACTAATTTACCTACATTTAAATTAATTTACCTACTTATAAAATATTATACTAATTTACCTACTTATTAAATTAATTTACCTATTCCAAAAAAAAATAAAAATAGTGATATTAGATAATGCTCGAATGTTGTAGGTTTGTGCCTGCAGGCAATTAAATCTAATGCACATAAATCATGTAGGTAAATTAGACCATTTTGGAAGTAAATTAGACTCTTTAAATTTTGGTTTGATGGAATAGGTAAATTAGACTATTTTGTAGGTAAAAATTGCGCGGAACATATAGGTTTTGTTTTGTGTATTAGGGATTGGAGTATTAGCCGAAGCTGTTTTAGGTAAATTAACTTATATATTTAATGCACAAAGTTATGAAATTAGTATTATTATTTTTCAATCGGCACGTTATAACAATTTGATAGTTAATACATTGAATATACAATGAATAGCATGAATTATTTTGTAAAATATATAAAATTAATTAAATAGATATAACAAGTAACTGATCTAAAAACCCTACCCAAGTATTAATAGGGGTAGTTTAGGCATTCGGAAAATACATAATTTGAAAAGTCAAAATTAGTTAAATAATTTGTTTAGTTGGAGGCTAGTCAATGTGCTTTATTCAAGAAAACAAAAAGAGATGGGTTTTAGTAGAGGAAAATATAGCTTCAAGGGGTAATATCAAATTTTCAGTAAAAATTAGTAAACCAACAAATATGGGCTGATAAGAAATCTGAACTGAAAAACAATTCATCTAACTTAAATCTTCCACGATTCAATTCTACTTGCCCACTAGCTTCATATGTGAGGATGTAAAGAGTTGCCCAGCTTCTTGTCTAAAAAAGAAAAGGATTATATCCGGCTTGTTTGATATTCATCTCGTTTTTAGTTTTCCTTTTTGCATTTGAGATATGGGAACAGTATATAGGAGAAAAGAACAAGGGTGTGAAGAGATAAAGAATAATGAACGAAAATAAAATCGTAAAAACAAAACCAACATAACATACTTTTGTTTTTAGTTTTGAAACTGTGTGTCTTTTTCCATTTATTTCTTCTACATCCTCTATATCTCTTATTTCTCTCATATTTTCCCTACCATCATTCCACCATTATATCTCTCATTTGTCTCATATATTTTCCCTACCATCATTCCTCCGTTATATCTCTCATTTCTCCCATGAATCTCCCCTAGCATCAATCCTCCACTATACCTCTCATTTTTATGATTTTTATCTCAAATATAAAAATGAAAACTTAAAAAAAAAAAAAACAAAAAACAAAGTGGTTATCAAAGGAAGAAGCTCTGCATCCACAAATCTCAGATGTTCTAGGCATTACACTTATCAGAAAAAACCAAAAGTACCGACCTCAATTTTGGAATGGCTGCTTACCACACGCGCTTATCTACTATTTAGCCAGATAACAATGTGGAGTAGAAGCATTCAGCTATGTATCGGCCTCAGGATTGGAAAAGATAAAACCTAATGAAATATGAAAAGCGTTGCTAAGGAGCCATGGATTTAACATAGCCATTGAACATGGTGTTAATTTATTAGGGCTTAAATAAGATGGTTTTTAGATTATAATATGAATGGTTTTATAATCCTGAATTAGATCCTTCTTATAAAACACGTAGACACATCATCTACAATGATTTCTATATATATATATATATATATACACACATACAGGACCCTTACTAAGAGGGATCCCCATTTTTCTAAAAAAATGGGGACACCCTCTTGACCGTTTGATTGACTTTAATGAAATTGTGTGGTTGAGATTAAAACACAAGCCACACAATCTCAGCCACACAATTTCATTAAAGTCAGATCCAACGGTCAAGAGGGTGTCCCCATTTTTTTAGAAAAATGGGGATCCCTCTTGTGAAAGGTTTCATATATATATATATATATGTATGTATATATGTTTTGCTTTTATTTACAAGCTTGCCATTTTTTTCTTACCTATTGTCAGTAGTAATGCTAGATAATTGTATCCCGTACATGGCAATTTTAATGCTAAGTCAATTCTCAAATAGAAAAGAAATATCTATAATCAATTAACGCCATATTTATTGTATAAGGATAATGTTAGAGAGACTAAATTTGCAAACTAAATTATGTATCACCAATAGGAATAAACATGTTTATGAACGTTTAAGTAATAAACTAATCATTAACTTCCATGTCCTTTAATTTTCAAAACTTTATCTATAAATTTAGTCTCCCTAGCATTACCCATATTGTACAAATACCATTCTAGTTTCACGTGACAATGGGGAGTTACATTTGTACGGTAAATTTTTGTATTGTACAATATTTAGGTACGATAGTTTAGGTCCATTAATTTAGTTGCAAATATTTTGCTTAACTACCTTAGTCATTAGTTTCATTTGTATAACAAAGTTTTGTATTGCATGTATTTATATTTGCTTGGGTCCATTAATTTAGGTGCAAATATTTTGCTTAGGTACATCATATGGTTATGATTGAAAGATATCCAGTGACATGTGACATAGTAATAATAAGATTAAACAAGCTGATTAATTTGAAAATGTATGGAAGGCATGTCCGGTTGGTCCTTAAATAGGGTAAATAACACAAACATTCCTTAAGGTTTATTCAGTTTTCTCAAAACTCCATCACGTTTGATAAGTAACACTAACACCCACTGAGGTTTTAATTCACTTTCACAAATTAGTAAAAAAATCAGTCTATAAAAAGACAAATACCCTTATAATTAATTACTTAACAAAATAAAAAAAAAATTATGAATAAATAAAAAAAAAACTAAAAATTACCCAAGACATTAAAATAAAAAACAATAAATGAAAAATCCTATTGGAATCCAAACATCTAACTTATGTTTGTTTTTCCACTACCACCACCCACAAACCCATTCCCCTCATTTCCAGCAACCCCCTCCTGATCTTTTTCTTGGTTGAACAATCCCAAAGGTTTGAACAAAAGAGATGGCGATGTCGACAAGAAAATTTTCTAGAAAGTACGAATTTAAGATAGATCGAGTGAAAGAGATGTTGATGTCGACAAGAAAATTTCAAAATGAAAGAGCTAGCGATGTCGTTATTGGATAAGAAACATGAACAGAGTGGGTAGCGGAGAACTGGCGGTGCTCTCCAGTTTCATGAAGAAAATCGCTCTTTTTCATCTTCTTCTAGTGTAATTAACCCATATATTTATGCTTGCTTTAGTTCCAACCCCTGTTGATTTTAATGAAAGCCATCAGACGATGAGAGTGCTTGGATCTCCTGCACTAGAACCGTTAATAGTTAATAGTTGTAGCCCATATCATTCATTATTAATTCTCAACAAATAAAAACTCTGCTGCAGCATATAATTACTCCCAAATGAAATTGATTTTATATGTTCATGTTCATGGCCTCCCTCCACCCCAGTTCAAGACCAAATGTCAAGGAGTGTTGGGCGGGATTGAGGTGGTTGAAAGCGAGAGAGAGGAAAGGAGTCGTCTTTTGGTGGCAGCATTATTTTTAGGAAGATGTCGGCTGGAAATGGAAGAGAAATAAGATCCATAGGGTATTTTAATTTTTGTTAAATTTTTTTAATTTTTAAGTAATTAAGGGGGGATGTATTCAATTGAGAATTTGAGACCCCAAAAAAAAAAAAATTGAAATTTGAGACTTTAATGGATTTATATATTCATAAATTTTTATGGAGTTTAATTAATTTGTAGAGATTCCATATAAAATTTTGATTCAATTCCCTCGAAATCTCATGAGGAGAGTTGAGATTTATGAATGCTTAAAATACACTACGAAATCTCTCAAATTCCCTCTAATTCCTCAACTTTCTCAATTTCTTTAAAATCAATTTCTAATTGAATACGTCTGGAATGTTGTAAACTTCTTTAAAATCTTAATTGAATACATTCGGATTTCTAAGGATTTTAATAATCTATCTTAAAATTCTAATTGAATACCCCTTGAATTTCAGAGAATCACTTAAAATTCTTATTGAATACCCCTAGATTCATTAAAAAAATTAAAATCCCTCAAAATTCCAATTGAATACACCCCCCCTAAATATATGAGTAAATACGGAGTGATGTGAAAGCAAATTAAAACCTCAGGAAGTGTTAATGTTACTCATCAAACGTGAAAGAGTTTTGTGAAAACATGACAAACCTTAGGGGTGTAAGTGTAATTAACACTCCCCAAATATGGTAGTTCAATTTCAAACGAGGTAAGACAACGAAATATGTACAACACAAATAGAAAATTTCCTTTGACACAATTATATTATAGTAAAAAAGAAATAGCTAAACTAAAAGGAAAAAAATAATAAATATGATATGGAATATAATGTTGATATAAATATAAGGTCAAACGACTATAATCAATCTATATTCACCAGACTATCAGGGGTTAGCATACCAACTGAATATGGGATTGGACTAGGCTCGCGACACTAATGACGACAAATTAGATGAAATGTGGGTAACTATTGGAGCAACAGTTCTAAGATTTTAGTCCAAATGAAGCTATGATCCCTTAACTAAAAATCCGTAAGTATTGATTCTTGAACTTGTTATAATGTGGAGTAATGGTTCTTTTGTCCCTCTAAATTCTTTATTTATGGAAATTTTAACAAAGTTAGTCAAGACCATTACTCCACATTATAACAAGTCAAGGACCAGTACTCACAAATTTTTAGCTCAAGGACCAAAGTTTGATTGAGTTAAAGTTCAGAGACTACCTCTAAATTTGATGGTAGGGAAAAATGGCCATTTAAATAGAGGCAATTTCTTTCAGTGAAAGAACTTTCATTATACTAGTAGGAAAAACTATTTGCGTGACAGAATTTTGCTCGACAAAGACATTTTGCACAACGAAAAAAAAATGTTCGTCGCGCAACGTTGGTCAACTTTGCGCGATGGAAAAGTTCAACGCGCAACAAGATGTTCGTCGCACAAAGCTAGTAAGAAAACTGCAGGTGATTTTTTTTTAGCGTGAAAATAAATGTGCGCAAAGCTCGTTCAGTTTTTGGGGCAAAACATTCAACGCATGGGAATCAGAGGAACACTTGCGCGGCAAAGGCTTCGTTGCGCAAGTTACAGTTAGATTTGAGGCAGACCATTCACTGCATGTGAATCAGATGAATCTAGACTATATTTAGTGTGGGTCTTTGCGCAACAAAGCCTTCATCTTGCAAAGGCCCTAACGTTCCTATAAATATGCGCTTCTACTCTTCTTGTTCTTCACAATTATGCTCTCTTTATTCACAATTCTATTCATGCTGCGATGGAGGATAAAAACAAGGATCAGAGCGTGCCCGCCAACCCGTATGATTTGAGGCAACATCTGGAGTTCGCGCAAGCAATTGGTGTAGCCATGCAGAATAATTGTCTTAATGCTGAGTGGCGTTCTTGGAAATATGTGCCCGAGAATGTGAAGAAGGCGGTGATGGATGAATTATTAGTAAGTATACTGTTGATGGATCATTAATTAATTATGTTGGAATTAATTATTTGCATATATGTGTAATAGTGTAAGTATACTCTTGATGACGATACAAACGAAGAGTTGATGAAGTTGATGGAGGCGGCATTGAAGGGAGGTTGACGTCGAGCGGAATGGAGGACCATCGAACTAGTAGTTTTAAATTTATGATTTTAGGACAATAATTATATTTAAGGTTTTTTTTATAAGTTATGTATTTAGACTTAATTAAACTTTAATTCCCGTTTGGTTTTTTAAATAATTGAATAGAATATAATATTAATTTATTTAAGGTTTTAATTATTTTCAGAATAAATATTATAATTGAAAATTTGTTTGTAATTATGAAGTTTACGTAAACATAGATATCTATGTTTACATAAACTTCATAATTACAATCTATCACATTCGTCGCTAGAACATTTGCACGACAAAGCTTGTCGTTGTGCAAAACCTTGCGCGACAAAGCCTTCGTCATGCAAATAGCGTTCAGTTTTGGGTCAGCGTATTTGGTGCATCTGAATCAAAGAAATCAATACGTATTTAGTGCATATGTTTGCGCAATAAAGTCTTCACCGCTCAAAGTCCCTAACTTTCCTATAAATGTGCGCTTCTGCTCTTCTTATTCTTCACAATTTATTTCGGAAACGCTTACCAAGTCTGCAGATTATAATCAGTTCGTTCTTTGATTGTTGGTACGATGGCCGATAGTGGTGCGCGTTTGTCAAAGACAACGGATGGCGAAGGTTCCGGACAAGGTTTGCATTGTAAATTTTGTATTTTGTATAAATTTTTTATTTTGCTTCGGTATTATGAAAATATATTTTGTGGATAGACAAGACGAAATTTGTTGCGGTACGTGTTCAACACACTTATGGTCGCAGCTGTTACCAAATCACTGCTAACAAAGTAATAGGGGTTGTGATGTCAGAATAGCACGCCAGCTTAGGGCTCGACATTGGAGCATTGGTGCGTACCAATGTGCTGCGAATTAGGAGTCTTGGAGAGCCATCCCCGAGGAGTTAAAGATGCACATGACTGATGAGTTAGTTGTATGCGTTTATTTTATTAGTTAAATAATAATGTTTGTTAATTATAATATAATAGTGAGCTTTTAATTTATTAATTTTTGCATGACAGCCCAATTGGGACATTGACAAAAGTGACCAAAATCTGATGAAGGATATCGACAACATGTTGTATTTTGCGGTTCACGCATTAGAGTTTGAACGTGGGAAATGTGGTAGCATCTCTTTGCATTCTTCTGGTGCATCGTAATTTTTTGTATCTACGTCGTGCACTTGAAGAACTGCAGGGAGATGCTGCCAAAAATTTTCCACAACTAACTCTAATGTGTTGGAACCGTAAATTACAGCACGTAACTGTGCATTCTCGAATGAGATAGGACCTATACCGGAGCCATAAGGTGGCATTTCATAATGGAAGTTGTTGTAACCCTTGTAAAAGAAAAAATTTGTTTGCAGGTGAAATGGACAAATAGTGGATACATAATCCTAACAAATGTGCTGATGATTATTTGGATCGAATAAATGAGTACATTGATTTTGCAATTACAAACAACCACGGTTCAACTCAAATTCGGTGTCCTTGTAGAAAGTGTAACAACTTAATGATTGAATATTTTGAAACTGTTCGATACCATTTAGTCAGAAATGGAATGATGGAAACCTATACTACGTCCTCCCACATTACCCGAGCACTGGATACAGTAAAATTTGTTGTGGTGCCAAATGACCAAATTATGGACATTATCAATGATGCTTTTCCAACCGCTAGTTCGAATACCAATAAGGAAGTAGAAGATGACGTCCCTTCCACCTTGGACAGTGAAGCATTCGAAAAATATGAAAAACTATTAAAAAGTGCCAAGCAAGAATTATACCATTATTGCGAAGGATTTTCAGTGCTCACGGCCATTGTTGAGTTGATGCATGGCGAAATAAAGTTTCGTATGTCGAACTAGTGTTTTGATTACTTTTTGCGGGTTTTCAAGAGGATGCTTCCAAGGGACAATTACCCTCCTAAATATCATAAAAGTGCAAAGAAGGTGCTAAGTGGTTTTGGATTGGGATATGAAAAAATTCACACGTGTAAAAATAATTGTGTTTTGTTCTACAAAAAGAATAAAGCGTTGGATAAATGCCTTGTATGTACTGAGTCGCGGTTTAAAATGACCTCTCAGAATAGAAGAACTAAAATTCCACAAAAAGTTATGCGTTATCTCCCATTAAAGCCCAGGTTGCAACGGTTGTATACGTCGACGCACACTGCAAGCGATATTAGGTGGCATAAGGACAGGCGAGTAGATGACGATGTTATCAGACATCCTACAAATGGAGAGTCCTGGAAAGAGTTTGATCGGTTGTACCCCGATTTTGCACGTGAGCCCCGGAACGTTAGATTGGGACTTGCGACAGACGGGTTTAATCCGTTTGGGGTTCTAAACCAAAACCACGGCACTGGGCCAATCTTCTCAATTCCATATAATTTGCTGCCTCGGAAGTGCATGAAAAAAGAATATATGATGATGACATTGTTGATAACCGAAGATCCGGGCACGTCTATTGATGTGTATTTACAACCGTTGATCGATAAACTAAATGATTTATGGGAAAACGGTGTTCCCACGTACGATAAATCTACTAGGAAGATGTTCACTTTGAGAGCAGCCATGATGTGGATTATAAATGATTTTCCTGCGTACGCTATGATGTCTGGGTGGAACACTAAGGGCTATTACGCATGCCCAGTTTGCAAAGAGAACACAATGTCTAGTTGCACGCGAAAAAAGTTTGTTACCTATGACATCGTAAATGGTTGTTGTGCGACCACGAATGGCATCAAAATGAGACAGCATTCTTCAACGACGCAGAGCTTTGGCCAAGACCCAGAGAATGGTCCGGCGATGAAATTTTGGCTCAGGTGAATCGGTTGGACTTTGCTCCGTTGGGTAAATCCATTAATAGGACAAGACCAGACACACATCTAAATTGGACACACAAGACGAGGTTGTTCGAGCTCCCGTACCAGTCCAAATTAAAATTGAGACACAACATCGATGTAATGCATGTTGAGAAAGATGTGTTTGATACATTGGTCGAAACTATACTAAACATCGAGGAAAAAATAAAAGACACAATAAAAGCTCGGATTAATCTGGAAAAAATAGGGATTAGGCCGGGTTTATGGATGACGAGGGACGGAGACATAGCCAGAAAGAAGCTCTCATCATTTTCAGTGAAACTGGATAAGAGGAAAGAGTTTTTGCAGTTTCTATCTTCTATAAAGTTTCCATATGGGTATGCTTCAAACATCGGCCGTTGCATAAACGTGGATGAAGGAAAATTTTTCGGCCTCAAGAGTCATGATTTTCATGTCATACTTCAACGCCTTCTCCTAGTGGGAATTCGACACCTTTTGCCCGAAGACGTAGTGAAGCCGAATATGTTGGTGGCGAGATATTTTTCTCAATTAACTACAAGATCTTTGTGCAAGTTCGATGTTAAATAGTTGCGCAACGATATTATTGAAGTGCTATGCAAGTTTGAACAAATATTTCCTCCAGCTTTCTTCACAAGCATGATTCACGTGATGATTTACTTGCCGGATGAGGCACTTGTATCCGGACCCGTCAACTATCAATAGATGTATTCGAAAGAAAGGTATATAATCGCCATAAATACTATAGTTCGTCATGTATGTACGATTTGATTTCTATGGAAAACTGACAAGTGTTGTGCAATTGCTTTACAAAGACCGATTTCAAGTTTAAGTGTCGTTGGTTTGATATAACCCCACGTAGGGTTGGAGGTGTTAAGTGAAACGATGGTTTGCTATCGGTCAACACTAATAGATGTTGGTATAATGACAACCCCTACATTTTGGCAACGATGGCCAAAGAAATTTTCTATATAGATGACCCTAATGGTGGGAGGGAAATGGAAAGTAGTTCAGAAGATTGAGCACGGAGGGCTATATGATATTCCAGACCAAGATCCTGCTACCGATAACGATTATGGTGACGTTGCTGACCAACAATTGGAGACTTCAACGGAACTTGATGTAGATACACTGCGGGATATGACTATTGTACAAGAACCGTATCAGGTAGCCAGAGGTCCTGAAATCGAAATACTGATCGACTACACTATAATTGACCTTGGGGATCTGAGCGCGTAAACGACGATGTTGACGTGCCTACAGACGAGGAGGAATGAGAGTCTGAATCTGACGATAATGATGATATTTATTCTAGTTCAAAAGAGGATTAATGAAAAATTGTGATGTAAATGTAATGATATTTATTGAATGGTATTTATTTTGTATACAAACAAAAGTTTCCTTTAAAATTTGTAACAAAATTAATATAAAAAAAAATTATTTAAACCAAAAAATATATTAAATTTACATATATGCGCGACGACGTATAAGAAATGTTTTGTCGCACAAATATTTAAAAAATCATTTTTTTTTCAAAAATTGGTGGCGCAACAAAAATTTAAACACCCTCGTCGCGCAAACATGTAAAAATTTGATTTTTTGCCAAAATTGGGCGCGTTTTTATTTTGGCGCCTACACTCTATCTCTCTATATCTTAGACTTACTCAATCTCTCTATCGATTCTATCCGAACTCAAGGCTCAAGCTGCTTACTCTATCTCAGACTCACTATCTCAGTGTTTCCCTCTCTCCCTCTCTCACACTCTCTATGTTTCTCTCTTTCTGTCACTCTCCCTCTCGCATCTGTCTCACTCCAATGCCACACCCTTTCCCCGCCACCGCAACATTACTAGGTAAGCACCCAGTCTTCCTTAATTCATCTCTCTTAATTCAATTATTTATAAGTGCAATTTTTTCAATTTTTCTGTTGAATTTTTTTAATTACAACATTTAGGGATTTAGGGTTCGAATTGGGAATCCTGGGTTAGGGATTTAGGGTTCAAATTGGGAATCATGGGTTATTGATTAATTGATTAATTAGTTTTTATTATAAATATGTATTCATATTTTGTTTCTAGATAATGAAAAATGTGTTTTACTGTGACAAATTCTTTGATTAGGATAGTTAGAAATTTGAAAGGATGAAAATTTCTAATTAACATTTAATTAATTTGTTGTTTTCATATTGTTTTCAACCAAACACAGCTTTGGCAGTATATACATTGTGTATCTGTGCGTGTGTTTTTCTTAAAGGTTTGAGAAAAACCTTTAAGAATTTGCAATTATTTGAAGTTATTTGAAGTTTAGTCGAATTTGCACAATGTGGATTAATTGTTTCGCATTTGTATTTGTAGCCACCCAGGAACTTTTCTACTGCACAAGGGAAGAAGGAAGTGAAGGTTCAGGTAATTCACGATTTTCATTTAAAAGAAAAATATTTTCTTGGCTTATTATTGTACACAAGCATCAAATAGTGAACTAAATCTAGGTTGATTGTTGCTGTCATTACCCTATGTTCTCATGCTTTGCTGAAACTGGACTGGTGCTTTTGAATTTTGCTCTGGACTCAATCATATCTTGCATGTTTTACTGTGTTGACGGAATTCATAGTTTTGTCTATATTTTTCACAAAGTATGTTATATTGTGGTATGCATAATTAAAAAAACTATTAGGATGTCACTTAGGATGTCACATAGTTTTGTCTATACTAAAAGTGGACTGGCTAGTTCTTGTTTCTTTGACAAAATAATTAAGTGGCTTAATTATTTCCTTTTCCTAAGAAGGTTAACAAACACATGGAGTTCGGAGCGAAGTCAATTAAACAAACCTAAGATTGACATGTTTGTTTGTGAGCCTTTGATTCATTGCATCTTGCATATGGAATCATAAGTTCTTAGGTGCATATAGCTAGCACTTAGTTGTCATTCCTTTATCATTGTTTTTCCATGAAACATTATAACAATATGGTTTATGAATTGTGAAGATGCTACTCTGAAAATGAGCACACTACTTGATCATTCCTATTTGTTTATGAATTGTGAAGATGCGAGGAAATGTCTCAAATTTAAAACTTACCATACCTTGTAAGGGCTTGCAAAGAACTGGGTTACTCACTTCATTGCTAATTAAGTTTAGAGTGTAATCCCAACTTCCTTGATAGTAACATCAGAACATTTCTGTTCAATTTCTTCATGGTTTGGGGTTGTTTATTCTGTAATGTGTTTACTATCTAGTGTGAGTATAAGGAAAGAGGTTGAAACTTTTAGCTGGGGTGACCTTAACTTCTAGCTCTACTTGAGAAAATTTATGATAGTAGAATATCTTCTATAATTTCATTCCTTTTTTATTTCTCAAATTTCATTAAGCCAACTTGTAGGTATTTGAAAATTTCAATTGATCAATTAAAGTACTTAAATATAACAAATTCAAGTTATGTCTTTTACTTTATATTCATTCGAAGGAGCATGAATAATATGTTCTACCCCTTATGTAAGCATCATATTTTTAGTGTGGGACTTAGTTGCCTTCATCTTTTGAGTGTGACTAATTGATTAAGATTTATATTGGGGTATACCGAGTGAGAGATAAATTGTGAGAGTGACCGAGTTTATTGGGTGTATTAGGAACTCCTTTAGAGACTATTGAGAAGGATTGAGATGAGTGAGGTTACAAATGAGTATGTGACACAAAGAGGAGCCGGGAAAACATTATTCATTATATCGACATTTTGTTATAACCCACAAAAGCTTTTAAATGTCATCGCTTTCTGCAGTTATTCGAATTCAGAAGATAAATTATAGAAAAACTGGTTGGAATTCACCTGTTTTAAAGACTGTATCAATAATAGTATATGTTTTCACAATTCATAAACAAATATGAATGATTAAGGAGTAAAACTGCGGAGCTGATGAGAATTGGTAATTTTTTCATGTTGAACTTGCTCTTTTTCACTAAGTGATCTGAAATATCCCAAATCAAAACTAAAATTGTGAGTGATTTGGTGAGCAATCTCTTATGTTGCAGTAATTTTGATGTTAAGACCCACTGCATTTAGCCATGCTGCTTCTAACTTAATTGTTGGGTTGAAGAACATGTAGTTCTGCCTTTTATTATGGCCCTAAATCTAGGACAGCCTCACTAATTTTGACTAGGCAGATTCTAACTGCTGGCTTATCGAGCCCCTCAGGGGGGGGTGGAGGGGGAATGAAAAAGAAAACATAAAATGTAGACAAAACCCCATTTGATTGTCAATACCTTCTAGGGTTTTTCATGACAAACGTGAGTTTTCTCCCAATTATTCTTAGTGGATTCTAGGGTTTGCTAATGGATTCTACCTTGAGGTTATCGTTCGATTTCCCTTCAATATATTTGTTGCATCATATATGTCATTGTAGATGGGTCAATTTGTTTGTTTGTTTTTATGAATAAACTTGTTCCTTGCAATACTCTTTTTTATTCCAATCTCATGTTTTCATTCACCTTATATATGTGAACTGAAATGCATATAATAAGATGATATCTAAACAAATTCATGATTGTTTTTTTCTTGCTTTTGTAGATGTCGAACTTAATATCAAACTAGTGGGCAGCTAGTAGGGGCAATCAGACACATTCTCCAGGAGGCAGTGCTGCTGCCACCTCCACACCTGATATGGGCACAATGGGTGTCTCTCCGGTCACGCCTTTGGGGCCAACGATGTCTACCACTCTTACGTCATCAACTTCTTTGGTGACGTATCCTGAACTAAGTGCCCAGCAGACTTATCGACAGCCTCGAAGTTCTGAGAAGGCTTAGAAGTCTGGTGAAGCTTCCTCTGTCCATAGAGAGGGGTCCCAGACAAGTAAGCTTGCTCTGTCCATTGATAAGCTTCCTTCTGGTTTCATGATGGTCAAAGTAACATTAACATTAGTCCATAGGCATGCTTGAACCTTCAAAACTATCACATTCCCATTAAGTAGAACAAACTTACTAACAACTTCGCTTTCAATGCTTTGCCTTTATTGTTGTCAGTTCGTGTAATCACATAAATAGATGCTCTCTATATTAGTATAACCACTACTGTAAATGATTTAAGTTGGCATACCTGGCATTGGAAGCCAAAACTTGTTGCAGACTCATAGTGTAAAGACATATCAACAAGTTGTAAATTTTGTTTTAACGTCCACAATTGGTATAAACTGTTTGAATTGTTGGGTGGATGTGTTGTTTTTGTTGTTATATTGTCTGCAGGTTTTAGGAAATGTTATAGTTTTAGGGGAGGTTCTGCCGAATTTTCGGTAGAAAATAGAGTTCGTCTAATGTTTACTTTGTTTATTTGGTAAGTCAACAAAAAAAAAAAAAAAACCAGGGGCTCTTACAAACTACTTAAGATGTCACAGACCACTCGCACCACGACTAAGAAGATCACCATTACGTGGGATCCTCGACATCGTGCGGCTGCAACAAAGGAGCAACACAGTGCGTTGGCCACCGATGTTGGCTCGGTTATCAAGAACCATTGCCCCCTTATGTGGGAGTCATGGAAAGCTGTCCCATCTGAAGTCAAGGAAGCCATTCTTCATGAATTATCGGTAAGTATTTTCAACCTCAAATACTAAATTTTTATTAAAGTATACAAAGATTTTAAATTTTAACTACTATTTATTTGTTGAGTTTTGCAGCATCACTATGAGCTCTCTAACCTCGATGCCAATCAAATGCAGTACATCAACAACCTTTGCTCCGGTAGGTTCACTCAATGGAAGAGCGACCTCCACAAGCATTATAAGCTATATGACGGTCCGAATGTCGCTCTAGCAGTTGGGTGCCTAATAGAGTTAGTAGACTGTCGGGATGAATGGGAGTGGCTCTGCCGCCATTTCCAAGACAAGGAATACCTCGTACATATAAAATTCTCAAAAAATTTCATTTTTTCATTCATTTGTTATAAATATCTAAACTAATATGTTTTTTTTTTTAATTCAACAGAAAAAAGTGGAGGCAAACTCGATTAATTCGGCTCACGACGCTTCTCTTATAGGTTGGATGAGCGACGTAAGGTAACCGTATATTTATTTTAAGTTTTTAATCTTTTTTACTTTTTATTACACAATTGGTAATCTATGTTAACACTTTTTAAATGTTTTCAAGGGGGTCAAAGTTTCCGGAAATTGACATGTTCAAGCAGGTGTACGTTCGGCCCGTGGATGAGCTGACTATGCAGCTTCAAGTAAGTTATTTCAATTTTTTAATATTCAATTAGTATTAATATTAATTACATGTTGATGTGAGAATTAACTTAACACAAATTTAAACCCTATCAATGTAGTATGTGTAAGTAGGGATCGTTCTAGGCCGGGGATTAAAAGGGATGCTAATCTACACAAACTAGACTTTAAAACACTAAACTAGACTCAATTAACTCAAAACAGCAAATAGAACTCAAATTCGACAGTTTCTGGACTCTAGACACTCAAAATAAGCTAATTAGACTCAAAACACACAAAACAAATTCTTTAGACTCAAAACTAACACCTAAGATTGATTTGAACGAAATTAAGACTCTAATTGACTCAAAAGACTAAAAGACTCAAGATTTGACGAATTTAGACTCTACTAACACAAACTAAAAGCAAGAGATTGGTTTTGAACGAATTTAAACTTAAACAAAGAGAATTGTAAAGTAGACTTAAAAAGACATGAAATTGGTGATTTAAATGGGTGAATGGCTAGCTAGAGGGTCCTTCTCCACACATGACACATATGCAATACAAATCGATTTCCAGTTATTCTTTCTATAAACCATGAATGACAATGCCCCAAATTAACCGTGACTGCACGCATTAACCCTCAGATTTTCCTAAGTTCATTGAATTGGATGTAGCGCCGTAACCAAATTATTCTTATCAAGTTCCCTATATGACTGCATACTAGAGATACAATCAAAGATCATTAAGCTCTGTGAAAATCATAAGCATTGACATGACATTCGTGACTATGACTGCATGACACTCCTGCCAGGAATTTACTTAACGCGATCGTTTATAAGCGACCTCCACTACTTATAAATATAAGTTTGTAACTATTAGGTGAAACTCCCTTATATTTTAGCATCAAATTCATGCATGCAAACTAAGTAGGCCTCCTTAATCAACATACAAGAATAAGTTTTCAATCAAACAGTTAAGCAAATTGCATTCACGATTTATGAAATAATAACTGGATGTAATCAATTCATGTCACATATATGTTCATGGCTTTGAATTCTCTCCTAGCTAAAAAGAAATTAGTTCCTCATGTTCGCAATTAAACAAAGACAATTAAATTTAAACATCAAAAGCAAAGATAGAATACACCTAGAAACGCTCCAGCAATCCAAGGCTTGAATGGCTGGCACGGCACTAAGCTTCTTCTTCCTTCCTTCCTTGTTGCGGCACAATAGGGATTTTCTGAGTTTTATGGCTCTTATGTGTGGTGGATGGATGTAGGTGAGTTATGGTAGAGGGTCGTGAATCTGAATGGTGTAGCAGCTTGGGGTATATATAGGCCTAGGGATTACTTGGCCTAGGTTATCCAGGAAAAGGATTTAGGACTCCAATCCAACAAGGAAAAGGCCTTCTAGAAAGGTGGGGTGCCAGATTTTTAGGGCTTCTAGAAATGAGTGTTGTGGCATGTTTCTAGAAGGAAAAGGCCTTCTAAAAATAGATTTTAGGTGTCCTACTATGAAAAGGAGTCCCCCTTGCAGCCGGAATTAAGGTAGGATAAGATAAAATAAGGTAAGATAAGGTTAGTTTGGATAAGATAAGGTTGGATAAGGTTTTGGATAATGTTCCTTGTTTTTAGCTGATTCCTTATCTTCAATGACTTGAATTAATTTCTTTAACTCTTTTGCACATTCCTAGCCTCTCTTGAACTTCAAATTCGTCCATCCATCTTGCTCCATACATGTGACATCCATTCTTGGCCCAAAACTGCTTTAAATTGCTCCAAATTGCACTTTCTTGCCAACTTTGTCATTTGAACCTACAAACACACGAAAATAGCTTAAAACACACTAATAAACATAAACGAACTAAATAAATGCAAGGAAAAAAGCTAACTAAGTCGCATAAATATGCTCCTATCACATTTATATTCAAATTAATTTGTTTATTTCATTTTTCTAGTCCACCATGGTGGAGAAGGGCAAGACCGTTCTAGAGGAGGTGGCTTCCCATCTTCCCGTAGAGAACCTGGTCGATGAGGTGTTTCCCCATGAGGATGATCGTTTTCAGATCATGACAGACACATTCGATCGGACCCTCGGTCATCGGCTTGGGAATATTCACCGGGTTTGGGAAAACCCGCCTTTGAGACCCGTCTTCCTCATCCTCCAAGCAGAGAACAGAAGAGGTCAAAACGCTGACATCTTGTTGAGTGCATAAAGTTATACTTTTATGCCCTCTTTTACTTAGGTTTTTGACTTAAAATCTCTATGCATCACAAGGTATTTTGTTGTTTGTATTGTATTTCAGGATGAAAGTAAGGGTTTGAAGAAATCATCTTATTTTGAATATTGTAACAAGTGGCCCAAGATCCGCCAGAATAGGCCCTCGCTGAACAGCCAACTTGCAAGTTTTTCCTCGAAATGGTAAGAATGAATCAGAAAATAGGCCATATATGGTTGGAAAGCCCTGGAAGTCTTCTTTCTCATGGTCTTACAACTTGTGATTTGGAGGTTTCGACAAGAAGTTATGACAGAATAAAGAGGAGTTGTTCAGTTACAAATTCTGATAACAGCTAGTTTTCAGTTACTCCAATACTAAAAGCTGGTTATTATGAGCTATAAATGAGAGTCAATTCAAGGAAGTAAATGTGTCAAATGTTAGATAAGTCCTAAGCTTTTTAATAGGAGACAAATACTCAATAGAAGGAAGAGAATTTGGAGAGAGAGTAGGAGTCTTCGGCCTTGAGCAGTTTCTAGGTTCTAGCTTTCCTGACTTTTTATGTATTTTGTTTTTATGGATACTTAGGGTTGCTTTGAAGCCCTGGACATGATTGAATTAATGTTATGATGCAATTTTAGTTTATCAATTTTATTTGCAAGCTAGAATCAGTTTTCTGTTTCAATCATTTCAAGCACATATTTTCAAGCTTAGCTACCTTGTTTATGTTTGCTTTCTGTTGAGAATGATAAGGATGACTGCCACATCTTCTTTCATTTATTAGCGACATGTGGTTAGGTTCAGAACTAATCACGTAAATTGATTCCATGAAGTTCTAGGATAAATGCCATGTTCTAGGGTTCATGTGATGTTCATAATCCTCTTCGTTCTTAATGAGTTTCTAGGTGCTAAATCTGAGTGTATGCCATGCTAGGTTGCACCTACAAATATAAGTTTTATGTATATGCAATGCATCTAACATGCAAAGTAAGAGAGGATTCATACAATTTAGTTATATGCCATGCTAGATATGTGAACATCTTAGTTGTGCATTTGAAAGGGATAAGTTAAAAGATCATATCACTGGTTCATGAATGTTTAGGGGAAGGTCTTTGTTCATTTGAAATCAGATTTATGTCCTAAAAACGTTTTTGACTTATTTCATGTTTTACGTTTGTTTCTGGATAGTCTTAGTGTTTTCCTTTTATGTCTTTCTTTATTTCTTTTCCAAAATTACTCAAACCCCCCATTTTAAGTCATAGGAGTCTTTAACTAATGCTAATTTGTAAGAGTCAAAGGTTTTACTACGTTGTTTCTCAGTCCCTGTGGTTCGACACCCTTACTTGTGCCGCTATACTATCCTTATATTTGCCCTCGAAATGAACTTTAACACATCTGAAGTGGCAAACTTGAAGGAGCGGATTGCGGCCCAGCAGTCTCAGATTGCGGGCCAAAACAATTTGATGAACCAAATTCGTCGCGCACTTTAAATCTCTGGCATTCACTTCCCCGACGTTGAACCACCTACTGAAACGACCTCTCAGCCTCCTCCCTCCCCTCCTCCCCGGCAGCAACTACGACCTCCCAGCCCCCTTGACGCGGCAGCAACACCACCAATCGGCGATTGTGACGTCGAGGACTACCTATTTTAGTTTTGTTTTAAATTGTTTTCAAATTTAAAAATACTTTTTTTTCCATTGTATGTAAATTTTCAATCATTTTTTTAATTCAATATTCTTTTTTACATTTTCTATTTTTAATTTCATTAAATTAATTTTTACATAAAAACAATATTAGCAACATTTAAAAGGAAAAAAATTAAATAAAAAAATTATTTAAAAAAACTAATTTTATAATATTACCGCAACAGCCTTTATATCCGTCGCGCATGAGTTTGGGGGTCGAACCAAGTTTCATCACTCGGTACGCGCAACGACCACCAATTCCGTTGGGCAATCTTCATTTTGCGCGACGAAGAGCTTTCCTCCGTCACGCAATGCCTGACGTCACGAGCTTTGCTCGACAGAATTTGCGCGATGCTCTCTTCGCCGGCCAATGTTTCTGGCGACAGTATTGGTCTTTGTGCGATGCTTTCCCCTTCATCGCCCAAGCAGTTATTCTTAGTAGTGTTAAAAATAGGCAAAAACGTAGATACGACAGACCTGTTAAACTTGTCTCTTGAAGAGACTATACATGTCAAAAGAACATCACAACCTTACAATTACAAACACATAAAGAATACAATATGATTTTGGATGGAGGACCCTTAGTCCTAAACTCTAAACTTTAGTCACGAGGACTAAAGCATTGCGAGCCCGAGAATTATCATAGAGACTCCACGAGGAAAAGACCGCACCAATCTTTCATAATTTTGCAATTGTTAGCAAAGAAACCCTACTATGAGTCCCCTTCAACAAACGTCGACTTCCCTTCTCATAGTCGTTGCCGAGTGCACAAACCACAAACACTACCACCTCATATTTGAAACAATCGCCGCTTTAGAATTTGATTGAACAAACCACAACCATGATGATAACCACAAAACCTGTAATTGAAAAAGTTAGAAAACCACTACAACCACGAACTGAAGGCTCTCCTCAACAGAGCGAGAGAGCGACTACAACTAGAAACAAAGAGGTAAAAAAAAGATCAAGAATGATTGCCGCCTAAGAACTAAAATCAATAAAAAATCATTCTGATGTATTAAGACTAAGTCAAGAAACCCTAGTCGTCCAAAGCAAAAAATGAAAGAAAATTTATCTGCCACCGGCCTTTGCTTTGGCTTTGGGGTTGGCGACAATTATCTTGAATATAATTCTTGGTCCCTTCCCTCTCCCTTTCCATTTACTTTGTTTGGCATAGAATTGTGGTTGTGAAATGGTTTAGTTGCCATGATAGGCGTTCGTCTTTTGGCCCACTCGCACATTAAACACAAGTTTTGGATCCAATTATCGCCCTCGATATAGAGTTGAAGTTGGAAGCCATGGAAGATTTCGGATTGTGCCGATCAGGTTTAGCCAGAGTGACATGATATATGGCTCTCGGATATCTGTAGGATGTAGAGTGGAGACATGATTTTATCCTTTTATTTTGTTTCTGTCTAATAATTTCTAGGAATTGTCTTGGAGTTTGGTTTTGATTTCTCTCTTTAGAAAAGTTTCCTATTTTGATTGCTCTCAATAAAAGAGCTGCTTGACTTTAATTTTTGTTTTGGTGTGCTACCTCTTTTGAAGCTATGTGTGAAGTGAAGCTATTTAATTTGCTGGATCTACTTCACTTGGTGTTCTAAGACCATGGAAGTAATTAAGTGACTTGATCGACACCATGGGCATTGTACTCCATGTCCTAATATATGATTTGAAACCTTGTTCTCACATGATCTCCGTGTAACATGAGGTTCAACGGTTTTATTGATCTCTGTGTAACATGAGGTGTGCTTGAAATCTACTTGTTGCTTTGTTATTAGTGATGCTTTATTGTAACATTTTAAGATCTAGTTTGCAAGAATCCTTTAGGCGGCGAGTTATTCTTGATACGCATTTGTAACGCTCTTTTTTCAAAGAATGAAATATCGTACTTTTCTTCTAAATAGAGGATTGTCGCCGACCCATTGCCAAAGACAAGATTCAGCAGCTTTCTAGCCACGAGTTAAATAGAGGTAACTAGATATAAGATCATTTATGCACTCAATTCTTAAGTTTGGTCCTGCAAATTTTGCTTATTAATTGTGATCCATTGACTTTTGATCAAACTAAGCAACTTTCCTATTCTGGAATGATATGTCATCAATATATATAAAGTGAGAGTAACAAAATTCTAAAGCATTTTGTATTGCCAAAAATGCCCTCACTCCATACACAAGGCCAACGGATAACCGTTCAATAAAAACAGGGTCAAAATCATAATATAATACAATTCATAAATTATATAAACCAAAATACAAAATGCAGAATTCTCCACTGCGAATGACATATGCGCCCATCAACAATGACAATTGCCAACCACCAAATCAAAATACCCACGCTTGAAATTCATTGTGACCCTTTAGATTATTCGTCCCACAAATATTACATCACATTCTATCTTTCCACCAAAAAAACAAAATAACAAGTAAAATAAAAACTGACAAACACTCCAGATAAGAATGAAATTGTCGAACACATCCCACACAGAGAATCGTAGCAGTTGCAGAGGTTGCAAAGATCGGAGAAGAAACCGCCATTTACCACATGTTCTAGAGGGAACAACGGGTCACTTCATCCCACAATACATACAAAAGTGAAAACGAACTCACTTTCGTTTTCTGCACATACCCCCCTCTCCTCCACGTGTTTTTTTTGGGAGTTTATTCTACATCTACACTCGATTTAGACAAGATTTCAGGTGATTTTTTTTTTCCAAATTCCTTCAATTTTTTGGATTTACAATCGATCTTCTCTAATTGGGAAGTCGGTTCTGGAATATTGTTGGCAAAATAATACATTTGAAACCCATATGAATCAGTAATATTAGGCCTCGTTAATATCGAAATTCAGTTCTGGATTATTGTTGCCTTTGAAACCTTAGTTATTGCCATATGGGTTTCTTTCTCTATAGGTCTGTTTGTGAGTTTGCAATTTGCATGAACACTTAAATATCTTGGCTACTTCATTAATTTCTGCAATTTTAAATTTACCATATGGGTTTTTTTTATTCAATTCTTTCATTTGTGTCATTTTAATCGGTGGTAATCTGTTTCTTTAGTCTTAAGTCATATGGGTTTATTTTAATAGAAAACTTCATTTTCATTCTTGGCAAAGATGACTTTCAGATTAAAACCATGAGTAAGATCAAAATCTAATTTTAGTCCCTTGATACATTAATATCCTCATTTATGTTGTAAACATTCCTAGTTTAAGTATAATTGGGTAAATCCTATATTAGATTTGATTCTAGTTATCATTTCCTATTACAACTTGTATTACTTGAGGAAAAAAGAACATTTTCTCTACTTTTTACTACTATAAATAAAGACACAATGTAGGAGGGATAACCACACACATATACATTCTCGTACAATTCTACAAACACATCTCTCTCGTCTCTTTGCCGCCGGCCCTATTCCTTTTTTTCCTATTTTTCCTTCACTTTTGATACACAATGTTGACATGAGGACGGCAAAATAGTAATTTTGTATCTTTTGAACTTTTTGCCCTTTTTGCCTATTTTGCCCTCATTTTTTATACACAATACTTACATAAGGAGGGCAAAATAGTAATTTTGTATCAAAATATTTACATAAGATAAAAAAATATGCACTTATTAAGAGAAATTGTACCACCATTATTTTTTGAGGAGAACGTGGGAGAAGGTGGGCAATTGTTCACACACACAGAGTGTGTGCTCATCTGCTAGTAATAATTATAAGAAACACCTCTTCCTGTACAATTGCGGTGACAGGAATTTGTATGAAGAAAAAAAATTAGAAGAACAAAGAAAAAGGAAAATAAGTTTTAACAGGGAACTGCTAGCAGAAATTGTATGAAGAAAAAACACAACGGCAACAGAATATTAATTTGCAGAAAGGCAGTTTGTAAATAGAATACACGAGGAAGAAGAAGAAGTTATAGTTTGTTCTCCCATCAGTTGAACTTCCAAAAGCCTCACCAAACCTCTGGAGGAAGAGATAGACGAGCAGCATAGTGTTGCTTGATTAGAGGATTCAACCAGGTATACTTTTTATGTTTGTCGTGATGGGCTTTTGGTGGCATTTTTTTATAAAGGTAATTTCTTTGTGATTTTTGTGTTTACTGTAATGATTTTGGGTGATTATGTTAGTGACGTTTGTATTTAGGTTGGGCTTGACAGGGTTTGTTCTTGATGATTGATTGGTGGTTATGATTTAGAATCTTGGGTATTATTTTTTTATTTGGTTAATTAAATGGGATTTTGTGTAATGTACTACTAAAATTACTACTTTGTTTTTGGGTGGTGAGAAAACGGAAGGAATAGAAGCGATTGTTGTGTTCTTTGTTGAATTTATAAGATTTAAACTACTATTCATAAGACCTGTGGGATTGATATAAATTATAAACTTCATGAAGCACCCTCGATCCCACCCGCTTCAAAAAAAACCTACATGACAGTCTTTGTCCAAACTATATGCATATTTGGAATCTTGGATGGTGACTGTTGCCGATCTTTTATATTGTTGTGATATCCGTTGTTCAATGACTCAAAAATGAGTTACATTAAATTACTTTATTCAGTTAATTTAATTCTTAATGGATGTGAGTTAGAGAACTCATTGCCATTTGCAGAGAGAAATAGACTAAAGAATAAAAAGAACATTTGTTTTCAGTACTTCTCACACTATTAAGGCACAAATGTTGTTCCTGCATTAATTAAGGTGTCATATATGATTGCATATAAGGACATTAAGGTGTCTTTCTCTTCTGTGTTCTTTTGCTAACAATTGAAAGCGAAAGTTGACCTAATTGATAAGACCAACACTAATGTCAATTATTAACTATTTATTGAAGAAAACTAGTGATGTTTGACACAATTTTAGGAGATGGAGATATTAACAAACCAAAAACAAAACAACATTTCATAAACCGAAGCCATCGTGTGACACGAGGACAGGATTAACGTGGCGTCAGATTTCAAACTGCTATGAGCAGCTGCCATTTGCTTCCACCTTTTTCCTCCCTTTTGTCTTCTTTGGTTCCTGCCTGCACAATTTGATTGCTCCGCTTAATTTTACTCACCTGTTTCGATTACATGGTGCCGATTTTTCACAATAATAAAATTTTGTTCAACATTGGGTTAATTTTCTCTTGTTCTCTCTCTCTCTCTCTCTCTCTCTCTCTCTCTCTCTCTCTCTCTCTCTCTCTCTCTCTGCCTTTGAGTTTCATTTATAGTTTTCTTTCTTTGTTTCTCTATTTCAATTTTCCTTTGTATTTGAACCCATTTTTTTAATCATGTTAATTCATCTTCAAATGTTTGAATAATTTTAATTTTCTTTTATGCCGAAATGGAATAAATTTAATTTTCCTTTATATCGAAATGTAATAAAGTAATTTTGATTGAAGTTTGTTTGTCTGTTTTCCAAGATGAAGATGTTGTCAATGCATAAGCTTTTGTTCCTTTTTTTGGTTACCAGATATCTCACTCTGTTTACGAGTGCTATTTAATTAACGAAAAACCGCTTTTCATTTTTTGGTTTTCAAGACTTCATTTATTGTTTACAAGTCAATCCCACAGTACCAAAGTACGGAAGAAGTTAGTGCATAAATGTCGCACATGCCCAACTTGCCCAAAAACTTTAAGAATTCTTGATTTGGGGGGGTGTATTCAATTAGGATTCTCAGAGAGTTTCAGAGAATTTAAATCTATAGAGTTTGAGACAGTTAGAGAGAAAAAAAAATGAATTCCTAGAGATTTTGAGTGAATTAATTATAACTTCTAGAGAATTCACATGAATTGTGAGAGAATTCACATGAATTGTGAGAGAATTCTTTACATGGGGTTAGAGAATTGAAGAGAATTTGATCAACAATTTCCTTCTCTTTAGAAGCCAAATTTTCATCCTACTAACACCAAATTGCAATACCAAGTTCATATGCAATGTTTTCAACTAGCTATCAAAATGAAAGAGGAACCCGATCAATTAGTGTCAAAATAAACTAGCTATCAAAGTTTTTTAAAAAAACCCAACAATTTTATATAAACATAACTACTCAAAACAAAAAGATTTATCCAGTGTTCAACCATGTTTGAATACTCTCCAGGTTATATCGCTCCTCATTCAATACCTTGTTAATATAATCGTATCCAGTTCGAGCAGGTCTTTTTTCCCTTTGTTTCTTCGCTTCAATTAGGGTTTTAAACTTGCTTGGTTTCTGTAGTTAGATTTTTGTTTTATTAACCCTAACATAGAAAGACTTGGCACTGGAAGACTTGGTAGTGGACTAACTATATTATATAAATTTCCACTAATCTAGAAAGAACAACATAAAAATATTCAATTTTCCTTAGCATGACATGGATGATAAAATATTCAGGGTAAATTTTCCTCGTGCCTAACCAAAAAATAATAAAATTGGAGACAGGACAAGTAAGCTTTGAATTTATATTTGTCTGTGGGTTCGGTTTTTGCATATCCCAGATTTGTAAGATATCTAGGGCATATGGGAATTTTCATTGGCCATAGTTGTTTGGTAAAAGAAACAAATTCGCAGCCTTCACAACAAGGACAAAACCGAAGCAGACGAATAATGGGAAGAAGTTGCAGAGATTGTACCTTTGCTCGAACGGAGACTGGAGAGGAGAAAGCAGCACGCTCAAAATCTCTCAAAGTTTCTAGGGTTGAGGTGAGATTTGCCAAGCTCTTTGGTATTTATACATATCACCTTGAAAACCTCCAAAATCCACCAAATCACAAATCCGTTCAAATCCAATTCCTTTTTCAATACACCTAAACTTTTAGAGACTTTCAAAAAGTTATGATTGAATACACCTAAATTTATAGGGAATTGTAAGAAGTCTTTAAGAATCTCAATTGAATACACCAAGATTTTTATAAAATCTTGTAAATTCCTAATTGAATACCCCTGGAATTATTAATTCCCTGAAACTCTCTGAGAATCCTAATTGAATACACCCCCTTGAAATAGCTTTGGTGGGAATGTCGGCCGATTGATCCTCTGATCGTACCTTACACAACTCCAAAGTTTTCTCATCCAACTTCTTGATAAAGAATCTGTCCACTTTACAGCACTTCACTAGGTTCACATGTGAGGTGTAAAGAATGTCCTAAAAAAAAAATTAAGAGCTTGTTGGACAATTATTTCGTTTTTATTTTTTAGTTTTTATCTTTTACGTTCGAGATATAGAAGAAGTATATAGAAGAAAATAGTGATGAAGAAGGGTTGTGTGAGGGAGGGGAAGAAACAGAGAAGAATCTTGAACAAAATAAAATTCTGAAAGTAAAATCAACTTAAAATAGAATAATATGAATATTCTATGTTCCTCATTTCCAATGGTGGAGCCACATGAAAATGAGGATAGTCCAGAGCTCATCCCAGAATTTTACACTTATACCTATTGTCTACTGATTTTTGCAATAATGATTACGTGGTTTGTAGGTATCCCCAAGTCCTGGGTCGAGAAATGACCAGCATATACATCAATCAACATGAAGAAATTTAGACAAATCATCATCATCTTGAATGCAATCCATAAACCATAGTGCTCAATAACCACATATTAGATGAAATATTTTTAGGTAATTTTTTTTTTTTTTTTTTTGTCAAACGATAAATTTATTTTATTAGAATTTGATGATAAGGATTAATTAGGCATTTTAAATAATCTAATTTCCAATTATCCTGAAACGAAATGTTTGGTATTTAGTATTATGCATGGTCTAGTAGTATTCATCTTCACTCATAATAGATCATTGTTTGACTAGTTTGCTTACCTCGATAGCTTACCTCAATGATTATTTGAAGCTCAGGTTTGACAAGTTTGAAACCAATTTATTCCCTTATCCCTTTTGTGTAAATATATCATTTTATAAAAAGGGAAATATTTGAGAACAAAATTATCACGACGTACTTAGAGGGCTAAAATACGTGTTTCCCAACAAGACTTTGATACAATTCAAGGATTTTTTTTTACGGCAACGATAGGTAAGGTTTCGTACAACAAAAAAGAACCACGATAAACACGCTGCTAGATAGCATAGCCCTAATTAAAACTGAAAATTGAAATATTTTTTGGTAACTACTTTCAGTTTTCAAAAAAAAAAATGAAAACTGAAAACTACTTCCTTAAGTTTCAAAATTTGGCCTTAAGTTTTTACTTTTTACTTTTTGGTTTTTAGTTTTCATTTTTCTTTTTTAAAAACTGAAATTAGTTACCAAACAAAATTTCAATTAAAATAAAAAACTAAAAATAAAAAACCAAAAAACAAAAAACAAAAAATTGAAAACCAAATGGTTATCAAACGACCTCCAAGTATTTTTTTGGTTTACTTGCACTTAATCTAGACTTTAATTAATAGCTTCGAAAATAAAATACAACAAGGATTCCAAGTCCTTGTTAATGAAGAGCTCGATACTAATATACCAAACAAATCCTATTTTGATTTAAACTAAAATTAAAAAAAATTCCTACAAGGACTCTGACACACCCCGTCCCAAGGAGGGCGTGCTGGCCGTCACGTGAGAGTGACGTAACCATGTGCACAGTGCTGAAGCTAATAAGATAAATATAAATACACATTCAGAACAACAGGAACATCTAGTTGCAGTCAAGGACAATTACTAAGATATAACACCCGAACATGAATCCTATTTTTGTGAATTCTGTCAGAACACCATTGGGTCCCTCGTGGCCACCAAAGCATTGCTACCTAGAACCTGGAGGGGCTAAAAACAAAGTTGAGTGGGTCAGAAACAAATCCTTTTCAAAACCTTTTCTTTTCTCAAAAGTTATAACCCCTCGCCGTAAAACTTGTAATAATTTCCCAGAAATAAATAAATATATATATATACACACACACACATATATACTCATCTCAACTCATAAACTCAAAATCCTGCCAAAAGTAGTGATATGCAAGGTATATGCCATGCCAAATATATCTCATCAAATCACGTAACTATATCTGGTGAAAACTCATCACAAATGATATCATGTCCACCGAGTGATCAGCTCGGCTGAGCTATAGCTCATAATCAATCTCATCATATCTCATCATCACATATATATATATATATATATATATCCTGCACACGAGTCGGAACCACCTCACGTGGTCTCACCGACAAGACTGGGTGTAAATAATTACGCTCTAGTGCTATGATCACGTGAAGACTGAGCGCTAATCGCGGGTCACCTATGAGTCGAACCCACCTATAGTGGTCTATCCGACAGGACTGAGCACCTAACTTGGATCCAAGGTGAGCGTGTGGTGCGACAGGTGAACATCACTTGAAGGACTAAGCCCTGGCCCTGGGCGGGATCACTAACACCAGGGTGCAGGTTTATGAGCTTTCAATACATCTCACATAATCATCATTTCATATTAATCATTCTATAACTCACCTGATACTTACATGTGCGTCCACAACACCAATTACCATTTTATGCAACTACTAATGCATGAATAAAATAGATATATACTTTGCATGGCATATCATATCGCATTTCATATCACATTTCACTTAATTGATTTTCTGGGAAAAATCTCCTTTATATAGGTATATACGGAAAACAAAAGCCCACTCACAGATAAGTCAAAGGGGCACGGCCTCCACGCGCCCTCACGCGCCGGTAGGGGCACGGCCCTACGCGCGGCCAACCCTGACGGATTCCTAACAGTAGTTAGGAATATTCCGTCAAATATTCTGTTAAGTCCTTAATAAAAATTTAACGGCGTTACTGACGCCGTTAGAATATTCCGTTAAGTTTAACGGAATATTCTCTCATCTTCTTCCTTCAACTTCGGCGACCGTCGCTGTCGCCGGAAAACTAGGGATTTTTAAAACTTCGATTTCTCACTCGTTTTTCATCCAAATTTCATGCAATTTATATCAAAATGAAGCTCTCAACTTGTAGAACACATTCACACTAATTTGAAGCTCTAAAACTCACGGGATCTCACCGGAGAAATTCCACGAAATCCGGCCAAGCTCTAAATTCATGATCCCGACGTCCAAAACCACCAAACGACACACTCCGAGCTTCCTTAGGACCTCCTTAAGCTCCCTGTGAGCTTGAAATTTCCAAAAACACAAGATTTAACGTTTGCATGAACAGTGACCAAATCGGAGCTAGGGTATTTCACGTGAAAACAAAGGTTTCCTTACCTGAAAATGGTACCTATGTGTTCGTAGGGACGAGATGAACACAATGGTGGTCTTCACGTCCTCGATCTGTGAAGTTTCAAATGGTTTTGGGGGTCGTCCATACAAGAGAGAGAAGAGAGAGTGAGTGAGTTCGAGAGAGACAGAGAAAGAACACGGGAGAGGAGAGAGAAGGAGTGGTGTGTGTGTATTTCCGTCTTTTCACATCCTCGAGCATAAAATATTCCAGTATCTCGGGAAGGGCTGTTACAGACTCCAATAATCATCGAGGTAAGCTAGCCATCTTGTTTTTCTTATCAAAGAATTGTATCAACCATGGATTCCGATAATCAACAAGAACTTGCTCTTAGAAGAAGAAGAATGAACTCGGGACAAACAAACACTAAGAAAAATGACCACAAGGCAAAAAATTACAAGCATCCATTCCCTCATCTTGTTAACCTTCCTTGGCGTTATGTCGTTTCTCCAATTTTAACCTGATGCCCAGCAAGGTATATATACATTTACATTACATTGGGTACCTTTTCTTATCATTTACTGATAAAGTGTCTTCTTTTCGATTTTTGAAAATAGAGTCCCACGTTGAAAATTTATAATCTTACTTGCCTCATATATAAACATCTTAGCTAGCTCTCTTCATCCATTATCGACTAGCCCAAATTTCTTCAATTTTCTTTTCTTTCTTTGTTTTGCGTGTTATAATTTTGCTTTACGTCATGAATTCTCTCTCTCTCTCTATGTTTTCTTGATACGTATTCCGCTGTTTTTTCTATGCAGAAATAAAAATTCATGCTGCTTGATGTGCTTCGGGGTTCTAAGTGCTGCTACTACTCCATCTCCTCTCTCTTTGATTTTAGTGCTGTTATTTCTGTAAATTTTTCTTTTTGAAGTCTCATTAACTTGTTGGAACATTTTTTGTTTAATGCTTTTACAGCCTTAATATTTGTTTAAAACAATAATATATTTATATTATGGGTATGGGCTTGGGCACGGGCTTGGGCACATAGCCAAATTTTGTTGATTTGAGGATAATGCGTGAAAACACTTGATCAAACTAGAGAAAGAAAGCAAAACTCCAATCTCTCCTGTGAGAGTCCCTCCTTCGTGAGGGTTTGTCCGCTTCACTGAGCTTTTTACCGTTTACGATCCACAATTACTGTAGTAGATCTCACCCAACTACCAGATCCCCATCTTTATTCCTAATTTTTACCATTACCCACCCACCAGAGCACCCTTTTCCTTCTTCCTTTAACCCCTCCCTCAGAATTTATTTCTTCCCAACCAAACCCAAATTTTGTTTTTACTTTGGGTCACTCTGCAACCCCGCTCCTTAATTACCCCTTGCCTTAAACTCATCTTCCGGCTCAAATTGTCAGATTAATCCCATCTTGAGTCAGATCTAGGTCTGCGGGTCTCTTCGCAGGGATGATCCCACCTACCAGATATAAATACACAACCCACATGGAGAAAGATGGAAGAACAATCCCACAGAAAAGCCTCTGCGGCAATATTCTCCAACAACAAAAGCCAACTACCTAAGAATATTCAATGGGGACACTAATAAAGAGGTATGTGTTAATACTGGGACACAAATCCCTGTTTGTATGCTTGAGGCTCTTTTGTACACCCATTTATCTCCTAATAGGTTAACGGGTTGTGAGAGAGCTGGGGAAAAACAAAGAAAGAATCAGGGCAGAAAATCACATATCTTTCTGGGGTTTATTGTGTTAACTATTCTCTGTGAAGCCTTTCAATCATCGAGACAAATCGCGGGAGCGGAGGTGGAGGAACTAGTGGTCCATTTGGAGAAAAGTATGGATTTATCAAATATGGAACAAGGAATCAAACTGGTGGGTACAGCTTTGGCAAATAAAACCCTTAACAAATGGGGCGTTCACAACATTCTCAGATCTTCCTGGAAGGAGTTGGGAGAGGTAGAGATTAAGTGGGTCAAAGATAATACTTTCATTATCACTGTCAATGATGAAAGTACGGCTGCTAAAATAACAGACCAGGTCCCATGGGCAGTTATGAAACAAAATTTCTCAGTCAAAAGATGGCCCCAGGAGCTAGCCTCGGAGGAACTAAACATGAATAGAATGTCATTTTGGATTCAAATTCGAGGGGTTCCGCCTTATCTGAGCTCTGAGGAAAATGTCAGGCGACTGGCTTCAAAGATTGGGGAGGTAGAAACAGTTGAAGACCCAGCGAAGACAAGGGGCTTTTTGAGAGTGAAGGTCGAGGTGGATACTTGGAATCCCCTAACCACATGGTGTTGGCTACCGAGGGAGAACAACAATGAATCATGGATTGAATTCAGGTATGAAAGGTTGTAGGATTTCTGCTATCGATGTGGGAGGATTGGACATCCTAATACTGAGTGCACGTTGGAAGCGGTGAAAGGTGGAATGGCTGGTTACGGAGAGTGGACAAAAATTGTTCCTGTGAGGGATTTCATTAATTCTCCAAGACCTTTGGCTATCAATATGGGGGAACGTAGGCATGCGGGAGCCACACGAGTGAGCAAGAAGATTCTAAGTAAACAGCAAGGGGCAGATGGCATAGAGGGACCAAGCGAGGAAAGAATAACGGCAGGGGGGACCGCACACAGTCTATACAACAACAGAAAAATGATAAAGGTACGAAAATTTGGAGTAGATTGCAAAGAAGTAGGAATAGACAGGCTTGCAACCCGGCCCAATGGTTCATGGAAGGATGTGGGCAGATGGAGATCCAACGGTTGGTAATGGGTTTTAAGCCCATGGAAATTCAAACTGAGTTAACAAGACTTCTTTCAGTCCTGATCGAGGAAATTCAGGAAGGGAGGTTCGTTCCAAGTGAAGAAGGATCTGATTTGCAGCTCATCCATTCTCAAACTGATCGGAAAAGCCAGACGCAATCTCTAAACTTGGCAAGTTCGGAAGTTGGGAGCAACTTGGCTTCGTTGGTGGAGGAGTCAGAAACAAAAAAGAACAGGGAATTGGAAGATAAGAACATTGAGGTGGGCCGCTCATCTCAGAAAAAATAAAAAACAAGGGTGGTACGTAGAAGGGTAAATGTATCTGAGGGGGAGAGAAATGCCTGGTTGGCAAAGAATGCGGGATCTTCGTCCCGAGGCGGTGGCGGCTGGCCTTCAACAGCCACAGGATCGCCATGATACACTTATTTTGGAACTGCCGTGGTCTAGGGTCTAACAAGGTAGTTCGAGCCCTGCATGGACTAATCAGGGAACATAGACCCTCTATGATCTTTCTCTCAGAAACAAAAATGAAAGATCATAGAATAGGAGGAGTGAGAAGGCGTATGGGCTACTTTAATGTTTTCAATGTTGCACTGATTGGCAGAGCGGGAGGCCTTAGTTTATGGTGGGACGACTCGATACAGGTGGAAGTTATTGAATCATCTAAGCATTTCATTGATGCTCGATGCTGCCTTGTAGATTCGGATGTGGTGTTCAGGTTTACTAAAGTATATGGCATGTCTTACAGAGCGGAGAATGAGGTTTTTTGGAAGGGATTGATACAGAAATTTGAACCGGTTAGTATCCCTTGGATATGTGGTGGCGACTTCAATGAGTTCTTGTGGGATTATGAGAAATCGGGAGGTGCTGAAGTGCGATACAACCGGCCTAGGTACTTGGAGGAGTTTATGAATAAGGTGGAGATTGTGGATTTGGGTTTTAATGGCCAAAAGTATACCTGGAGGGGAACTCGAAATGGGCAACTTGTGGAGGCTCATTTAGACAGGGGGTTGGTGAATGAAGTTTGGCTATCTCATTGGCCAAACTCTTTGATTACTAATGGCACAACCCTTCGATCAGATCATTGTCCTGTTTTGATGGAATATAGGCAGAAGAATGGTAGAAAAAAGAAGTTATTCCGGTTTGAGGCTTTTTGGGCAAAGGATGCCGATTGTAAAGAGATAGTGAAAGGAGTATGGGAAAACAGAGGCGAAGGAAATCCTTTACAGAGATGGAAAAAAAATTCATGATTGCCGCATCAAGCTTACTAGATGGAGCAATGTGAAATTCAAACAGAGAGGGAGGCAGATCAGGGATATGATGGATCAGTTGGGTCGGCTACAACTGAACTGGGGAAGGAATTCGACTGAGACAAATGCCTTGTCAAAAAAAGTTGATCTCTTGTGGAGTCAAGATGAGTGCTATTGGAAGCAAAGATCTCGAGTCCAGTGGCTAAAGGAAGGTGATGCTAATACGAAGTTCTTTCATCAGTCCACTCTGTAGAGAAGAAGAAATAAGGTGGTTTCATTAAAAAATTGCAGTGGTAATTGGATTGAGAACCCAAATCAGGTTCGGCGCTTGTTTGACGAGTACTTCATGGATTTATTCACTTCGTCTAGACATCGTGAGTGGGGGTATATATTAGACTGTGTTACTGCAAAAGTTTCTGATGAAATGAATGCTGCACTCGTAGAAGTGGTTTCGGGGGAGGAGGTCAAGATGGCGGCATTGCAAATGGGGAGCCTAAAAGCTCCTGGCCCAGACGGTTTCCCTGGAATTTTTTACCAGGCTCATTGGGACTTAATTGCTCCAGACATGAATGAGATAATTAGGGATTTGATGAATGGAACTGATAACCCTTGGGGAATCAATACTACTCACTTGGTGTTGATCCCCAAGGTTCAAAATCCGGATTCTGTTACTCAATTTCGACCCATTAACTTATGCAACTATTCCTATAAGGTATTATCCAAGGTATTGGCCAACCGGCTCAAACTGATAATGCCGGTTCTGATTTCTCCTACACAAAATGCATTCATAGTGGATAGGCAAATTCAAGACAATATTGGAATTGCACATGAACTCTTTCATTTCCTAAAAACGAGAAAGGCGAAATGTAAGTTTGACCTGGGAATCAAGTTAGATATGCACAAGGCCTATGATAGGGTGGAATGGGATTTTTTAATGGCGGTTATGGAGAAAATGGGATTCAACGGGAGATGGAGAAATTTGATTTTGAGTTGTATTTCGTCGATGAACTTTGCCATCATGCTGAATGGACAATCGAGATCCAAGTTTGCTCATTCTCGCAGTCTTAGGCAAGGCGATCCTTTATCCCTTTACCTCTTCCTTCTGGTGAGTGAAGTTCTTTTGCTTCTTATTCAACGGGCAAGCGATAAGAAGCTGTTAAGGGGTGTGCAGATAAACCCAGCGGGGCTTACTATCTCGCACATTCTCTTTGCCGATGATACTTTTATCTTTCTCAAGGTGGAGGAAGTGAATTGCCGGCACCTTATTCAGTTGATTGATGTTTTCTGTGCGACATCGGGCCAACAGGTGAATAAATCGAAATCAAGTGTTTGCTTTGGTTCTAACGTGCCTGAGACCGTCTCTGAACACTTGGTCAATATTCTTGGAATGGAGAGGGTTAGGGACCCGGGGATCTATCTCAGGGTTCCTGCTCTGTGGGGACGTTCTAAGAAATCCGGACTAGCCTATATTAAAGGAAGACTCTTGGAGAAGCTTCAAGGATGGAAAAAATATTCTCTTTCACAAGCTGGGCGGAAGACCCTTATAAAGGCGGTGGCACAAGCTATCCCGGCTTACCTAATGAATTTGTTTAAATTTCCCAATTCGTTTTGTCACAAACTGGATGCCATGATCTTGAAGTTTTGGTGGGGACAAAAACAAGGTGAAAATCGAATTCATTGGGTATTTAGGGAGAAGATGAGTCGGTCTAAGGAAGAATGAGGTCTTGGGTTAAGGAGCTTTGTGATGTTCAATGATGCTCTTTTGGCCAAACAATGTTGGAGGTTAATTGTGGAACCGAACTCCTTGTGGGTGTTAGTGCTCAAGGCCGGGTATTTTCCTAATTGTTCATTCCTCGACGCCAAGAGGGGCGAACGAGCTTCTTGGATTTGGTCTAGCCTCTTGGCTAGAAGAGAGATTTTGAAGGAAGGTGCACATTGGCAGATTATGGATGGCAATGATACTAGGGTCTGGGTCGACAGGTGGATCCCCTCCATTCCCTTGGATAGACCAACCCCGCTAGGCACGGTTCAGGTCTCAAATAATTTAAAGGTGAAGTCGCTGCTTCGCCCAGGTTGTTGGGAGTGGGACATTGAATTTTTGCAACCTTTCATGGCAGTGTCGGAGTTTGAGGCAATCTTGGAGATGCAAACTGGCGACCCGACGCTCAAGGATAGGTTGGTGTGGCCTTATGAAAAGAGGGGGTCCTACTCGATTAGATCTGGTTATTATTGGAGTCTAAATCGTAAGATGGATTTGTGTCGTAGCCCCAATAGGGTGGCCTTCATCCCTGCTGCATTATGGAAGATTGTATGGAAGCTGGAGGTTCCTCCAAAATTGAGAATTTTCATGTGGAAGACTCTTCATGCGGCTTTGGCTACTATTGAGAGTTTATATCATCGTCAATCTTCTCCTACTCCTCTTTGCCCTATCTACAGGTGTCAAAATGAATCAATTGAACACCTATTTCTAAAATGTCTGTGGGTGGATGTGATATGGTTTGGAGGAGTTCTGAATCTGCGATCTCATCGGCTGCAGATCTCTAACTGGGCAAGTTGGCTGGTTCGGGTGTTTGATTCGGCGAATGGGTCGAATGAGGTGAGGATTAATCGATTATCCTATATTGCCTATACATGATGGCATATTTGGAAAGCAAGGTGTGATTTTCAGTTCAATAATCAAACCATTAACCCAAGACAGGTTGTTAATGTTATTACTCATTCGGTCTCAGCCTTTAAAGATGCAAATTCCATGTCGAGCAGTTTGTCTTTGCCTTGTCAAAGGAATGTGGAAGTTGAAGTCTGGTGGTCCCCTCCAAATCATGGAGTTGTCAAGATTAATGTGGATGCTAGTTGGGTGGCAAATGATGGAAGAGGTTTCACGGGAGTGGTGGCGAGGGATGATCTGGGTCGGTTCTTGGCTGCTTCTCGGCACAATGTGAAGGCTACAAGCGTTGCAATGGCGGAGGCTCTGGCTATTTTGCATGGGTGTCAGCTGGGGGTAAGTCAAGGATGGAACTCTATTTGTGTTGAATCTGACTCCTTGGAATCAATTTCTTGTTTGAAGGATTTGGCTAAGAATGGCAGTTGGGATGCTTTTCCCATTCTCAGAAAGTGTTCTAGTTTAGGAATGGTTTTTCAATGTTGCCGCTGGTCTTGGGTTCCAAGACTGGCCAACTCGGTTGCGAACCTTTTGGCTTCGCGTAATTGTAAGGAAGTATGTGATCTTATTTGGGTCGACAGACCCCCGTCTTCCTTGGTTCATGTTTTATGTAATGATGGTCTCCCTTGTCCTCCCTAGCTGTTTCAGGTTGTGTGGGAAGGGACGCTTTAGCATTAGATGCGGCGTCATGGTTTCCTTGTACCTTCTCGCACTCATTTTCTTTAGTTGTAGTTTCTGTTTGTTTGCCTCCTTGTAGGCTTTCTTGTATCCTTTTGGCATCTTTGCCCATTTATTGCACGTCAAGTTTCCAAAAAAAAAATAAAAAATTGTTGATTTGAGTCTTTTGTTTTTTTTTTTTTTTTTTGAGTACATCGATATTTTTTACACTAAAATGAGGGAGAGTTCAACTAAACCACACAATGGGTAACCTAATTTGGTATCGAATTCGCCATCCACGAGATTCGAACCTCAGACCTCTCACTTCCAAGTGAAGAGGAATGTCATCATATCATAGTTCTGAGTGACTGTTGATTTGAGTCTTAATTGTAAATATTCTTGGAGTCCTATTTTTTTGTACGTTTAGGATATATAATCTTTAGGATTTTGGTGTATTTAAATCTCAATTCACAATTTTTAAGTCCGCTCATCCATTTCCAATTATAACACAAGCAAAGTTAGTGTTAGCTTGTGCAGGGTTGCACAACTTTCTTTGCAAGAAGTGCTGTTTCGATGAATTTCCATCAAACCAGAAGATGATGAATATGAAGATATAGCATTCAAAGATGAGAAATGAGGCGATTAATTGTATTTATGTATTGGAGTATGCAATTTTTGTTTGAAAAAGTTTGATAGCTAGTTTATTTTGTAAGCCATAACTTTCAAGATTTTGGAGCCAATGTTTAAATTCACTTCGATAGCTAGTTGTAAACATTGCATGTGAGCTTGTCAACAACAACATCCGCGAACTTGTCAATCTCAAATAGTATCCCCATTGGTCCATTCCAGAAATATGTATGCCCTTGGTCTATTCCATCGAATTGAAACTATTCATGTGATGTTTTTGTTGATTTGAGTCTTAATTGTAAATATTTTTGGAGTCCTAATTTTTGTAGGTTTAGGATATATAATCTTTAGGATTTTTGGTGTATTTAAATCTCAATCCACAATTTTTAAGTCCGCTCATCCACTTCCAATTAAAACACAAGCAGAGTTAGTGTTAGCTTGTGCATGAGTGCACAACTTTCTTTGCAAGGAGTGTCATTCTGATGAATTTTCCATCAAACCAGAAGATGATGAATCTGAAGATGAAGAAAATGATGATGAACCAGGTAATCAAACTCAAGAGCAACAACGATTGCTAATGCATGGAGAGCTGATATAACTACAAATATGTGGATAGATGATGTGAATGATAGCATTCAAAGATGAGAAATAGAGGGGATTAATTGTATTTATGAATTGGAGTATGCAATTTTTGTTTAAAAAACTTTGATAGTTAGTTTATTTTGTAAGCCATAACTTTCAAGATTTTGGAGCCAATGTTTAAATTCACTTTGATAGCTAGTTGAAAACATTGCATGTGAACTTGTCAACAACAACATCCTTCTGCAAACTTGTCAACCTCAAACAGTACTCCCATTGGTCCATTCCAGAAATATGTATGCCCTTGGTCTATTCCATCGAATTGAAACTGTTCATGTAAGGTTGTTGTTTGGTTGGCTTTGTATTGTCATACGTGGTTCAGGTACTGCGATTTGGTATTAGTATGATGAAACTGATTTTGTCTTGTAAAAGGAAGGAAATTGTTGATCAGATTCTCTGAAATTCTCTGATACTATGTTTGGATGAGGGAAAGAAACTTGGAATTTAGGTAAAAATCAACATTTATAAATTGATATGCACCAATTCCCTTGTTTGGATTCATAAACATAGAAATTTAGAATTTCCGCGTGGAAAAAAACTTGGAATTTGGGGCCTCCAATTCCCAAGTTTAAATTCCATGTAAATAGGTGTCATTTCCCAATTTCTGTGATTGAGAGTTTAAAAATAACAAATTTCGTATTCAATTCCATTGTTCTTTTAGGTTTACTAAACAAGAAAATTCACAAATGCTAGAAAATAAAATCTCGTCATTTCAATTTCGATCATTTTAAAATTCCTTAGTAATCTTAAATTTCTTTATCCTAAGACCATGTAAAGAATTCTCTCACAATTCATGTGAATTCTATGAAAGTTATAATTAATTTACTCAAAATCCTTGGGAATTCATTTTTTTTTTTCTCTCAAACTCTCCCAAATTCCATGAAGTCCCTAGAACTCTTCCAAAATCCTAATTGAATACACCCCCTTAGTTTCCTTATCTTTTGTAATTACTTTCCTTGTAAAATAAGGCATGTGACAATATATTATAAAGGGTGAATTGCCAATGTAGTCCCTGAATTATCACCTCAGTGAAAATTAGGTCCCTAAACTATTTTTTTCAGAAAAATAATTCCTTGAATTATAAAAATCTGCCAATTACATCCCTAATATTATATTCTAAGCTACTATATTAAATTTTCCGTCAATTTAAGTCACGTTACTTGCATGTGATACACATTTGAGGGTAAATTGATAGTTTTCCATAAAAAAATAGTGTATGAAGTTAACTTTGGAGGGTAAATTAATAGTTTTTCTTAAGAAATAGTGTAAGTTAATTTTGGAGGGTAAATTAGACATTAGATTCGTAACTATATGAAATGTTAAGGGTTTATAGGCGAGGAAATAACGGTATTACACTTTAAAGTGTGTAAAGTGACTTAAGTTGATGAAAAATTGGATATAATAGATTTGAATATAATAATAAAGATGTAATTAGCAATTTTTAATGAATTTAGGGACATTTTACCGAAAAAAATAATTCATGACCTAACTTTAACTGAGATGATAATTAAAGACTAAATCGACACTTCATCTTATTATAAACCATAAACTATAAATAAAGTAACGAAGTATTCAACGTATTTCTTCTTTGCAGCAAGAGCTTGGTTTCCTTCCGTGTATAACTGCTACGTATTTAGTAGCAATATTGTTTTAGTGCCTTGCTGCTGTGTGTCAGCAGCACCTTGTGTACTGTGTTCAGTTGTTGTACTGTAACAATTTGGTTGTGCCATGTATTGGCTTCTGGCTGTGCCGTGTGGATTGTAGCATCTTGGATTTTGTGCCTTTTGTCTGGATTGCAGCGTGGATTCTTGGTGGCAATTGAAGCTTTCAATTGTTGCCTTGACTTCTTACTTTCAATTTTTTATTTTTCTTTTTGACATGAATTATTGTTGTACTTGAGCAATTGGAGGATAATCTGCTGCTCTGCCATGTGAATTGCAATTTTGGAACGAGAATCGTGTGAATTGCAGCTTGGGTTTCTTGGCTGTTGTATGACTAGCAGCGCGGGTTCCTTGGCTGCTGTCTGACATGCATCGCTGGAAACAAACTTCTTTTTTGATTTGCTGGTCGTCGTATTCTGAATTGCTGTAATTAGTGTTATTGCTTTTTTTCTTCCGTGAGTGGTGCCTTGTCTCGTTTGTATTAAAGTTTGTTTGATTTGGTGTTTTTGGTTGATTATTTGGATGGGTTTCCACCGATTAGAATGATAGAGAATAGAGAGGACTTAGAGATTGGATACCAGCTGTGTCAAATTGCAGCAGCCTAGATTTCATTAAGTAGGTGAATGCTTGTAAGGGTATGGTGCATTGCCATGACCCATACTAAATCTAAGAGTGATTGACGAGAGACTTTAACAATCATTTAAGCCTTACTACTCCAGATTAAATCCTAACCCTTCATTTGGGGTTAAGTGATTTAATCTGGAGTGTACACTTGTCACTCACACACTCTCACATACATTTAAACAAAAACTAGCCGTTTGAGGCTAAAGACCTTTGTTCTTCCTTTCTTCTTCGATGCAGACAACACCCATGCTCGGGAGCTCCTTGCTGCCTTCGATCCCTTGATGTCAGAAGCTGTTTAGCTTCCAACAGTTTGCAACTGCTATGTTCAATTAATTGCAGCGCCGTGTAAGAGTATTTTGCTGCTAGTAGACCTTGTGTGTAGTCCTTGTTTTGAAGCCGTGTGTTACTACAATGACAAATACAGGTTGGATAACGTGGTTCCTGAAATAGCTAATTTGGTATATGTGCGTTGTATAACAGTAATTTATAGAAAGTATTGTTGTAGCATCGTCGTTTGGCTATTTGAAACATATGTAACTGATTTGTTTAGTGGAATTGAAGACTCAAAATGAAGTGTGAAGTATGTATTTTAGCCAAAAGTCTTCGCGTTAGTACACTTTGATGTGTGGGGGCCTTCCGTTGTTAGTACTACTTCGGGAATTAAGTGGTTTGTTACTTTCGTGGATGATTGCACCCATATAACAAGGTTGTATGTGTTGAAAAATAAAAGTGAGGTTTGTGATGTGTTTTGTCTGTTTCGTCAGATGGTAAAACTCAATATTCTTCTAATATTAAAGTTTTGTGTTCTGACAATGGTGGAGAGTACATGAATTCTAAATTATCCCAGTTTCTACAAGATCGTGGGATTGTTCACGAAAATACCTGTCAGCATAGCCCATAACAAAATGGAGTGGCGAAAAGGAAGAATCATCATATCCTGAGATAGCTCGTGATTTGCTTATTGGTGCATCTGCTCCCAAACGTTTCTGGCCTGATGTCATTGTACATGCAATTTATGTTATGAACCATATGCCTTCTCGGGTCTTAAATTATTGAACACCACTTCAGGAGCTTACTCAACATGTTCCAGTAGTTTCTACCAATAGTTTGTCACCTCGGATCTTTGGTTATGTGGTCTATGTTCACATTTAAGAAAGCTCATCATAGTAAGCTTGATCCTATGCACTCTACGATGTCTTTCTTGGATTTTTTTTCTGCATTTTGGCAAAAGCCTACCGAACTAGGCAACCCATTTCGGCAGGTTGCCATCGAAAAAATCAAAGATATTCGGCAGAGCCCTACCGAAGACCCCAACCCAGATTGACAAAGTTGTATCGAAGAGTACCACCCAGTTCGGTTGTATCCTACCGAACCGTACTGCCCAATTCATCAGGCTCCCATCGAACAGTACAACCCAGTTCAACAAGAATCTGCCGAATTGCCAAGTATGTTCGTAGTACCCTCTCTCTATCTCTGATCCTTTAGTGCCTGTTCCATCTCCTTGGAATATCCAAGAGGCAAGTATTTTAAATGATAATACAACTAATCCTGATATTGGTGCAACTACTTATAAATTGCCAATAAGACAAAATCGTGATGTGCACCCGGGAAAGGAATACTTTGTGGAAAACATGGACATCTAAAGGTTAAGGAGTTTACATATGCAGATTGGGCTGGTAATGTTACTGATAGATGATCTACATCAAGGTATTTTACATTTGTTGGAGGTAATTTGGTTACATGGCGTAGTAAGAAGCATAAAGTGGTGTCAAGGTCGTCTGCGGAAGCGGAGTATAGAGGTATGACACACTAAATATGTGAACTTCTTTAGTTATGTAAACTTTTGAGATATCTTGGTTTTGAACCAAACGTGGCTATGGAGTTATATTGTGATAATAAATCTGCACGAGAGACAACTGATAATTCCGTACAACATGATCGAACAAAGCATGTGGAGATTGATCGACACTTCATCAAGGAAAATCTTGAAAAGAAGATTGTGTCTATACCGTATGTGAGTTCAGAAGAGTAGTTGGCAGATGTTCTTAATCATGTAGTATCTAGTAAGGTTTTCCAAGACTCAATTATCAAGTTAGGCATGTATCATATCTATGCATCAACTTGAGGGGGAGTTTTGATTTGAGTCTTAATTGTAAATATTCTTAGAGTTCCATTTTAGATAGGATTATGATTGGTAATCTTTAGGATTTGGTTTCCTTATCTTTTGTAATTACTTTCCTTGATAAGGCATGTGCCTATATATTGTAAATCCTATAAAATGAATAAAGTACCGAAGTATTCAATGTTCTTCTAATTTGTCATCTACGAAAGTCGAACTTAAAACATTTCACTTACTCTAAAATTTCTTAAACAACAAAATTCTTTAGGGTTTCCCTTTAGTTCACGAACTAGTAGACAATTTCGAACACGGGCTGTTAACATCAAAACTTGCATGAAATTTAACTTATATGAACCAACTAGCACACTCAAAATTGCGAGTCAATTTTGAATCAGACCACCACGATTTTATTGAATGAGTGGGTCTTGAGTTATAACACGCAACCTGATATTCGTGTCGTGTTTTCCATGTTCGCGTCGTTTTTCTGTCATACTCAATATATTAACAGGTCGTGTCGTGTAATATCCGTTAAAATGAACTGGTAATATGACCCGATCCGAACTCGACTCGTTAATATTAACGTAGAAGTGTGAATATATATAAACTCGTATCACCTAACTATAGATCGAAATTTAACCGTTAATTGTCAATTATATTTACCCTCTATTTTGCACACCAAATTTTTTTTTTTTTCAGATATTTTTTTTTTTTGTTAAAACATGATCGTTTAGAATATGCAGTAAGATGAACGGTTCAGATCATAGATATTATGTTCAAAGTTTTATCGTTAGTGAAAAAATTGCCCAGAGTTTATAAAGTCTTTAGAAACTATATAACATCGACTCATATTTCAATTAACCATAAATATCGAAACGTGATATTAACGATCTGAACCGTTCATTCGCTTAAAGATTACGTTTTGAAAAAAGAAAATATGAAAAACAAAATTCGGTGAGAAAATAAAGCATAAACGACAATCGACGGTTAAATACAAATTTAAGGTTTATGGATTCTGGTGTCAAATTTTAGAGTTAAACATGTTCACAAAAGTTGTAAAGCTTGTCATTACAAGTGAATGTAAATTTTTGTTACATTGTTCGCACTTCTACAATAATTATTATGAATTTTATTAAGTTTGCACTCGAATAAAAAACACTATTCATGAGGGTTTGGAGGGTTTTAAAAATCTACACGACAATGTAACCATCGTTTACGCGTGGGGGATGCAATCACGAGCGTTTATATATTCTTTCACTTTTTTCACACTTGGACATTAATTATTATGAATTTTTATTTATTTTGAACTCCCCTAAAAGTACTATTCACGAGGATTTGTAGAGTTTTAAAAATTCAGACAACGATGTACCCATCTCAAAGCATAGAGGATGTGGTCACAAATGTTTGCTTATGCTTTTACAATTTTTGCACTTGTAAATTAATTATTATAATTTTTTAATGTGTTTGGTATTTTTAAGTTGGTAATTTTATTTCTCAAAAAAAAAAAGTTGGTATTTTTAAGTTGCTTTGATATTTTTATTTTTTAATGTGTTTTATAATGTTTTAATCTCACTTTTAAGAACATAAAACATTTCTAAGCTGCATGAAAGAAAGTAAAAAACGTTGTTAGGTTGTTGACTCTAAAATTAAAAGTTCTTTTTTTTTTTTTTTTTTGCCTATACTAATACTACTATACTAGTTGATTTGAATTTTGAACAAGTCAAGTAAAATTTATCCTAGCAATTATTATAAGAAACTCTCTTGTAAAAATAAATAAAACTTAAATTTTCCTAACTTATATAGAATAAGAATACAATAATACATGTTTAAAATTTTTAATAGTTTAACTTTAAAATCATCAAAATAATTTTTTTTAACAGGTTTAAACGTATTACTCGCGTGAACTCATTAAAAATCCGTTAATAACAGGTTATCCAACAACGACCTGATTAGTTACCTTATTGATTCGAAATCTCTTATTTTCATGTTGTTTTCATGTCAGGTAAAAAATGAACACCAACACGAGTAACAACCTAACCAACCCGTTTATTAATCAAATCAGTGAGTCACCCACCAACTTAGATTTTTATTTATCATGGATTGAGTATTTGTATTTGAAAAGAATGTTTGGATTTGACAGGTCACATGTAAAATTGTAAATAGATTTATTGGTGCTTTAAATTCACTTATGAATACGTGGACTTGCGTTTGAGCAAACCTGACTTGGACAATAAACAGGTTAAGCGGGTCGTGATACGTAACCCGTTTTATAAACGAGTTAGGTTTGGGTTTCAATAACTGGGTCGAGCTTTTTTTTTTTTTTTATAATTTTATTTTATTTTATCAAACGATAAATTTTGTTTAATTAGATATTAAATTAATCACCAACAGAATTCGACACGTTAAGCGGGTCGAGTATTTGTGTCATTAAATCATTGACAACAAGTTTAAGAGATACACTCGACTGTATAGCCTCAAAAGCTACAACATGAGCCAAATCTTCTTGCCATTTACACACAATGCAAAGCAAGAACTTGAATTTTTGTTAATCAAAAACCAAAATGATTGAGAACCGAACCATGATGCAGGCCCTGTCAAGGAAGCTTCAATAGAATGATCACTCGATGAGGCCCGATACGTGTCTCGCTTACACGACCAAGGTGACGAAGGACCTGTGCAGCAGCAAAATGCCCAAGGAAAATGGAATGAAAAAGATAAATGCCACCACAAAACCTTAGTCCTTAGTCATCATCTTTCAAGTAAATATATAGCACAAAAACTCTTTTTTAATCAGTTATTTGAACTTAAGACCTCCTTGTTAGAGGAGAAATGAGATCATTAACTATATCATACTCCCGCTATATTCTACATGCATGACTGGCTAACTCGATTTGCCAACGGAAAAGATAACAGAAACGTGATAGGAAGTTTATGGAGATAGTAAACCTTCATGCTAATCTTGAGAGCATCTCATAAGCATCATAGAGTTTAAACAATTAACTACAAAAACAGAACTTTGAACTATGTAAAACTAAACCTGGCAATTTCTTACACGACTCGTTAACACGATACATAAACGACACGAAAATAACCGGTTTCGGGTCGACACGATAGCTAATTGGGTCGTTATCAGGTCACACGATAAGAACCTGTTAATAACGGATCCTTCACAGGTTTACACGAGAGTGACATTCGAATAATCTGTTTCGACATATTAAGAAAAAAATTATTTAGATAATTTTAATTTTTTAAACTACTTAAAAAAACTTACTATAAAATACAATAGCCATACTGTATATGTATATAGTGTATATTAAAATATGTATTATTGTATTATTATTCTATATAAATTTCAAAAATTTTAAGTTTTATTTATTTTTATAGTATACTATAGGTAAGGAGTGAGATTAAAAAAATTATAAAACACATTAAAAATAAAAATATCAAGTCATTTAAAAATACCAAACACATCGGAAAAATAAATATAATAATTAATTTACAAGTGCAAAAAAATGTGAAATAATATGCAAACCCTCGTAATCGCATCCTCTACGCTTTGAGGATGAGTACATCGTCGTTTGAATTTTTAAAACCATACAAACCCTCATGAATAGTATTTTTAAGGGAGTTCAAAATAAACCAATATCATTTCCCTTGGTGATTGATGAAATTTGAAGGGCTTTATTGTAAAAAAAGGTGCAAGGTTTCGTCAACCTTGAAACGTAACTCCTTTCATTTTGCGTATCCTTGAACATTTGGTATTTTGCAGTAGTGTACAAATGTTTTTTATTACTCTTATGTTGGGGTATGTAATACTTAAAAGACAAATGTTGTTTTTATGTTTTGAAGTAATATTTATGTGACAAGGTGATATACATATACAAATTTAGTATTATGTTTTCAATTTTTTTGGGGTCAAATTCTGTTTTCTATTTTCATTATTTATTGATTTAAAATATATTTTCCTTATCGGGTAATGGATCGGGTTATATTATCTGATAAGATTAATGGATCGATTTCAGGTCGGGTCATATTACCATTTACTTTAATGGGTGTTACACAACACGACCCGTTAAGATATCGGATATGTCACGAAAACAACACGAATGTCAGGTGTATGTAAAACCAACAGTAGCACGAGTCTGCTAAAACTACTTTTAGGATGAAATTCCCACTGAAACCAAGCACATCAGGTTTGAAATAATTACCGGGGTAATTTAACCAATACATGAAATAATCAGTTTGCAGTTCATGAAGCATGGGAAGGTAAATGTATACTATTTACTTAAAGTTATGCCAAAAACAGGTGAAAATTTCTTTAATTGCACTGCGATATTTCTTCCCTAACTTCTTTTTCAGTTTCTAAAATCATAAAAGTTTGAAAGAAAAAAAGGCAAGGCACGAGCTTACAGTTAGTATTGCTTTTCCAGTGTTGTCAGGCTTCAAGGTTGGTCCTTTCATGTCAGTTTCGAGAAAGAAGTGTTTTCCCTTTATTCCTTCTGTCATTGCAATGTCCCTCATTTCCTGCATATTTTATGGTGGGAAGTTGGGAACTGAATACTAATGCATAAATCAACAGTTACATGCGATGCTCAAGAATACGACACCATCACCAAGGATGGAGAGGTTTATATGATGAGAGAGAGCTACCTCCCACTTTGTAACCCATGCAATTGGGCACCAACCAAACCCCCCAGACAATTTAAAACATATAACCTGGTTAAGTTCACTTACCAGTGCCTTTTCCCAAAGATCTCCTGCTACCTGCATGATGATTGGTAAACCAGAGTCAAACGTGTGCAATAGCATCAATGTACGAACCAAAGACTCAGTGAGACAGAATGCAAACCTTCTTCTTTGGGGCAAATATCAGCTGAGCGTTTGCTTCTGCATATGTCGCCATGTCATTAATAGCTGCATTGATCTTCTCTACTGTAAGCCTTCCCCTCATGTATCTGCGATTCGAAAATTGGGGATTCAAAAATTGGGGAAAGAATTAGGAGACAATATCGGATTATCCAATATGTATCACCTTTCATTTGAGTCCTAGCTATCATATTCTCCTATATGCTAAGGCAACAGAAAGAAAGTTACGTAGCGAGCTGAAAACCTTCAGGATCATAATATGTGAGCCATAGTATCATACTGCAGGTGGAAAGAGTTCTGGAGCTTATAAAGGGCCGGAACATTCTTCAATGAGGTAAAAGTTATTGTGCAAAAGCACACAGTGGACATGGGACTCACTCTTAAGTCTTAACAAATAAAGTAAGATAAATTAAGAAAGAAAATTCAACCCACTCACCCTGACAAAGAATCCAGCTCTTCAGCAGTTATAAACCACAATGGTGCAGGGGAACGTCCCTTTTTCTCCTGAAATTAACAAAAATAGAAAGAACAAGTGAAGTGATTAACCTGTAGCTAGTGTATCTCCAACATATAACTAATGACAGTTCCAGAACAAGCTAGCCATATAACTGATACAGAAATAGTTTTCCTCACATCAATTCTCGAGTTATGAAAGAAAGACAAGGTATATGTAATATTGCAATATTAGTATGATAGTACTACCAAGCAATAGTATGAAGAAAAGGGTCACTTTTAAGAAATAGTAAGAAATTAATCATCCAAATAAGTGCACGAACAAGAACAAGGACATAATTCTTCAAAGAATATTCGAAGTTTTGCTGCACATCACAAATTCTCAATTACAATATATGTTGCGGACATCCCTAGTTCCTTATTGATTGCATTGGCTGTGCACAAGTAGTGTGCGCATCTGTGTGTGCGTAGAGAGCATTTCTTACCTTAGGTAGTGCAGCAGGCTCTTCCTCAAGCTTGAAGGACCCAAAACCGGTATTTTGTTGAGATCCTTCTGGAAACAAACTGAAATACACAAACATAAATCTCTACCTACCAAATACAAATAATGTAAGAGGCCCAAATCAACAATGCTTAATCCATGGATGCATGAGAAACTTGTCTTACCACTTATTAGTATCCAAATTCAACATCGACATTCTTTCGGGAACATGCGAGGGCACATAAACTGACATGTCCTGCAATTTCTTTTGCTGCTTCAGCGCGGCATCAATGAGTTTCTGCCATCACATTACAACATCAAAGTACAAATCGCCGAAATTTCAATAAGCAAAACATGTCTAGGATTAATTAAATTGTCGCCTGCCCTAATGATCAAAATTGATTCTTTCACCTTCCCATTTGGTGGATAAAAAATTTAATTTTGTAACTTGAATTTTCCTAGTTGCCAAACACATCCTAAGCTCAACAAACATTTGAACTAAACTCCCCAAACTTGAGAGAGAGAGAGAGAGAGAGAGAGAGTACTTTAGCTTTAGGGATGGCTAGGGTTTCGTCACGCAAGCGGTCCTTGATTGCCTGAACCTGAAGCTCCATGGCCTTCACGGCCGCGTCGACGGCCGACAAATCGGTGACGCTGCTCGCCGGGTACACTGCCACACGAACAATTCAGAGGTTATGATGAAGCAGTAGCAGGTGGAGGAGATGGGTCGGGTCGGGTCTTACTGTTTCGCGCAATGACGAGATCTTGAAGCTCCGCGATCCGACGGTTGAACCCTGAGATAACCGAATCCAACGACGCCCCTGCTGTCTTTACCTCCATCTCGTTCTCTCTCTACCTTTCTTCAGAAACTTTCGATCTCTCTGTTGGATCGGAAAATCTTGAGTTTTTTGGTTTTCAATTTGGGGAAACTGTTTTAGCGGGAAAATGTGTACCAAAAAGCTTGAAACTACTGCCTACCCGCTACGCTCAAGGCCCAAGCCTCCAGGCCCAGTTCTCTAGCCCAATTCAATTTGAAAACCCAACTTGAGCAGCAAAAATTGAAAAATCTGTTGTTGCTTTTGTAACTCAAAATTTTTTAATTTATGCGGGAATTTTTTTTGTTTTTTGTCAAATTTATGTAGGAATTTAGTGTTGGCTTAGTTGCCTTTAGAACCTCACAGCTAGACCTGACCCGTTAACCCGACATGACTTACCCGTTAAAATTAGTATTTGGATGAATGTTTAACAGGTGAACCCGTTAATCACCTGTTAAATAATAGGTCACTTTGGCTCAGCCCGCAAAATCCGTTAGCATCTGTTACCACCCGCTACTGAGGATGTTTTGTGTAATTTCAATAATCTTTACCAAAAAAAAAAAAAAAAAAAAACCCTCGCTGACTCTGTCTTTCACACTCCGCTGAGAGCGTTTTGCTTTCTAGTCTCTCTATCTACTCTTCATCCACTCTCTCTCTCTCTCTTGAAGCTCCGTTACTCAATAATTTTTCTGTTTCTGGTGCTTTTGAGAGGTGGCTGGCAGTCCTGTCCATGTTGTGCGCTATCAATGTCAATTGAAAGTTTGAAACCTTCGGATTATGTGCGTCGTTTTCTTTACGGCGTGTTTTGCTTTCTTTGCAGCTTGACTTGTTTTGTTTTGTTTTCTATTGGGTTTGTTCTTTGCTTCATTTGAATTCAATTCACCATGATTTTGATCATCCATTTGAATTCAATTAAAATTGGTATCTTTTTTCAATTAATTCAATAGTTTTTTCAATTAATTGAATATAGATGAACCGCGCTAGGAGGATGGCAGAAAATGGTAATAAGTCCAGGTTGTGCAAGCTTTGATGAATTTAGAAATTTGGGTTGTAACTTGATTACAAGGTTTTATATTAGCAATATTACCAATTGTAAGACATATTAACTTTATATTTGGGGTACTTCTAAATATGTTGGACCTCCATACTTGAAATCTTGATTAAGATATGTGTACTGTGTATGGAAATGTAAAATTAAATAAAAACAAAAAGAAATTGTTAACGGGTGTTAACGGTGAAACAGGTGACCCATTAGCTTAACAAGTTGGGTTTAGGTGACTCATTTGCTTAACAGGTTGGGTGTGGGTGACCCATTAACTTAACAGGTCGCGTCAAACCTAATAAACCCGACTTGTTTACATGTCTACTCACTGCAATGCAATTTCTGTTTGCTTAATTACATTCATACATTCAGTTTACAACCTCATTAGAACAGGTTGAAATGGTGTTACTAGTACTTCAAGTATCATGTTTGTTCAAGGCAAGGATGAATTCATTTTAGACATGTTATATATGCATCTCATACCATGTAATATGTGATTTAGTTACATTTTATGATTACTTCGATTAAATCATTTTAATCTCTATATATAAGGCAAAAACCCTAAACCCCAATCAGGTGAAACATTCAAATATCCCTAAAATACCCCTATGTTATTAAGGGTGTCAAAATAAAACAAGTTAATGAATAGGGATAAAATAGTAAATTGAAAATATATTTTGAAATCAAAACTTTCAAACAAGAAACTCATTACGTGGGCAGTTTACTTAATTTTGTTTTTTCATTTTTTAATAGTAAAATAATCGTAATTCTCACTTTACTATCCTAAAGTATTGTAGTTTTCAACTTTCATACATTAAGTTTTTTCAGTGTCACCTAAAGTAAGAATGGTGGGACACTTTTATACATCCATTAGCTTTTTCATGAAAACCTCCGTTAACTCGTGACATGGCGTCTAAGTGGACAATGACTGGCGCCATGTGGTACTATGGCCCCATGTGAACATCAAAAATTTAAATATATATATATATATATATATATATATATATATATAGAACTAAAAATTAAAAACTAAACCCTAAAAGTTAAAAAATTAAAAAAAAAAAAAACTAAAAACTTCTACCCCCACCACCTTCAGAACACCAAAAATTAAAATCCAGAAGGAAAAACTAAACCCTAAAATTTGAAACCCAAAACAACATCAGCCGCAACGCCTAATCGACCAAGACCGCTGAACCCACTTGTTCCTCCTAGTCCACCGAGACCACCAAGCCGCTAGTGCCGCCTAAGCCACCAAATTCACGGCAGCCAATATATATTTATAACTTCAAACCAACAATTCTTTTTCAATTCTGCAAAAAATGGTGATTGGCAAAAGATGAGAATGAACTCGATTTGGGGTTGTCGATTGGATTAAATAAACATTTCATATTTTGTTATGTTATTTTAAGTATAATTGAAAGCATACAGTGGAGTGAGTTGTGTCAAAAGTGTGTTTTTAATAGGTGACTTAATGCATTAGTTTAATCATAGCTTGTTCTCTTCCCCCATACAAGAGAGCGAAAAATGGCAGCAAAAACGTAAGAGTGAGACTATGTGATGTGAGACTATTGGTATAGTGGATACAATTACAATATAATCCACAACGATCACATATATAAGGTTACATTCACATACAATAGATATAATTGGCTTGGAATTCACAAGGATCACATATATAAGGTTATAGTGACAGTTTGCAAGTCTTGTTACAGTGACAGTTTGCAAGTCTTATCACATATATAGGGTTTAATTAATAATATAAAAATAAGGATGTGTGTACATTAATGTACCTGCACAACTACTAAACTTATCACTACCACAAAGTGGCACCATAGCCAAAAAAATATAATTAAAAATACCAACCATGCAAGCACACCATCAATCATGATTGCCCACCAAACCCTAGCATTGGGTTTAGCAAAATCTGACAACTCAACCGGTGCACATTATATGCACTTCATGTGCGCCATGCTCATGTCATGCACATGGCATGCACATGATATGTACAATTTTTCCAAAATTTCCTAATTAATTATCTTAATATAGGATTATTAAATTAGACTAACTAAAGTTTTGATATTTTGTTATGTTATTTCAAGCATAACTGAAGGCATACAGTGGCTGTTTATGTGTGCATTTGTAGAGTGAGTAATGTCAAAGGTGTGCTTTTAATAGGTGAACTAATGCCTAAGTGGAAAAAATGGCGGCAAAAAGGACATGAATGAGACTATGTGTTGTGGGCCTAGGGACTCTTTTAAACACTTGCCGCCAAAAAGACTCCATAAGACTTAGTGATAAGACAAGGTAGATATAGGGTTTGGTGATAAAACAAGATAGATAGAGTCTCTTAATAATTTGATTTGCACACTTGCATTGTAATAATGACACCTTGGGTGCCGCTCATTACTACCATAAATTGATGGGTTTTTTTCAAGGAAAATGTTATTGGCACTCTAAAAATTCTCATTCTATAATCTCACAAATGTATTTTTCTTTCTAAATATAGAAAGTTTGGAGTGTAGAATGAGAAATTTGGAGTGCCAATAACAATTCTCTTTTTCAATTATGGCTACTAGTAGGGTCCTTGATGGTTTTTTGCAAAATGAAAAATAGAAAGGCCATATAATTAGGAAGAAAAAAGTACATGAGAAAAGTAAAGGAAGAGAAAAGACTGTATTGAAATTTAAACACTACTATTACAAGAAAATTAAACGAAAATAAACAAATTTAGTCAACCTATCTTTACCGCATAATGTATCACAAAATATATTTACTTCCTGATGACATCTGCCGGAATTACACTACTGAATTTTTCTTAGTCAAAGAAATCCCATTGCGATCGTACCGTGAAAGGATCATATGGACTTCCACAATTGCTGCATGCTTTCACGGCAGCATTGTCATCGTGAAATTTTAGAATTTTAGCTATTACTTCCCTATCCACTCAAAGACTTGACAAACACCGCTAAACCATCTTTCTACATTCCATTACACTCAACCGTCCTGATTTGTGACAATTAAGATAATACAGAAGCTTGAGGCCTTCATGCTTCAATTCCCCCATCCCCCAAGCACACCAAGATGACACCATGCACATACATTGTTACTTCATGACCCTTTGAGATAGCCATCTTCAGAGTCTCAATTCCAGCTTCTTTCTTATTGTCTTGGAAGAAGTATGTCATCCCTAGCATGTATAGGACCTCTGAATTGCGGCAGTCCGTGTAACGTTTCAAGAAGTTGGAGACATCTTCATTATTGTTCCATGAACTAAGCAGTTGAAACCTTCAAATTCCCTAATGTTGATGTGTTAGAATATGTGGTCGTCTTGACCAATTTGGTTGAACTTCTTGCACACATCTTTGCTGAAAACATGTCCTTAAAAGATCAAGAAGCAACCCTTGTCAGTTTTTGGACAAGAAGTTCGTCCGGAAGAGATTGTATGGGCGATGAGGTGATTCTGGCTTTCTTCATCTTTTTGAACTTGTGGTTTTGAAATAAAACACAAACCCTTAAGAAGACAACTTAAATAAGAGGTTTATATCTTAAGACAAGAAGGGGAAGAGATATGACTGAGAGAGTGAGAACAATTATATGTTGGAATTAAATGGTTCTGACAGGAAATGAATTTGGTAAATATATAAAGATGAAATACCCTTTGAATACAACTTTTCCTGTTGAATATAGCTGTTCAGTTATATCCAACAGTCATATCATTTAGAATTAATTAATTAATTAATTAATAAACAGTTATATTATTTCTTTATTAATTAATTAATTAATATTGTGAAAACCATGTTATAATAATCATATTCCAACACAAATACAGGAATTATAAGGTCCCTAATTCTAGAATAATGGCCAATTGTTAGTTTTATATATATATATATATATATATATATATATATATATATATATATATATATATATATATATATATATATAGACACACACACACACACAAATACATGATATGTACACTATATACACATGGTATGCACACTATATACACATGATATGTAAAAAACTCCTTGGCCAGAGAGTTGCTTATGGCATTTTTACAAACTTTAATTAAAAAAATTACCGCATTAAATTCGAATAAAAAATTAAAGTCATGTTTCAAAACTATATTACTATCACTACTATAATATTAGCTTTAGGTGTCGGATGATGGTGGTGGTTTAATAAGCCATTATGTCAGATAAAAGATATTTGACACATCATTCAGTTAGTGTCGGATAACAATGAAATCTTTTTGGTTATATCCGACATAAATTCCTGACGGATATTTAGTGTCAGATGCAACCGCCATAAAATTATTATAACCGCCAGTATTTTTGAATTCTTTTTTTTATAAATATTTTTAACATATTCCAGCGGTTTTTAAGTTAATGGTGGCGGTAATAACCGACATAAATTGACTATTTTATTATTTTAGTTTCTGACGGTTATTATTTTAGTATTTTGGCGGTTATAACCGACAGAAATTGACTATTTTATTATTTCAAAATGTTATATTGATTATAAATAAATAAATAAACACATGTTTTAAATTTTTTTTTTTTTTTCACTCATGGCCTTGTCGGATATAACCGACACGAACAAAGCAAAATTTTGGACGGCCACCAGAATAATCTCTGAATGTTTTTTTTTCACCCATGGTCCCGTTACCTAATCTCTGAATGTTTTTTTTTTTTTTTTTGCGATTTTTTACACATGCTATCTCGGAGTATATACAAACATATTTGACGGTTGGATCATTGAAACTAGTTTTGTAGAATGCATATCCTATCAAATTGATAGATTTAACAAACACTTAAGAGTTAATGTTATACTTCTATTAAGTATAAAATAAGATTTATCCACTGGTGCAAATATTTTAAATTGAAGATCGAATTCATTCATTGCATTCTTATAAGGTCGAGAAGTGTAGCTGTAAAAAAATCATCAAAATCGGAGCTAAAACCGTTAAATTGTGATTTTTCATTTATAACCATCGAAAACTTTGTTCCGTCAGCTAATCTCTAAATGTTTGTTTTTTGCGATTTTTTACGTATGCGATCTCGGAGTGTGTACAAACAAGTTTGACGGTTTGATCGTTGTAAAACGTTTCGTAGAATGTGTATCGCATCAAAACAGTAGATTAAACAAACACTTAGAGTTAATGTTATACTTCCCCATCAAGTATAAAATAAGATTTTGTGGTATCCACTAGTGTAAATATTTTAAATTGAAGATCGAATTCATTCAATGCATTCTTATAGGGTCGAGGAGTGTAGCTGTAAAAAATCATCAAAATCAGAGCTAAAATAACCGTTAAATTGTGATTTTTCGTTTATAACCGTTGAAAACTTTTGTTTTGTTACCTAATATCTGAATGTTTGTTTTTCGTGATTTTTTACGTATGCGATCTCATAGTGTGTCCAAACAAGTTTGACGGTTAGATCATTGAAAAAAGTTTCGTAGAATGTGTATCGCGTCAAAACGGTAGATTAAACAAACACTTAAAAGTTAATGTTATACTTCCATTAAGTATAAAATAAGATTTTGTGGTATCCACTAGTGTAAATATTTTAAATTGAAGATCAAATTTATTCATTGCATTCTTATAGGGTTGAGGAGTGTAGCTGTAAAAAATCATTAAAATCGGAGCTAAAATAACTGTTAAATTGTGATTTTTCGTTTATAACCGTCGAAAACTTTTGTTCCATTACGTAATCTCTGAATGTTTGTTTTTTTACAATTTTTCACGTATGCAATCTCGAAGTGTGTACAAATAAGTTTGACGGTTGGATCGTTGAAAAAAGTTTCGAAGAATGCATATCGCGTCAAAACGGTAGATTAAAGAAACACTTAGAGTTAATATTGTACTTCCATTAAGTATAAAATAAGATTTTGTGGTATCCACTAGTGTAAATATTTTAAATTAAAGATCGAATTCATTCATTGCATTCTTATAGGGTTGAGGAGTGTAGCTGTAAAAAAATCATCAAAACTGGAGCTAAAAAAAGGGTTAAATTGTGATTTTCCGTTTATAACCGTCGAAAACTTTTGTTCCGTTACCTAATCTCTGAATATGTTTTTTTTTTTTGCGATTTTTGACGTATGCGATCTTTTAGTATCTACAAACAAGTTTGACGGTTAAATCATTGAAACTAGTTTTGTAGAATGCATATCTCCATTAAATTTGCCTAAATTTTGAAGTGGGAAAAGTAATTTGTACTAAATTTTTATTTATGTTTTTCAAGTATTGATTAGACAATATTTAGTTTGTGTGATGACATTTTCATTGTACAATTATCTTTTTGTTTCTTTATTGCATATTTTACATGGGTTATTATCTATTAAACCAAACAATTATTTATTTATTTTTTAAAAACGTATTCTATTTAAATACATTTTATTTATTTATTTATTAAACCAAACAATTTTTATTTTATTTTTTTTAAATCGTAACAAAATTTTGGGGGGATTTTTTTTTCTATTGGTTATAACCGGCAGTAATGAAAATTTTCTGTCGGTTTATATTTTAAAAAATGTTTCTGTCAATTTTAACCGACATTAATGAAAATTTTCCAAAATAAAACCCCTCAATCTCTTCCTTGCGCCAGCCTTCTCCCTTTCCCCTTCCTTCACCCTTTTCTCCTCTCCTCATTTCCTTCTCCTTCTCTTCTCTCCTCATCTACTTCCAGTTCAACACTTGCAACTGGGTGAAATAATTCATTCACTTATGCATATGTGTGTGCTAGATATGAGTTCAAGCACAGTTGTCACATCGCCAGATTCAATTGGGAGGCTGAAACTCTTGCGATACCTTAATTTATCGACAACTGAAATCAGAAAGCTCCCTAATTCGGTATGCAACCTCTTCAATTTGGAGGCACTGAAACTTTTGCATTGTCCTTGGATTTTCAATTTGCCCAAGAACTTGAAAAATCTTGTCAACCTAAGACATCTGGAGCTAGATGAAATTTTATGGTTCAAGACCTTGATGTTGTCACAAAGCATGGGGTGTCTAACCAGTTTGCACAACTTGCACAAATTTCCGGTTTGTCTTTTCTTTTCTTTTTCAAATATATTTATCTGTCTTTCCAATCCTTTTCTTGTTGTTGGGGGTGAAACTTTTGTCTAACTATATATATATATATATATATATATATATATATATATATATTCAGGTTAGCTGCGAAACAGGAAACAAACTTGAAGAATTGAAGATTATGTTACTGTTGTTAAACTTTGTGATGAATGTTTCTTCTTCGTCGGATTGTTCGTTCTCATTTTTTTTTAAAGATAATTTAAAATTAATCTCTGCTAAGTTTCTTCTTCGTATGTGTTTTTTTGGTATCAAAAAGTAATAATTTTGGCGGTTAAATTGGAGAACTTGATTTTATTGCTCCTTTCTAAGCAACCTAGCTGACCCCTTTTTGTTTAACTGAAAAATCACTGTTACGGTATAAAGAATAATGCTAGGAGATTCCTTGAGATATTTGGCCATGGCCAAGAAGAACAAGAACCAGAGAAGGGGAGGGTACTATGGCAGTGCTTTTGGGCAGGTTGGTGAATGCTCCAGTAGCTCAGGAAGAATCGACGCAGAAGTTACTGGCTCGGAGGATTCAAGTGCTCCGACGAGGAAATCTATTAGTTTGAATTCTAGTAACCGTGACAGTTTTGGTGTGCCCATACAAATTCTTCCCCTGTCAAACATGTTGTCATCAGAGAGGAAGGATTTGAAACATAGGTTGAATATGGAAAATGCAGTGAATGCAGGGGAGGCCAACTTGAAAGGGAAAGAAATGATTCAGAAAGTGGTTTATATTTTTTTATTATTATTAATATATTTTATGTCGGTTTTATCCGACAAGAATGCTTTTATTTATTCATTATTAATAAATTCTCTGTCAGTTATATCCGACACAAGTTCTGTCGACTTTAGTATTTTCTGTCGGTTTTAGCCGATAGAGAATGCTCTTATTTATTGATTATTAATAAATTCTCTGTCAGTTATATCTAACACAATTTCTATCGGTTTTAGAGTATTTTCTGTCGGAAAATTCATTTCCTAACGCTGGCAATTCTGTCGCTTATTATATCGGCCACTGCATCCATTTTTTGTCGGATTCTGCTTAAAATCCGACAGTAATATACGTTTCTTGTCAGTTATCATAGTGACACTAATAAATGGTTTCGTAGTAGTGTATGATGTTTTCTTTCAACATAATTAGATCCTCCTCTAAATTGTATAGAACAAAAAAGGAATTGAATTTTATATGATAAAACATAAGGCTAGGTTTAGAAAAATACAAAAAAAAAGATCTAAAAACCATCAAGTTTCGAACCCATGTCTTGTTCAAACTATCAAATTATACTCACCAACTGACCTGACACTGAATATTATTTAAGCTTGCAAACAATTGATATATAATAGAAAAATTCTAGAATGGGCTTGGACCAACCTCTGCCATTGATCAATTTCCCTAACCTATATGTAAGTTGGAAATGAAGTAGCAGGAGTTGATAAGCTATATGTTGGAAATAAAGTAGGGGGTGTGAGATTTGACAATTCACTAACCTATATGTTGGAAATGAAGTAGCAGGAGGAACAAAAAATGAGTGGTGGGGATTCCTACAACTTTTGTAGGTCATATGCATCAAATCCTCGCCACATAAGTACCTTCAACACAATCCTTCTTTTACCCAATAGGTTTTCATCCACATCAATGATACTCTTGTATAAATAGGCTTCTCACACTTATTTTCCATAACTATTAACCCATAGCAAAAAGTCATTGCACTTCTCAAATAGCTAAAACAATTCACAACACCAACATGTCTAAGTTCAGACAAATTGAGGATTTTAACATCGAGTTCCACAGGTGGTACAACATGGAACCTCTTCTACTTCTGGGTCATCCAAGGCAAATCCTACGTCCTCGTTTAGCTTTGTCGACTCTAAGACGTCGCTAGAAAATATAGATCAGGTCCGTGGGAAATTTGATTATGAGACAGGCGTTGTCGAGCATTGGAACCACAAGTTAGTGAAGGCAAAAAAAGAACTTGTGGACCTCAACAGTAAAGCCAATGAAGCGTTATACCATGCAAGCTAGTAGAAAACAAAGGCTGACACGTCTCAACAAAGGATCCATTTCTTAAATTTTGAATTGTCGCAGAAACGTCGCGGCTATATTGAGTCGTATGAGCGTTCTCAGGAGGAAAAAACCAAAATGGAGGAGGAACGCAACAAGGGGTTTGAGGATATTCGTCAAGTAGCGAAGAGAAATGAACCACATTAACCAAAATGAGATTCTTTGACAGTGAATGAGGTCGAATCGTTTAATAAAATTTGGTATCGGTGATCGTTTGGTGAAGGTTGTGCTTAATAGTTATGGTAGAATAAATTTGAAGGCTTAGATGTTAAGTAATATAATATAGTTGTGCAATGTATTTTCTAACTATTATATGATAATGAACATTAGGACTATGTATCCTTGTTATCTTCAGCGTCTACCATGTCCTAAACTATCTACCATGTCCGAAACTATCTTAATGCAAAGAGTATCAAATATGTAAACATGCAATATATACACTGTAAGTAAACGACATGCACATGATATGTACAATATATGCCCATGCTATGCACAAAACTGGAGATCGGGCAGCGAGCTGCTTTTTGCAATTATAAGACACTTTAATGGCAAGCTATTGGTATAGTGGATACAATTAAAACATAATTCACAACGATCACATATAAGGTTACATTTACATAGAGTGGATACAATTGGCTTGGAATCCACAACAATGAAATATATAAGGTTATAGTGATAGTTTGCAAGTCTTGTTACGTATATCAACCACCACTTAACCGTACACGTGGAAAACATAAAATTCGTTGTCGCTTATTTTATGGTCATGCATGACCCTTAATATCCTCTAAGCTTTTTCTTAATTTTATTTTTCACTGAGGTCGGGCCACAACTAGGTTGTGGTCATACTCGCTAAATTTCAGGGCACAACATACATGCATCATAATTAGTGACCATTCTCGCTTCTCATATTAAGTTATAGCCTTGCACACCATGCACACCATATGTATATAATGGAAAAAAATTCAAAAATTTCTGCAATTGGACACTTGAACCAGAAATTGGAACATATCCAGTATTCTGGCAAGTCAAAAATAAAGTTTTTTTCCACAACACATAGCCCCCAACATGACACACAAACCCTAGTTGAACTTCTATGTATTAATTTATCTTACAAACAACCCATATGTTCCATAAATCATCGATATAGGAACTTGGAATTATTAAACACCCTAACTTACTATGCTTGTCGAAGCTTTAGTTGCCGGAAAAAATAGAACTTTCCTGCCAAAACAGAAAATATGGTACAAACGTCTTATCTTTGAGGATTGAAGAATTTGTTGTGTCAGGTTATGGAAGAATGACATACATAGCTCACAGATCTGAGCTAAAACCCGAAAAACTCGACCTCATTTTTCTCAGTTCTCTCTCGAGATCCTTGTGTTCAAAATCAGAGTTATGAGCTCAATCCAAAACATAACTCACTCTGCTCACTTCTCTCTCTTTGAAATCAAAGCTGACACATCTGAACTCAACCCAAAAACCCACAGCTCACTCTCTTGACATCCCCAACTTCGAAATCAGAAAAATGACACAATGAGCTGTGAGTTTTACTATTCATATGTGGGTATTTTCATCATTCAATTTTATGCATGGTGTGCATGGAGTGTGCATGGCTGGATTGTCCTATTTTGGTCCTAAGAACAAGAATGGCCCATTTGTGTCAATTTCCCTATTTTTTCTTTATGATTTTGCGCTTGTTAAGTTGTGTTATACTTTTTGGTGTTTGCGACCTCTTTGTTACTTTTGACATATGTCTTTCATATGTATGTTTCTTTATCGTCCTTCACAAAATTTCATTAAAATAAAAAAAATTCAGGATAACTAATTAAAATAGTATGTAAACTAATAATGTACTAATATTGAATTTGTGTACTACTTATGTTTGTACATATTATTATATCGAATCGCAAACTACCAAGTACTGGTTAATTATGAAGCACCTTAGACCCATCAAAGAGTCCGTGCTTCAGCACCCATGCTAAAGCACATGAAACAACCTCACAAATAGGTGAGAGCAACGACACGTGGCAATCACACATTTGTTATCCCATAACCAATGGAAGATTTTTCTCCAACTTGAAGGCTAATCACAATGCGATAAGTGGGGGCGCCACATTAAGTGCATTCAATCCCACACCAACTTAACTTTACTCGAAGTCCACTGATTTCATGCATCAACAATTTATATTAATTTTTTGTAAGTAGTATTTTAATTAGTTATTTGTTTGACTTTTCAACTAGGTGACACATCAGATAAAATGTAGTATGTAAACTAAAAGTTTTGAATAAAAAATCATCCATTAGGAATACAATCTCATGATTACAAACACAACAAAAAGACATACAAAGGCTACCTAACATAATACATCTAAGTAAACGGAAAGATAATGCTTATGAGGACAACACCTTACATTACTTTATTATGATGAACTTGCACGAAACGACGCTCCATCGACATTTATTTTTTGCAAGAATGTGCTATACATGAAGATCCTGTGACTAACAACATTAGTACTTGGCTACCAAGATGAATGTAGTAAGAGAACTTTTAACAAATAAGAAAATTTCAACTCAATTCAATATAAAATCTTAATATAATTAGTCCAATATTAAACGAGTATAGTACGTGAAGATTACGTACATGTATCATTCAACGACTTTGCTTAAATAATATTTTGAGAAGTTCAGCCAATTTTAAAAAATTTATTATTTATTTATTTAGAATATTTATTTATTTTTATTTTTTCAATAACATGATAAAAATACTTATAGAATACGTAAATTTTATATGTATTATTGAAAAATGTGTGAAAATAATATGTATTAAAAAATGACTAGGTACATACATATACATATACATTTACATACATATACATATACATTTACATTTACATACATATACATATACATTTACATACATATATATATATATATATATATATATATATATATATATATATATTCTATGTTTGATTTTTAAAAAAACGTATAATTTAACATTATTATACTAGCCTATTGTGAGGCCACTTAGTACTACGGTCTAGTAGTATTTATTTTCACTTATAAGTGAGAGGTCTTAGGTTCAATTTTCACCAAAAGGGAATTTGAACCACATTATTTATATCCTATTGTGAGTTTAAGCCCCTCATATCCCTTAGTGTAGATAATATCTTTTGTTCAAAAAAAAAAAAAAAAAAAAAAAAAACGTATGATTTAAAAATTATTAAGATGGGTACAGAAGATTAAAGAATTTAAAAAAAATACATAAGTACGCATATATTAACGCGCGTAATAAACAAATTAACTATTTTTGGTTAAAACAGTGTGAATCTATATCGACACATCTTTTTTCTAATGCAAGCAGTACTTTACCACAATGGTGGAAATGTGTTAAGCCCTTGCATGACAACGTGGGTTCAAACCCCGTCGATAGCTAATCTAACAAAATCTAACATCCTTTTTCTAATGTAGCATTTGACTTGAACAGTTGCCATTTGATCAAGTAAATTCTTGAAGGATGTTATTTACATCAAAGTTATCAGAAAGTACCAGAAAATTTGTCATCCTCTAGGTGATAGATTTTTTCAAGTATTGAGTATTCAAGCGGTACTTCACATGTCATAATATATAAAAGAGGAGGAAATAATTCTGTGTCGTTCCACTTATTTTATGGTACGTAAAATACCCGCTTGAATAATGGACACTTTAAAAAATTTCTCCTTACAAGCAGTGGCATGCATGGACACCTAATGCCCAATATTATAATGTGCATATAGTAGATACATAGATATTTAATTGGTTAAACTAGGTTGCCTCCACTTAATCTTGGGAGACAAAATGTATAGGGGGCTTCAATCTGGTTTATTAAGTAGAGGGAAACGATCCCGTCTTGGAAACTGTATATTTCCCCAACTCTCTTCTCCTTTCTTTCTCGTTTTTTTTTCTTTGGGATGAATGAGAAAAAAAAATAATGGAAAAAGAAACAAACAAGGAACGGAAATTAACAAGTTTTGGTAATGGGGATTAGGCGGTGTGCAATACGAACCGTTGGATCATGTTGGAAAGAGGCACATAGGGTTCCCAATTTATGGGTTGTAAAGAATTTTAGCTATTTTGGGGGGGGGGGGGGGGGGGGGGGGTGGGGTGGGGGATACAATGGGATGTTTGTCTACATTACCCATAATAAAGATATATTGATCTACTACTTGTTATATTGGGATTTTAAAAACTCAGTTGAATCACATTTATATTTTATATGTTTTCGGGGACACCCTTGAAAATGTTGCATCTTATGTCTCTCAGGGTTAGATCTGGGTCCTCTGGGACATGGTGCATGCCTGCCTAATTACCGCTCTAACGAGTTGAATTTTTTGTAAACTAGTGAGGTTGAATATTATTAACTTGACTTGGGGGAAATATGGTTGTATGAACAATATGCAGAAGGTAATGAAGGTCAAGCAGCAAAAAAGGTTCACTGTCTTTTCTTGGCATACAAAATAAAAAAGAAGACTTTGAAATTTGAAGTTCATTGCATTGTCAATGAGAAATTTTTAGTTGTGACGGGAACACGGATGGTACATCACGTGTTTTTATGTAAGTGGTGGAAAATTTTAATTTTGAAGTTATTAACTTTTTAACACACATAACCCACCATTTATATAGAGACACGTGGTGTACCACCTCGTGTGACGGTTACACTGAAAAATCTCTCATTGTCAACGACCTCAAAAAGGCACAGCACATGCAAAGTAGTAGTCATAACTCACCAAAAGTCCCCAAATTAGCGTGTAAAAAGGAATTGAACAAGCTATTGCTATATATTAGAATGAAGTGGTATATTAATTAATTTCAACCCTTACGAATTAGATGTACTCTAATATACCAATTATGACCGACTCGTTGGAATGATATATTACTTAGTGGCAGAGTCAGACTTATAAAGGATGAAGGGCCTTTCCTGAAGTGTAAAGAGAATTGGGATGGAAGGAGAAGGCGGAACTTAGCAGAAGAGAAGGCCATGTAGCCTCCTGGTCTTTAGGTGACTAACAATGGAGACTGACTTTTATGATATGAGTACACCGCCACTGATACTACTGTCATTTTAGTTAGTTTGTTTCTTTTTAACTGTGCCAATACTCTTGTAGTAGATCAGTTTGTAATTTCTTTTTATTTCCTGGAATAACTGAGGACAAAACTCGTATTCAAAATCCAAATCCATAAAGGATAAAAAAGGATTAAAGATATATACTGATTATCTACTATAAATCAACTTGATGAGATTAAATTAGAAAACCAACTGCTAATTATATATTAACCTTCCTCAAAAGGAATGTATATACCTGTTGACCGAAAAGAATAAGAAAGAAATACCAAAGCGACGCATGTTATATGAACTTTAACTAGAAGTGTAGGGCCATGCTACAACTGCCATGCATCCTCCTCAATTAAAAACCAACCACTTCATATCTGATACATATATGCTTGATCCATCAATGTCTGAGATACTCAGGTCATGTATCATATGCACGTCTCTACTTCTTTTAAGTTATCTATTATTCTACCTCCATAATTCGAAGGGTTTATTGAGCGATGTTCATCAAAAGATCACAATTAAAGATATCAAAGATCTGGGCAGGAACATCTGAATCATGAATTAAGTCGATCCCATTATCCCAACACAGTGTGTTCTGAGCTTTACGATCACCACTGGTAAATATACGTGTTTTACCAAAGGCAAAACTGGGCAGGTAAACTACTTATCCATTCAAAATTTCCTAATGCATGCAACTACTAAAATTAGAATAGCTAGGCATGCAGATCCAAGACATGTCTTGCAGTACTCTTTCCCAGTTCCTGTATATTTAACCCATGTGAAAATTATTTTGGAGTCCTGGCTTACTCGTAATTAACTACAACAGCATTGATAAGATAATGTTAAGAAAGAAGAAGATGAGGCATTCTCTGATGTAAATATAATAATGGATGGTTGAAAAGCCTGATAATACATACGATATCCATTTTTGTTAAACAGTCATATCATATGTCATAACTTATATATAGTACTTTTGCCGGCAAGAGCATGTAACCCTAGCTATAGCTAGCTATGAGGAATTCTGTGAGGCCCTACTGGTTTCTTGACTGCAATAACTTCCCACATGCATATTGGTGGAATGGATTGAAAGAGCTAGAGAAGTATATATATTAGTTTTAAAGCACAGCTCGAAAAGAAAGGGAAAAGCAGCAAAATTAGGTTTTCATATATATATATATATATATATATATGATATATGTTTGAAGATCTCAGTTATGAGAGGGAGGGTGTGTCTTTGGGGGTGAGTAGTCCAGATTAAACCCAGGTTGCTTCTGAACTCCACGCTTGTTGCGGGGCACACGCCAGGAAACTGAAACGAACGACGACTTATCATGCTTTGAAGTTATTGCGTGATCAACAGAAGCACCTGAGGCTGAGGCCGATCCTTTTGTATTTTTTCTTGATTTGGCCTTCAAATCATCAGTCGTCTTTGTTTGCTTGGGCTTCTTAGTATTAATACTCTCACTTTGAGTCTGTAGTACTGTGCTTTCTCCTTTTTCCACTTGATCAAGTGATGGCTTTGATGAGAAAGACTTCATCATTGGCACAACTGGAATGCTATGATCGGAACCCCTTGCTTTAGTACTCTGCACAGTACCATAAAGCTATAGTTAATTAACTAGTTAACTGGCTTGGTATAAATTCATCCAATCTTTTGGATGTGGAGTGCTGTTTAGTTGCTTACAAGAACCAATCTATTATATCTGGTACACCGCCAATATAATGAAATAACAACCAAAATGAACGCAGAACGTGTTAAGAATATATCCACGCTATCAGGTTTTGTAAATTGATACCAATGTCAAACACTATTTCCCAATCAACTATTTATGTTGTACACAACTCAAATTTGAAAAACGATCAAAGAAAAACTATTTAACAAAATATGCGCCATATATTACCTTCTTGATGATGTGAAATTTGTTGTCGGACTTCTTCTGAACCGCACCAAGACGCCCGGCATTGCATGCATGGAAAGAAAGACATAGAAGAAAAAGGAGAAGAATACAATGATGAGCAGTACTGGTTGACATATTAATTGAGAAGCACAGACTATATATTCTTTTTCGAATGCGGCAGATATATAGAGATATTGGAGACGAAAGCAGGCTCAGCAATGGGGTGTTTGAAGTACTATGGTAGCTGGTCGTCGATGTGATATATGTAGGCGGGAGAGATAAATAGAATGAGAGAATTAAATGCAGGTATTTGATATCGGAAGAGATTTAAGAGGTTGGTAGGTCTAGAAAGTACAAGAACATGGAGGTGTATGGGTGGGGACTAAGGAGGAGGAGAAAGGGAAATGAAGATATGGGTGCTCTCCCCTTTTGTCCTTTCCCCCTTCTCTCAAATTTCAATTGTGTTGGGTCCCAAGACGCACCTACCAGAAGAAAGAGGTGCAACTCACTCCCTTCTTCAAAATATATGCATGGGGGCCTGGCCTTTGGGGGAGAGAGAGATTTAACTAAAGTCCTTTTAGTTGGAGTAAATAAGTAAACCAGATGTAATATACAATAGAAAAGTGGGACTGCACGCACAAGATGTGAAACAAATATCAGAATCAAGAAAGCTAGTGTCTACCGTCAGCCTAATTTCTTATCCGAGTAATACTAGGTAGACTAAATTTGTAAATTAAATTTGCAATTTAAATTAAGTGTCATCAATAAAAAATACACGCGTTAATCAACAGTTAAGTAACAATCCAATCATGAACTTCTATGTCATTTAGTTTATAAAATTTAATCCACATATTTAGCCTCCCTAACATTACCCTTTCTTACACCGAGGCAAACTCCAATGTTACATGTCCTTTGAGTTATACGTAGATTAGTCATACCATTTGCATGTTGTGTGCGTCCTTGTTCCTAGCCCCTGCCTGTGTTTTTACCCTCTTGGACTTGGGACAACTTAATAACCAAGTAATTGAATTTCTTTTAATTAACTACAACTTAACATGAGTGTTATAAGAGAAATTAATCATCAAATCACGGTAGACATGTACGTACGTACGATTAACATCCTTGTTAATATGTTGTAATGGTATGTCCTTAATTTGTTAACAAGCAATGAAGCAATATTAGAAGAATGAGAAAGTTTCTTTTTTGGAAATTGATGCATGCATGTTGAAGGGATAAATTCTTATAAGCAAATGAATTATGCAACAGCCTATGTAATCCCATTCTTATAACCTCACTTTCGTCTATTATTTTGGATAATAACTCAAACATTAAAACTTACCATATGTGTTGATCCATATGTTATCAACCACCTACACATAATACGCGTGTAAAATCGAACATTTGCACGTTCAAGTTGAATGTGGGTTGTGAACCTCGAGCTTAGTCAATTTGTTTGGTTTTGAAACTTTTCAGTACAAATGCTTATCTCTGTACTGTTCAAAGGCCGGTTTGAATTTGAACAGTCTTGTGTGTGTGTATGAAGGTTTAAACCCATCTCAGTCATGACCTCACTGATTTTAGCAGAAGCGTATGGTTTTAGGAATTACTGCAATGGTGAGGATTTCTACTCAGTCTGTTCTAAACTCGAGTGCCGGCCAGAGAGGCTAGTTTTTAAAAATTCATGATTAATTAATGGAGTTTAGGGATTAATTATGGGGCTAGCCTATATAGCCTATATGTGGACTGAATCCATGCTTTTAAGGAAGCTATTTGGGTGAGCACTTCATGATGGTGATTAATTAGTTGATTAGCATTCATAGGTCATCCTTACAAAATATTAGCTAAATTGTTGAGACATCTAGTTTAGTTTAAAGAAATTAACGAACATTATGTTTTAAGAAACATTGAAATTTTATTATAACAATTAAATAGACAAATGGTTTCGAATTGAATTGAATTTTTGTAAGGATGATTTAAATTATTAAAGTTTAATGTGAACTGGTCCCACAACTAATTCCTTTCTTTTTTTTAAATGGGTTCCTTCTCTTAAGGGGCATAATACATACATATATATATATATGTATATGTGTATATATATATATATGTATATATGTCTAAAAGGTTTTGTGCGTACGTGCAACAGCAAATTTATAATATTCACAGAACCACATGAGCTTAGCTCCCTTAGAAACTTAACAATGACATATGCAGTCATATTGGACTTGATCACAATACTGTATAATCTCCTCTTTATGTAGGGTTGGTTGCAACTTAGCTGGATAATAGTGTAGTAGTCTGGCAAAAAGTTAATTGAGTGCACTACTACACAGAACAGTTATGGCGACGAACAATAAATCATCACGTAAATAAGAAATTTGCCGCCTAAAATTATAAACGACGAAAATTTTGTCGCCCCAAGCTGGTTGCGCAAGGTTCGTAAAGAAAGGTATTGTGCGACAAAAAGAAAACGCTTCGACGCGCAAACAGTTTTACACGACGAAACTGAATAGGGGTGAAGACAAATCGTCCCATATACCTATAGGCGCAACGAAACTGAACTCGTCGAATGAGGATTAGAGGGACAAAGGGTTTTGTGGTGCAAGACGGAAGCGACGAAGAGATTCTTCGTCGCATAAAGTTTTAAGGGACAAAGGTTTCTTACGCGACGAAGAACGAGGTCGTCGCATGAAATGCATAGGGACGAAGACTATTCGTCGCATATACCTATAGTTGCGACGAAACATGACTCGTCGCATGAAGATTAGAGGGACAAAGGGTTTCGTGCCGCAAGAACAGACTGACGAAGAGATCATTCATTGCATAAAGTTTTAAGGGACAAAGGTTTCTTTATCATAAGATTTAACTTTGTCGTCGCTTTAGTTAATAGTGACGACGAATTATTGCGTCGCGCAACCTATTTTTAATTTAATTTTAAATTGTTTATAAACTGAATTTCAAAACAAAAAAAATTTTGTTTGGTTAAATTTAATTAGAAACAGTAATTGATAAGGAAGAATATTAATTTAAAATAAATATGGAAAATGTATGTACAAGTGGGGAAATTTTTTAAATGTATGAATGTTTAATTAAAAAAAAACTACAATAAAAAGTCATCAGAGTCAGCTCCTGCGGTCAGCTGTGCTGGGTCGGGGGCCTGGGAGGTCGAAGTAGTTGCAGGAGGTGTAGCGGTGGGGATGTTGAAGCCGGACAACTTAAAGCGCGACGATAATCTGGGCCATCTTAGACTCTTAGGCAGCAATATGAGCATCTTGGGTGGCGATGTGGGCAGACTGTGTCGCAATGTGCTGATGTTGGACCGCCATCTGCTACTCGAGTTCCGCTACTTTCTCCATCAATGATGCGACTTGTCCCAAGGTGAAGGTGGAAGAGGAGGCTCCCATCTCACTATGGCAGGCATTTCCCATGCCCCGATACACCTTCCTCAACCTAGTACCGAGTCTTTGGTCAAGGGTGTTCATCATGATACAGAGACCTGCATCCTCCGGGAGGGGGGAGGCCTCATCCTCTATCAGGGTGTCAGGGGGAAGCTGGGAAGCCACTTCCTCAAGGACAGCCTAGCTCTTCTCCACCATAGTAGACTATAATTATAAAGGCAAGTTAATTAATGTTTATATAACATTTATTTAAAATGAATAAGAATTATAAATTTAAAAATTACAAAAACTTACATGGAGCTCATCTGTCAACTCATCCCCGGGCCACATGTACACCTCCTTGAATGTGTCAATCTCCGATAACTTTGACCCCGCCTAGATTAAAAAATAATAAATATTAGTTATTAGTTGTGTAATTTAGAGTAAGGGTAATAACTGTTTTTTTGTAAAAATGTGGTTACCCGATGTCGCTCATCCATCCTATATGAAAAGCGTTGGGAGTCGGAGTGGTGGAGAAGCTTCTTCTTCGACCTATTTATTGCATTGGCCTTGGTTTTTTTTCTGTTAAAAAGAAACGAACCGTATTAGTGCTAATATTAATTATAAAGTATTAAAATAAAATAATAAAAGAAAAAAAAATCCCTTCTTCTTTCAACTTTTCGATCTTCCCATTCATTAGCCATGGGCCCCTCTTCCCCTAATTCTTTCCACTTTATCTATGCACTATGCTTCAAATATTCATTGAAGACTTTGATCCCCTACACATCTATACGAGGATGTGTTTTTGATATTGGTTTGATATACCTTATGTTTTCTTTTGGTTAGCATTTCCCTTTTGATTGATTTCCGAAGAAACTGGAGTTACATCTCTTTTCCATTTCCATAGAGTTCTTATGTGTTTCCATGCCGAAGTGAGAGTCGGTTTCATCGCAAACAGATATTCGCGTATATAGAATAGAATTTTTTTTGTCGGTCATAGTTTGGTCCAAAGAACGAGAGTCGGTTTCCTTAAGCTCGTTGTTCCTCAGTAGCTTAGTGGTAGAGTGGTCAACTGTTAATTGGTAGAGCAGTAACGAGGGATCAATTGAGATCAATTAATAAAATTGGACAAGGATAAAAATATCTTAGGATTCCGCTTCGAGCAAGCAATTATATTCTGCCATAATAATCTATACTTTTTTGTCTTCTATATGAAGAATGAATAATGTATGACGAAGTGTCAACAAGAATTTTGGCACCTTGATGTCGGCTCTTCGCCACCTGGGGTTGTAATATGTTCCAAGGGTTGGGCTGTTCGCCCGATGAAAAGGTTTTCATTTCTCCCTACATGCAGAAGCTTTAAAAATAGCAATTCTTCGGCAAGTGTTTCTCATAAACTTGAGTTCAAGACCTCATATTCTAATCCGATCGACTAGATCCGGTCACAATTGAAGTATTAATAAAATATTAGTAATCTGTAATAATTTATATAATTCACTTACCAAGTATTTTTCATCCTGAAAATGGGTGCAGAGCCAGGCCTAATTTTTAGGGCGCTTCACCAACTCCAAGGGGCACCCGTGTGCTAGAGCGTCAGCTGGATTGTCGAATCTCTCGAAATATTTATGGAGGTCACTCTTCCACTGAGTGAACCGGCTGGTGAAAAGTTCTTGGATGTACTTGGCTTGATTGGGATTAAGGTCCTCGAGGTCATAGTGATGCTACAAATATGAAACAAATTAATCAAAGTTAACAATTATTAAATTTCACAACTTTACTTACAATATAATGAAAAAAAAAACTTTCCTAACCGATAGCTTATGAAGAACGGAGTCCTTGGTCTCCTGTGGCACAAGTCTCCAAGACTCTCATTGCATGGGGCAGTGGCAGCGTTCTAAAAATTGGCCTAGGAGGTGAAGGCCTGCAGCAATTTAGGGCAAATCGTTTCGAAAAATCAGTCTGGAGCTAGGTGGCCTCCTAGGCGGGCTAGGTGGTCTTAGGCGGCTCCTAGGGAGAGGGTTAGACAGCACTTAGGCAGTCCTAGGCGGCTCCTAGGTAGTCCTAGGCGGTTTTTTTAATTTTAATTTTAATTTTTTATTAGTTGTGTGCTTTTTTCTTTTTTGGTTTCAAGGTGGCATACTTATGGAATTGGTGTACCTAATTTGCAAATGATGGATTTACTACAAATTCATCCAATAGTGAAATGAATTGGAGCACTTTTGAAGGGATACATACAAAGAAAAGAAATAAACTAGATACAACAAGGTTAAATAATTTAGTCTATGTCCAATCCAATGCAAGGATCATGAACAAGAAGAATTTAGTCTATCATCCAAGAATCCTCATCATTATGATTATATGCTTACTGGTTTTTAATATACTTTGTGTATTCTTCTACTTCTATTTTTGCATTTTATCGTTCTTTTATTATCCATACAAGTATAGTTTTTTTAGGTGTAACTAGGCACTTATTTACAAGATATATAATAAATTTACATAAATCAGCCTAGGCCGCCTAGGCGCTAGGCCCTTACCCTCCGTCCGACTAGCACCTAGTGTTTTTTAGAACCTTGGGCAGTGGTGATGCACAATGGAGCCAATGTTGTGGACTAAATGGTTGTGCTGCTCATTTCTTGCTTCCGCCCGATGTCGAGTATCCTACATAATCTTTATACGCTCATGGGTGTGGTGTGGGTGAGCTGTGACGTGCCAATGAGTCTACATGTACCCCTAGTTTTTTTTATGACTTGCAAAATGAAATAAGTTAGTGTAAAAACAATTTAAATAATCTACGAAAAATTCGACAGAACTTCCCCTAAAAATACAACATTTCTCATAACCTACAAACAAATAAACAACACAACCAACACAAGTACACAACAATTCACATATAGAGGTATCGAATAAAAGTATATTAAATTTATTAAAATAAAAATTTGGAGAAAACAATATATTACCTGTGTCGGCTCCCTTTTTGACTACGGTGGAAGCCGATGCAGACTCCTCAACCTCGTCGATAGGCCGGGGCTGTTGATGAGAGCGTCGAGTGCTCAGTAACAGATGAGTCGTCGAAGAAGTCGATGACTTAGGCATTGTCGACATCGGGGCCTAGGGCGGAGGTACGATAACCTCTGACGTCGGGGCTAGTGCTGGTGGAGCGGTGGCGCCAGTAGTAGTAGGTGATGGAGGTAGGGGTGGGCAAACGAGTATAGGAACTGCGGGTTAGGGCGGGTACTCAAGGTTCAGGGTGGGTACAGGCTGGTTTTTAATTTTTAAAGAGAGAAACGGGGCGGGGCAGGGCGGGGCTTTGAAAATTTTAGGAAGAGCCGGTTCCAGAAGTATAGAAAAACGGGTATCTGGACCGACCCATTTGTAACTGGACTGGACCTCAAATTTCTCTCGGGAATCACGACGGCCTAGTAACACACTTTGTCTTTCAGACTCTGGCTAACACGTTACATACTTTTTCTCTCTTTATCTCCCTATCTCTCACTCCCAATCGAAAATGCATCTGATCCCTACCACTTGCCGGACCAGAAAAATCCCACCCAAACACAATTACTTAACGGTAGTAATCCATGACGACGATGATTCTGAGTCTGATCGACAGAGCAATCATAAGAGCTTCGAATCGGAACCCGACCTCTACACTACCATAGTCTACAAGGGTAATGCCGACGAAGATGAAGAACACCTAAACCACTACAATATCCTTGAGCCGCTTCACCGCTATGGTGTTCCCGTCATTCAGCATAGCCTTTTACACTGCCCCAGGCTTTCTTTCACCAACATCTCCGCCAAAGCCCTTATCAAATCCTCTAGTACAAACTGCTGCGTCTAGTAAAAAACACCAGCTTGCTTCTGTCTGTCGTTGGCGGTGAAGAAGTAGGAGGCGAAGAGGGTCTGTCTGTGTAGCACTAGTAGGACGATGCGGCCATGGAAATCATATGAAGGTAAACCTAGAAATTGCAGAGATTGTGGGAATGATGATTTCTTTCTTCTGTTTTTGAAATTGAGATAATATTGGATCTTTGCTGTAGTGGAATTGAAGCTCGGCGACCTAGATGAAGGCAATTTGATAGGAGCATATTTATGCGACTTAGTTGGCTTGTTCTTGTGCATTTATGTTGTGTTTTCTTAGTTATTTTAGTGTTTAAAGCCATTTTCGTGTGCTTCTAGGTCCTAAAGACAAAGTATGCAAGAAGATGCATTTTGGAGCAAAATTGGGCTTGGAATGGATATCATATGTTTGGAGCAAAAGGAATGGACGAAATTGAAGACTTGAAGATGTTAAGATTCCTAATCAAAGAAGGATTCCTAATCAAAGAAGGATTCCTACTTGAAGTAGGAAAGTTAAGCCAAGGTTTCCTATTTTGGTTTGCCTTTCCTAATCCTTAATGTTTCCAAATTCCAGCAACTTTGAAGGCTTCCTTTGCATTCTAGGACACAAATTGAAGGACCTAGACCACCTAAGAACCCTTGCTGCACCTCCTTACCCCTTTCCTCTTCCTTGCCGTGCAAGGGAGAGGGTTATTTCCTGTTTCCTTGCATTAAAACACATTCCTATTCTGTTTTAAAGCCTTGCCGCAAATCCCTTGCACTTTCCCTTAGTTTTCTGATTTTGTTTCCTCTTTTTAGAGCTTTTGACTTAATTTCTGTTTACTAAAATAACCTAGGGTTTTAATTCCTGAAACCTTTAAAATAAACTTGTTGCAGCCACAAATCATCCATCCACACAACCTGTCTCGCCAGAATTCCTTCCCTAACCCTAGCCGCACCTATCCTTCACCATTCTCCATAGTTTCTGACCAAAAACACTCCCTGTCGCACCATACATCCATCCTAGCCAATAACCCAGCCATCTACGCCACTCATAACTCCCAAAACTCACCAACAACCCTTGTGCTGCAGCAAAGAGGAAGAAGGAGAGCCCTTGGACGTGCCTGCCATTCAAGTTAGGATTGCTGGAACGTTTAGGTGTAATCTTTCTTTTGTTCTCAATGTTTCAATTCAATAATCTTTGTTCTGTGAGTATGAGGAACTAAACCCCTCTTAGCTAGGCAGGGATTCGAAACCATGATTATACTTGCAATATGATTTGATTACATCCAGTTGTGATTCATAAGTTGTGAATTCAATTTACTTATCTGTTCATATTATAACTGATTTGTGTGTGTTAATTGAGGTGGCCAACTTAATTTGCATGCATGAATTTGATGCTAGAATATAAGGGAGTTTCACCTAATCGTTATGAACTTATATTCACAAGTAGTGAAGGTTGCTAGTCACGATCGCGTTAAGTAAATTCTTGGCATAAGTATCATGCAATTCATAGTTACAAGTGCCTCGTCAATGCTTATGATTTTCATAGAACTTAATGATCCTTGCTTGTATCTCTATTATGCAATTCATGTAGGGAACTTGTGGGGAATGCTTTGGGTTGTCGTATGCAATCATCCAATTCAATAAAATTAGGAAAATCTGAGGGTTAATTAGTGCAATTCACGGTTAATCTGGGGCGTTGAGAATTCATGGTTTATTAAAAAGCAACTGGAAATCGTTTTGTATGCAAGTGTGTCATGTGTGGAGAAGAACCTCCTAGTTATCCCATCATCCATAGTTTTTCACCCAATTTCGTGCAGATTTCACTAGTACTTTAAGTTTCTTGTTTTGTTTTCAAATCCGTCAAAACCCAATCCCCCCTTTACTTTGTTGAGTTATATTAGTTATAAACTGATTTAAGTTGTGTTTTTGAGTGTTTTGAGTCTAGTCAAAACCTATTTTCGTCCAAAGCTGTGTTTAGAGTCCAAAACTGCCCAGTTTGTGTTTTTAGGCAGTTTTGAGTGTTTTAAAGTTGTTTTAGTGTCCTAGAGTTTAGTTTTGCATTCTTTGAGTCTAGTTTAGTGTTTCAAACTTTGTTTTTACGTTTTTGAGTCAATTTCAAGTGTTTAGCAATCCCTCATAATCCCCGGTCTAGAACGATCCCTACTTGCATCTATACTACAATTGTCAACAAGAGGGTTTAATTTGTGTGCTGTTTTACATCGCATCAAATTTTTGGCGCCGTTGCCGGGGATTAGCAACTTTGCTAATCCCTTGGATTTTTTTCTTTCTATTTACTTTTAGTTTGTTTAAGTTTCTGACTTTTTTTGTTTCTTGTTTTTAGGTACTAGTTTATGACTCGAAGCTCTCAACCTATTCAAAAGAATACTTTGGAATTTGACGACGATTTTGAGAGGACTTTGAGAAGGCAGAGGAACCAGCAAGAATCTAATCCACCTAGTCCTAAACCTGAGCTTGAAGAACCGGTGCTAGAAGAGGAAGATGAGCCCACGGCTCAAGTGTTGGAGGAAGTGCAAGCCATGGCAGCGGACAATCGAACAATCAAGGAGCTCTCTGCTTCGGGATTTGCCAATGCCGCCCCCTATGTATTCAATACCCTAGGGCTGCCCAAGACAAGACTGATGAGTTTGAATTGAAATCCAGTTTGTTGCACCACATCCCAAAGTTCCATGGGCTGTCCATGGAGGATCCAAACAAACACTTGAAGGAGTTTGAAGTGGTGTGTTCAAGCATGACCCCTATCAATGTGGATGGCAGCATATTGAAGATGAAAGCTTTTCCATTCTCTCTAATGGACAAAGCTAAAGATTGGTTGTATGAACTAGCCCCTGGAACTGTCACATCATGGGAGAGCATGAAATGGGCGTTTCTAGAGAAGTTTTTCCCAACTTCTCGAGTCATTCTTCTACGCAAAAGGATAAGTGGAATTCAACAAGACGAAGGTGAATCAATTCCCACTTATTATGAACATTTTAAATCTCTTGTTGCTTCATGTCCACAGCACCAAATGAAGGAGGAGCTTCTTCTTCAATATTTCTACGAAGGGCTTCTACCAATTGAACGCCAAATGCTAGATGCCTCAGCGGGAGGAGCGTTGGTGGACAAGACACCCATGGCTGCCAAGATCTTGATTGCTAATCGAGCTTTGAACGCTTAACAATATGAAGGCGTTGGACAAAGAGGAACCCCACGGCAGCAAGTAAATGAGGTAAGTTCCACATCTGACATTCAATCCCAATTAACTAATCTTACTTCCATTGTGTCTCAGATGGCTGAAGGAATGAAGATGCATGGATCAAGTGTGTGTGGCGTGTGTTCTATCCAAGGACACCCCTCTGATAAGTGCCCGCAACTAATTGAGAATGGTGGATGGGAATCTGCCAATGCAGTGGGTTTTGGAGGCCAAAACCAACCAAGGAACGATCCATATTCCAATACGTATAATCCTGGTTGGAGAGACCATCCAAATTTCAAGTGGAGGGAGCCCCAACAATCTCACCAACAAGGAGGTTTTAGACAGCAACCCCCAGGCTTCTACACCAAGCCATATGCACCCACACAAGTTCCGCAACAATTTGCCCCAAATGCTTCAGGTACATCTCTAGATAATGATACACTTCTTAAGTTATTAACCAATTTGTCTCAGGGGCAAGAAAATCAAGCCAAAGCAATGCAAAACCAAGACAAAAGGGTGGATCATTTGGAGAAACAAATTGGGCAGATTGCAGAATTTGTAGGGAAATTTCGAGACCAAGGCCAACTCCCTAGTTCCACCATTCCAAATCCAAAGGGAGGTTTCGAAACTGCAAAAGCCATATTGTTGAGAAGTGGAAAAGAAGTTGGGGCAGGTACACAACCATCAACATCAGGTCACAAAGAAGATGAAAAACTTCAATTTGAAGAGGAGGAACAAAGCCAACCCACGGCAAGGAAGGATACACCTTTGCCGCAGGCCCTAAGTGCTCATAAACCATCAAATCTGTCCAACAAAGGTAAGAACGTGTCAAATTCAGTTCCTACTAATGTTTTTCCTTCGAATGTTCCTTTTCCTAGCAGGTTCATGCAAACAAAGAAAGAGGAAGCTGAAAAGGACATTCTAGAGACATTTAGGAAAGTTCAAGTCAATATACCACTTTTGGATGCAATTAAGCAAGTTCCGAGGTATGCCAAGTTTCTGAAGGAGTTGTGCACAACCAGGAAGAGAGTTTCAAACAAGGAGGTTGTGAAGGTAAGTGAAAATGTTTCAGCCGTATTGTAACGTAAACTGCCCCCTAAATGCAAAGATCCCGACAGTTTTACGATTCCTTGTGTAATTGGCCATACTCGTTTTGAATCTGCCATGCTTGACTTAGGTGCATCTATAAATGTCATGCCTTATTCCATTTATGCATCTATGAACTTGGGTGAATTGAAAAAGGATGGTGTGATCATACAATTGGCTGATCGTTCTAACGCTTATCCAAAATGAGTATTGGAGGATGTTTTAGTGCAGGTGAATCATTTAGTCTTCCTGGCTGATTTTTATGTTTTGGACATGGAAGATTCAGCCCATTCCACCTCTTTGCCGATTCTCCTTGGTAGGCCATTCATGAAGACAGCCCGCACCAAGATTGATGTGTTCAAAGGAACGTTGTCAATGGAATTTGATGGGGAAGTGATTGATTTCAATATTTTTGAAACCATGAGATATCCTAATGATGATCACTCTTGTTTTTCTATTGATATTATTGATTCTTTGGCGCAGGGGTATTTGGAAGATTTGAATGACGATGCACTTGAAAAGGTCATTACAAGAGGGATGAAGCTCAACAACAAGTGGGCAGAACCCATGCTAACCCACGGCACACATGAACCAATCCATGCCGTGCCCTATTGTGAGGAATTCATTGAGATGGTTGCTGCCCTTGAGTCGCTACCCGTGCATGAGTGTAAGTCTCCTAACTTTGATTCAATTCCCGTTTCGACTAATAAGTTGTTTCCTTCAGTGATTCAGGCACCTACCCTTGAACTTAAACCGTTACCAAATCATTTGAAGTATGTTTTCTTGGGGGAAAAAGAGACCTTACCTGCCATTATTTCCTCTTCACTTACGGCACAAGAAGAAGAAAAACTAATGCGTGTTTTAAGGGAGTTCAAATCTGCCCCAGGTTGGACTTTGGCCGACATCAAGGGGATAAGCCCTACAACTTGTATGCATCACATATTTCTTGAGGAAGGGGCCAAACCAACTAGAGAAGCTCAACGCCGTCTCAACCCTCCTATGATGGAAATTGTGAAAAAGGAGATAATCAAGCTACTTGATTGTGGAGTGATCTATCCTATCTCCGATAGCCGTTAGGTCTCACCTATCCAAGTTATTCCCAAGAAATCTGGAGTGACGGTCGTGGAGAACGCTGAGAATGAGCTTGTGCCCACCCGGATCCAAACCGGTTGGCGAGTGTGCATTGACTATAGGAAGATCAACGCCACAACAAGAAAGGATCACTTTCCATTGCCATTCCTTGATCAAATGCTTGAGAGGTTAGCAGGTCATTCATTTTATTGTTTTCTTGATGGATACTCTGGTTATAATCAAATTGTCATAGCCCCGGATGATCAAGAAAAGACCACTTTCACTTGTCCCTTTGGAACATTTGCATATCGACGCATGCCATTCGGTTTATGCAATGCCCCTGCCACGTTTCAAAGGTGTATGGTTAGTATATTTTTTGATTATGTTGAAAGGATTATTGAGATATTCATGGATGATTTTAGTGTGTTTGGTGATTCATTCGATAATTGCTTGGATAATCTCACTTTAATCTTGAAACGTTGCGTTGAAACAAACCTTGTGTTAAATTGGGAGAAATGTCATTTCATTGTTAAACAAGGTATTGTTTTGGGTCACATAATCTCTGAAAAAGGTATTGAGGTTGATAAGTCTAAAATAGATCTTGTACGTTACTTACCCTCTCCTACTTCGGTTAGAGAGGTTTGTTCTTTTCTTGGTCATGCAGGATTCTATAGACGATTCATCAAGGATTTTTCAAAGATTGCACAGCCCCTATGTCGTCTCCTACAGAAGGAAGTGTCTTTTGAATTCAACGAGGCGTGTGAGAAAGCATTCAACCATCTCAAGGCCTTACTCACCACGGCACCAATCATCACTCCACCAGATTGGAGCATTCCCTTCGAGCTCATGTGTGATGCATCGGATTATGCAATTGGAGCTGTTTTGGGTCAAAGGAAAAACAAGCAGCCACATGTCATTTATTATGCTTCACGCACCTTAAATGATGCCCAATTGAACTATTCCACAACTGAAAAAGAACTCTTGGCTGTTGTATTTGCATTAGATAAGTTTCGATCTTATTTAATTGGCACTAAAGTCATTGTTTTCACTGATCATGCAGCTCTGAAGTACTTGCTCACCAAAAAGGAAGCTAAACCAAGACTCATTCGCTGGATGCTTTTACTTCAAGAGTTCGATATTGAAATTAAGGACAAGAAATGGTGTGAAAACGTGGTGGCTGACCACCTAAGCCGTATAGTGCATCATGATGAGTCCTTACCCATTGCTGAAACGTTTCCTGATGAATAATTGCTGTCCATAAAGGTAAGTGAACCTTGGTATGCTGATTTGGTTAACTTTTTGGTGTCTAAACAATTTCCAAACACGTTCACTAGACACCAACGTGATAAGCTCAAGAATGATGCACGGTTTTATGTGTGGGATGATCCATACTTATGGAAATTTTGCCCTGATCAGATTGCACGTCGATGTGTGCAAGATTCTGAATTTCATTCAATTTTGAGCTTTTGTCATACATATGCATGTGGTGGTCACTTTGGCACACAAAGAACAGCACTTAAGGTGTTACAATGTGGATTCTATTGGCCTAGTATATTTAAAGATGCTAGAACTTTTGTTTAACATGTGATAAATGCCAAAGAACAGGAAATATCAGTGCAAGAGATCAAATGCCGCAGGTTTCCATCCTCAATGTTGAAATTTTTGATGTTTGGGGTATTGATTTTATGGGTCCCTTCCCTTCCTCGTTTGGTTTCATGTATATTTTGCTTGCGGTTGATTATGTGTCAAAGTGGGTGGAAGCAAAAGCCACCCGGACTAATGATTCTAAAGTGGTTGCAGATTTCATTAGAACTAACATATTTGCAAGGTTTGGCATGCCACGAGTGATCATAAGTGATGGAGGGTCTCACTTTTGCAACCGGACCATTGAGGCGTTGTTTCGAAAGTACAATGTCAACCATAAGGTTTTTACACCTTATCACCCTCAAACGAATGGCCAAGCCGAGGTTTCTAACCGAGAAATCAAGCAAATACTTGAAAAGACCGTTGGACCGACAAGGAAGGATTGGAGCTCACGTTTAGATGATGCACTGTGGGCATATCGTACGGCATACAAAACACCCATTGGGATGTCCCCATTTCGGCTCATCTATGACAAGCCCTGCCATTTACCCGTGGAGCTTGAGCACAAGGCACATTGGGCAGTCAAGACCTTCAATATGGATGTGGACATGGCTGGAAATCAAAGAAAGCTTCAATTGAATGAACTTGAAGAGATTAGGCATGACGCTTATGAGAATGCTCGCATTTACAAGGAGAAGACCAAGGCTTTCCATGACAAACTGATTCGTGGCAAAACATTCTCCTTAGGGCAGAAAGTGCTATTGTTCAATTCCCGTCTCCGTTTGTTTCCCGGTAAGTTACGTTCAAAGTGGATTGGACCGTTTGTTATTACTAACATATCTCCTTATGGTGCAATCCAGATTCAAAGCCTAAAAACAGGTCATGAATTCCAAGTAAACGGACAGCGTTTGAAGCCTTACTATGAGCACTTTGAGGAGCATGCCATGGAGGAGATTTCTCTTCAGGCCGTGGGCTCCAATGAGGAGTGAATGAGTTCTTCGTCCGGCTGCAAGACGTTAAAGCAAGCGCTTCTTAGGAAGCAACCCATGCATTCAAGAAAGGAAGACTTAGGATTCACTCCAATTCCAGATTTGCGTTCCTAAACCCTTCTCTTTGTTGTTGTTTCTATTCTGCCATGTTTAGTTTGGTGATTCATTGTTTGTTAGCTTGCTTGTTTTTGTGTGAGTTTATGCTTGAAACATTGAGGACAATGTTTGATTTAAGTGTGAGGGGGGGGGGGGTAACAAAGTGTTTTTGATGCAAATTCGTGGGATTTTACCACCCATTACTTCAAAAGTTGTTCCTTGCTGTTTTTAAGTGTTTTTAAGCTGTTTTGGAGTGTTTTAGTTTGTTTTGGCTTAAAAATCCGAAAATCTCATAAAAATTTGAAAAATTGTTTTGGAAAACACAAAAAGAGTTGTTTTTGTGTGTTTGTGTCTTAGGTACCTTCCAACACAATGATGAGGATTTGGTTTTTAATTGCATGACTGTTAAAGAGAGTTATAAACATGGATGAAAGTTTGATTTACTCTTTGGTTTATGCTTGGTTGTGGTTATAATTTATGAATTCACATGCAATCATAAAGGATAAAATCAGTTTTTGTAACATGCTTGAAGGAAGGAACTCAAATTAACGCTACAACCTTGTGAGACTTGGGCCTTAAACGTTCTTTTGGAGAGTTATAATCTGTGCAGTTGTTGTTTTCTAAAGTCGTTGCATGATCTCAATGTTCTTTGCTTGGTTGCTACTTAGAAGGCGTTTCATCATTTAGTTCCAAATACTAGAACTCATACTCGTTCCATTCAAAGCATGACATTGATTTGCATAACACACGATCAAGATGAAGTTATTTAGTGAACCACCACAGCCAAACAGCCGTACCCCTTGTGTCATTTGTTTTGTAGGTTTAAACCCCCTTTGAGCCTTGTTTAGCCCATTTTCTTTATGAACCACATGATCCTCACCTAGCCTAGATTAGGACCATCCATACCCTTGTTCTTAAAGGATAGTGAAGCATGAATTAGAATGAATTCCTTTTGATTGTCCTTTTGCAGAAAACAAGTGTGGGGGAAAGGATTTTGTGTGTGTGTGTGCCAAAGTCTTTAATAAGGCACGGGGTTGAAAAAAAAAAAAGAAAGAAAAGGAAAAGGTTGTGAAAAGAATGAAAAAGAGTTGAAAAGTATGTGAAAGAGAGTTCTAAAATGTTATTTGTTGAAGAAAGGGTCCAAAACATTGAATTCGGCCCTAGAGTGTGTAAATCTTCCTTTTTGTATTTTAAGTTGATTTCTGCATTCAAAGTGAATTCTAAGTGTTGATTTCATTGCTTTGCTTGCTATTCTTTAAGAATCCTTGTTTTCCATATCCTTTCTTCCTTACCCAACACCCCAAGCCCCGTTATATGTGGAGTTTGGAATTGGTATGAGCATATGGTGTCACTGGTTCTCACATCTAAGTAGTAGCATTCCATTCTTGAGATCATATCTAAACATGTTTATTAACTCCAGAAATTGCTCTCTTTGCTATAACATATGTGAGTGTTCGTTTTCATGTTTACATCAATCTTCTCACATATACCTAGTGTAGGGTGTGTAGTCAGAAAATGTGTGTGAAAATTGAGTGCATAACTTGTAAGGAATTGAGTGAATTCTCTAAGGCATGTTACTACATTCAAAACATCGTTTTAATTGGTTAAATGTGAACTAGTAAGTGGTGACTGTGATTAAGTATGTGCTCAAGTGTTAAGTTGACTAAAATCTGTGGGAATGATGATTTTTAACATGTCATGTGTATTGGAAATCCCTGAGGCAAATGTTGGAAGGTGTAGGTTGTGTTTTGTTTGTTTTGTTTCGTTTGTTTTCTTTTGTTTGTTTGTTTTGCTCGAGGACTAGCAAAAGCTAAGTGTGGGGGAATTTGATAAAAGCATATTTATGCGACTTAGTTAGCTTGTTCTTGTGCATTTATGTTGTGTTTTCTTAGTTATTTTAGTGTTTAAAGCCATTTTCGTGTGCTTCTAGGTCCTAAAGACAAAGTATGCAAGAAGATGCATTTTGGAGCATTTTGGAGCAAAATTGGGCTTGGAATGGATATCACATGTTTGGAGCAAAATGAATGGACGAAATTGAAGACTTGAAGATGTTAGGATTCCTAATCAAAGAAAGATTCCTAATCAAAGAAGGATTCCTAATCAAAGAAGGATTCCTACTTGAAGTAGGAAAGTTAAGCCAAGGTTTCCTATTTTGGTTTGCCTTTCCTAATCCTTAATGTTTCCAAATTCCAGCAACTTTGAAGGCTTCCTTTGCATTCTAGGACACAAATTGAAGGACCTAGACCACCTAAGAACCCTTGCCGCACCTCCTTACCCCTTTTCTCTTCCTTGCCGTGCAAGGGAGAGGGTTATTTCCTGTTTCTTTGCATTAAAACACATTCCTATTCTGTTTTAAAGCCTTGCCGCAAATCCCTTGCACTTTCCCTTAGTTTTCTGATTTTGTTTCCTCTTTTTAGAGCTTTTGACTTAATTTCTGTTTACTAAAATAACCTAGGGTTTTAATTCCTGAAACCTTTAAAATAAACTTCCTTGTTGCAGCCACAAATCATCCATCCACACAACCTGTCTCGCCAGAATTCCTTCCCCAACCCTAGCCGCACCTATCCTTCACCATTCTCCATAGTTTCTGACCAAAAACACTCCCTGTCGCACCATACATCCATGCTAGCCAATAACCCAGCCATCTACACCACTCATAACTCCCAAAACTCACCAACAACCCTTGTGCCGCAGCAAAGAGGAAGAAGGAGAGCCTTTGGATGTGCCTGCCATTCAAGTTAGGATTGCTGGAATGTTTAGGTGTAATCTTTCTTTTGTTTTCAATGTTTCAATTCAATAATCTTTGTTCTGTGAGTATGAGGAACTAAACCCCTCTTAGCTAGGCGGGGATTCAAAACCATGATTATACTTGCAATATGATTTGAGTACATCCAGTTGTGATTCATAAGTTGTGAATTCAATTTACTTATCTGTTCATATTATAACTGATTTGTGTGTGTTAATTGAGGTGGCCAACTTAATTTGTATGCATGAATTTGATGCTAGAATATAAGGGAGTTTCACCTAATCGTTATGAACTTATATTCACAAGTAGTGAAGGTTGCTAGTCATGATCGCGTTAAGTAAATTCTTGGCATAAGTATCATGCAATTCATAGTTACAAGTGCCTCGTCAGTGCTTATGATTTTCATAGAACTTAATGATCCTTGCTTGTATCTCTATTATGCAATTCATGTAGGGAACTTGTGGGGAATGCTTTGGGTTGTCGTATGCAGTCATCCAATTCAATAAAATTAGGAAAATCTGAGGGTTAATTAGTGCAATTCACGGTTAATCTGGGGCGTTGAGAATTCATGGTTTATTGAAAAGCAACTGGAAATCGTTTTGTATGCAAGTGTGTCATGTGTGGAGAAGAACCTCCTAGTTATCCCATCATCCATAGTTTTTCACCCAATTTCGTGCAGATTTCACTAGTACTTTAAGTTTCTTGTTTTGTTTTCAAATTCGTCAAAACCCAATCCCCCCTTTACTTTGTTAAGTTATATTAGTTATAAACTGATTTAAGTTGTGTTTTTGAGTGTTTTGAGTCTAGTCAAAACCTATTTTCGTCCAAAGCTGTGTTTAGAGTCCAAAACTGCCCAGTTTGTTTTTTTAGGTAGTTTTGAGTGTTTTAAAGTTGTTTTAGTGTCCTAGAGTTTAGTTTTGCATTCTTTGAGTCTAGTTTAGTGTTTCAAACTTTGTTTTTACGTTTTTGAGTCAATTTCAAGTGTTTAGCAATCCCTCCTAATCCCCGGTCTAGAACGATCCCTACTTGCACTTATACTACAATTGTCAACAAGAGGGTTTAATTTGTGTGCTGTTTTACATCGCATCACTATTGAAAACTCGAAAGTTCAGAATGTCGATTGGGATTGGAAGCGTGGTGGGGGGATCGCTAAAATTGAGGGTCTGTTGTTTGACCGAATTGAAAAAGAGAGGCATTCTTTAAGCACAAGGCCAACCTCGGGGACGAAGGCATGGAGGCCGCCAGAGCCGCCGTGGCCCTCAAGGTTGAGAACGAATGAGGTAGAGTGTTCGGCAGAAAGAAAGTCGGTTAGCAGGACCGTGGTGAGGAGGGCGAGCAGTGGCGTTGGTTATGGAGCTTTGTATCAAAACCGAAAAAAAAGAAAGTATGAAGACCCGTTGTACCAGGCCTTAGGTCCGGTTCCTATTTTAAAATCTATTGTACCTACCCCGGACCGGCCCATTTGTTTTAAACTTCGGTCCGATCTGGTTCCTTCAAAATTAGGCCCGGCCCGGCCAATGCTTAGCCCTAGGTAGAGGTGTCGGAGGGGGCTACTGACTGACCTACGCTGCCTAATCAACTGCGACATCTACAAAATCCAATTGAACGACCAACATTTAAAACAATGTTATTAATACCAATTTATATAATCAATACAAAATCCTAAAATTTAAAAAGTAAAAATTAAACCTTATAATTATACAACTAACACAAAATTTATGAACTTGTAAAAGCAACCCTAAAATTCGTTAATTAATGTAAAAAAATTTGAATTTATACCTACAACCTAAATATTAATCCTAAATTTATAAAATTAAATTAAAAGCGTAAACCTAGGATTTAAAAGTTAACAAATTAATCCCAACAATTAATACTTCACCCAAATCTTTTTTATTTTATTGTAACCCTACATTAATAATGTAACAGCCCGTCCCGGAAATTACGTCACTAGGGACGTGAAAGGACGAAAATACCCTCGCGGGGACTATTGACATGTGTGTATGTATGTGTGTGAAATTGCCCAATGGTGCACTACCCTAAATAATTGGAACCAATCAAATTATTGGTCCTTGAATTTGATTGGTGACTAAGTGAACACACACACACACACACCTCACACACTCTCTCTCTTCCCGTCACTCTCTCTTTCTCTCTCTCGAACTCCTCACTCTCTCCCTTCCCTCACATACGAACCACACCCAAAGGACACCAAATCTTCATGGATCGACATAGAAAAGGGTTCCATTGTGTTCCTGAGGTCCATACAAACTGTTCGACACCAGTTTCAGGTAAGAACTCCTACGATTTCACGTCGAAAACTCGAGGTTCGTTTTGAGCACTATTCATCAACTTTTTATTGGCTTTGTTTTAGGACAATCCAAGCTCACAAGGAGCTTTGTGAGACCCTCACGAACCTCGGAGTGTATCGTTGGCTTAAGTTGGACGTCGGGAAACCCCAGTTCGAAAGTGGTCGGTTTTTGAGATTTTGCTCCGTCGTGATTCGAAGCTTTTTCGAGGTTTTTGAAGGTATAGCCCTCTTCCTCTCTTAATTTAGAGCATGTAGGAAGAAAAATGAGTTGAAATGGTGAAGAAATGGCCAAGATATGGCGAGTTGCAGGTTTCCAGCGACCGGTGGTCGGAGCCGGCGACCCAAGGTTGAAGACGACACGCACCAGGCGCGTGCCATGCGCGTAGGGGCGCGTTTCACAGTTCCTTGTCAGGCGTGTGGGGGCGCATGAGCTACAGTAAAATTATTTTAAAAATATCACGACGCTCGTGACGTCGTGTAGGTCTCGTTGGTATATTCATATGCCAAAATTGAGCTACGTATAAGAAGTTATTAGTAATTGTCATTTATGTGCATTAATTAACGTTATTTCAGTTACTTCTCATATAGGCGAGACCTATCCAGAGGACGAGCGTAGCCAGGCTAGGCACGGAGGTTACGACCCGTCTACATACCAGTGAGTGGGCAGTTATTTTTCGTATATACCTATATAAATGAGTTTTGCCCAGAAAATCAGTTTAAATGAAAAATGATATGAAATGCGATATGAAATGCCATGCAAAGTATCTATTTGTTTAATTATGCATTATTGATTGTTTATATTAATGTCGGTGCTGAGGACGCACAGGTAAGTGACAGGTAAGCTTATATGCTAGTTATTGTGAACGAATGATGAAATGTGATGTGATGTGATATGATTAGAGCTCATAAACCTGCACACTGATATTAGTGCTCACGCCCAGAGAGGGGCTCAGTCTTTCACGTGTTGTTCACCTCCCGCACCGCATGCTCGCCTTGGATCCAAGTTAGGTGCTCAGTCCTGTCAAATAGGCCACTATAGGTGGGTTCGACTCGTAGGTGACCCGCGATTTATCGCTCAGTCTTCACGTGATTGTAGCATTAGAGCATATTAGTTTATTATCAGTGATATTGTGCAGACCACTAGAGGTGGTATTGATGTGTGTGCAGGGTATATATATGATTTGATTATGATGATTATGAGTTACATGATTTGATGAGTTGATATGAGTTATATACAGCCGAGGGCTGAGATGATATTTGAGTATTCAATCACATTCACAGAGTTGCTTTGGCATTCAGTTGATACTTTGGCATGGCATATGCATACTTTCATACATGCGTATTTTCCAGCGGGTTTTGAGAATTTTATATATATATATATATATATATATATATATATATATATATATATATATATATGAGTATATACTTTATTTCTGGGAAATTATAAAGGTTTTACGGCGAGGGGTTATAACTTTTGAAAGGAAAGGTTTTGAAAAGAATTGTTGCTGACCCACTCAGTTTTATGTTTTTTGCCCCTCCAAGTATTAGGTAGCATTCGTTGGTGGCATATGAGGAGCTCATCGGACGTTCTGACAGAATTCCATTTATGTAGGACCACCTTCGGGTGTTATTTCTATTCAGTACTTCTGCTTGACTGCACGTAGACTATTATGCTCTGTATTATTGAAATTCACACTTCTTGTACACTAGTATTGCTAGTGTTTCGATTTTAATTGGTTCGTATCCTTGAATTGATCCTGCTTCCGCACAGTGCACATGGCTTACGTCACGTTCACGTGACGGCCAGCACGCCCTACCTTCCGGACGGGGTGTGTCAGTTTGGTATCAGAGCATAGGTTTGGCAGTCTTGCATATCTTGTGAGTATTCTAATTATCTTGGTGTTTCTGTCAGAACTATGTTGCCTCGTAGGGAGCCACGTCGTTCAGCCGAACCTAGTTTCCCTGACATAGTTCAGTTAGGGGAAGCTATAGCGAGTGCTATTCAGTCAGTTATTCGCCCGCCTCAGCGGACCCCTCTGGAGTCGGTTCATAATTTGAAGATAACCACTTTTGTGGGGAATGAAGGCCCCGAGGGTTCAGAGAAGTGGTTGATGCATATTGAGTAGACTTTCAGGCTGATGCAGAGTTAGGGGAGTCTATCTCCGGACAGATGGGTGGAGACGACTTCATGGTTTTTGGGAAAGGAACTAGCTTCATGGTGGGGACAGTTAGCTGATGAGTTACCCCAGGAAGAATCTCGAGATTGGGAGGTGTTTAAGCAATTGATCTATAAAAGATTCATTCCTCCTGCTTACCTTGATCATAAGAAACATGAATTCACTGGTTTGAGGCAGAAGAAGCTGTCAGCTAACGAGTATTATAGGAATTTTACTGATCTATCTCGTTATCATCCGGAAGTTGCTGCTGATCCGGTTGAGATGCTACGTCGTTTTAAGTTGGGCACTAAGAAGAAATGGCGTACCATTACGATTGCGATTCCCTATGCCACTTATCATGAGTTTTATGAAGCTTTACTGCAGATTGAGGATTCTAATAATTTGCCCAGTGACAATGAAGAGGAAGAGAAGAATGGGAATCAGAATAAGGATAAAGGCAAAGGTCATTTCTCATAAGGACCTCGCCAGACTCAGAGCTTTAAGCATAGTGTGACTAGTTCTAGTTCTTCTAGTGGAGGTTTCAGTTCCACAGGTCAGAGAGGAGGTGGTAGGTTCTTCAGGGATTCCAAAGCCCAGAGACAGGGGAATTTTGGCAGAGGAAAAACACCTTGGTGCCGTAGGTGCAGTAGTCGACATTTGGGGGAATGTCGGAGATGTAACACTGGTTGTTATACTTGTGGTCAGGAGGGACATCTGGCTAAGTTTTGTCCTCAAGGTCAGCAGAGACCTCAGCAGCTTTCTTTACCACATCCAGTTCCAGCTCAGCAGTTCTCAGGACAGGGTGGTTATACTCAGATAGGTTGTGGTGGTGCATACCACTATCAGGGAGATTCTGTTCCTTATGCTTCGGGACAGTACCAGTACCCCCAAGATCCCTATCAGCAGGGCAGTTATGGTCAGTATTCTGGAGGATATATGCCTCCACAGCAGTACTCTGGAGGATATATGCCTCAGCAGCAGTATTCGGCAAGTGGATCCCAGTGGCATTCTGGAGGACAGTCTCAGCAGGTTGATGCTACTTCCAGTGGAGTTGGGTCTTTGAGACAGCATGGTCAATCAGGACAGGGGTGTAATCCTCAAGGGCGATGAGTTCATGCTAGCAGAGGCAAAGGAAGGCAGCAGAACCACGGACGTATCAACAACCTTTCACTGCAGGATGCTCAGAATAATCCGGATTTGATCATGGGTACGTTAAATATTCTTGGTCATTATGCTAAAGTGTTGATTGACTGTGGTGCTACTCATTCAGTGATTTCTCATACGTTTGCTCAGTTGACACAACCTTAATCTTCACCTCTTGGGTATGAGTTGGAGTTTGCTATGCCCAGAGAAGAGAAGTGTTATGTAGATTATGTGTATCCAAGTTGTCCCGTAACAGTGGAGAATGTGGTTATGCCTGCTAACCTCACTTCGCTAGATATTGTGGATTTTGACGTCATCTTAGGCACAGATTGGTTGCATTGCAATCATGCTAAAATTGATTGTTACGGGAAATCAGTAACTTTTCATCGTCCTGGATTACCTGAAGTTACATTCGTGGGTGAGCCTAGTGGTTTGAGGCAGGGTATCATTTCGGCTGTGAGAGCCAAAAAGTTACTAAAGAAAGGTTGTCAAGGGTACTTGGCTCATGTGGTACTTAATGATGATGCTCCGGTTAGCGTGGAGAATGTTAAGGTGGTTAGACATTTTTCTGACGTTTTCCCTGATGATTTACCTGAATTGCTGCCAGATCGTGATGTGGAGTTCGCCATTGATTTACTTCCAGGTACTAATCCTATTTCTTTGACTCCTTATCGTATGGCTCCTGCCGAGCTAAGAGAGTTGAAGATTCAGTTACAAGAGTTGGTTGATAAAGGTTTCATCCAGCCTAGTACTTCATCTTAGGGAGCTCCGGTTTTGTTTGTAAGGAAGAAAGATGGTACTTTGAGGCTTTGTATCGATTATAGGCAATTGAATCGGATGGCGATTAAAAACCGTTATCCTTTGCCTCATATTGATAATCTTTTTTATCAACTCAGAGGTGCCTGCGTATTTTCTAAGATTGATCTAAGGTCTGGTTATTATCAGTTGAAGATCAAGAGCGATGATGTTCCTAAAACTACTTTCAGGACTCGTTATGGTCATTATGAGTTTCTTGTGATGCCATTTGGATTGACGAATGCACCCGCAGCTTTCATGAGGTTGATGAATAAGGTGTTTCAGCAGTACTTGGATAGATTCGTCATTGTCTTCATTGATGACATTTTGGTGTATTCTAAGTCGAAGGCAGACCATGTCCGACATCTTACTTTGGTGTTGAAGAAACTGAGGGAACATCAGTTGTATGCTAAGTTCAGTAAGTGCCAATTCTGGTTAGATCAAGTTGCTTTCTTGGGACATGTTGTTTCGGCTCAAGGTATTCGGGTAGACCCTCAGAAGATAGCGGTTGTGGAGAATTGGGAACAGCTGCGAACCGTCACCGAGGTACGGAGTTTCCTTGGTTTAGCGGGTTATTATTGGTGATTTGTTAAGGATTTCTCAGTTATGGCTTTACCACTAATGAGGTTGACTAGGAAGGAAGTTAAATTCGAGTGGGATGATAAGTGTGAGCAGAGTTTCCAGCAGTTGAAGTATTATCTCACTCATGCGCTTGTTTTGACTCTTCCTGATGATAGTGGTACTTTTGGGGTTTATAGCGATGCTTCTTTGAATGGCTTGGGTTGCGTGTTGATGCAGCATGGTAGGGTAATTGCTTATGCTTCGGGTCAGTTAAAGCCTCACGAGATGAATTACCCTACACATGATTTGGAATTGGCAGCCATTGTTTTCGCTTTGAAGATTTGGAGACACTATCTCTATGGTGAGAAGTGTAAGATTTTCTCAGATCACAAGAGTCTCCAGTACCTGTTCACGCAGAAAGATTTGAATCTTCGTCAGCGGAGATGGATTGAGCTATTAAGTGACTACGATTGCACGATTGAGTATCATCCTGGACGTGCTAATGTAGTGGCTGATGCTTTGAGTAGGAAATCTTAAGGTCAGGTTAATGCTTTGTATGCTTCTCGAGTTCATCTTTTGGTAGATTTGAGGTCTACTGGAGTGAGATTGGAATTGGAAGATCAAGAAAGAGCTGTGGCAGAGCAAGATAGAGCCTTACTTGCTAGTTTCCAAGTTAGGCCTATTCTGATTGATCATATACTCGAGACTCAATTGATTGATGAAGAGATTCAGGAATTAATTCGTTTGAGGAATCAAGGGAAGAAGAAGGATCTCAGAGTTAGAGAAACGGATGGCATGCTTATGCAAGGGAATAGGATGTACGTGCCAAATAATGAGGAATTAAAGAAGGCAATTCTTGATGAGGCACATATTTCAGCTTATGCGATGCATCCAGGAGGAACTAAGATGTATCATACCATTAGGCCATTTTATTATTGGCCAGGTATGAAAAGGGAAATTGCAGAGTATGTAAGTAGGTGTATCGTGTGCCAGCAGGTTAAAGCTGAAAGGAAGAAGCCATTTGGGTTGTCACAGCCACTTCCCGTTCCACAGTGGAAATGGGAAAATATTTCTATGGATTTTGTGTACAAGTTTCCTCATACACAAAATGGTTATGATGGAATTTGGGTGGTTGTTGATCCGCTTACTAAGTCAGCGCATTTCATTCCTGTGAGGGAAAAGGATTCTTTGAACAAGTTAGTGGAGTATCATGGAGTTCCTGCGAGTATTGTTTCAAATCGAGATCTGAGATTTACTTCTAAGTTTTGGATAGCATTCCAGGAAGCTTTGGGTTCGAGATTGCTGTATAGTACAGCATATCATCCTCAAACAGATAGACAATCTAAAATGACGATTCAGACTTTGGAGGATATGCTAAGATCTTCGGTGTTGCAGTTTGGTGACACTTGGCATAAACGGTTGGATTTGATGGAATTTGCTTATAACAACAGTTTTCACTCGAGTATTGGTATGGCGCCATTCGAGGCATTGTATGGCAAGCCTTGTCGTACACCTTTATGTTGGTCAGAGGTTGGTGAACGAGTTTTAGTGGGCCCTGAGTTAGTGGAGGAGACTACTCAGAACATTCAGGTTATTAAGTCTAATATGAAAGCGGCCCAAGATCACCAAAAGAGTTTGGCAGATAGACATGCCACTGATAGAGTGTACAAGGTAGGTGATTGGGTATTTTTGAAGTTATCGCCTTGGAGAGGTGTTGTTCAATTTGGAAAGAAAGGAAATTTGAGTCCTAGGTACATCGGGCCGTACAAGATCTCCGAGCGAGTTGGTGAAGTTGCCTATAGAGTTGAGTTGCCGTCAGAGCTGTCTAAGGTACATAATGTGTTTCATGTGTCGATGCTTCGACATTATGTCTCAGATCCTTCACATGTGATACCTCATCAACCCTTGGAGATTAGTTCGGATTTGACTTATGATGAGGAGCCAGTGACTATATTGGATTGGAAAGAAAAGGTTTTGAGGAATAAGACGGTGCAATTGGTTAAATTTTTGTGGAGGAACCATTCAGTGGAAGAAGCTACTTGGGAGACGGAGGATCGGATGAGAGAGATGTACCCGAGGTTGTTTTATGAGTACTAGTGGATGGTATTGGTTATGTAAATTTCGGGGACGAAATTTTTATAAGGTGGGTAGATTGTAACAGCCCGTCCCGGAAATTACGTCACTAGGGACGTGAAAGGATGAAAATACCCTCGTGGGGATTATTGACATGTGTGTATGTATGTGTGTGAAATTGCCCAATGCTGCACTACCCTAAATAATTGGAACCAATCAAATTATTGGTCCTTGAATTTGATTGGTGACTAAGTGAACACATACACACACCTCACACTTTCTCTTTCTCTCTCTCGAACTCGTCACTCTCTCTCTTCCCTCACGTACGGACCACACCCAAAGGACACCAAATCTTCACCAGTTTCAGGTAAGAACTCGTACGATTTCACGTCGAAAACCCGAGGTCCGTTTTGAGCACTATTCATCAACTTTTTGTTGGCTTTGTTTTAGGACAATCCAAGTTCACAGGGAGCTTTGTGAGACCCTCACGAACCTCGCAGTGTATCGTTGGCTCGAGTTGGACGTCGGGAAACCCCAGTTCGAAAGTGGCTGAGTTTTAAGATTTGGCTCCTTCATGATTCGAAGCTTTTTCGAGGTTTTTGAAGGTATAGCCCTCTTCCTCTCTTAATTTAGAGCACGTAGGAAGAAAAATGAGTTGAAATGGTGAAGAAATGGCCGTGATATGGCGAGTTGCAGGTTTCCGGTGACCGGTGGCCGGCGCCGGCGACCCAAGGTTGAAGACGACACGCACCAGGCGCGTGCCATACGAGTGGGGGCGCGTTTCACAGTTCCCTGTCAGGCGCGTGGGGGCGTGTGAGCTACAGTAAAATTATTTTAAAAATATCACGACGCTTGTGACGTCGTGTAGGTCTCGTTGGTATATTCATATGCCAAAATTAAGCTACGTATGAGAAGTTATTAGTAATTGTCGTTTATGTGCGTTAATTAACGTTATTTCAGTTACTTCTCATATAGGTGATACCTATCCAGAGGACGAGCTTAGCTAGGCTAGGCATGGAGGTTACGACCCGTCTACATACCAGTGAGTGGGCAGTTATTTTCTGTATATACCTTTATAAATGAGTTTTGCCCAGAAAATCAGTTTAAATGAAAAATGATATGAAATGCGATATGAAATGCCATGCAAAGTATCTATTTGTTTAATTACGCATTATTGATTGTTTATATTAATGTCGGTGCTGAGGACGCATAGGTAAGTGGCAGGTAAGCTTATATGCTAGTTATTGTGAACGAATGATGAAATGTGATGTGATGTGATATGATTAGAGCTCATAAACCTGCACACTGATATTAGTGCTCACGCCCAGAGAGGGGCTCAGTCTTTCACGTGTTGTTCACCTCCCACACCGCATGCTCGCCTTGGATCCAAGTTAGGTGCTCAGTCCTGTCGAATAGGCCACTATAGGTGGGTTCGACTTGTAGGTGACACGCGATTTATCGCTCAGTCTTCACGTGATTGTAGCACTAGAGCATATTAGTTTATTATCAGTGATATTGTGCAGACCACTAGAGGTGGTATTGATGTGTGTGCAGGGTATATATATGGTTTGATTATGATGATTATGAGTTACATGATTTGATGAGTTGATATGAGCTATATACAGCCGAGGGTTGAGACGATATTTGAGTAGTCAATCACATTCACAGAGTTGCTTCGGCATTTAGTTGATACTTTGGCATGGCATATGCATACTTTCATACATGCGTATTTTCCAGCGGGTTTTGAGAAATATATATATATATATATACACACACACACATATATATATATGAGTATATACTTTATTTCTAGGAAATTATACAGGTTTTACGGCGAGAGGTTATAACTTTTGAAAGGAAAGGTTTTGAAAAGAATTGTTGTTGACACACTCAGTTTTATGTTTTTCGCCCCTCCAGGTATTAGGTACCGTTCGTTGGTGGCATACGAGGAGCTCATCGGACATTCTGACAAAATTCCATTTATGTAGGACCACATTCGGGTGTTATTTCTATTCAGTACTTTTGCTTGACTGGACGTAGACTATTATGCTCTGTATTATTGAAATTCACACTTCTTGTACACTAGTATTGGTAGTGTTTCGGTTATAATTGGTTTGTATCCTTGAATTGATCCTGCTTCCGCACAGTGCACATGGCTTACGTCACGTTCACGTGACGGCCAGCACGCCCTACCTTCGGGACGGGGTGTGTCAAATAATATTATACCTACAACTAAAATCTTAATTCTAAAATTAAACTAAAATTCTAAACCTATGATTTTAAAGTTAACAAATGAACAAGGTAAGCTTACAAAATATAAAATAATTCTAAACTAAAATTCTAAACCTATAAGTGTAAAAATATAAGTAATCCCTAACACTAATATGTTAATCCTAACATTATAAAAAAAAAAAAAAACCCTAAACTTACAAAATTTAAACAGAAAATTATAAAGTTGACTTAACAAATTTAAGTAATTTAAATGAAATTTGTTAACATATAAAAATTATGAAATTTAACATTTTACCCAACCCCCACCCCGCACCACCCATCCATGCGCCACTCCTACCCAACCCTCGATGACTCAGGCACCACCACCCCAACCCAACCCCCACCCCTCACCCCCACCACTCATCGCCGACGCACAGCCGAGCTCTACTCCCCAAATTTCGAAATCCTTAAATTCCCTAGTTCTAAAATCCCTAAATCCCCAATTTAGAAATCCCTAAATCCCCCAAATGAGATAAACCCTAAATCCCCAAATTGACAAAATCCTAAATCTGTAACCCCTAATTCCTAATACCCGAATATGTAATCCACCCACAAAAACCATACATCTAAAATAATTAACAAATGAAGAAGAAAAAAAACGAATTATCTTAGAGTTGAGAGAAAGAGAGAGTTCGCGGGAGAGAGAGTTGCAGGGAGCAAGAGCTCGAGGGAGAGAGAGAATTGCAGGGAGAGAGAGAGTTCGAGGGGGGAGAGTTGTAAGGAGAGAGAAAGAGTTCGAGGGAAAAAGAGTTCGAGTGAGAGAGAGGGTTCGAGTGAGAGGTTCTGAAAAATGAGAGAAAGAAAGGCTCTTTGGAACTAATAATGCGAAGGCCTTTGCAGCACTTCTAATGATTTTTTATTTTTTATTTTTTTTAAAAACCAACCAATTTCTGGTTAATTTTGAGAACAATGTGTGATGAATAGAAACACATTCGTTGCTTATAAGGATAAAGCGCGACAAATATAGCACATTTTGTCGCGCAATATTTAATGAACATTTTTGAGAAAAAGGCACCTACATTTTAATTTGGGAATTTTGAAGGACCTTTAGCGATGAATTTATCCCATTCGTCACTCAATGTTTAATGAACATTTAAAAAAAGGCGCCCATATTTTAATTTTGGGAAATTTTGAAGACCTTGAGTGACAAACTTAACTTGTTGCGTAGCACAAACGACTAAATGCGACGAATGCGTCCCTTGCGTCGCGCATCCCTAACTTGAGCGATGAGTTTTCTTGTCTTCATCGTGATATTACGTTATGAGCGACGACTTTCTAGTGTTCGTCGGTTAAGATTGACTTTGATTTTTTTTTTTTAACCCTTTGTCTAATTACAAATTTAATAAATTAAAATTTGTTTATATACAAGTAATTAAATACACTTAATTGCATTGCATATAAGTCAAAAATCTTTAATCCTCGTCTCGGTACAATAAATATCACTATCATCACTTTGATCACTTGCAGTCTCCCATTCATCCTCATCCGTTGGTATATCAACAACATCATCTGCGCCCTCAGGTGGTTTATATCTTGGGAGACTTTCGAGATTAATTGTAATTGAGTCTATAGGAATTTCAATTTGAGGACCTCCAACTACTTGAAATGGTTCTTGGACAATATTAGTATCCCAAAGTGTTTCTGCACCAATTTGTGTCGAAGTTTTGAGGAGTTAATCGACAAAGTTGTCATTATCGTCATTGTCGTCAGGATCTCGGTCTAGAATATCATACACCCCTATGTGATTAATCCTCTGAACAAGTTTCCATCCCCTCCCGGCCTTTGGATCATGGATATAGAAAATTTGCTTTGCCATAGTTGCCAAAATGTACGGGTCTTCACTTTACCAACATCGGGTAGTGTTCACCGACAGTAAACCATCGTCCCGTTTAACACTCCCATTCCTACTAGGGTTTGTATCAAACCAACAACACTTAAAAATGATGACTTGGCAACGGTCTTTGTAAAGCAATTGGACCACACTTGTTTATTTGCCATAGAAATCAATGTCTGCAATATCTCTTGCTCTTAGGACATGTACACCTTTGTTTTGAGTACAAAGCTTGTCATCACACTCAGCTCCCAAAAATTTTATGCCGTTCACATAACACCCTGAGTACAGTTTTGCGCTTAGAGGTCCGATAGCCAAGTTGTATAATTCATCAGTATACGCGGGGAGAATTGGTTTCCTTCAATTTTTTTCACCTAAATTATACCCAAAAATTGACATGTTTGTTACAACTAACATGCAATTATATTTTAGGACAAAACTAGCCCAAAAACCTAAACAACTTACTTGGTTGTGAAACCAACGAGGAAATAGGTCATGATGCTTCATAGCATATAAATGCGAATGATGTTCCCGCTTCATCAACTCTTCATGCTCATCCATGTACTCAATTATCTTGTCGCAGTTATTAAGTACGAACCAATAAGCTACTTGCATGTCCCTTTCAGTGAACGAATCACCTCGTACTGGTTCACCAAATGGTCGTGTGATTTGGGCAAACACATATAGTTTTTGCCTTCTCACACCACCGTCATTATTACGGTGTGGTCGATTGAACGCCATCTCAACATCTTGTAAGTACATAGCACAAAACGTATCCATCTCAAATGTCATCCAAGCCTCCACAATTCATCCTTCAAGCTTCACCCTATTCCTTGCACTCTTCTTTAACTCACCTAGTAAGTTAAATCATCAATTGATCATGGATTAGTTAATAACTAAGGACTTTATACCTTTCGATTGGATACATCCATCGATAGTTGACGGATCCGGCAAGTAATGCCTTATTTGGCAAATGAATCATCACGTCGATCATGCTTGTGAAGAAAGAAAGAGGAAATATTTGTTTAAACTTGCATAGGACTTCAACAATGTTACTATATAACTGTTGTACATTAGACTTCGACTATGTTAATGTATAACTGCTGTACATCAGACTTTCACAACGTCCTAATAGATAATTGAGAAAAAAAATCTCGCCAACAATAGAATCGGCTTCACCACATCTTTTAGCAATAGGTGTCGAATACCAATCAAGAGCAGGCATTGCATACTCATTTGGAAACTTTACGGGGGATAGAAACTTTAAAAAATCTTTCCTCTTCTCTGGTTTTACTAAAAAAGATGCTAGCCCTTTTTTGGTGATCTCACCCTCCCTCGTCATCCATAAACATGGCTTTATTCCCATTCGCTCCAAATCGATGCGAGCTTTGATCGTGCCCTTCATCTTTCCCTCGATGTCTAATATAGTTCCAACTAGTGTATCAAACACGTTCTTCTCAATATGCATAACATCGAGATTGTGGCACAGTTTCAATTTTTACTAGTACAGTAGCTCAATAAAAATAATCTTGTGTGTCTAATTTAGATAGGTGTCCGGTCTGGTCTTATTTACCGATTTTCCAAACGGGCGAAAATCCAAATGATTCAAGTGTGCTAAATTATTTTCTCCGGAGAGGTCTTGGATAAATCTTTATTCAGTCAAAGAATGCTGTTTCGTTTTGAAGCCACTCGTGGTCCCATGGCAACCATCTACGATGCTTTAGGTAATAAACTTTCTCAGCGTGCCAAGAAGACGTTGTGTCCTCCTTGCAAACTGGGCATGCCAAATAACCCTGAGTACTCCACCGGGACATCATAGCATATGCGAAAAAATCGGCTATAGTCCACATCACTACTGCTCGCAAGGTGAACATCTACCCAGTTGCTTTATTGTATGTCAGAACTCCGTTTTCCTATAAATTTTTAAGCTCATAGACCAACGGCTGCAAATAAACATCGATAGACTTGCCAAGGCGGCAAATTGTATAGAATTTTTAAGCTCGGTTATCAACATAGTTATCATCATATATTCTTTCTTCACGCATTTCTAAGGCGGCAAATTGTATGGAATTGCAAAGAATGGTCAAGTGCTGTGGTTTTGGTTTAATACCCCGAACAGAGTAAATTTGTCTATGCCTAGCCCCAATCTTACGTTCCGTAGCTCTCACGCAAAATTGGGGTACAAACGATCACTCTTTCCATGCCTCACCATCAGTAGGACGCCTCATCAAATTGTCATCCACCTGTCTGTCCTTATGCCATCTCATGTCGCTAGTAGTATGCGTCGACATATACAAATGCTGAAGCCTGAGGTTTATTGGAAGATAACATATAACTTTTTGTGGAATCTTCATCGTTCTATTTTGAGTTGTCATTTTAAACCTCGACTCTTTGTATATAGGGCATTTATCTAGCGCTTCATTCTCCTTATAGAACAATACACAATTATTTTTACACACATGAATTTTTTCATAGCCCAATCCCAGACCATTCAACACCTTCTTTGCACTTTTGTGATCTTTAGACAAACAATTGACCTTTGGAAGCATCCTCTTGAAAAGGCCTAAAATCAAAGCACTAATTAGACATACAAAATTTTATTTTTCCATGCATCAGCTCCACAATAGGCGTCAGTACCGAAAAGTCCCCGAGTATAATACTTGTTTGGCACTTTTTAATGGTTTAATAGATGTCATCTCCCCCTTCATTATCAAAATTGGTTGAGGCGTTTGGAAAAGCATCGTCTAGGATATCCATAATTTGTTCGTTTGAATTGTGGATACAAATTTCCGCCTTCTACTTCTTGGATGAAAATGCACCTGCAAAACAATTAACACCTTAGGTCAAGGCCAAGAGCCTCATGTGCCCATGATGAATAGGGGGGGCTTTGGCCGAAGAACCTCCTATGCCAAAGTTAGAATTTGAGGGAAAAGTGTTTAGAGAATTTTGGAAGAGAGTTGGAATTAGGTTTTTGGGAGAAATGGGAGCTATTTATAGGTGTGTGGTTGACCCATATTTGGAGAAAAGGGGTCCAGCCACTTATGGTGGTTTTTGGGTGTAATTGCAAGATATTATGTCAAAATAATATCTTGCAATCAATTAGAAAATTAATTAATTAATTAAGAAATTAATCAATTAATTTAGGTAATTAACCCAAATTTGAATGAATAATTGAGGGTTGCCTTGTGGGGGGGATTTAATGAGGATGGATGAAATAGGTTTTGTATAAATACCCATTTTGATCACTTTTGAGCTTGATTGAGTCGTGATTGTCCGCTGCTTGTGCGTGGGAGTTCCGGTGTGCCTCGAGGGTGATTTTATCTTTCTACCCAAAAATCCATGTGTCGTCTCCATATTCTTCTTGATTATTTTTGGCTCCATAAATGCCCCAAAATGGCAATAGGTGTAGAGATCTTCTTGCTTTAGGAAACATAGGATTGTTTCCTGTTTTGATTGAGATTCTCTCTTTAATTGGAAATTAGATCCTTCTAGGAAAGGGAAATAAATTACTTCTAAACTCTATTTAAGTCTACCTTAAGTAGATTATTAATTCAACTTTATAGAGCAATTTCTTTTACCCTACAAGAGAAAGAAAGCTAGAGGATATTTGTTCCCCCTCCCCTAGCAATCTTCTACACTTGCCCGTACAAAGGACCGTCTTTTGTTGCTTTCTTCGTCTTCTCCATGCCGCACCGAGGTAATAAAAAATTAATTTTCCTTGTCTTCTTCATGGATAATGCTACCACGATGCAACCATCAGGGTGGTGCGGCACATCCACTGGCAGGGGCTAGGAGTTAGCTCGGCATGGACCAAGAAGGTGTTATGGCAAGGACCATTGCTTGGGCTGCTCGGTTTGGCTAAAACCAAGGGCAGTTATGTAGCTGGGGACATGGATTGAGGCTTTAGGGCGTAATGTTAGGCGAGCCGTATGGCTCATATCCTTTGGGCTCTTGGAATTGATGCAAGCCAGGTTGGCGATTGAGAGAATTGAGGAGGTTGCGAGCCTCATGGGCTGTTGGAATGCTGGGCATGCAGGCCTCTTGCCTGCTGGTCCGCGAGAAAAAAATAAGGGAAAAGTTTTCATAGCTTGAGCTCCCCTGCTAAGTACTGTGAATGGCGTTGGCTCTTTAGTCCTATTTGTTAAAAGAAATGTGGGTTGCCCCTGAAGAAGAGATAAAGCGAATCAAGGTGGAGACGTTGGCTCATCCGATCACTGTAGTGGAATCTGCTACGAATGAAGGTGGGAAAAAGAGATATTCCTCGCCTTCTCAAGAGGTGCCGGCTGAGAAAAAACCAAAGACTTCTTCAGCTATTCGGGAGGGTTCGCCGGCTGTCCCTAGGCTTGTGATGGGGCTATTAGATCTGAGCCAGTTTGATTGTCGATAGGATTGCTCAGTGTGGAGGCTTTGTTGTGCCCCCAATACCAAAACCAGTGCCAAGGCGTCCATTGGGAGCTAAGTCGGGTTCACTTTTGGAGAAGCTTGCTAATATAAAGAGTGATAAGGTGGACTCTGCTGCTAAAGTGGTGCTAAGGCCTACTCCCCCTGCTGCTGAGACTGATTCGCCTGCTAGGAAGGAAGAGACTGCTCGTGTGGGCAATTGTGAGAAATCCACTAAGCCTGTTTCTGGGGAAGGGGTTGAGATCTGTGCACTTTTGAAGCTAGATCTGCTTGAAGACATGGACGCTTGTGCCAAGTTTGTCGATGGCGTTAGAGGGGTTGTTTACCCAAATTACTTTACGAAGCATACGACCGAGTATAGGAAGATTGCCTTACTTGCCATGATGCAGAAGACTACTATTCTGGTAGCCGAGTCTATGCTCTTTAACCAAAAAAATAACAAGGCTGTGGTAGCCGAAGCTTATTCTTCTGTCGAGAAGATCATGAGGTTGGAATCTGAGCTCGTTGTTTTGAAGAGGTCTAATATCTTTACCCCCACTTCTCTGCAGCTTGAGACCGCTTGCTAAGAGATCATTGACTTGAAGGCTAGGCTTGACGCGATCCAAGTTAAGTATGAAAGTGCAGAGAAGGAAATCGGATGTTACTTACCTCAAATTCAAGATCTTGAGTGTGCTGTTTCTGAGCTTCGTTCCGTTGTTTATGCAAATGATGAAGAGTTGATTGCTGCTTATAACCGAATGATCCACTTCAAGAAGGTCATTGATAGGCTTGAACCCCAATTGTTGGAACTCCAAGGTGTGCTAAAGATCAACAAAAGTTTGAAGAAAGAAATGGATGAGCTGCAACGCATCTGTGTTGGTCTGCTCGAGGAAAACGAGCAGTTGAAAGGTGATAAGGCTGGGCTTGAGGCTTCACTTGTTCAGAGTCAGGCCGATTTCTACAGGCTGGGTTATGTAGATCATCTTTTTGGTAGGCTGTCTGACTTCGAGTTTGTTGGGAAAGACTTCGAAACCTTCTCTATTTCTCCGAAAGACTTGCTTGCCTTTACTTTTGAGGCCCCCATTGGTAAAGTAGTCGAAGAGGTTGATGCCCAAGCTGGAGCAACTGGGGGTGAAACACCGGATGATACCGCTGCTAGGAGCGTTGCGGCTGCTGAACATGTGGCAGCCGAGTAGTCGTAGGATGTCTAAACTGCTGAATGGTAGTCTTCTAGGTAGCCTTTAGGATTTTCTTTATTTTCCTTGTTACCTTTTGCTTTTCTTGAACTCCTTCAGTCTTTGTTAGTCGTTTATCAATTTTGCTAGAAAATTCAATAAACTTGCTTCCTTCACTTTTCTCCATCTTCGCTTCTTTTGTTCGCGCCCTAACCTTTAGGCTTTATAGACCAGTGGCAGATGTGCTACTTTTCTATAAGCAGACAGGCCCGCGTAGGTGTTGGTGTAGAACTTTGCAAAGTTGTTAGCCATAGGGTCGGTAGCCGAACGGCTTACTTACAGAAGTAGACAAGTCCACGTGACCACTAGGTTGTTAACCTTGGCTTTGTTCAATCCTTTGAGCTGTGTGGCCTGCATCACAACGCACTAAAGATTTTTGGGTTATGAAATTCGCTAACCTTTCGTATCAAAAGTACTCGGTTGTATGGAATTTCATAAGTAAGGGTTCGAGAGAACTCCTTGATTTTACCAATTCCGTAGGCTGCGTAGTAAGTATCACAACACTTTAGGAATTAGTGTATATCCAAATGGTCATTCTGCGCTTGGCAGAGGTGAAGCTTATCGACTGCGTAGCATGTCGGTGATGTGTAATTAAATGACACTCAAATTAAAACCTTATCAATGTAGTATGTGTAAGTAGGGATCGTTCTAGCCGGGGATTAGAATGGATGTTAATCTACACTAAATTGACTTAAAAACACTAAACTAGACTCAAAAACACAAAAACAAACTTAAAAACACTTAACAAGACTCACAAGACTCAAAACAAGCTTAAAAGACTCAAAACAACTCAAAACAACCAAATAGACTCAAAATAGACACTAGGGAGTTATTTGGACGAATTCTAACTTTAACTTGACTCAAAAATGCTAAAAGACACAAAATTAAACAGATTCTAACTAAGTTGACACAAGAAAGTAAAGGGGATTGGGTTTTTGACGAATTTAAAGTAAAAACAAACTGATTAAGACACTAAACAAAGGTTGGGATGAATTTGGGTGAATTAAATGGTGAATGGCTAGCTAGAGGGTCATTCTCTACACATGACACATATGCAACACAAATCGATTTCCAGTTATTCTTCCTATAAACCATGAATCTCAACGCCCCAAGTTAACTATGACAGCACTGCTTTAACTCTCAGATTTTCCTAAATTCATTGAATTGGATGGGTTATGCATCGTCAACCCAAATTATTCTCCAATAGTTCCCTACATGAAAAGCATAATAGAAATACAATCAAAGATCATTAAGTTCCGTGAAAATCATAAGCATTGACAAGGCATTCATGACTATGAAAAACATGACACTCCTGCCAGGAATTTACTTAACGCGATCGTGACTAACAACCTCCACTACTTGTAAATATAAGTTTGTAACTATTAGGTGAAACTCCCTTATATTTTAGCATCAAATCCTAGCATGCAAACTAAGTGTGCACCCTTAATCAACATACAAGAATAAGTTTTCAATCAAACAGTTAAGCAAATTGCATTCATGATTTATGAAATAATAACTGGATGTAATCAATTCATATCACATATATGTTCATGGCTTTGAATTCTCCCCTAGCTAAAAAGAAATTAGTTCCTCATGTTCGCAATTAAACAAAGATAACTTAAATTAAACATTGAAAACAAAGAATAGAATACACCTGGAAATGCTCTAACAATCCAAAGGTCTTGAATGGCAAGCACGGCCCCAAATGGCTTCTTCTTCTCCTTCCTTGCAAAGCTGCGGCACAATGAAGATTTTCTGAGTTTTATGGCTCTTGTGTGTGATGGATGGATGTAGGTGAGTTATGGTAGATGATGGTGAATCTGAATGGTGCAGCAGATTGGGGTATAAATAAGCCTAGGGATTACTTGGCCTAGGTTGTCAAGGAAAAGGATTTAGGACTCCAATCCAACAAGGAAGAGGCTATCTAGAAAGGTTGGAGCGCCATATTTTTAGGGCTTCTAGAAATGAGTGTTGTGGCATGTTTCTAGAAGGAAAAGACCTTCTAAAAACAAGTTTTAAGCATCCTAATATGAAAAGGAGTCCCCCTTGTAACTGGAATTAAGATAGGATAAGATTAGATAAGGATAGTTTGGATAATGTTGGATAAGGTAAGGCTAAGATAAGGCTGTTTGGATGAGATAAGGTTGGATAAGGTTTTGGATAATGTTCATTCTTTTGAGCTGATTCCTTATCTTCTTTGTCTTGGATTTATTTCTCCATATGTTTTGCATATTCCTAGCTTCTCTTGAACTTCAATTCCATCCATCCATCTTGCTCCATACTTGTGCTATCCATTCCAAGCCCAAAACTGCTTTAAAATGCTCCAGATTGCACTTTCTTGCCAACTTTGTCACTTGAACCTGAAAACACACGAAAATAGCTTAAAACACTCTTATAAATAGAAACTAACTAAGTAAATGCAAGAAAACAAGCTAACTAAGTCGCATAAATATGCTCCTATCAGTCGGCAGTGGATAAAGCTTCGTATTTGCACGCTAGCTTGTTTAACCTTTCACAAGAATGTGTGGTTGTATAAGTCTAGCGCGGTTTCACTGCTCGAAGGGCAAGCCATATACAGTATTTTGGAAACTGTAGGCTACCTTAGTGCACTCGGTATCAGCTTTAGGGTTCCAGGGCAGTCGTCCATAGGGCATACTGCGTAATGTGCCTCATCCGTCCCTGAGGCTCAGTTCCCTACATATTAGGCCAAGAAACCCAAAATCCTTTAGTTAGCTAAGCCTTGAAAAAGACCATTGTGGCTATTTCTAGGAATCCATGTGCAAGCCATCGTGCACCTAGTTATACTAGGGCAGCCCGACTCATCCATGTCTGGATATTCGAAGTGTAAAGTTTATCTTCTCACATTGGAGAGCAACCCATATGGGTGACGGGGAATTGGTTTACCCTCTCGCAATGGAGAGCAATTAGTTTATCCTTTCGCACTGAAGAGCAAACCAGATAGGTGTTGGGGAATTGGTTTACCTTCTCACACTGGAGAGCATGGTTGGTCCATTGGGGGGCGCAATTCCTGGGATGGGTCCCTAAGAAAGGAACGATCTTCTTTTGAAGTGCATAAGTGATCAGTTGTTGTAAGCATGTAGCCGAGCCAAGTTGTAGATTACTTCTTAATTCCTTATTGAAAAATAAGTGAAACGAACGAGAACTTAGCTATAAGGTAGGAATCGCATAACAACTGGATAATCCTCGGCTTGCGAGGTGGTACCCGTCGAGCTGCCTGAGTCTTCGAGCTTTGATGTATCAGGAGGTCACACATGGAACTTCCTCATATTGCAGGCGTTCTGTTACTTTTTGATTTCTTTGTCGTTCATGGTGGCGAGGGTGTAATTACATTTGCTGCCTACTTTGCTGATCTTGTACGAACCTTCCCAGATGAAATCCATCTTTTTATAGCCTCATTTGCGGGCAGTGATGAAAACTTTTCTTAGCACCAGATTTCTGGGCTAGAATTGCTGGATCTTAGCCCTTTTGTTGTAGCTAGAAATGAGTTGCTGCTGGTAGGCTACGATGCAGATGATGGTCTGCTCGCGTTATTCCTCTGTCAGATCTAATCTTGTGGCCATATCCTTAATGTTATGCTTGATGCTTAACTACTGATACTTGGCACGATGACATTGGGAGGAATGATTGCTTCTGTGCTAAGGATCGGCCTCTGAAGTGATTTCCACAAATGCCTTCGTGGATTGAACTTAGAACATTTAGGTCATCGGGAGGTGCTAGGTAGCGGGTATATGGTCGTGTATAGGATGTTTAGACGAGAATGTCGTTCCACATGTAGTAGCGTGCTGCCTTTGTTTGGAGCTTTCTGGACTCCAATCTTCCCAAATGGAGTGTGTCATTGACCAGGTAGCCTATAATGGAATCTTGCCAGTTTGGAGTTGTACTAACCTGTGACACATCGGCTGCTGGCTCCACTTCTATGCTTGGCTCATCTAGATCCACCAGAATAGAGCGTTTGAGTTGGTGGTCGAGGGTGGAGCCTAAGTCGGCTAACGCTTCTAAGTGGGCATTGTCTGCCCGCGGAACTTGAGTGAGGATGTAAGTCTGAAACACCTCAAGTTGCTTTCGTACCTTCTCCAAGTACTATGCCATCTTCAGATGTTTTTCCGTGTACTCCCTAGTAGTCTGGCTGGTGATTAGCTGGGAATCAGAATGAATTGCAAACGTTTTCATCACCAAGTCTTTTGCCATTTAAAGGCCTGGTAGTAGGGTTTTGTACTCTGCTTCGTTGTTGGATACTTTGAAGCCTAGAGTGATTACCTGCTCGAGCATCGAACCGTCTAGGGTGACAATGACCATACCTGCTCCTGAACCCTTGTAGTTGGATGCGCTGTCATTGTGCAAATGCCAAAAGTCCCCATCGGGTGAAGCAGGCATGGCTAGGGTGAGCTTGGTTGCCTCTAAGGTGTCTTTGGGTACTCTGCTGCGTTGCCTAGGCTATGCATGAAGGTACGGTGAGGAGCCGTGGAGCTAGGGCCATGTTACACACATCAGGAGATGCTCAACTGCCGATATTGGGTTACCATAGAGCTGAATTATGGAGCAAGGGTTGGATGGGGCCGTGTGACATGCAGCAGGAGGTGGTGCTCAACTGCCGGTACATGTTGCTCTTATGTAGAATCATTTGGGGCAACGAAGACAAAACTTGCTTCCAAGTGTGTTTTTCTAGTGTTCGTTTACACTTGGTGCTCTTTTTGGGTTAAGTTACTATGTTCATCGGAAACCTTTGGGTCCGCTAGTGTCTGCGTCTTTATCATCGCGCATCTGGATTGGGCGGAATAATGCATCATAAGGATGACTGCGTGCGTCTGAAGGTATAACTTGAGCTTTTGGGTTGTAACAACTGTTGCCAAAGTTAGCTTTGGAATTTCTGGTAACTGGTTTCCGCATCAATGAGAGCTTTTGAACTGTGGAATACAGGTAGTCGGGCCCTCAACTATTCTCATATGATGGTAGTGCTTATTGCTGCTTCAGATACCGTCAAACATGTGAATACATCCTCCGCTACTTCCGATTTGGATAGTAGGGAGGTGATGTCAGGTACTTCTTCAATCATTTAATCTGGATCGGTGACCTTCGTCCCAAAGTGCATGCTTCTCTGCCAGAGTGAAAGAGTTTGCCAAAGTTAGGTATTCTCTGCCAGTGGGTGGTCTATTGGGAGTCCCTTTTGGAAGGCTGCACTTGCTATCGATTCGTCGCATTTGACTATCTTTACCTTCTCTGCTTTGAATCTCTTTACATAGTCGCAAAGTGACTCATCTGGGTTCTTTTTGTGTTAAACAAATGGTCGGACTTTTTCTTGATCGAGCGATAGAATGAATATTCATTGGTGAAAACTGAAGAAAGTTCGTCGAAACTTCGGATGGATTGTGGAGACAAGGTGTAGAACCAATCTTGCGCTTCGCCATGTAGAGAGGTGGCGAATATCTTGCATAAGAGAACGTCGTTGTTTTGATATAGGATCATTGCGCTTTTGTGGTGCTTTAGGTGTTTCTCCGGGTCTCTATCTCCTTTGAAGGATGTGAAATGTGGCATGCTGGATTTGTGTGGAAGCTTTGCCTGCTTGATCTCATCTGTGATGGGTAACCTGTTTATATTGGTCATGTCCTTTCGTAGTGCCTTGTCAGTGGTTGGGTTTGAAATCGTACAATCGATGGGTCATGAGTCTCTCTACTTCTTCCAGAATTCACCTCTGTTGGGGTAGCGGAGCTTACGGCTACCCTCGTTCTTGACCTGCTGGTATAGGCTGCTCTTATACGTGCTTGGCTCGTCTATGCCGCGGCTGCAATGCATGTGGTATGTTCCTAGCAGGTGAATGAATTCCTCGCAGGTTACCAATTAAACTTGAGCTGGATTGAGTGACCGCTTCTCTCCATTCGTCATGCTGTCTACTCCGATGTGAGGAGGATGATGCTTCTTGCGGGCTTAGCCAAGAATGAACATTTAGCCTGGAAGGTTGCTCATGTTGATTATCGAAGTGTAACCCTAACCGTGAATGTATACTCGTCCGTGGGCTTAACCGAGAGTGCACTTTCCTCCGCATGCTAAGACAAGAGTATACGCTATCTTAGGGGCCCAGTTGGGAGTGTACATCGCCAAAACGCTCAGTTCACGGCTGGTCGAGTGGCTGCTTGCCAGATGATGCTGGAGAGGTTCTTCGTATGCCCTTGTCCAACTTCGGGACACCTCGTCAGGGGCACGTTGCATCTCGATGTGCTGCAAGAGTTGGTTCACCAAGGTTGTTTGCTGTGCAGGGCGCTTGTCAACTCTATGGCTTGTCGAGACAAGTGTTATTCTCCATTCGGGTTGGAAGAGCTTGGACGAAATGCGTCTTCTTGAGTGACGAAAGTGTAATGGACTCCGGGGTTGAGATTTGAGTTGGGAAATGTCAAATCCATGGAGAAATGTGGTGAAAATACCCCCAGTTCAATCGTTGACCTAGAAATCTAAAGCCGGGACTGTTGGACCGATCTTGGACCGATTTGGGTTGCTTGGAAGGCCATGGGAGTGGACTGCTCAAAGTGCGGTGCACGTAGGTGTGAGATTTGGGCTCGGTTCGGGTGCACATTTGCTTATGCCGGGTTTCAGCTCGGGCCTACTAGCCTTGGGCTTGAGCCCGCGTAGTTTAAAGTGGCGCGGGTTAGATCTACTGGTCTTGGGCTCGACCGTGAAGACCACTAGGTTCATGTTGGCCTTGGGCCCGCGAAGTCTGGGCTGCTCCAATTGTTGCAACTGCTTGGGCCTCAGCTGATTGGGCTTCATCGGCCATTGCAGCACCATGGGCTTGAATGTGGGCTACCTTGCGCTGGGTTGGCTACCTTGTGGCACGGGCCTGGACCTGCTGCTGCGAGGCGCCCTGCTTACCATGGGCAGTGGGCTTGCCGAGGGTCGCTGCCGTGGTTGCTACCATGGTGGTTGCCATGGTGGTGCCTCATGGGGATAGTGTTGCTCCACTCGTCATCGCATTGAGCCTCACAGATAGGCATGGTCCAAATCCTTGAACGTAGGAAGTTTCGTTTGTCGTGATTTTCGAATTTCATGTCATTGTATTTTTCTTTTACGTTTATTCAAATAATTTTTGTATAAAAAATTCTATGAATGAGAACGTACGAAAAATCTACGAATAAACAAAAAATTAGAAACCTTGAATGCGAGAGTCTTCGTCGAGCGTGTGAATCAAGACTCTCAATGAAAGCACCAATTTGTGGATGCAAATTTCCGCCTTCTTTTTCTTGGACGAAAATGCACCTGCAAAACAATTAACACCTTAGGTCAAGGCCAAGAGCCTCATGCGCCCACAATGAATGGGGGGTTTTGGCCGAAAAACCTCTGATGCCAAAGTTAGAATTTGAGGGAAAAGTGTTTAGAGAAATTTAGAGAATTTTGCAAGAGAGCTATTTATAGGGGTGTGGCCGGCCCCTATTTGGAGAAAAAGGGTTCGGCCACTTATGGCGGTTTTTGGGTGTAATTGCAAGATATTATGTCAAAATAATATCTTACAATCAATTAGGAAATTAATTAGAAAATTAATCAATTAATTTAGGTAATTAACCCTAATTTGAATGAATGATTGAGGGTTACCTTGTGGGGAGGATTTGATGAGGATGGATGAAATAGGTTTTGAATAAATACCTATTTTGATCACTTTTGACCTTGATTGAGTCATGATTGTCTGCTGCTTGAGCGTGGGAGTTCTGGTGTGCCTCGAGGGTAATTTTGTCATTTTCACCCAAAATCCACGTGTCGTCTCCATATTCTTCTTGATTATTTTTTGCTCCATATGGATCATCATAAGATTCAACTGCCTTAACTAATGGGGTCACATGTGAAGATGAAGGATGTACTAATCGTTCCCCACAATGATTCCAAGTGGTATACATCTCCATCATACCATGTCTTACTAAATGGTATCGAACATTTTCATAATACTCAACCATTGAATTGTTACATTTCCTACACGGACATCGGATTAGAGGTGAACCCTGGCTGTGTGCCATTGCGAAATCAATGAACTAATTTATTCCATCCAAGTATTTGTCTGCACATCTGTTAAGATTTTGTGTCCACTGTTTATCCATACGCCTGCAAAAAAAAAAAACAAAATCATAATGGTTACAAACACTTCAATTATAACATGCCACCTTATGCCTCCGGTAAGGGACTTATCTCATTCAGGAATGCACGGCTACATGCTGTATTTTACAGCTCTATGATATTAGGTTTCAACGTCGAAAAAATTTGGCAGCATATCCCTGCAGTGCTTTAAATGCAGCACGAATGTACTAAATACGTACGCAGCACTCGAAGAACACACATACATGCTACCAAATTTCTCCTTATCGAAATCTAATCCGTGAACCGCAAACTACGACACATAATTGTGCATTCCCAAACTGTCCCAAAATTGGGACAATTCAAGAATTAATTGGACCGCAGTCATGCTTTCGCATCCATGCGTGAACTCCAACTAATTCTTAAATGGGAAACTAAGTTTTCATGAAAATAATGTACGAAGTTAATAATTAACTTCATACAAAAAAAAATTGTATGACCGTACAAAAATGTTTGCATACAAATAAAATGCACCACATAAATGCTAAAAAACAAATAAATAAACTATATTTAATGTTAATGAAATAGTCGAAAAAAATATACTTCCTAATGTGTTCCTCGCCAATAGTCGTTAAAAAAATACCTACACACAACAAATTTAATTTTGTTAGTTTCATTGTGTAATTTCAAAAAAAAATATTGAAAACAAATTTGCTTACTAAATGATATATAGGTGATGAAGAGCGGGAGCACGAGACCGAGTGATCGAGCTAAGGGAGGTGAGAAACAGTGAGTTGAGGGAAGAGAGGCAGAGCTGTAATGAACTTGCAGTTTCTGCCTCTTTGCGTCTAGGAAGCTAAATTAAAGGTCACACTCTTGCGCGACGAAGCATTAGTCGTGCAAAACCACTGCATTTGAGTACATAGCGCCAAATTTGTTCTCGTTTACCGCGTTTTTTACCCACCATGCGCAATGAAACCTTCGTCGCGTAAAACATATGCATTCCACGTTCTGGCGCCAACTCATGGCCATTCCCGCATTTTCTGATAACCTTTGCACGATGATGTGGTTTCGTCGCTTAATTCCCCTTTAAGCGACAAAAAAATGATTTCGTCGCTATTTTGTTTTTTTTTTTTTTTTTTTTATTTTTTTAAAATACTATTTTTCATTTATTACTTTATTCATTTTAAATCACATACACACTTAATAAACAAAGTATTAAATTACACCCGAACAAATCTACAAATGTTTAAATAATTAAAGCATTCATGCATATTTAATTAATATAATCGTTTATTACAATAGTATTTTATTCAACAAAAACTTTAAAATCGTATATTAAAAAGTAACGTTCATAAATAAAAACTTAAAACCCAAATGTTATTATTTAATTAAATATAAAAGAAAAACATAAATAAATTCTATTCCGTCATTGGTGGTTCTGATATTCGGTTCAGTTCTGCCTCACGTTCACATCAAACTTCCACTCCCAGAAAGAGGATTTGAATATGTTGTCGATGCACTTCATCAAATTTGGGTCACTTTGGTCAATGGTCCAATCGGGCTCTAAGTCATCGACTAAGTGCGTCTTTATCTCCATGGGGACGACTCTCCAAGACTCTCAATCTGCACTGCTTTTGTCATGCACTAATACCCCTACATCGCGCATAAACTTGTTACGCATATCCAACTTCTGAATTCCCATCAATTCTTCATAATTAATTCAGTAACGGCTCCCTCCAAAACTGTATCAGACCACGGGCGCAGCTCTTTTTTTTTCTTGTCTACTAAAAGAATATATATTAAAAATAATAATGCAAAATATAAAATGTATACAAAACACATAATTAAAATAGTGGGTATTACCTTTTCCAGAACTTTCGCCCTCCATCATTTTCGACGAACGAGCACCTAAGTCGACCATCGTGCTCAAATTTAAATAACAATTGGAATTGTAATCCGGAAAAAGGTTTGAGAAATATGGAAACCGAAACTAGTTATTTATAGGAACCTTGGCCACCTGGCGCAACGAAAGCCCCTTAGCAAATGCCGCACTGATCCTCTGATTCAATAGCATTGAATCCTCTGACTCAGAAAACTGACTATCTGGAGTAAAAATCTTCCACGACGAAACCTTTGTTGCGCAAGACCTCAGCGGGAAATAATTTGTCGCCCGTTGATTACACCCCTACGCGGCAAACATTTCGTCGGTCAAAACATATAGATTCAAAATATGGTGGTAAATTTAACAGCGTTTTTTACGCCCTTTACGCGACGAAATGTTCATCGCGCAAGAAAATTTGTGGGGGTCGAATAAGTAATTTAACGCACAAACTCAGTGCGTTGAAGATTTCGTCACGCAAATATATAGTGACGAACAGATACATAATTGATTATAATTATGAAATTTACATAAACATAGATCATTATTATCTATATTTACGTAAATTTCATAATTACAAAGAATTATTCAATTATAATATTTATTCTAAAAATAATAGAAAACTTAAATAAATTAAATTAACCAATTCAATTATTTAAACAACAAAACATTAATTAAAGGCTAATTAAGTCCAAATACATAACTTAAAATAAAACCTTAAAAATAAATATTATCCTCAAAAATATAAATTTAAAACTACTCCGCTGGTCCTCCATTCCGCTCCACGTCATAACACCACTACTTGTAACCCCTCTTCGATGCCTCCTTCATCAACTTCATCAACTCTTTGTTCGTATCATCAAGAGTATAGTTACATTGTTACATGTATATGCAAATAATTATTTACAACATATAAAAAACAAATTTCAGAAAATTAATTATTTTCAACATTTGTTACACTTACTAATAGTTGATCAATCACCACCTTCTTCACGTCCTCGGGCACAAATTTCCAAGAGCGCCACTCAGCAGTAGAACAATTGTTCCGCATTGCTAAACAAATCGAATGCGCAAACTCCACATATTGCACCATATAATGGGGCCTAGGGATCATCGTTCTCCTACTATCCCTATTATCTGCCATCATATGTACAAAACAATGTGAAAAAAACTGCAAAACAATATATGCTTATAAAGAACACGTAACACTTTACGCGACAAATAGTTTATCGCGCTTACACGACCCCAACCTTTGCGCAACGAATTGTTCATCGTGCAAAGTACAAAATAAATACGCAATAAATGCCACGACTTCAATGCCACCGACCATTGCTTTGCGCGATGAAGTCTCGTCCCTCAATGTTATGCACGATCAAACTTTCGTTGCACAATTAAGCAGTAAATACGACGACTTAAAAGCTAACCAACTATTTTCATAGTGTTTTTGCGTGACGAAATTTTGTCCTGCAAAAGTTTTAGCGACAAACATTTTGTCGCGTAAACCCTTGCGCGACTAATTGAAAATATTTATTTTATTCCGTCTTGAAAACAGTTTCTCAAAAAAATAATGTCAATATTATAGTATTTTGGAAATCTGTTCTCGAGACGAAACAAAATAAATACAGTCCATATAAATTTATTCTTTCAAATTAATAATAATTCAGTGTCATTATTTAATAAACCATAAATAGACTAATAAAAAAAGCTATTCTAATCATCTGCTGATCCAGCCACTCCGTGCCGCTCTGCGTCACATTCAACATCAAACTTCAAATCACGGAAATGATACTTACACGAAGTCGATGCACTTCATCATATTTACGTCACTTTTGTCAATGTCCCAATCAGGCTGATATGCAAAAATAAATAAATTATACATATCACTATTATATTTTATCTAAAGAACTAAATTATTATTTAACTAATTAATAATTTACACATACTACTAATGCATTGATCATGGCCGTCTTATCTCCTCGGGGACGTCTCTCCAAGACTCCCAATTCACTTCGCATCTGTCACGCACCAATACCCCGACGTCGCCCCTAAACTTGTTCACCATATTCCACTTCTAATATCCTACTAATTATGCATAAGTGATTCGGTAGCGGCTTTTAGCAGAAGAAGTGTATCAAACGCATGTCGCGACTCTCTTCTTTTTCTTGTCTATCAACAAAATAAAAACTTATATTAGTCTACTTAAATATTTAATTAATTTAAACGACCAACAAAATTTAGTACGCATTACCTTTCTCAGAATCTTCGCCCTGAACTTTCTTTGACAAAGGACCACCAGAGTCCACCATCGCGTAGGAAAAAACAAACAAAAATTGAAATAATAATTCGGTAAAAGTAAAGACTTTCAGATTGAATTGTGAAGAGTTAGAGCGAAATTGTCAATTTAAAGGAATATTGGCTACTTTGCGCGACGAAGGTTGGAGTAAATATCACATTCAACACTTTGACCAAACAACTGACAGCCTAGTAAATGTTTGAACCTTTGCGCAATGAAAATTGGTCGCGCATTTTTTGCGCCAAAAATACAGGCATTCGCACGACGAATATTTTGTTGTTGTTGCATAAACTGTTTTTGCGCGATGAAACATGGCGTTGCTCAAGATGTTTGTCCCATCAAATTCTTTCTGATGAAGTTGAGCGACGGAATGTTAAATTCATCGCGCTAACTTGTTTTGCGCGACGAGTTTTCTGTCGTTGCATAAATTTTGGTAGCACAAATGGTTTTTTTCTACTAGTGGTGGGATGGAAAAACTTCCCAAAATTTGGTTTCTGCCATTTGTAGCAGTGGTAATTTCTTTTGTGTGCATTATTGTTGGTTTGATCAACATGCTAACACAGTAACTTTTAGGTATATGGAAGTGGTTCCAACAACCAAGAAAAGGTATATGGAACTGGAGTATTGAGTGGTTTAGCTGTTGTAGGCAGTGTGCATGGAAAGTAAGGTTTCAATATTTATTAGTTTATTTGATGCCTAGTGATCATGTGAACTAGTGTTCATTAGTTGTAAATTATTAATTCGCTGAATTTCTCTTATGCATATTTGACTTATAAGTTATAGTAAACTATGTGTTAGTTATGTGAAAAAGGTCACGTCTGATGCTCTAATTCCCGTCGATTTTGAGTGCACTTTAAAATTGGGATGTGAAATACAATTTTCAATAGTATCATAAAGAGGATAAGAGCCAGAAAATAATGTTTAGAATATCTCACGTGAAAATGAAAGTAGTTAAAAGATCTTAGATTATTTACCCATTGCTAATTGGTTTTGAATTAGATGGTTCTACTATGGTACTAAAGCATGCTATCCACTTCTTAGTCCACACCACCATACATGCTCACATTACTACTTGATATTGCAATGGAAAATCACCTTCTAATAAAGGGTACAATTACCAATCAATCTACCAATTGAATAGTAAACCATAAAATAATGAAAGAATGAGGATCCTCTTCGAATCCTCTTTGTGAGGATCCTGGGGATCCTCAAATCATGTTCGTTCATCGTACATCGTGTGGTCAGAAACTATTTTAAATATTTTTATTTAAAATTAAACATGAACAATACCTGACGAAAGCTGACCGCACGATGTACGATAAATGGACATGATTTGAGGATTCCCAAGATCCTCACAATGAGGATCCAGAGAGGATCCTTATTCATAATGGAAGCTCTAATTAACTAATTAACCTCCTGATCTAGTTAATAGTTATACTATTAACAAAGCTGACTTTGAAACAGAAAACAACTATCAGAGCTCTGGTTCTCCCACTGTTTAACTGATCCAAGTGCTGACTTCATCTCTACTAAATCTTCAAGGCTTCATTCCTTCTTCTCCAACTTGCATATACTGATTTGGCACTTCCATTATCAGCTCCATCTGCATGTTGCTTAATCAAAATCACGTAAGGCTGCACCTAAGTCCACTATATATCTTGGTAATTAGTAGCAGCTACTAATGACACACCGCAACGCATATGCTTGCTTGATTAATAGCAACTTCTCAATAAACTAAACTTGTGGGAACTATGCCATCATATATATTAGGAGCGATCAAAACGCTAACCATTTATTATCTTAATAATATGGCGCTAACCATTTATTATCTAATTGTCCCATCATGTAATCTAATGATCAAAGCCGTTAAAATTTAGGATATCATTACTAGATTTTCCTTGCAAAAATTCATTGGAATCGGAAATCATTTAGCTCTTTGATTATTTTTGGGAACATTTCATTGTTTATCGACACTCTGTCTTTGTCTATTTGCCATGTCACCAATTTTTTTTTTTTTTTTTGAGGAACACAATTAGATAACTTTTTTTTTGAACAATAGATATTATCTACACTAAGGGGAAGGAGGTGGGCTTAGCCTCACAATGGGCTAGCAATAATATGGTCCAAATTCGCCTTTAGCGAGAATCAAACATAAAACTTCTTACTTACAAGTGAAGAGGAATACCATTAGACTGTAGCACTAAGTGGCACAATTAGATAACTAAATAGCTTCCAAATATGTGTAAGTTTTTGCAGGGATGATCTTTTAGTGATAACCTAAAAAATGATCGAATCAATAGTGTTCAATGAGTCTAAATGAATAATTAATTTTGTATTAAAATACTAACTGTTTAGGAACTTGAACAATAATATATATATACACACACATAATATAACAGTTGCAGTTTCTTATTATTAACAAGAAATGCAACTAGCTTGTCGAGTGGCCATTGTATAGTTTCTTAATTCTTATTAATATGATCCCCATAAACCTAGCTAAGTCATGAGAAAGTATAACTTAGGGCATGTTTATTGAAGAAATGTATGTGTATCATTCTTATTTTTTTTATGTATTTCGCCTTTATACTAGCATAGAAGGATTATATGCATTATTCTTATTAACACACCTAAATGAGCTAGTCCCACTACCAAAAGAGTAGGTTATCCCATACAAGAGCAATATGTATCATTCTTATTTATGACTTTAAATCCTCAAGTAAATATGCCCCTATTTACTGTAGAAGTATGGCCCATTTTATTAGTATTAGTGCATTTCATTGTGCCATCCACTTGTGATTAATGTATTTTAACTAAAGTATCATGATTGAAGAGCTTTCGTTTTCTTATTCATCATATACAGATTATCTCTGCAAAAATAAAAATAAAACAAATTATTGAGTTGTTTATTTGTTTGATACATGTAGATGATCATATATCACTTAAGATTTTTTTAGAAATAACTATCAGTCATGATTAAGAAAACAAACAGTTCTGATTAGCATTGCCAGTAAATTAAAAAAAAGTGTAAAAGGAAAAAGATTTATATGGAACGAATTTCATCGTTGTGTGGTGTTCCAGTTGAATAATATATTGTCATGCGTAAGTTTTCTTTACATGACAATGTAATATTAAATGATGCGAAATATATAAGCACACAAATTAAACCCTCTTTTTATCAATTGTAGCAAAGTATGTAAGTAGGGATCGTTCTAGGCCGGGGATTAGGAGGGATTGCTAAATCACTTGAAAACTGACTCAAAAACTTAAAACAAAGTTAAAACACTAAATTAGACTCAAAGAATGCAAAATTATACTTTAAAACACTAAGACAACCCAAAAGACTCAAAACAGCAAACAAACGCTCAAAACTGCCTTAAAACCACTTTCTGGGCAGTTTTGAACACTAAGGAAGAATTTGGACGAAAACAGTTTATAACTTGACTCAAGACACTTAAAAACACAAACTAAATTGATTTCTAACTAATTTGACACTTCAAAATAAAGGGGGAATTGGTTTTGACGAATTTGAAAACAAACAAAAACTTTGTAAAACAAAACAGATTGTAAAACGAAATTGGTTAAAGTGAATGGATGGAAGGCTAGCTAAGGGGTTCCTCTCCACACATGTCACACTTGCATACAAAACGATTTCTAGTTGCTTTTCAATAAACCATGGATTCTCAACGCCCCAGATTAACCGTGAATTGCACTAATTAACCCTCAGATTTTCCTAACGTTATTGAATTGGATGATTGCATACGACAACCCAAAGCATTCCCCACAAGTTCCCTACATGAATTGCATAATAGAGATACAAGCAAGAATCATTAAGTTCTATGAAAACCATAAGCATTGACAAGGCATTCGTTACTATGAATTGCATGAAACTTATGCCAAGAATTTACTCAACGCGATTGTGATCAACAACCTTTACTACTTGCAAATATAAGTTCCTAACGATTAGGTGAAATTCCCTTATATCCTAGCATTCAATTTATGCATGCAAACTAAGCGGGCCCTCTTAACCAACATACACAAATCAGTTTTAGTAACGGATAAGTAAATTGAAATCACAATTTATGAATCACAACTAGAGCAATCAAATCATATAGCAAGCATAAACATGGTTTCGAATCCCCCCCTAGCCAAAGGGGGTTTAGTTCTTCATACGTACAAAGCAAAGAGTATTGAATTTAAACATTGAAATCAAAGGAAAGGAAACACCTAAAACTTCCAGCAACTCGAACTTGAATGGCATGAATGTCCCAGGCTTCTTCTCCTCTTCTTTGTTGCGGCACAAGGACTCGGGACAGGTTTAGGGACTTAGGTGTATGGGTGAAAGGATATGGAGTGGTGCAGTAGTGTTTAGGGGGAATGGGTGGTGCGGCAGAGTCAGGAAGTATGGTGGTGTGGTGATGAAGGCTGGGGCAAAGGATGTGTGTAGTGTAGATGGCGTGAATGATGTATATGGAGGGTGGTACCTGCGGGAAAGGGTGTAGAAATATATATATAGGCACCAAAAACCCTAGGTAAATCAGATTAGGACTTCTAGAAAGCCAAATCCATCCAGAAATAGGTTTAAAACAATCAGATTTCTAATGGGAAAAGGCCTAAGGTGCGGCAGGTTTGGATAAGGAGGGATAAGGCTTCTAGAAAGCCTTGCAAGGCAAGGAAATCGGATATTCTAGAAGGCTAGGTGCGGCATGCTTATAGAACAAGGATAAGGTGTCCTAAAGTGAAATTAAAACCCTTTTACAGCAGGAATTAAGTTAGGAAAGAATTAGGATAGGATAAGATAAGGCATGGTAAGATAAGATAAGATAAGGATAAGAGAAGATAAGGATAAGATAAGGTAGTTTTGGATAATGTTCCTTCTTTATAGCTGATTCCTTATCTTCTTTGACTTGAATTTATTTCTCCAACTCTTTTGCACATTCCTAGCCTCTCTTGAACTTCAAATTCGTCCATCCATCTTGCTCCAATCTTGTGATATCCATTCCATGCCCAAAACTGCTCTAAAATGCTCCAAATTACATCTTTTTGCATACTTTGCCCTTAGAACCTGAAAATACATCAAACTAGCTTAAAAGACTACTTTAACTAAGGAAAAACAACACAACTGCACAAGAACAAGCTAACTAAGGTGCATAAATATGCCCCTATCAAATTCCCCCACACTTAGCTTTTGCTAGTCCTCGAGCAAAACAAAACGAAACAAAGTAAACAAACCGAAACAAAACAAGTATAACACAACCTAAACCTTCCAACAATTGTCTCAGGGATTTCCAATGCACATGACATGTTAAAAATCATCACTCCCACAGATTTTTGCCATCTTTACGCTTAAGCACATACTTAATCATAGTCACTACTTACTAGTTCACAAATAACCAATTAAAATGATGTTTTGAATGTAGTAACATGCCTTAGAGAATTCCCTCAATTCCTTACAAGATATGCACTCAATCTTCACTCAGATTTTCTAACTACACACCCTACACTAGTTATATGTGAGAAGATTGATGAAAATATGAAAAAAAACGCTCACATATATATATAACAAGGAAAGCAATTTCCGGAGTTAATAACATGTTTAGATATGATCTCATGAATGGAACACTACTACTTAGATGCGAGAACCAGTGACACCATATGCTCAAACCAAATTCAAACTCCACAACTTGAAACACACAACACTCAAGATTAAAGTCAAGGGTTGTAACGGGGCTTGGGGAGTTGGTTAACAACGAAAGGATAGGAAAAACAAACGTTCTTAAAGCAATAGCAAGCAAAATAATGAAATCGAACTTAGAATTTCCTTTAGCATGCAGAAATCAACTTTTAAACACAAAGGGAAGAGTCAAGCAACAATTAGGGCCGGATTCAATGTTTTGGACCCTTCCTTCAACAAACAACACTTGAGAAATCTTTTTCACATCTTTTCAACTCCTTTTTCATTCTTTTCACAACTTTTTCTTTTTTTTCTTTCTTTCTTTCTTTTTTTTTTCTCTTTTCTTTTCCTTTTCTTTGCCGTGCCTCATTCAAGACTTTGGCACACCCACAACAAAACTCACTTCCCCCACACTTGTTTTCTGCCAAACAATGATCAAAAGGAATTCATATTGAGTCATGCGTTACTATGCTTCAAGAACAAAGGTATGGATGGTCCTAATCTAGGCTAGGTGAGGATAATGTGGGTTAACAAAGAACATAGGCTAAACAAGGCTCAACGGGGTTAAAACCTACAAAACACAATGAAATAGGGAGATACGGCAATTTGGCTATGGTGGTCACTACACAACTTCATCTTGAATATGTGTTATGCAAATCAATAACATGCTTAGAATGAATTGGGCATGAGTTCTAGTATTTGGAACTAAATGATGAAACGCCTTCTAAGTAGCAACCAAGCAAAGAATAATGAGATCATGCAACGACTTTAGAAAACAACACTACACAGATTATTAACTCTCCAAATAAACGTTTAGGCTCAAGTCTCACAAGGTTGTAGCGTTAGTTTGAGTTCCTTCCTTCAAGCATGTTACAAAAACTGATTGTTCTTTTATGATTGCATGTGAATTCATAAGTTATAACCACAACCAAGCATAAACCAAAGAGTAAATCAAACTTTCATCCATGTTTACAACTCTCTTTAACAGTCATGCAATTACAAACCGAATCCTCATCATTGTGTTGGAAGGTACCCTAAGACGCAAACAAACACACAAAAACAACTCTTTTTGGGTTTTCAAACTGAATTGTCAAATTTTTATGTGATTTTCGGATTTTTGAGTTAAAACACACTAAAACACACCAAAACAGCTTAAAAACACTTAAAAACAGCAAGGAACAACATTAGAAGTTATGGGTGATAAAACCCTACGAATTCGAAACAAAACACTTTGGTTACCCCCCCACACTTAAATCAAACATTGTCCTCAATGTTTCAAGCATAAACTAACACAAATAAACAACAAACAAACAAAACAGCAACTAAACAATAAACAAGGCAGAAACGAAAACAACAACAAAGAGAAGGGTTGAGGAACGCAAATCTGGAATTGGAGTGCTCCCTAGGTCTTCCTTTGTTGAATGCATGGGTTGCCTCCCAAGTAGCGCTTGCTTTAACGTCGTACAGCCGGACGAAACACCCATTCATGCCAGATTGGTACCCACGGCATCCAAGGAGATGTCATACACGGTTTGCTCCACAAAGTTCTCATAATAAGGCTTCAAACGATGCCCGTTCACCTTGAATTCATGCCCCGTTTTCAAGCTTTGGATTTGGACTGTACCATGAACAAAAACATTAGTAATAACAAACGGTCCAATCCACTTAGAATGTAACTTACCGGGAAACAATCGTAAACGGGAATTGAACAATAGCACTTTCTGCCCAATTGAGAATGATTTCCCACGGATCATGTTGTCATGGAAAGCTTTGGTCTTTTGCTTGTAAATGCTCGCATTCTCGTATGCCTCATGCCGTATCTCATCAAGCTCATTCAATTGGAATTTCCTATGACTGCCCGCTTCATCTAGGTTCATGTTAAACTTCTTGACGGCCCAATGAGCTTTGTGCTCCAACTCAACGGGGAGATGGCACGGCTTGCCATAGACAAGCCGAAAGGGGGACATCCCAATGGGGGTTTTGTATGCCGTACGATACGCCCAAAGTGCAACATATAGCCGTAAACTCAAATCCTTCCTTGTTGGCCCAACGGTCTTCTCTAGTATTTGCTTGATCTCTCGGTTGGAAACCTCGGCTTGGCCATTTGTTTGAGGATGGTAAGGTGTAGAAACCCTATGGTTGACATTGTATTTCCTCAATAACGCCTCAATGGTCCGGTTGCAAAAGTGTGACCCTCCATCACTAATGATCACTCGTGGCATGCCAAACCTTGCAAATATGTTAGTTCTAATAAAATCTGCAACCACTTTAGAATCATTAGTCCGGGTGGCTTTTGCTTCCACCCACTTCGACACATATTCAACCGCAAGCAAAATATACATGAAACCATACGATGACGGAAAGGGACCCATAAAATCAATACCCCAAATATCAAAAATTTCAACATTTAGGATAGAAACCTGCGGCATTTGGTCCTTTGCACTAATATTACCCATTCTTTGGCATTTATCACATGTTAAACAAAAAGTTCTAGCATCTTTAAAAATACTAGGCCAATAGAATCCACATTGTAACACTTTGAGGGCTGTTCTTTGTGTGCCAAAGTGCCCTCCACATGCATATGTATGACAAAAACTCAGAATTGAATAAAATTCAGAATCGTGCACACATCGACGTACAATTTGATCGGGGCAAAATTTCCATAAAAATGGATCATCCCACACATAAAACCGTGCATCATGTCTAAGTGTATCACGTTGATGCCTAGTGAAAGTGCTTGGAATTCATTTTGACACCAAAAAGTTAACCAAATCGGCATACCAAGGCTCACTAACCTTTATGGACAGCAATTGTTCATTAGGGAATGTCTCGGCAATGGGTAGGGACTCCTCATTATGCACCATTCGGCTTAGGTGGTCAGCCACCACGTTTTCACTTCCCTTCTTGTCACAAATCTCGATGTCGAACTCTTGAAGTAGCAACATCCAACGAATTAGCCGGGGCTTGGCCTCATTTTTGGTGAGCAAATACTTCAACGCTGCATGGTCAGTGAAAACAATTACTTTAGTACCAATTAGATATGATCTAAACTTATCTAAAGCAAAAACAACGGCAAGAAGTTCTTTTTCCGTAGTGGAATAGTTTAACTGTGCATCATTCAACGTCCGTGAGGCATAGTAGATGACATGCGGCCTCTTGTCCTTTCTTTGTCCCAAAACAGCCCCTAAAGCGTAATCGGACGCATCACACATAAGCTCGAAAGGTAGGCTCCAATCCGGGGAAACAATAATGAATGTCGTGGTCAACAACTCCTTGAGTTGGTTGAATGATGACGTGCACTCCTTGGTGAATTCAAACGCCACTTCTTTTTGTAGGAGACGGCAAAGAGGTTGTGCAACCTTTGAGAAATCTTTGATAAACCTACGATAGAAACCTGCATGGCCAAGAAAAGAACGAACCTCTCTAACCGAAGTCGGAGAGGCTAAGTGACGTACAAGATCTATCTTTGACTTATCAACCTTAATACCATTTTCAGAGATTATATGACCTAAAACTATGCCTTGTTTAACCATGAAATGACACGTTTCCCAATTAAGAACAAGGTTAGTTTCAACGCAACGTTTTAAGATCAAACTGAGATTATGCAAGAAACTATCAAAAGAATCACCAAAAACGCTAAAATCATCCATAAAAACTTCAATGATCTTCTCAACATAATCAGAAAATATGCTCATCATGCATCTTTGAAATGTGGCAGGTGCATTACATAAACCAAAAGGCATGCGACGATATGCAAAAGTACCAAAGGGACATGTGAAAGTAGTTTTTTCTTGATCCTCGGGTGCTATGACAATTTGATTATAACCAGAATAACCATCAAGAAAACAATAGAAAGCATAACCCGCTAACCTCTCAAGCATTTGGTCAATAAATGGCAATGGGAAGTGATCCTTCCTCGTGGTGGCGTTTAGCTTCCTATAGTCGATGCACACCCTCCAACCGGTTTGAATGCGCGTAGGAACACGTTCATTCTCGGCATTGGCTACCACTGTCACGCCAGATTTCTTTGGCACACATTGAACGGGTGAAACCCACCTACTATCCGAGATTGGATAGATCACTCCACAATCCAAAAGCTTGATTATCTCCTTCTTCACAACTTCCATCATCGGAGGGTTGAGACGGCGTTGAGCCTCTCTAGAATATGCGATGCATGCACGTAGTAGGGCTCATTCCCTTTATGTCGGCCAAAGTCCATCCAATTGCCGTTTTGTACTCTTTTAGCACCCTCACCAATTTGTTTTCCTCTTGTGCCGTGAGTGAGGATGAGATGATGATGGGCAACGTCTCATCCTCTCCCAAGAAAACGTACTTCAAGTGACTCGGCAAAGGCTTAAGTTCAAGTGTAGGTGGCTGCACAACTGAGGGAAGCATCTTATTAGCCGAAACTGAACTTAAAATTGGGTCTAGAAACTTACCAGATTGTGATGGCAATGACTCAAGGGCAGCCACCATCTCAATGACATCCTCACTAGGGGGCACAGCAAAGGATGCTTCATGCATGCCGTGGGTTTCCTTGGTGGCTGTTTCAATATTTTGCACGTCCCTTCCTTGTGCAATGGCCAATTCAAGTGCATCGTCCTTCAATTGTCCAAATGGTCCTGCGCCAAAGAGTCAATTATATCAATAGCAAAACATGAATAATTCTCACTAGGGTACTTCATAGAATCAGAAAGATTGAAATTAATAACTTCCTCATCAAATTCCATCGTCAAAGTGCCATTAAACACATCAATCTTTGTATGAGCATTTTTCATGAATGGTCTTCCAAGGAGGATGGGCAATGACGGGGAATGGTCCGATTCATCCATTTCAAGCACGTAGAAATCCGCCAGGAATATCAAGTGATTAACCTGCACCAAAACATCCTTCAAAACTCCCTTTGGATAGGCATTAGATCTATTGGCCAATTGTATGATAACACCATCGTTTTTCAACGCTCCTAGGTTCATAGATGCATAAATTGAATATGACATGACATTTATAGATGCACCTAAATCTAACATGGCAGATTCAAACCTAGAATTACCAATAACACACGGAATTGTAAAACTACCCGGATCTTTGCATTTAGGGGGCAGTTTGCGTTGCAAGATGGCTGAGACGTTTTCACCCACTTTTACAACCTCCTTGGTCGAAATCCTCCTCCTATTAGTGCAAAGTTCCTTTAAGAACTTGGCGTACCTGGGGACTTGCTTAATTGCATCCAAAAGGGGAATATTGACTTGAACTTTCCTAAACGTCTCAAGAATGTCCTTTTCAGCTTCTTCTTTCTTTGTTTGCTTGAACCTATTTGGAAAATGAACATTCGAAGGAAAAACATTAGTAGGAACTGAATTTGACACGTTCTTACCTCTATTGGACAAATTGGATGGTTTAGGATCACTTAGGGCTTGTGGCAAAGGTGTTTCCACCTTTGCCGTGAGTGGGCCTTGTTCCTCCTCTTCAATTCTTAACTCTGCCTCCTCGTTGGAACATGATTTGGATGGTTTAGGGTCAGATCCTACTTGCTTTCCACTTCGCAAACTCATGGCTTTTGCATATTCGAATCCACCTTTTGGATTGACAACGGTTGAACTTGGCAACTTACCTTGCTCTCGAAATTGCCCCATGAACTCGGCAATCTGCCCTACTTGCTTCTCCAACTCCCACCTTCTTGTCCCTAGTTTGCATACCCTGCGCCATAGAAGTTAGTAATTGAAAAATCTGATCATTATCAATTGAAGAACCTGATTTCTTTTGGGCAGGTTGTGCTTGGGCTTGTGATATCCATTCCACGCCCAAAACAGCTCTAAAATGCTCCAAATTACATCTTTTTGCATACTTTGCCCTTCGAACCTGAAAATACATCAAACTAGCTTAAAAGACTACTTTAACTAAGGAAAAACAACATAACTGCACAAGAACAAGCTAACTAAGGTGCATAAATATGCCCCTATCATTAAACCAAAATGCTATAATGACGACAAACCTATTCTATATAAGTTGTTATCATGTAGAATTAGGGGCAGATCCAAGGAAGGGGGGAGGGGGTGTTCCTTGTGTCCCGAGATCATATGGAAGTCGGGAAATATGGGAGGAAGGTCGCTGGAGGATCCTAGGACTACCTCAAACTACTTATGAAATGCCACTTCGGTAGAATTTAACATTCCTCGGCAAGTGATGCTTGACGGCCTCGACATCAAGCCTTGAATGTTGTTGACAGATTTAAACATAATAACATGCCCCCAAATACTCACCATCAGGCCTTAGAATTTTGAATCCTCCACTGTGTACAATAGGTGCAGTCATATCTATTTGCTAAACCCTAAATGCAAGTATTGTCATTTCGAATACGTTTTCCATATGATCCTGGAATAGAGTTTGAAAAAGTGTTACATGGCCCGCATGCGGGGTCGACACAAATTTGTGTGGTGTGGAGACAGCAGACAAGAGCAGCGTGGACCATCCCTCCTGTTGTTTCCCTAGCAATGAACACGACAAAATGTCCTAACGGTTATTACCGGCCAAACTTGACACGTGGCGAATAGCCATGTGAGATAGTCAATCATCAGGTGGGTCGTTGGCTCTAAAGAGTCGAACTGTAGCTGCCATTGCCAAGGGGGTCGAACATATAATTGAAGGAAGAAGACTGCACAAATTATGCCATTGAAATCCTTAAATATTGAATGAGGGGAATATCTTGACCCAAAAGTCTTAAATGTAAAAGTTGATTTATTACATACACATACGTAAATGATCATACATAGAGGCCAGCAAGAACTTTGCGTCAATGTTATAGTCATTTATACATATTCAATGTACTCAACCAATGGAGAAATACATAAGATACATAAAGTTGAAAATAGTAAAATAAGAAATTAATAGGTTTTGTTAAAATTATTCGTTTGAAAATTTTCCGAAAAGCTAATCTCAGGTTATAATTATAGGTTCTTCTCTTCATTGGAACAATAATGTCGTTATGCTCATTACTAATAGAAACATGTTTACACCGTACTTTCAATCTTGACCCTCCGGCCAAAGACATCAAATGGTTAGCTCCACATCATTACCATAAAGATTATTTTTCTTGAACTTTGATGCCAAGATTCAACCCAATCTTAGATATCTTTGGTTTGGCTAATTCTTGAATATTTAATAGAAGAATGCCATCGTTTTGGTTCTGGGATGTGGAGCACTTTTGCCGAGGAGGGTGGAGAGTGGAACGAGAGAGATGGAAGAAAAGCAAGGCAGATAAATGATTGTTCTATAATATACTCAAGAATTAGGACTAATTCGGTATTGATATGATTTATTTATAAATAAAGGGGAATCAGATACATACCAATTTTATAGGTCTCTACGAAATAGATCATATACATCTTTCCTAATTGAAGTCAAATAATTAGGTCACACAACCGCATCAGCTATTTTTTTAAGGAAAAAGGAAAAAGAAGGCAGAGAAAATGGGGAACTAAATTTATACATTTCTACAAACTCTATCACCAAGGCATTTTTTGTGCTTTGCAAAGTTTCATACATCCTGACACACCCCGTCCCGAAGGAGGGCATGCTGGCCGTCACGTGAGAGTGACGTAACCATTTACACAGTTCGGAAGCTTAAAAAATACAATTGTGAATTCTGTCAGAACACCGTTGGATTCCTCGTGGCCACCAAAGCTCTGCTATCTCAAACCTGGAGGGGCGCAAAACAAAGTTGAGTGGGTCAGTAAAACAAATCTTTTCAAAACTTTTCTTTATCAAAGTTCTAACCCCTCGCTGTAAAACATGTATACTTTCCCAGAAAAATAGCATATATAAATATATATATATAGCTTCAAAAATCTCAAAACACCATTCTTTATCACTTTTCAGAAAATATGCCATGCCATGTGCCAAAAACATAATATGGATGCATCAACATAAATCAGGTGAAATAATAAATCAACCGGAGACCCTGCAGTGGTCTTGTACGGCTGATTCTAAAGCTCAATATCCAATCCAGCCGGAGTCACCAACTGTGACCTGTACGGCACTGCCGGAGACACCAACTGCGACCTGTACGGCACTACGCTGCACATGAGTCGGAACTACCTGTAGTAGTCTGTACGACTCGGATGGTGTAATAATACGCTCTAGTGCTTCTCTCATCAATCATCTGTGCACATAATCTAAGGTCACCTACTAGTCGAAACCGTCTCTAATGGTCTGTACGACTAGCATGTCGGAACCACCTCTAGTGGTCTGTACGACTAGCATCTACTTGGATCCAAGGTGAGCGTGTGATGCGGGTGAATAACATAAGCACTAACACCAGGGGTGCAGGTTATGAGCTATCAACATAAATCTCATCAAACAATTCAATGAACCAAATATAACTCACCTGATACTCACCTGCGCGTCCGCAGCACCAATTCACATATATGCATCATATAGTTATCAATTCACATATCTCATATCAATTCTATGCATGGCATTTCAAATCACATGATTCATATAAATCTATGCATGGCATTTTTAAATATATTTTCACATCATTTCAATTTCTGGGAAACCCATAAGTATATAGGCGTATACGGAAAACAAAACTGCCCACTCACCTGGAGTTTGCCCTGCAACTCCCTAGCACAACACATCAAGGCGTCATGACGATCGGCGCCTAGAACAACCATCAAATCATGCCTCAGAATCATATCGATAGAATATATCACTTACATAAAACACGTCACTAAGTAGTTCGATCCGGAAGATCTGCAACTCAGATTTCCAATCCGTAACTTCCAGAGGTCCACAATAAATCTCTAGAACAACATCCTAAAATTTCATGACCATCCAACGGTCGGATCTCCGTCAATTGTCGAACTAAGTGACGGTTAACATTATATTTTATGAACTTACAACTCCAATTCCGGGAGATCCGTAAATCGGATTCTCGATCTGTAAATTCCTACATTCTTCAAATATTACGTACTACTACGTATCAAAGTTTGGTGACAATCCAACGGTCGGATCGTCAATTCATATTTTGGCCTAACCATGCATCTTAACGAATTTAAGTCCAAATGATCAACCAACGTTAAGCCATTATCAAAACTGAACTCAGGACATCCAATATAGTTTAAAAATGACATTGGCGGCCCACTGGCCACGCGCCGCCGCACGCGCCGCCGTGGGTGGCGGTCGGCCGCCCCGGCTTGCCGGAAAATCCAACTATCTCCAAAAATTACCAAAATTTACAGAAATGAAGATCTCAATGAGTAGAACAACTTTCATACCTGTGGCCAAGGCCAATTCGGTCGGCAAGGCCTCCAATTCCAACAAAACCCGTCGGAACCCTAGGTTTGGTGTGCTCCAATTCGACCTCCAAACTTGTTCCAACGCCTCAACCACTGCTTGGGCTTTGTTCAAGGCCTCAAGAGGATGCCATGGGTGGTGGTGATTGGAAGAAATTGCTTCACATCGTGGCGGAAATGAACCCAACCTGTGCGCCCCCTTTTGCACGGTTTCTTCCATTTTTTACAACCAAATCTCTCCAAATTTGAGGTGGAATGGGTAGAGGAAGGGTCCTAGAGTGTTTCCCATGAGGTTTGTTGGATCAATTTGCCGGAAAAACGGACGAAAATCATCGAACATGGACACGGGTGCCGACCGGGTCCGAAAACGGGTCAAGGGGATCCGGCCGATCCCCCGCGCCACCTTCTCCCTCATTTCCTCCTTTCCCTGTTCCGATTGGCTGGGCCTTTCCTCTCTCCTCTCTCCATTGGTCAGTCTCTCTCCCTTCTCTCCTGAAGCTCTCTTCTTCTTCCTCTGGTTGGGCAGATTTTGCCCAATCCCTCTTCTTCCTTCTTCTTCCGCCAGCCACAAACACACACACACACATAAACTCATACATAAACTCATATCATTTTTCCTATTAATCCCAGCCATCCATTTATTCCTCATTAAATCGGGGCCGTCCATTTCCATAAAAGAATTTCCATATTTTATTCTTATAATTCCCAAAATGCCCAAACTTCAAACTTTAATATCTTTTTCGTTATAACTCCAAATCACGAACCGCTTGCGCCCACGCGTCCGTAGCGACGAATACTACGAGGATATGCTAAGGAAACAAATCTTAGATGGCACGACACAACGATTAATCTCGAACAATGCGCGTGCCTCAGGGGCATTTTCGTAAAATCACTTATTAAAACTTTAAAAAATCTTAAAATCAGGGACGGGCTGTCACAATCTACCCACCTTATAGAATTTCGTCCTCGAAATTCAAACAACCAAACAATCCATTAATAATCATAGAGCAACTTTGGGTACCTCTCTCTCATCCAATCTTCAGTCTCATTAAGTAGCTTCTTCCACTGAATGATTCCTCCAAAAACTTTTTACCAAGGCCCACAGTCTTATTTCTTAGAACTTTGTCTTTCCAATCCAAAATAGTCACTGGTTCCTCATCCTAATTCAAATCCGGATAAATTTCCAATGGTTAAGGATATCTCACACGTGAAGGATTTAAAACATAATGTCGAATCATCGAAACACATCGTGCACTTACGACAACTTTAGAGGCAACTCAAGCCTGTAAGCCACTTCCTCGACTCGTTCGGTGATCACATAAGGTCTGATGCACTTAGGACTTAATTTACCTTCCTTCCCAAATCGAATCACACTTTTCTAAGGAGAGAACGTCAAAAATACGAAATCATCCACATCATACACTCGATTAATGGCACATCCATCTGCTAATCTCTTTTGCCACTCCTGGGCTGCTTTCAGGTTAAACTTAATCACCTGAACAATCCGAGTAGACTCATCCAAAATCTTAAGACCCACAGAAATTCTTTCATCTGCTTTACACCAATATCAAGGTGTACGACAAGCTTTTCTCATAAAGTGCCTCAAACGGTGACATATCAATGCTCAACTGAAAGCTGTAGTTGTAGGCAATCTCCATCACATCCACCCGCTTAATTCAAGCGTCACCAAATTGCAATACTGAGGATCTTAGCATATCCTCCAAAATCTGAATGGTCATCTCTGATTGACTATCTGTCTGAGAATGATAGGATGTACTATTGAGTAATCTTGTATCCAAAGCTTCGTGCAACGCTAACCAAAACTTAGAAATAACCAACATACCCAAAAAGCTCAACGTATCCGTAAGCCAACATCCCATTTCCATAAACAAATAATTAGTTGTTGCACTTGTCTGGAAAGGTTGTTGTTCTTCACTAGAGTAAAATGCGCTGACTTAGTGAGCCGATCAACTATCACCCAGATGTTATCATAACCATTTCTTGTACGAAAAAGCTTGTACGCATAATCCATAGTAATATTTTTCCATTTCCACTGTAGAACGGAAAATGACTGCATCAATCCAAAAGGCTTCTTTCTTTCCGCTTCAACCTACTGACCAATGATACACATACTTACCTATTCAGCAACTTCTCTTTTCATACCCGGCCAATAGTAAAATGGTTAAATGGTATGATACATCTTAGTATTTCCAGGATGCATTGCATAAGCTGAACCGTGCGCTTCGTTCCAAAATTGTTTTCTTTAATTCCATAACATTAGGTACATACATCTTGTTCTCTTGCATAAGGATGCCATCTGCTTCTCCAACTCTGAGGTCTTTCTTTTTCCCGTTATTCCTTGCAATAATTAATTCTTGAATTTCTTCATCAATCCTCTGGGCATCGAGTATACGATTAATTAAAATAAGCCTAACTTGGATACTAGCAAGCAAGGCTTCTTCTCGTTCTTCTATTTCCAACTTTACTCCAGTAGATCTCAAATCCGCAAGAAGAGGAACATAACAAGCATACAAGGCATTTATTCTCACGAGCGTCTTCGTATTAAGTACATCAGCCCAAACATTTGCACGATCACCCTGGTCGTGCAATCATAATCACTAAGCAACTCAATCCACTTTTGTTGCCTAAGACTAAGATCCCTCAGAGTAGACATATATTGGAGACTCTTATGATCCGTAAAAATCTTGCACTTTCTCACCAATAATATAATGTCTCCATACTTCAAAGCAAGGATGATAGCCATAAATTCCAAATCATGGGCAGGGTAATTCATCTCATGAGGTTTCCATTGTCGTGAAGAATAAGCAATTTCCCTATCTTTGTATCAATACACATCTCAAACCACTCAAAGAAGCATCCTTATAGACCTCATAATTTCCGTTATCATCTGAGAGTGCTAACACAAGTGCATGAGTGAGGAAATACTTCAACTATTGAAAACTTTGCTCACAATTTTCATCCCACTCAAACTTAACCTATTTTCTCGTCTATCTCGTCAAAGGCAAGGCAATGACTAAAAAAATCCTTCACAATCCGTCCATAATAGCCTGCTAAGCTAAGAAAACTCCGTACCTCAGTCCCGTTTTGGGGTTGTTCCAAATTATCCACCACTGTTACCTTTTAAGGATTCACTTGAATACTTCATTCGTCAAACTCATAAGATTCGTCAATCCGAATGGCATTACCAAAAACTCGCAAGGACTATAACGAGTTCTGAAATTTGTCTTAGGGACATCATCACTGAAATCTTCAATTGGTTAATAACCAGACCTTAATTCAATCTTTGAAAATACAAAGGCACCTTTAAGCTGATCAAACAATCATTAATACGCGGTAATGGATAACGATTCTCAATCGTTACCCGATTTAATTGCTTATAATCAAAGCATAGCCTTAATGTCCACATTCTTCCTCATAAATAAACTGGGGCTCTCCATGATGACATACAAGGTTAAATGATACCTTTATCAACCAATTCCTGTAACCGAATTTTCAATTCTTTTTGTTCATCATGAATCAATTTATAATATAAGCTCTACACCTGGAGACAAATCAATAGTGAATTCCACATCTCCGTCTGGTGGCAGTCCAGGTAAATTCTCAGGGAAAATGTCAGGAAAATGTCTAACCACCTTGACCTCTTCCACACTACTCAGAGCAATATCTCTTAGTACCGCATGAACTAAATATCCTTGGTAACCTTCCGAAACCATTTCCTTGCTCTCACAGCAGAAATAACGGCATGCCTCACTCTGATTTGCATACCTCCAAAAGTAACCTCTGGTCATCCAGGTCGATGGAAAGTAACTAATTCCCCGAAGCAATCTATCTTGGCACAATTATAATACAATCAGTCTGTGCCTAAAACCATATCTAAATCCACAATATCTCACGGGATAAGATTCACTGGCATAACAACCTCGTCCACCATCACTGAACACCCTGAATAACACCATACTAATGTAGGATGACCTACCTGTTTACTTGCTTAACGAATCCAACGGATAAGTTATTAATATTACGGTCTGCAGCCCGCAATACTGATAAATCACCGTTGTCTCGATAAGTAAGCAACAATCTTCAAGGGTGCAATATTACCATCTTGCCTTTCATTAGAAATACATATACACACCTCGATCGTGCTCATTCATTACTCTTTTTCGCAACATCGTCCATAACAAGAATCATATCAGCTAGAAGAACTAGAACTAGCTTTACTTCTTTTGAAGCTTTGAGTCTCTTAAAGTCCTTAAGATTACTGACCTTTACCCTTGCCATCTTTCCTCTGATTCACAATCTTTTCCTCTTTTTCATCACTATTGCTGGACATAATCTCAGAGTCCTCAATTCTCAATAAAATCTCGTAAAACTCCTGATAGGAAGCACAATGGGTAGTGGTCGTCAAAGAACGCCACTTCTTCAACTGACACACCCCGTCCCGAAGGAGGGCATGCTGGCCGTCACGTGAGAGTGACGTAACCATTTACACAGTTCGGAAGCTTAAAAAATACAATTGTGAATTCTGTCAGAACACCGTTGGATTCCTCGTGGCCACCAAAGCTCTGCTATCTCAAACCTGGAGGGGCGCAAAACAAAGTTGAGTGGGTCAGTAAAACAAATCTTTTCAAAACTTTTCTTTATCAAAGTTCTAACCCCTCGCTGTAAAACATGTATACTTTCCCAGAAAAATAGCATATATAAATATATATATATAGCTTCAAAAATCTCAAAACACCATTCTTTATCACTTTTCAGAAAATATGCCATGCCATGTGCCAAAAACATAATATGGATGCATCAACATAAATCAGGTGAAATAATAAATCAACCGGAGACCCTGCAGTGGTCTTGTACGGCTGATTCTAAAGCTCAATATCCAATCCAGCCGGAGTCACCAACTGTGACATGTACGGCACTGCCGGAGTCGCCAACTGCGACCTGTACGGCACTACGCTGCACATGAGTCGGAACTACCTGTAGTAGTCTGTACGACTCGGATGGTGTAATAATACGCTCTAGTGCTTCTCTCATCAATCATCTGTGCACATAATCTAAGGTCACCTACTAGTCGGAACCGTCTCTAATGGTCTGTACGACTAGCATGTCGGAACCACCTCTAGTGGTCTGTACGACTAGCATCTACTTGGATCCAAGGTGAGCGTGTGATGCGGGTGAATAACATAAGCACTAACACAAGGGGTGCAGGTTATGAGCTATCAACATAAATCTCATCAAACAATTCAATGAACCAAATATAACTCACCTGATACTCACCTGCGCGTCCGCAGCACCAATTCACATATATGCATCATATAGTTATCAATTCACATATCTCATATCAATTCTATGCATGGCATTTCAAATCACATGATTCATATAAATCTATGCATGGCATTTTTAAATATATTTTCACATCATTTCAATTTCTGGGAAACCCATAAGTATATAGGCGTATACGGAAAACAAAACTGCCCACTCACCTGGAGTTTGCCCTGCAACTCCCTAGCACAACACATCAAGGCGTCATGACGATCGGCGCCTAGAACAACCATCAAATCATGCCTCAGAATCATATCGATAGAATATATCACTTACATAAAACACGTCACTAAGTAGTTCGATCCGGAAGATCTGCAACTCAGATTTCCAATCCGTAACTTCCAGAGGTCTACAATAAATCTCTAGAACAACATCCTAAAATTTCATGACCATCCAACGGTCGGATCTCCGTCAATTGTCGAACTAAGTGACGGTTAACATTATATTTTATGAACTTACAACTCCAATTCCGGGAGATCCGTAAATCGGATTCTCGATCTGTAAGTTCCTACATTCTTCAAATATTACGTACTACTACGTATCAAAGTTTGGTGACAATCCAACGGTCGGATCTTCAATTCATATTTTGGCCTAACCATGCATCTTAACGAATTTAAGTCCAAATGATCAACCAACGTTAAGCCATTATCAAAACTGAACTCAGGACATCCAATATAGTTTAAAAATGACATTGGCGGCCCACTGGCCACGCGCCGCCGCACGCGCCGCCGTGGGTGGCGGTCGGCCGCCCCGGCTTGCCGGAAAATCCAACTATCTCCAAAAATTACCAAAATTTACAGAAATGAAGATCTCAATGAGTAGAACAACTTTCATACCTGTGGCCAAGGCCAATTCGGTCGGCAAGGCCTCCAATTCCAACAAAACCCGTCGGAACCCTAGGTTTGGTGTGCTCCAATTCGACCTCCAAACTTGTTCCAACGCCCCAACCACTGCTTGGGCTTTGTTCAAGGCCTCAAGAGGATGCCATGGGTGGTGGTGATTGGAAGAAATTGCTTCACATCGTGGCGGAAATGAACCCAACCTGTGCGCCCCCTTTTGCACGGTTTCTTCCATTTTTTACAACCAAATCTCTCCAAATTTGAGGTGGAATGGGTAGAGGAAGGGTCCTAGAGTGTTTCCCATGAGGTTTTTTGGATCAATTTGCCGGAAAAACGGACGAAAATCATCGAACATGGACACGGGTGCCGACCGGGTCCGAAAACGGGTCAAGGGGATCCGGCCGATCCCCCGCGCCACCTTCTCCCTCATTTCCTCCTTTCCCTGTTCCGATTGGCTGGGCCTTTCCTCTCTCCTCTCTCCATTGGTCAGTCTCTCTCCCTTCTCTCCTGAAGCTCTCTTCTTCTTCCTCTGGTTGGGCAGATTTTGCCCAATCCCTCTTCTTCCTTCTTCTTCCGCCAGCCACAAACACACACACACACATAAACTCATACATAAACTCATATCATTTTTCCTATTAATCCCAGCCATCCATTTATTCCTCATTAAATCGGGGCCGTCCATTTCCATAAAAGAATTTCCATATTTTATTCTTATAATTCCCAAAATGCCCAAACTTCAAACTTTAATATCTTTTTCGTTATAACTCCAAATCACGAACCGCTTGCGCCCACGCGACCGTAGCGACGAATACTATGAGGATATGCTAAGGAAACAAATCTTAGATGGCACGACACAACGATTAATCTCGAACAATGCGCGTGCCTCAAGGGCATTTTCGTAAAATCACTTATTAAAACTTTAAAAAATCTTAAAATCAGGGACGGGCTGTCACACATCCTGATCAGGTTGGTTATTTTATTAATTTTGTTGATTGTAATGTGCCTTATACACAATTTGTTGCTTTCAATTTTGGGTGGGGTTCTCACGCAGTGGCTGGAGTTGAGGGTTTTTTTGTACCTAGAGTAGTAGAGTTAATATTGTATTTTGCTTGATCTATCTGGAGTTATGGTTACTTACACCATCTTTTGTACCTGTACTATAGGAAATAGGAATGAATTTTTGTTTATTGTGATTCCATTGATTTTGTTACCTTTGTGACAGGTATTATATAGTTTATAGACCTGCTTTGGTGGTAGGCCTGGCAAACGGGTCGTGTTTGCCGTGTTTTGTGTCGTTTTGGTGTAACACCTGTTATCTTAACGGGTCGTGTCGTGTCACACCCGTTATCTTAACGGGTCCTTAACAGGTTGGGTCACTTTACCAAATAGGTAAAATGACCCAACCCGTTAAGAAAAATATTTTTTTTCTTAATTTGCACATACACCACATTGCCACATAAGTATTACTTCAAAACATAAAAACACATTTGTCGTTAAGTACTACATCTGCACTCCAAAATAAGAGCCTAATAAAAAAGCACCAATACACTAATTGTCTACTACAAAATATCAAACACTAGTACAAAAACATGTTTGCGCGGCAGAGCAAATTTTGTCGTGCAAAGTATGTTTGCGCGACGCAAAACACAAAACGTCGCGCAAAGTGCCGTTGAGCAAAGACCGTTTGCGCGACGTTTTGTGCATCGCGCAAGATTTTGGCGCCAAACCAAGAATGATTTACCGCTTTTTTCCCAACTTTGTGCAACGTAGGTGCACCTACGTCGCGCAAAGTCAACAACTTTTTTAAAATCACTTAATCAGTTTGGGAGGCAGAAACCTTCTCCAATCCTCTCCCTTCCTCGATCTATTCCTATCCTGTAAGCGATTTGATTTTGTATATGTAACTTGAATTGAGAATTCAAACTAAAACTACTAAATTTGTTTTGTACAGGATTTTTGTATACGAATTTGAAGGTATTTTCTTCATGTTGCATATGAGATTTTTGTATATGTACCTTTGCCTACTTGCTATGCCCTTTTTTGGTAATGGTGGAGTTTTGTGAGATTGAATTTTGAAGTAATCTTTATTAATTTTACCTATTAAAAGGAGTGAGAATAGTACAAAAACATACTTGCGCAACGGAGCAAATTGCGTCGCGCAAAGTATGTTTGCACAGCGGTAACAACAAAACATCATGCAAAGGCATTTTGCGCAACGAAACTTTGCACGATGAAGGACCACCTTCGTCACGCAATGTTGGGAAAAAAAGGGTAAAAGTCTTGGTTTGGCTCCAAAATCTTGCGCGACCTTAGTCTTCGTCGCGTAAAACTGTTTTGTGCAACAAATGAGCACCTTCGTCGCGCAAAGTCAATGAATTTGTGGTATAACATAAGATTTTGTGGTATCCACTTGTCTAAATATTTTAAATTGATGATCAAATTAGTTAATTGTATTCATATAGGATCAAGGAGTGTAGCTGTAAAAAATCATCAAAATCGGAGTTAAAATAACCGTTAAATCGTGATTTTTCGTTTATAACCATCGAAAAGTTTTGTCCCGTTACTTGATCTTTGAATGTTTGTTTTTTGCAATTTTTGGCGTATGCGATCTCGAAGTATATAATAACATGTTTGACGGTTGGATCGTTAAAACTAGTTTCATAGAATGCGTATCCCATCAAAACAATAGATTCACTAACACTTAAGAGTTTATTTATACTTTCATTAAGTATCACATAAGATCTTGTGGTATCTACTATTGTAAATATTTTAAATTGACGATCAAATTGTTCATTGTATTCATATAGGATCAAGGAGTGTAGATGTAAAAAAATCATCAAAATCAGAGTTAAAATAATCGTTAAATTGTGATTTTTCGTTTATAACTGTCAAAAAGTTGTCTTATTACTTGATTTGTGAAAATTTGTTTTTTGTGATTTTTTGCGTATGCAATCTCGAAGCATATACAAACAAGTTTGACGGTTGGATTGTTGAAATTAGTTTCGTAGAAGGCGTATCCCATCAAAACAATAGATTCACTAACACTTAAAGAGTTTATTTTTACTTTCATTAAGTATAACATAAGATTTTGTGGTATCCACTAGTGTAAATATTTTAAATTGACGATTGAGTGCATTCATTGTATTCATATAGGGTGAAGGAGTGTAGCTGTAAAAAATCATCAAAATCAAAGTTAAAATAGCCGTTAAATCTTGAGTTTTCGTTTATAACCGTCGAAAAGTTTTGTCCCGTTACTTGATCTGTGAAAGTTTGTTTTTTGAGATTTTTTGCGTATGCGCTCTTGAAGCATATACAAACAAGTTTGACGGTTGGATCGTTGAAATTAGTTTCGTAGAATGCGTATCCCATCAAAACAATAGATTCACTAACACTTAAAGAGTTTATTTATACTTTCATTAAGTATAACATAAGATTTTGTAGTATGTACTAGTATAAATATTTTAAATTGAAGATCGAGTTCATTCATTTTATTCATATAGGGACAAGGAGTGTAGCTGTAAAAAATCATCAAAATCGGAGTTAAAATAGACGTTAAATCGTGATTTTTCGTTTATAACCATCGAAAAGTTTTGTCTCGTTACTTGATCTCTGAATGTTTGTTTTTTGAGATTTTTGGCGTATGCGATCTAGAAGTATATACAAACAAGTTTGATGGTTGGATCATTAAAACTAATTTTGTAGAATGTGTATCCCATCAAGTTCAATAGTATATATATTTATTAAGTAGCTTTAAATTTATTTATTTTGTATGTATAACACATAAGAAATTGAATGATATGTATATTTATTATGTAGCTTTGAATTTATTATTGTAGTTCGGATCGGGTTTTTGGTAGAAAATATATTATTGTGGGTTTTATGTAAAAAAAAAAATTGAATTTAAAGGAAATAAAGTGACATTTTCAATAAATTTTATAATTTTTTTAAAAAAATACAACTTGTGCGATGCCACAACCTGAATGTTGTGCAAAACCACTTTGTGGCGGTGCAATTGTAGTTAATAGGCGATTTTTTAGAATTTTGACAAAATTTTCTCCCACAGCCGCTCTCTCTTCCCTCTCTCTCACTCGGTCTCTCTCTTCCCTCTCGCTCATCTCGCCCTCTCTCTCACGCCGTAGCCGTCCTCCTCATCCTCTCCCGTAGCCTTCCTAGATTGGACGGCGATCGATGCTTGACGAGGAAGGTGGTGAAGACGCAGTGCAAGACTAAGGAGATGGAGCCTGGAAAGTTCGTCAGCAAGTGCGAGAAGACCGAGCAGCTTCTCAGGGACTGCGCCGGCGGGTAAATCCCAATCTCTCTCATTCTGTCATTCTCTCTATCGATTTCTCCATTTCCCTAAAACCCAATGGCAAATTGGGAATATTTTATCTAGGGTTTCTGTGAATTGTTGGAAATTGCTGGTGTCACTTTGATTTTGTCATATCTATGTTAATTTGGGGATTTTTTTAATTTTATTTTATTTTTTTGGGTGTTATTATTGGGCTTATGGTTTAGGATAGAAATTGTTGAGAATCATAACGTTATGATGTTTGTTCGATTGTTGTAGGAAATGTTGGGTTTTCTGTAATTTTCATTACAACACAATTCGATATTGAATCCAATTTGTATAGTGTTTATAATTAAGAAAAATATATGTGGAAATATGAGACGAGAGATGAGAATATTAGGGTTTTAGTTGGTGGTTTTGCTGTTGTAACTGGAAAGGGCTTTCCAGAATTTCAATTTTATGATGAAAATATTTATTCCAATTCTCGTTCTATCTCCGACTAATCCATCCTCGTGCTTCATATCTAATTATGTGACATTTTGTTGTATTTCTTCCTACATTACATTGCTAGGTTTCGTGATTGTTCGGGTTATGAATTTTGTACTTATGCATAATATTTTTCTGGTATTGGTAAATCATCTTTCGACTACCTTGCTAGTCGTGAGGTGTGTTCCAACTATTGAGGTGTCATTCTATTAGGGGATTGGATGCTTTTGTTTGCACCATTTTTGTTCTTTCTCATCACACTACTCCTAAAATGCTTTTCTTTGCACCATTTCGTTTGCAGATTGGGCAGAGCCACCCCACTGGGCTAACAACCAACCTTTTGAAGCTGTTTGAGCCTCGACCACCGTTGGATTTCAAACCGCCTTCGGAGAAGAAAAAGTGCCCACCTTTGACAGGTCTGTTAACCATCTTAAATGGGGGTTGATTGGTTTCAATTTGGTATTAATTTCTATCTTGTAGCTGTTAATTTTGTACTTGTATCTGTACTTGTAGCTGTTAACCTTCTTAAATGGGGGTTGATTGGTTTTTGTTTATTTTTGGATAATGAAGGGGTAGTGCAATTTGTGAGTAAGTTTGCGGAGCCTGGAGATCCTGAGTATAATCCGCCTGTACAAAAGGGCGAAACTCCTGTAAGCTTTATACTTGAATCACTTGTATGAGGACTTAGCATTATGAAATCTTTGTTTGTACTGACATGTCTCTGTTTTGCTTTGTGGGATTCAGACAACCAGTTAACGGTTGTGTTCTTTGATTCTATAAACAGTAAAATGGGCAAAATTACTGAACATGGGTTCCTTAAAACTTACCTTACACACTAAAAAGACTCGATGTAGTTTCATGATTGGTCTATATATGTGCATGATACATACGGAATCAACCAGGAAATATATTTGCCTCACTTTAATGTACTCCATGATTAAATTGAAGATTTTTTTTTCTTTTAACAACATAGTGAAATCATAGCAAATATAACGACTTTACTTGGTAAAAGTGATCGACATATGTACATAAAATGCATAAGTGCATGCATAACATGCAAGTGAACAAAAGAAAGCTTAGCCCCACTTTTCAAATAAGAGCAAATGAAATACTTAGGTGGCCTTCAGTAAGATTTATGCATTAGATTTATATACCAAAGTTCAAGCAAGAACCATTCTCTTAAATCTCTTTGCCATTTTCACCCCCACGTTATCCTATACAAAGTTCGTAAGTTACTGTACCTAATTACCTACTAAATTATATAAATGCAAAGCAAAAGACAATGACACTTAAATATACATTAAGCACAACATTTGCTGCTGAATGAGAATCCATAACATGAAAGCTTCTACTATGCCAAGAATAATTCCATTGGAAAGAAAAAAACATTCAAAAAAGGTTGGAAACTTATTGGAGTCTAAGTGAGAAATGGCTCATTTCTTATGTTTTATCACATGGCAGCTCATGTTTTACCACAAGGATATTTGTCTTGCAAAGGAATATTTTCCCATCCAAAAGTTTGGTACGTCTTGGAGTCCTCTCATGTTTTCAATTGCTCTAATTTATTATTACTTGGTCTTCTCTGAGTTGTATTTCCCACCAAATTGCTAGTGCTTTGCTTTCTCATGTTTCTTGCTTTGAACATTACTAGTGAACAACGACTGATTCCTGAACATTTCTTCAACTATCAAGGGGGGCGCTTCAGAGGGTTTGACATGTAGGTGTAGATATATGTGGTTGAGAGGTATTGACGTTTAAAGCCATGCATTGCAAATGGTTTTTAAGAACGAATTTTAGGATGGTGCAACTGCATTTGAATCTAATTACTTTTCATGGTAATAACATTTCTTACTTTTCTATGCATCTAGTATTGTTTCTACCTTTGCAATACTGCTTTATATATGTGAACAAATGCAAGAAAGGATATGATATTACTTTGGCTGCTAATTGATTAGTTTCAAATGGAAGAAAGGATTAGTTTGTAATGTTATATTTTTATGGTTCAAAAAGTGTATAGATGTCGTAGTTGATCACTCGTCGTCGGAGTGTGACCAATGCGTCTCCCGCATTATCAGCTTCCCCCAGAGACCCCGATCGAGGACGTCATTGTACCCGAGGATGCAGGTCTTCAGATCGTGACTGAGGTCGTGGATCAAAAGTTCGGTCGTCGTCATGGCAAGGTTGTTCGGTGTATTGGGAAGGCAGGGGTTCGTGAGACGGGTGCCTCCTCTTCCAGATCGTCCACATGAGAAGTCAATGCCCTAAAAGAGGATGTGACAACTCTAAAAGGTCAGCTTGCGGCCCAGGGTAAGCAAATGAGTATGATTGTACAGGCCTTAGCGATGTTCGGCCTCCAAATCCCGATGCCAGCACTTGATCCTGCTCCACCTTCGACCTCCCAGCCACTTCGCTCAATCGATACCCAGTAGTATGATGTATTAAACCTAGAAGACTGCTTCTTGTAGATTTTTCTTTTTTGTTCGGACATCTTGTATGTACATTTTCATATATTTTATAATTAAATATTTTTTCTTAGTTTATTAATTATTGTTTAGAATTTAATTACAATATTTATTAAAAATTAAATAAAAAATATTTTTGCCAAAAAAAAAAAAACAAGGGTTTGCGCGGCGAAGAACATACCTACGTCACGCAACGTAGGGACCTGCGTCGCGCAAAGTAGTTTTGCGCGACATAGGTCAGTTCTTCGTCGTGCAAACTCTTATGTCACTGCCTTGGCGCGATAGTTGGTGCGTGACAAAGGTTTGTTGGGCTAATTTTTGCGCAACTTTTTTTGACTTTGCACGACGAAGGACCTGTGTCGCGCAAAGTGTTTTTTGTACTAGTGAAATGTGCAAAGATATGCAAAATGAAGGAGTTTTTCTTTTCAAGGTTGTGAAGCCTTTCTCAGAAGTTAAAACTTTGCCAATGAAACTCAAAACTTGCATATTATTCCTTTTACAAAATTCTTCAATTTTCATTATCGGAAAATTGTATTAGTACTTTGGCTTGATCTATTGCCTTCAAGAGTTATGTTGATGATGTTTTCAGTAAGGGTTTCCACATCAGAACTCTGTTCTGCATAAACTAAGTATAGAAAAACCAAACATTATAAACCATTCAAATTATAAGAAGTTTACCAAAATAATTATAAAAGGAAATAAAACAATAGTACTATACCATACAAAAATATAGGGTAAATCTCAGTTTACTACACTCAAGGTTTGTGGTTTTCAACATTTAGTACATGATGTTTTTTTTGTCCCAAAGTCACCCATTCTCCCGTCACTAACCCCCGTCCCCCAATTTTTCCCCCAGACCGTCACCTCATCATCTCCTCCCGCTACAACATCTCCTCCATAAACCTAAAATCTCCTTCCACGTTCATGATCTTGTGGTTGTCTTGCATCGTAATCACTGTGTCGCCGCACCTGGAGGCTTATCATTTCAATTTCTCGAGATAATAAAGGATTTTAATCTCGTCGCCATCCCGGTCCATCACGTCGCCGATCTGGACCACGGTGGTGGACCCTTCGACCCATTTACCCGACTCCGAGTCGATCAATTTAGCAAACCTCAGTGATTCCTTGGTCTTCTCCAAGTCGTTGTGGAGTTCGTCGATTGCTACCAAACGGTCATGCGGGGGGTAATAGGTTTACAGTGGTGGGCGAGAGGGCAGGGGATCGTTGGGCCTGTGGCAGGCATGGAGGGCATTCTGGTGATTTTGAGGGGAGGCGGGAAATGGATGATTGGGGGTTTAGGGTAAGAGGAAGAGGCTGTCGCTGACGGAGAAGTCGACGAAGGGGATTTCAGGTTTGTGGATGAGATGTTGCAGCGAGGGGAGGAGGAGGTGATGGTCTAGGGGGAAAATTGGGGGACGGGGTTGGTGACGGGAGAAGGGGTGGCTTGGGTGGGGAAGGGGTGGAGGGGATTGAGGGATGTCGGGTGGGGAAGACGAAGGGGTTTTGGGTGTTTTTTTTTTAAAAATAATTATTTTAATATTTTAAATTTGGGCGGGAAATTTTTTTTAAAATTTTTAATTTCCATGTGGACCCTTTAATGGCACGTGGCGCCCAGTCATTGTCCACATGGGCCCACATAATCAGTTAACGGAAGACATAACGGCCAGACTAACAGATGTACGAGATTGTCCAAAAATTAACACTTTAGGTATGACTTTGGAACGAAAAAAGCTTCATATACTAAATGTTGAAAACCACGAAACTTGAGGGCAGTAAATTGAGATTTACCCAAAAATATATTACCTCATTTTCTAAATTTTCTAAATTTAATTTAATATATATATATATATATATAAAATTATTATAGTATAAAATATTATATATATTATTATTATATATATATATAATTATTATAGTATTTTTAGGGGTATAAAATTATCAAATTAATATTTTGCTTATCGTGTATCGGGTTACCCACGTATATACCAGGACCAACCCTTTATTTTAACAGGTGTTTATGGGGTTACCCAATAACGACCCGATTTGTTATCGTATCGACACATTAACCTGTTAATTTCGTGTCGGGTCAACATGATGTGCTAGAAATTGTCAGGTCTATTTGAAGGTACTATGTAATTCCTTTTTCTACAATATAGTGTGGAAGTGAAGATATTGGGAGAAAGATGACCTATAGGTTAATATTAAGGGAATGAAAATTTTAAAAGAATTGCTTCTGCTGTGTGGTCAAAATAAACAGTTGTAGAATAAGGCTTCATTTGGAAGTGATTTTAAAATGATTGGAAGTGCTTTTAGAGAATTTTTTGAGTTCGAAAAACACTTACATTGCTTTTTCAGGATTCACTTACATGTTTACTAAGGATTGCACTACTAGAAATTTCCACTTTGCCGACAAAATTAGTTTGTCAGCAAAAGTCAAAATTCGTCGGCAAAGAGCCTTTCCCAATGAAAAATTTTGTCGCTAAAAGCATGTCGTGCAAGATCTTTCCTAACGAATCTTGATATTTCGTCGGCTCATTTTTAAGGCGACAAATCTCAGCTGTCAAACTATGTCCGTCACCAAAACAACGTTGCGACAAAATATTTTGTCAGCACATGTTGCTTTTTCGCAATGAAGTTATTTGTCAGCTTAGTGATCTTGTCGCGACGAAACTTTTTGTCGGCTGAGTAATCTTGTCTTGACAAAATGGTTTTTCGGCTGCGAAGTCCTATGCCAACAAACTAGTTTGTTGGCTCAAATTACTTGTGTAGACAAAATAATTGGTTGGTTGAATCTTTTGTGAACAAAAACATTTGTCGGCTAATTATTTTTGTGCCGACGCAAAATTCTCTAAATTCTCTAAACACTTTTCCCTCAAAATTCTAACTTTGGCATCGGAGGTTCTTCGGCCAAAGCCCTCCCCCCCATCCATCGTGGGCGCGTGAGGCTCTTGGGCTTGACCTAAGGTGTTAATTGCTTTTGCAGGTGCATTTTCGTCCAAGAACAAGAAGGAAAAAATTTGCATCCACATGGTTGACAATTCAGTTCAGTTACAAAATACAAAAATATCTATGTTTTCATTTCAACATTTCTATAATATAGATAAAATATCTTTAAGTGTCACCATTCTCACTATAGTCATCATCACGTTGATATGCAGCATCACGAAATCGGGAAATGGTGAGGATCATCATGAAACATTCCAGTATCAAATAACTGTAGAAGAAAGACAAATTAAAAAACTTGATTTGCAAACGTTAAGGGTGCTAAATATCATTGACATTAAGGAAACGCAAGGCCACACTAGATTGGTATTTCTAAACAAATAACTTATGAAACCATAAATGTGTAAACAATAAGATAAAGATCTCTACTAGTCAAGTTAACTTACCAACACCATGCAGCATCACAACCTAGCAAAATTACATGTTTAACAGATACCAGGTAATAATCAAGTTAGCATCAACTACTTATATGTCATTCATCACTGTAAACAACAAGATAAACATTATAAACAGTAAGGCAACATGATTCTCACACTCTGTAAACAAGGCAGCATGATCATCTGGTCTTTATTACATGTCATATGTCATATAAGAAAGTAGAGATAGGACATATTGAATTTTTTTCTTTGTTATTTTCTACTTTACTACCTTTTTAATGTCATTATGTTACTAAGTTATCTTGTAAATGCAATTCAATATTTTCTTTGTTTCACTTAGTTTATGTGTTTCTTAGGTTTGAAGAGTGAAGATGAAAAAAGAAGAAAACAAAGCACTTTTTCGATTGAAATGAGTTTAGGGTTGGTTTGGTATTGCTGTGCTTTGAAAAAAAGCTGCTTCTGCTGTGCTGTGAGAATAAGCGGCTGTGAAATAAAGCAGCAGAGTGTTTGGTAAACTTTTCTGTAAAAGTGATTTTTGGAAAAAAAAGCAGTATTATAGTGTTTGGTAAACTTTTATGTAAAACAGCTGTGACTGTGTGAAATGACCAAAAAGGATGTAATACTAGATGTGTCATTAATTTAATTTTCTTAACCAATAAAAGATAGAAAATATAATACAATAATTATTTAATATAACTTATTTTATTTATTTATAATTTTTTATTTTAATCTCTCTTTAGAATTCTAGAAACACCGAGCCCTCGAGCTTCTCGCTCTCCCCGACGATGGCGTCCCCAGGCCGCTCCTCAACATTGGTAATATTTCAAAACCCAACTCCCCCAATCTTTCAATTCAATTTTTCGTAAAAAAATCCAAAAGGGGTTTGATTTTATTCACTGAAATGGTGAAAAAAGCTAAGTGAGTGATTGAGGTTTTCATTGCAGGTTGTCAGAGAGTGGGCATCAGTGGATTGGTTTGGATATTTCCCAGTCGATGTTTGGTACGTGTTTTTATTTTGGGGTTTTTTTTTATCGTTTGGTTTTCAGCTTCTTGATTGCTTGTTTGTTCTAAATCGGAATTTCATTTCTTTGATGATCGGAGATGTGGCGTTGGATCCGATCTGATCATCTCTCTCATCTATTCCGACTGATTTTCACTCATATTCTGGGTTGAAGAGGGAAGATTGCAAGCAGGAATCTTTTTCTCACTCGGATTCTGGACTGGTTTCTTCGGATTCTGGGATTCGATCCAATCGGCAAATTTTCAAAAATGGTTTCTCGATTGAATCTTTTTCTTATTTTTGTATTTGGAGGATCTGGAAGGAGAATAGGGATGAATGTTGGTACAGTGGTGGTGGTCGGTGTTGAGCGCGAGTGGGCGGGACGGCTCCGGTCAGAGTTGATGCGAGGGGGTTGAACGGGTGTGAGAGATTCCAGTTTGAGTGTTAACGACAAGGCCTGTCAATTTGTAAAAATGACGAGGGCGTTATTGGAATTTAGAAAGTTTCATTAAAGGTGTACTGTAGCTCCATGTGCTGTGAAAAAAAGCCAGTTTTCTGAAGCAGCATTGATGTGAAATTAAATTGCACTCAAATTTAAACCCTATCAATGTAGTATGTGTAAGTAGGGATCGTTCTAGCCGGGGATTAGAAGGGATGCTAATCTACACTAATTAAACTCTAAAACACTAAACTAGACTTACAAGACTCAAAACAAACTTAAAAGACTCAAAACAGCTTAAAACAACCAAATAGACTCAAAACAGACACTAGGGAGTTATTTGGACGAAAATATGTTATAACTTGACTCAAAAGACTAAAAGAAAACAGATTTAGACTCTAAAAACAAGACTTAAAAGCAAGGGGGATTGTTTTGACGAAATTGAAATTTAAAACCGAAACTTGTAACCAAACTCTAAAGAAAAACGATTTTTTCGATGAAATTGAGAAGGGTGAAAGGCTAGTTAGAGGGATCCTCATCCACACATAAACATATGTATACAACTTGATTCCCAGTTACTCTTTCGATAAACCATGAATGACAATGTTCCGAATTAATTGTATTGAACTAATCAATTCCCAGATTTCCCTAGATTCATTGAATTGAATGGATAACGCATCACAACCAAATTATTCTTTCTCAAACTCCCTAACTATGGAATACGCATGATAGAGACATTCAACAAAGATCATTAAGTTCAATGGAAATCATAAACATTGACAAGGCATTCATAACTATGGAATACGCATGTTAATCCAGCCTAGGGTTTACTTAACATGATTGTGACTAGCAACCTTTACTACTTGTGAATATAAGTTCACAACGATTAGGTGAAATTCCCTTATATCCTAGCATCAAATTCATGCATGTAAACTAAGTATGCATCCTTAATCAACACACAAGAACAAGTTCTTAATAAAACAGATAAGTAAACCACATTCACAATTTATGAAATCGTAACTGGAGTAAATCAAATCATAAGAAACATATATCCATGGCTTCAGATTCCCCCCCTAACTAATAGGGGTTTAGTTCCTCATGATAGCAATTAAACAAAGAAAACTGAATTGAAACATTAAAAACAAAGATAGACAACACCTAAGAACGCTCCAGCAATTCAATGCTTTGAATGACAGTCACGACTTAGAATGGCACCTTCTCCTTCCTTCCTTGAATAGTTGCGGCACAAAATGGGTTTTCTGGGTTTTGGGGATGTGTTTGGTGAAGGATGGATGATGATGAATGGCGTGGGGGGTTTTGTAGAGAGGGCTGCAGATGAATGGGTGTGTGAAGGCAAAGAATGAATGGAAGGCTTGATTGTTAAATGGCACGGCAAAGATGGGTATTTATAGGGGTTAAGGTGCGGCATAAGTGGCTTTAGGAATCAGAGAGGAATTGCACAACCTACACCCATCAGGAATAGGCCATCTAGAAGGTAGGAAATTCCAAAGGACAAGGATTCCATGCGGCAGATATGTGTGGTTTCCTAACAGGACATTTGGTATTCTAGAAGGAAATAAAACCACCTAGGAGAAGGGATAAGGGTGCGGCAAGGCTAAGGGTTTCTAGAAACTTAATTTAAATGTCCCCCAATCAGAAAATAAACCCTCATTGTACCAGGAATTGAATTAGCAAAGGATTAGGATAGGATAAGGTTAGTTAAGATAGGATAAGGATTGGATAAGATAAGATAAGATAAGGTTGTTTGGATAATGTTTTGGATAATTCTCCTTCTTTTGAGCTGATTCCTTATCTTCTTTGATTTGAATTTATTTCTCCAACCTTGAAACATATTCCTAGCTCCATTTGAACTCCAAATTCGTCCATCTGCTTGCCCATTGCTTGTGCTATCCATTCCAAGCCCAGATTTGCTCTAAAATGCTCCAAAATGCATCTTTTTGCCAACTTTGCTTCTTGGACCTAAAAACACACGAAAATGACTTTAAACACTATACTAAGCAACAAATAGCTAAGTAAATGCAAGAAAACACACTAACTAAGTCGCATAAATATGCTCATATCAAGCATTTAGCTGCTTCAGCTTTTCTGATGATTTCAGCTGTCAATCACAGCAGCTTCCAAAATAATCCATTTTTTTTGAGTTTACCAAACACCTTCAACATAAAAACTTTGAAAATAAGCAGCTTTTTTTTTTAAGCACCTCAATGCCAAACCATACCTTAGTATCTTGGAAGTAGGAACTGTCTGTGCAGATCAGCCAACTTTATAAGTTAAATTGTACTTCCTCAGAAGGAACCAGGTGTTGAGCCTTATACCATTGAAAAAATATCGAAGTTAGTTTTCAAAGAAATTTTACGGTTCGTGATTCGGAGTTCTCTAGAAGACGTTATAGTGATTTTCGTACAGGACGTCTGTTAGCTAAGCTTACGCGGTATTTGCAAGGTGATTACGGATTTACAAGTTTTAATTAAAGAAAATGTGCAAAGCAAAAGGAGAAGAGTTTAAAACTATCCTAAAAGGTTCAGAATTAATATTTTTATGGTTTTGGTGTGCCACATCATCAACATTCCAATTCAAATAACAAGAGAGTTAGAGAAGTCATATTCAAGCAAGGATTTGAGCATTTATTCAAGAGAAAAAGAAGGAAACAGGGAGAGACTTTCGAGACTAGGAGTAGTAGTCTTAGCAATTAAATCATAAGTAGATGATATAAATCCTTGAAAGGTCTATAATTTATATAAACATAACAATACCAATCACCTAGCTAAGTAGATTATAACTCTAGAACATAAGCATATGCACCTGAAAACATAAATAAACTGTACTAGCAACTAGATTGTTAAATAACAAAACCTTATATTCAGTCAAAAGTTCTTATCCCTCAAACCCAAAACGTATACGCCAAATTCTAATTTGCTACAAACATAGCATTTAAACATTCTTTGCTTAACATGTGTACACTCCTCCACTACGTAGGCAAGTGGGCATGAACCAGTGTGATGCTCATACTTCTTTTGGGCTTGATTTTTTTTGTTAGCCTCTGATTGTTTCTATATTTCACAACACAATAACAGTTTCTTAGCTAGTGCCATATACTTAACAAAAAATTAAGACTAAATGCATGCATGAATCAACTAAAACAATACCAGAAACTTCTCTGACTTAAAATGTTCGCATAAAAACTCCCATTGTCCAGGTTCCCCAGGTCTCGCACTACCCATAGAATGAGATTGTGTGCGAGAAAGATAAGTCTGCCTCAAAATATCAGGCATATTCCTCTATTGACAAAATGTAGGAGGAGCAGCTCCGATAGAAGATGTAGACCGTGACTGGGATGGTAGAGGCGGGATTCTTGTTGACACAAGAGGTCGTTTCCATTTTTGGCTAATCATTGGCATCTACCAAAAAAAAAAAAAAAAAAAAAAAAAAAAAAAAAAAAAAAAAGCCAAGTTTAAGTTAAATGTAAATACATATATGCAGTGCATTGGAATTCATTGGTAAGAATAAAAATCAAAGACATTGACACATAAAAAATCCAAATCAAAAATTTTACTTCAATTTGTGGTGCACCCTAAGTTACAAGAGTCGAACAATAACATGCCCTGACCAAGAAAAAATCAGAACAAAAAGTAATGGTAGCCTAAAGGTCTTGAACCAAACTATAATTAATCAATTTATTAAATAGTTTGGTTATATCCTCACCGTTAAGCTTGGTTGCTTGTGGTTGCTACTTCTGCAAAATTATGAAGATGATCGTGAGAGCGAGAGAAGCGAGAGAGATGATAGAGGCAAAGACATGGATGAGAGTCAGTTAAGAGTGCGACAACCCTAATATATAAACTTAGGGATTTAGGATTGTCAAAATTGTTTCTGAGCGGGAAAGTCCCTGCCAAGTTGTTTCAAGATAACTAGGAATTCTTACGAAAGTGAAATCGGATTGAGCGCTGAGAGCGAAGAATATGGGAGGGAGATCATGAGCAATTGGGGGATGTGAACCAACAAAATAGGAATAGAAATATTATGAGAGGGACATCATGAGCAATTGGGGGAAGTGAACCAACAAAATAGGTTAGGATTGCCTTGGGAATTTGATAAGTTTGTTCTTATCACGTAGAGTTATTATCACTGTGCCGATGACATACTTTGTTGCCTCTCTTATCAGTTTGCCGATAAAATACTTTGTTGCCTCACATCGTCGGTTAATATTTCAATACAGCAGGAAAAGTTCCCGCCAAAGTTTACCCATTAAAAAAAAAAAATTTGTCAGGGCATCAAATTTTTACGCCTACAAAATCATTGTCGACTAACGTTCCAATTTTCTCGGCTAAGATTGGCATTGTAAATTGGTTCTGACATGAGTATTCAACCGAGAAATTAAATTTTCGTCGAAAAAAGACTCATATGCCGACAAAATTTTGCTTTGTCGGCAAAATCATAATTTCTAGTAATGTTGGTTCCAAATACATTTTCGCCAAAAACGCTTTTAGTCATTTTCAAAACATTTCCAAACAAACCCTAAAGCAGTAGAGTGTTTGCTAAATCGTGTTGTAAAAGTGCTTTGAATATAAAAAGCAATATCAGAGTGTTTTGTAAATTGTGCTGTAAAAGTGCTTTTGAGTATAAAAAGCAATATCAAAGTGTTTGGTAAACTTTTATGTATGATTGTTGTGATTTTGTATAATGACCAAAAGAGACACCATAGTGAACAGAAACATGAAAAGACCATAAAAGTTTCTCTCCTTGCTTTTTCTCCCTCACCGAAGGACTTCCTCTCACAAACCCTAGCCTTAGCTGCCGGCCCTTCCTCTTGGTTGGGGTCAGTGGCAACCCCTTGGCCTTAATTTTTCTGCAGCGCCTTCCTTCTTTAACTTCCTTCCTTCCTTCCTTCTTTAATTTTCTGCAGTTCCTTCCTTCTTAAATTTCCTTGCTTTTCGTTTTGACCCTCGGATCTAGTAATTTTGCTTCTGAGCGAAGTCTCACCTTGCCTTGAGCTATGTCTCAATTTCTCTGAGTTTTGTCTTAGTTTATGGCGGTTCTCGTCTCATATCACGGGTTCAAGCTTTCTTCTGCTCCAATTGTTGTTCCCTACCACGATTGTTGTCCACTGGCCTTTGCTACTCAGCTCATCAGGTGTTTCCTCTGTGGATCCTATTCAGAGACACGCTTTGCGTTTGGGTGGCTTTTAAAGTGCAATTTGCCCTAATTGGTAGGATTATGGGAGCGCTCACAACACGGGTGGTTCACCACCCCCATTTTCCATTCGTCAATGTGGTTCGTTGGTTCTTCTTTCCAACATGGCACTTCGGAACGATGATGTGACTGTTTAGGCAGAGGCGGCTATTCCCCTTGTTCAAATCCAGGATTTCTTTCCTTTATGGCTATTATGGTTTTGGTATTGAGCCTGATCTTGTATTTCTTTATGTTTGGGTTGGTTTGTATTCTGTGGACTTTCCTAACCTTGTTGTAGTCTTCTTTTTTAATGAAATTAGCTTGTTTGGAAAGAGAAAAAAAAAGTAAAGAGACACCAGAGTGAAAGAATGAGACCAGATGGTCACATTATTCACTCCGCAATTTAGTAGAGGAGATGATTTATGCACATCTTTTATTATTTTTATGCACATTCTTAGTTTTTTTTTCCATACATTAATTCACATTTGATTTATTTATAGAAAAATTAAAAATAGACACAAGTGCTTGAAAAAAATGAAAAAGATGTCCGAAAATCATTTCTTACTTTCTTAGTAATAATCTCATGACCGAAGTCACTTTTTTACAGTTCACTTACCGTGTATGAAAATGAGTATGATTCTCATTGCTGCGTGTACTAACATCTAAAGAATGCATTAATTAAGTGGATTCCATCAACCTGAAAAATGAAGGTATCCCATTAACATAAGGAAGGTTGTTTATCCTATACCCGTTCCTTGTAATCCTCATTTTTCTAAGCCTTCATTCCTTCATAGCCCATACTATGCAAGTAAATATGCCCATCATACAGAGAATCTTCAGTTTAATTATTTTACACATATTATGCAAGTATATATTGTCTTTATGCAAGATGATCCTCAAATATTATAAACTTAAGAACTGAAACGATCAATATCATTACATCGACAAAAACACCAAAGTATTTAATACGATGTAAGAGAATGCTCTTAACTATTTGAGTTACAAGTTCATACGACTAGCCATATTATGTGCAAAGGACATGATTCTAAATTTGCATTCGACAATGTTTTACTTGTACCGTTCCATTCTCCACAGACCATGACAGATAAAAAGCATATGATTAGGAATTATTCATTAGATTGGCATCTTATAAGTTGCTAAAAAGCTATATACAAACTATTCCTGCACAGGTAAACAGAGCGCAGTTATATATTAAGCAGAGTGCTGGTATTGTAGAAGATAACGCGTTAACGGAGATGCGTAATATAACGATGAACGACGAATATAACGACAAAGAAATAGGACAACATCTGATCATCCGCTATCCAAATGTGTTCTCGCCACTGTATGTAACATAAAGAAATCCATCTGCATCCTTCTTTTCATCATATATGGTAGACATTATTGCTCCTGCAAAAAATGAAATATGGTCTTCATAATCTTCGAGGAAAAGTAGACACGATGTCATAACTTCTACAAATCTGAATATTACTGAACATCTTTCCAGTTGACTTTCAAGGAATACGACACTTTACCGTGACCATAATCCTTGATTGGTCATGAATTAAACTATTTTCTTTTAACTTCAACCAGGAATTGGATTATTTACCACGATCAGATTTCCTTCTTCCAAATCCAAATATTGTAAAAATAGTTTATATCCCAGAATCTTATGATATATTCCAACTAAGCTTTGATTCATAGAAAGAATTAAGTACAGCCTGCTCATTGTTTGACACGAAAATGAAAACCACGGTGTCATTTCTGCACATTTTTTTCTTCGAAAATCTCCATGGATATTGCAAAAGTTCAATCATATCCAAGAATCTGTGTTGGACATCTTTCCAGTTAAAGTTTGACTTCAATATGGCATTAACTATTTACCAAGGTCTACGTTATCATATTTAACACATACCCTAAAATTAAACATCAAATCAGAAGGGGGGAGACACAGAAGTTTCACTAGATACCTGTAGCTGGGAGGACATTGTCTACGAATATGAAGATTGCCTTTTCTGCACTCAGTTTAATTCTCTTACGGATGACATAGACAAACTGACCCACAGTCAAATCAGCTGGAACTAAGTATCTGTTATGTAGCAAATCAAGTCGTTAATATATAGAACTACATCAGCAGTTTAGCAGTAAGTACCGTATCAAACAGCATCCTGTTCATTCACAAATTATAATACAATACAACAATTGAGCCCGCATTGAATCTAAAGAAAAAATCAGAGAGGATGGAGATACAGTCCATGAACGCCAGGCCTAGTGACACCACTTCCTCCTTTAAGAACAAGGGAGGATGGAGATTTTGGGTTTAACATCCAGTGGGGCAGGTGTGTGGTTTACTCAATAGGGGAAAACCTTATATGTGTCCAAAGTAATAAATTTATACTGATGAAGCTGCAGCTTACTCACAAAAGTGATTACATAAGAGGAAGTAATGTGAAACTGGTGCTTACTTTTTCCTGTCAATGTTGGGAATATCACTTCTCTCAGCCTTTTCCACAATCACCTTCAAATCAGAAAAGAAATAATTAACAGAAGCAACGATTGGGATACCACGAGTGCATTGTATTATGATGCAATTGAACCAATACTACTAGTCATGCATGGACCGAATGCAACACATGCACTATTTAGAAGAGATCAAGAAGCACCATCTGAATAATCATGTGTGTGTGTGTGTGTGTGTTGGAGGTTATGTTACTGATCTAAGTATCTAAGTCCATGATGGTTCCATGGTTTTCAATGACAATCATGATTCAGCCATTCCCTTTGATATACCAAATAAACATACAATGCATCTAGCATATGCATGAAAAAGAATATAGATGCAGTGAATTCGTAGTTGTTGCTCACGGTCACAATTGCCATTGGATGACTATTAAGCATCTACTCTCCAACATTCCATGAAACGAAGAACAATAAGCCCATCATATACCTAGGAAAAGAAAATTTGTTATACTGACCTTGATGGAGAAATCAAAACAATATTAATGAGTTTCCATGCCCGCTAATATAAACCAAGGCTAGGTTCTTTTATGGGAAAACAAGTAACTTACGGTCATCGTACCTCTTTACTAAAGAAAAGGCATTCGCTCTCAATAATTTGCAATATACTGATATAAAACATCTCTCACAGCACCAAGGCACACATGCAGATATATCATCAACACATTATAAAGCCACCTCGACACCCTAGTTTTGTTCCTCATCTTATCCAAGAAATGAAGTACTATATACCCATAGCACAGTGAAAATACACGTTTTAATGCAAACTTTTCCTAAGACCATTAATTTTCCTTTTATTTCTACAATGTATTGCCAATTTGTGACTTAATGATATTTTCCAATTGGATCATGTAACACATGACGGATAAATTCCAGTGCATAATTTCCTTTTTTTCAAGCGTCACTCACTGATTTGTTTTGCATAAGAATTTCCTACGCACCAAATAATAAGTGTTTTGAGCACTAATCAAACAATAAACTCTACCATCACTTACTTGAACATCTTGTATAACTTGAGACTATAATACCTATAATTTAATTCGGAAGCAAGGTACACACCAAGAAACCTGCAGTTTCCATCCCACATTATGATAACACATGCTTTTTGAAGTTTTTTAATCAAAACACGATTCTCTTCAATGCAGTCTGAAACAGAATATGCAACTACTATGCGTGATACAAAATTATGAAACATGATTGGACCTATGAAATGTCAAAATAACTCCTAAAGCTTTAAGATGCAGAAAAGAGAGATAAAAAACACCTGACATTGACAAATAGCAAGGTAATAGCAAAATTCGGCACACACAGAGGAATGAAAAGGAGAAAATCCCAAATTTAAAGATTAAAGCTAGGTCCTACAGGAATTCTGTCTGAATATTTCTCTCTAATCCTTGCGGCCTCAGCGCGTCTCTTCTCTGCATATAAAGATACCACACGTTTATACAACTGATTTCGTAGACTTAAACATCGCAAAATTAATTGCTGAAAATGATAACATGGAATAGAATATACTAAAAGCACAAACAAATTCAGCATATGAACTTACCAAACTCATGTGCTTGCTTGAAGCTGCTTTTGGTCATTTTTCTACAATCCACTGCATAACAAGGACCAAACCTTATTGGCAATCTATAGACAATTTACTAAATAAAATCAAAAAATTGATTCAAATTAAGAAATTGTGTGGAAGCCATGATCAAAGTGGTAAAATTCAAGAAAATATCCAAAACCCAGAAGAAAAAAACAACAATTTCTTTCAGAGAATCGAAGAAATTCAATCATGTAAACAATTGATTATGTACCTAATTCCCTGATTAGATGCCTTGAACAAATATAACAATCCAAGATAAAAAATAAAAAATAAAATAACACTCCAATATTATCTTTTCTGTTTTTTTCTTCTTTTTCTCGGAAAACAAACAAACCCAAAATCAAATAACTGAAGAAACCTTACAGAAGAGATTGGAGAAGAGTGATCGACAATCTGCTGACTTCTTCTTGGCTTTTGCAGATAAGAGATGATTACTTAAAGATGGTGCCTTTTCAATGCTTTCATCGACTTCATGTATGACGGTATTGCCCGCTATTTAATAATCGGTTTTGTCTTCACTACTCCTGTGACGTTTGGTCCACTACGGTGGTGACCAATTAAACCTTGCCATGTCCGATTAAGAGGTTGGGTCCTATTGTTATCGCAGGATCCTTTTCGACCGGAGATTTTTTAATGGGTTTGAAATACAAGACGATACATCACATGTTATTATACTAGTAATGAATTTTTTTTTCCTTTTTCAAGTGTCCTTCCAATTATAACTACATATGGTGTACTGCTCCGTGTTTTGAGTGCTTTGAAAATCCCTCTTTTCTGACCCTCAAAGGCCCAAAGGAATGCACGCCCAAAGGAAGAAAGGTCAAGGCTCAACAAGGTTGGGAAGAACGATCCCTAGTGCTACACATGATCGCTCGTCATTCCGGGTTGTACATCAGCAATGAAGTCGAGTGCTTCCCCATAAAATACTTTTCGACCACCGGGAGCAAGTTGGAGTACTGACAACTTTATAGAACAAAATCCCAAGGACACAGAGACGTGCTTACTTAGACATTAACTCCAAGCCACGTTGCAGCTATCAAAGAGAACATAAGTCTATGAAGGGATGTAATGACTTACAGAAGTACACAGACGTGGATTCCCACCAACTCCTAGGTCACCATTCTAAAAATCCACGCCTAGCATTACCTAGGCGCCGTCTAGGCCCCGCCTAGGCGCTAGGCGGTTGGCCACCGCCCCAATTAATGCCTAGAAGTTTGAAAATTAAGAAAGGGCATCTAGACCTACTGAGGCGCTTGCCTAGACTTCTTAGGCACCCGCCTAGCCCACCCAGACCCGCTTAGACACCCACCTGGGTTACGACTCGCTTAGACAGAAAATACATAACTTTTATTTTGCATTTTATTTTTTTCAATAAATTGTAAGTGATTTGTTGAATACTTAATGGAACACACATTATATACTTATTCTTCATGTTTTCATTATGTTCCAATAGCTCATAATATATATGTCATTCCCTTTTGTAGTTTATGATGAAATCATATATATTTTAAGTATAAACAAACACTTATTTACACGAAATATAATAGATTTAATTAAATCCGCCTAGTTCGCCTAGGCGCTAGGCCCTAGCCCGCCGCCCAACTAGCGCCTAGCGTCTTTTAAAACCGTGTCCTAGGTTGAGCAAGGCGCTCGGTACATGTTGTCCTATGAAAGCATGCAAGTGGACCTAAAGGGATGTCATTTTGCTGCCATGTGTCGACTAAAGAATAAAGGGGCAGCTAGCAGGTCAAGTATACGTATTCGACGCGTTAAATGCAAATGCGGTGAAATATCTCGAGCCTAGGGAGTTGAGGTTATGGAGGGCCTATATAAGAAGGATGAGTAATCCTTAGAAAGGGTAGGACGAATTAAGAGAAAAAAAACTATGTGAAAGCCGAGTGCTATTTGTAATCTTTTATCTAATATATACGAAAGGCTCAATGGACATTGCCTGATTTCAAGGGGTAAAGCACTTAAATATTGTTGTTCAATCCTTATAATTCAAAACCCCGAGCCCACCAAGGGCCGAACACAACCATACCGGTCTTTGTTAGCCACACCAGTTTTGAGCATTAACATTTTGGTGCCATTTGTGGAAAACCGCGTAGTAGCCATTCTTGCAAATCTAGGCGTTACGTGGTTGTTTTGCAAGATCTCGCTTTCAGTTCATAGAGTGGATCAAACAAACATGTGTTCAGCTTGATTCGTTGGTACAGTCACTTTTTTCACGTACAACTTGGTCATGTTTTCTACCAAGCATGCTCAAGTACGTTCCATACCGCACACCAAAAGGAATTAGTGCGCTTCTACTTCATGGTCGTATCTTAGTCCTTGTCAGCTTCTAGGATTACAATTCCCCTACCACCGTCCAAGCTTGTGCAACCATTCGAGGAGCCTCCCAGCAGTCGTCTCAGAAGCCACCCCAACCGTCACCAGAACCCACAGCACAGTAGTTTACTATGTATTTTTTTACTTTTTCTACGTTATATTTGTCCGAACAATCTTTTTTGGGTTGTAAATATATTTGTCATTTTTACAATGTTTATTTTTTTAAATATTGGAATTTAATATTTTTTCTATTTTTGTATATTATTTTTTTTAATTTTAGAATTAAATAAATTAGTTATTATTTTAATTTTTTTAATAGAGTTTTGGCCGACGGAGGTGTCGTCGGGATAATCTCACCCCATTATTTAATTATGTTCTAGCGAACAAGGTATATTCCGTCGGTTAAACACGCTATTGTCTGACAGCGTATTTCGTCGATTAAACCACAACTTAATTAACAGACTTGTTTATCCGTTGTATAGGTTATCACGCAACGAGTTTTCCTCAATTGCTCTTTTCCAACAAATGTTCGTCGGTTAAAATTTACGGCGACGAATTCTCGTTCAGTCGACGACTTATTTTGACCGGTAAAAGTGTTTTTTTGTAGTGATATTAGAAATTCATGCAACTTCAGGCACGGCCGACAGCTTACATGGTGCCTTACTTAGATCACCTGCTGGCTGATTAATTCTCTATGAGAGCAGCAAAGTTGTTTTTGTACAGCTTTGTTGCTATGTGGGCCTTTGCCTTGTTCCGATTACAAGTTCATATCATAATAATTAATTTCAAAATTGCCTAAAGATTTTCCTAGGTAATATGTAAATCGGTGAGAGATTCTCTATTGATAATATATAGCTAAACGTTGTCCAACTTTACCATTTGAGTCTGTAGCTATTTAATTTCTTTTTAATATAATTTATATAAACATGTTTGGACCCAAAATAATGGATTTGGGCCAAGTATGATTATAGGCTCGGTCTAGAGTTAGACAAACTCCCAAGTCCCAAGTCTGTTTAGATAGAAGCCTAGACCAAGGTGGGTTAGCAGAGTTTGAATTAATGATAGATTTCTTGAGAATCAAGAGTGAATTCGGCTAAGTCCTAATTTAGTCAGGAGTCTTTAAAGATCAAGATTGCATATTGAAATTGGTACTAGGTGGAACAACCTGTATATAAAAATTATAATCTGCTGGATTGACTAGTCATTCCTGTTAGTCAACTAAGACAGATTTCTCAGTCGATAAATCTGAGATTCAAATACCAATTTCAGTTCACAAAAACTATCCTAGTCAGCAAGGCTGTAGGTCGTTGCAAGTTATTAATGTGTCAAGTGAGCATGACAGTGAGCACATACCATTTAAATGTTCAATAGATATATGTACCATATATGTGTATGTGGGATGCATAACTTGAACACAAGATATTTTTGGCCAAAAAAACCCACCTCTAGGTTAAAAAATCTGGGACTCTCCACTGAGTCCAATCCACTAGTGTAAACAAAGGTTCATACAAAGACCACACAAACTCAATTCTTAGATCCCTATCTATGAAACAGCTTTACCTTTGTGCAACCTTGCCTTACACGAGACGGACTCATTCGGTCTTCACGAAGTGGCAGCTCCTTCTAAGCTCATCACTTTGTGGCACTGAGATCAACACGATTAATAATGTGATATAATTTTATGATATGCACATGAAATCTGGATTCAAATGACCAGTCAAATTCTCCAGTCAAAAAGATGAAGGAAGAGTTCAACTTGAATCCAAAAGCTTGGTCTAAAACCGAGTTTAAAGCTTAAAACCAAACCAAGACTTAAATGCAAAACCTTAAAACAGTGCAATCCTAATAGACAATGATTGGGTGTTTAATGCATGGGGAAGGTTTGGCAATTAGGGTTCATAAATGGAGAAGATGCAAGCTTTAAGCCTTTAAGCAACTCTCTCTCTCTCTCTCTCTCTTTCTCTAACAAATAAATTTTGAAACGCCAAGAACAATCTGAAACCCTAGAAGTAAATATACCCAAGGAAATCAGATTTTCCATAAGCCAACTTCTCCCCAGGACACTTGTCAGCTACAAAAAAGATCTAGGCAGATCAATGGCCAGAAACTGACTACCATCAGAAATGTGTTAGTCAACCTATGTGGGCTGTCTTAATCAGTGTGCCTAGACAGCTGGAAGTCAATGCGCAAAATTGACTAGACAATCAAACTAGATAGAATACAACATAAAGAAAGATATGAAATGCACATGCATGAACAAACCGTTGAGTTGAAATTTGCCACTTGGTGAACATTTATTTCAACAACAACAACCCATAATCTGAATATATTCTAAAGCTAGATTGAGCATGTGTGATGGTTCAATAACAATATTTGACAAGGAAAGCCAAACACTTAAGACTAGACTTTACAATATCCCCCTTTGGCTTTCCTTGACAAAATACCCTAAGCCTATAACTAATTTCACTCAAAACCCACACTTAATAGAACATCAATCAACAGAAGAATACCAAGTAACAACTCCTGCAAAAGAACAACTCTTGGCAAGAACACGTGAAATTTATCATGGGTAAAAGGCTTGCAAGATATGAAGCACAACGAAATTTTTCTCCCCCATTTTGTCATGGTAAGACAAAGAAATGGTGGAAAATCACACAGAATAGTCAAATTTGCTACAAATAAACATGATAAAAACAAGAAGAGCATAGCGGATACATAATTTGTAATATATCATGTGGATATGCCTAAGCATAATGTAGCAACAATGAGACTAGTAATAAGTAAGCACAAAAAGATGCATGCATTGTGATTGAACTCCAAAATAATGAAAACTACCCCAAAAATGATGCTTGCAATATGAATAGGTTCTTGAACAAGAATATCACAAAATTTGAGATTTGCACTAATAGACAACTAACAACATAACCACTAGATGAGAATGAACTACGATGTAGCTTGAATATCTATGCTTCTAAGAGATATGTAATTTGAAGAACACAAAAAGTAGACGTGCAATGCAGTTCTCAATGGACAAATCTTCAAAGGCATACACAAACATTAATAATGAGATTAACACAAGCTCATAATCCTGCAGTGATGTGTCAAGGTATGGGAGAAGGATTTTGGATAGCCATCTTAAAATCATAGAACCAAACATTTAATCTCAAAATCATTTTCAAAGTTAACCAAGCTTTTAATAATCCATTGACCTCAAGAGACAATACTTCCTACATAATATGGACAATGGACAAGACTCGCAAAAAGCAAGGCATAATCCTTGGAAGAAAAGCTAACTTTGGTGAAGAAATTGAGTGAGGCACCAATTTAAGAAATGCCAAGGTCATTTGAATTAAGGTGAAATTTTGATGAATCACCATTGATTTTTTAGAGCATTTGATTCATGACCTATGGAGGGGGATCTTGAAACACTACACATGACATTGCATGGAAGGCCAAATGAAGGAATTTTCCCATTTGATAATATGTACTTTCTTTTGAAGACACCCACCCTTTTCATATAACTCTCCCATTTGAATTTTTTTTTGTTTTGATTTTGGGGAGAGGACAAAAAGAAGAGAATTGGCACATGATCCAAATTATAGAGTAAGTAAAGTCACTGCCACTCAATTAGGATTAAAACAACATTAAATTCAAGAACACCACTAGATTTGGATGATTGGAAAAATGATTTTTTCAATGGCCATCAAGATAATAGGGAGAACCTTTGACATCACAGTGAATAATTATCCAAGGATAATCCCAAAAATATCATGAATGTATGACAGTTAAGATAAGCATATAGAGAGACAAAACGTAGGTATCTGATGAGCATGCTGACAAGACAGACACAACCTGGAAGCTAAGCAATTCAAACAATTCAGTTCATTGCATCAAGACCAATAGACTGTCGAAGATCTTCATACCTTTGGTTATCTAGGGCTTTAGTGAATGTGTCAGCTAGTTGTTTGTAGCACAAAGTTTGGTGTAAGAATCTTATCTTCCACTAGATCTCTAATGAAGTGATGCCTAATGTCAATACGTTTGGTTCTCGAATGTTGAACAAGGTTCTTAGAGATATCAATTGCACTCATGTTATCACAATAAACAAGAAAGGTGGATTGAGATATATTGTAGTCATTGAGCATTTGTTTCATTTACATCAATTAAGTGCAACAGCTCCCGACAACCATATATTCTGCATCGGCAGTAGATAATGAGACATAATTTTGCTTCTTGATGTGCCAAGCAACCAAATTGTTCCCAACATAGAAAGCTCCCCCTGAGGTACTCTTTCGATCATCAATGCACTCAGCCCAATCGGCATCATTGTACCCAACCAGGTTTGTGTTAGTGTCATGAGTGTATTGAAGTCCATAATCAATGGTCCCACTCAAATACTTAATAACTCTCTTGACTGCTTGTTAGTATGACTCATTGGGACAACTTTGAAACTGTGCACATACCCTAATAGAAAATGTGATGTCTCGTCGACTAGCAGTCAGGTAGAGTAAGCTTCAAATCATGCTTCTATATAGAGTCTGATCAACATCCTTGCCATTGAAGTCTTTGTGAATTTTGGCATATGTGCTCATGAGAGATCTAGCAACTTTTGAACCTTCGAGGCTAAACTTCTTCACCAAGTTCTTGGCATACTTTGTTTGAGAGATGAAGATGCCATCCTTTTCTTGTTTCACTTGAAGCCCAAGAAAGTAGTTTTATTCACCAACCAAGCTCATCTCAAATTCACTTGTCATCATATTGATAAATTGTTTCACAAAAGAATCAGAAGTAGACCCAACAACTATGTCATCCACATACAGTTAAGTAATCACAACATGAGATTTAACCTTCTTAACAAACAAAGTTTTATCAACAGAGCCACAAGTATAACCATGAGTATGAAGATGGGAGGATAACCTATCATACCAAGCACGAGGGGCTTGTTTAAGATTGTAGAGGGCTTTCCTCAATTTGTACACCCCATCTAGCTTGTGAGGATCCTCAAAGCCCTTTGGTTGTTCCACATAGACTTCCTCATTAAGATATCCACTAAGGAATGCGGTTTTGACATCCCTTTGAAAATGTTTCAACTTTAAATGGCATGCAATAGCACAAAGAAGTATGACTGATTCAAGACGAGCAACAGAAGTGAAGGTTTCATCAAAATCAACACCTTCAAGTTGAGAGTATCCTTGAGCAACAAGCCTGGCCTTATTTCTGATTACATTCTTTGACTCATCAGACTTATTTCCTTGACTCATCAGACTTATTCTTGTAAATCCACTTTGTGCCAATAACATTAGTGTTCGATGGACTATCAACAAGGGACCAGACTTCATTCTTCTCAAACTGATTCAGCTCATCCTACATGGCTAGGATCCATTCTTCATCAGTTAAGGCATCTTTGATATTCTTAGGCTTAATCTAGAAGACATAATAAACATTTGCAACTTCATTAGCTATTTGTCTTCGAGTTCTGACACCTTTGTCAATTGGACCCACAATTTCCTTATCACGATGACCTCTGGCCCACTTTGGTTTATCCTTGAATAGGACATGAGAATCTTGATTAGTGCTTGATTCACTCTCATTGTCACTTTCTGACAGCACACTTGACTCACCAGAAGCATCACCGTTATCCTTAGAATAAGGAAATAAGACATAGTCATTTTTAGTTGCTAGAGAGGAATGGACATTAGTGTCATCAATCTTGATATTTATGAACTCCATGATGGTCTTTGTCCTCAGATTATAGACTCTATAGGCCTGACTTGTGTTGGAGTACCCCAAGAAGATTCCTTCATCACTTTTAGTATCAAACTTTGCTAGATGTTCACAATCACACAGAATGTAGCAAACACTCCCAAAAACTTTGAAATACTTTACCATTGGCTTCTTAGCCCGCCAGAGTTCATAAGGAGTCACATTAGTGCTAGGTCTAAGGAATAATCGATTTGAGATGTAGCAAGTAGTGTTCATGGCCTTGACCCGAAATTGCTTTGCCAAGTTTTTGCTGTTAAGTAGCACCCTAGTCATCTCTATCAAAACACGAATTTTCCTTTCCACTACACCATTTTGTTGAGGTGTGAATGGAGCAGAAAACTTATGCTTGATGTTGTTGGTTGAACAAAAATCATCAAAGTGAACATTCTCAAATTTGGTTTCATGATCAATTCTGATTCTGACTAGAGCAGGATGGCTAGACAAAGATTCATTCAAAATTACTTTGTACACAATGAGGAACTGTTGAAAGGTATCGAATTTTTCCCTTAAAAAACATACCCAAGTGAATCTAGAGTAGTCATTCATAATTACCAAGATATACTTCTTGCCACCAAGAGATAATGTCTGAATTGGTCCAACAAGATCTATATGAATCAATTAAAGAGGCTTAGTTGTTCCAATGTCAGTCAGTTTCTTGTGAACCACCCTAGATTACTTTCCCAATTGACATGGTTCACAAACATATGAGTCAGAAACAGAAAGAGGTGGCAGCCTTTCTCACAACCTCATAGAACACTAGCTTCATAAATAGCTTTGTGACACTTAGAGTATTCAGCAACTTTAGAGACATCAAGAATGTAGCAATTGTCTCCAGATCTCTTGAATTCAAGCAAGTTATTTCCGTGTTCATTTACAATCCGACACCCTCTTTTTGAGAAGCACACTTCATCAGCCACATCATCACACAACGGGCTAATGCTAATGAGATTTGACTTCAACCCATCAACATAGCTAACATTTTCAGGCCTAGGCTTGACATCACTTTTCCCTGTGATACGAGACTTGTCTCCACCACAAAACACAACACCACCGCTAATAAATGAGCAAGAGATGAGAAAGCCTCATTGTCTCTAGTCATGTGATGAGAGCACCCACTATTAAGACACCACACATTTGGTTTGGTAGCAGATAAAGCATTTAAAACAGCAAGACACCTGTTTGAGTCTTTCTCAACCCAGTTCGAACTTTGGTTAATATTTCTAGATGAAGAAGAATAAACAAGCTGAGCAATTCTGTTGACTTCGATGACCAGACGATCCACCTGATCCTTCAACAAATTGGTCTTTCTAGAGTAAGATTTTCTACATTTTGGACTAATGTGCCCAACTTCACTGCAGTGATGACATGTAGGAACATATCTTGTTTTTGGACATGGTTTGACTTTCTGAGATATAGCCCTAGATTCTCTCACAAATTTTGTTTTGGTGGGGATAGAACTTGAGCCACTTTCTACATAACTAAGACCAATTTTGTCACCGTTTAGTTTCTCAATACTCATCATTTTGTCAATTTTTTCAGCCCCAATAGTGAGACGAATAACCTTATCATTTGCCTCATTCAATTCAAGTAGTTGTTTCTTGTTGGCCTCATGATACATTACATTATTTGCCTTCAATGCATGAATTTGATTCATGAAGTTCTCTTGAGATTCTAGCAAGTATGAACTTGAGCTTCAAGAGTATTAATAACATCATCCTTTTCAACATTGTCATTGCAATTAGAAACTTTCTCATTCACCTCCTCAATATGGGCCTTATGACAACCAATTTTTTCATCTAATTCAGTTTTGACTAGACGAAGAGACTTGTTTTGTTTCTGTAACTCAACAACCTTCTTAGTTAGCTCAATCTTCTCCACTTTTATAGTACAAGTCTCATCAAAGAGAGAATCATACTTGATGCATAATTCATCATAAGACATTTCCTCATTACCATTCAGAACATAATCATCATCACTCAGAGACACTTCCTCAATTAGAGCAACAAAAGCAACAACTTTTTCTTCATTATCTGACGACTCATCAGAATGCACAGAACCTTGATCATTGTTATCACTCCAAGTAACCATCATCACCCTTTTGTGCTTTTGACCAAGGAGTTTGGTGTTAGCACAATAAGTAGCACAGTGCCTACTCCCCTCACGTGCAAAGCAGGGACCAAGTACCTTTAACACACCTTTGTCTCCTTTTCTAGTGAACCCTTTGTGCTTTCACTTCAATAGATTATTTTTCCCGATTGTTTGAGGACTCACTAAACCATTTAGAATAATTTCCTTTGTTTTTGAGAATTCTTCTAAAATGTTTGACGAATAGGGCAAGATCATCTTCTGAGGTATGTCTACACACATCACCAACAACCTCACAGTTCTCAACACTTTGAAGGGCAACTGTTTTTTTAACTTCTTGGAGTCACTTTCATCCATGTAAAGCTTAATCTTATAGGTAATGAGCTTCCTAACCAATTTTCTAAGCTTGATCACATTTAGGTCTTGAAACTCTTGAATGGTAGCCTTCTTTGCTTAAAATCTCTTGGGCAAGCATCTTAAAATCTTTTGAACGATGGTTGTTTCATCAACAGGCTTCCCTAACCCCCAAGGCTTCATTTGTTAACATTTCAATTTTCTTAAAGAAGACCAAGAAAGTCTCAGACTCGAGCATTCTCAAATCTTCAAATTTCAAAAGAGTCATTTGAAGTTTTAAATCTCTCACTTATTTATCACCCTCATGAAGAATTTGAAGTTTGTCCCAAGCTTGCTTGGCAGTTGTGCAATATCGAACATAAGCAAACTGATTAGACGAAATGGCAGAAACAATAGCATTCTTTGCTTTCCTATTAGCCATGGCCGAAGCATTTCTCCTTGAGTACATTCACCTTTCGGTTTAATCATAGACTTTCCATTGAATAGCCTCGATGGAGCCTTCCACTCAAGAGTAAGATAATCAACAGCTATAAGATCTTGAACCTTAAGGAATATCTGAAACTTCTCGTTCCAAGCAGCATAATTTGTACCATCAAAGTGTGGAGGTGTATTGCATGAGCCACCGACACGATCACGATCCATTATGAGATTCCACCCAATACCAACAAATCCCAGAGATCACTTTATATATATCTAGAGCAAGGCTTTGATTCCAATTGAAATTGGTACCAGGTGGAATAACCTGTATATAAAAATTATAATCCATTGGACTGACTAGTCAAGCCCTTTAGTCAACTAAGATAGATTTGTTAGTCGATAAATCTGAGATTCAAATATCAATTTCAATTCACAAAAACTATCCTAATCAGCAAGGTTGTAGGTTGTTGCAAGTTATTAATGTGTCAAGTGAGCATGACAGTCAGCACATACCATTAAAATGTTCAACAGATATATGTACCATGTTTATGTATGTGGGATGTGCGACACAATAAACATAACTTGAACACAAAATATTTTTGGCCGGAAAAACTCACCTCTAGGTTAAAAAACCAGAGAATCTCCACTGAGCCCAATCCACTAGTGCAAACAAAGGTTCATACAAAGACCACACAAGCTCAATTCCTAGATCTTTATCTATAGAGCAGCATTACCTTTGTGCAACCTTGCCTTACACGAGACGGACTCATTCGGTCTTCACGAAGTAGCAGCTCTTCCTGAGCTCATCACCTTGTGGCACCGAGATCAACACGATCAATGATGTGATATGATTTTATGATATGTAAATGAAATATGGATTCAAATGACCAGTCATATTCTCCAGTCAAACATTTGAAAGAAGAATCTAACTTGAATCCAAAAGCTTGGTCTAAAATCGAATCTAAAGCTTAAAACCAGACCAAGACTTAAATGCAAAACCTTAAAACAATGCAACCCTAATAGACAATGATTGAGTGTGTAAAGCATGAGGAATGTTTGGCAGTTAAGGTTCATAAATGGAGAAGATGCAAACTTCAAGCATTTAAGAAACTCTTTCTCTCTAACAAATAAATTATGAAACCCCAAGAACAATCTGAAACCCTAGAAGTAAATATACCCAAGGAAATCAGATTTTCCATCAGTCAACTTGTCCCCAGGACACTTGTCAGCTACAAAAGAGATCTAGGCAAATCAATGGCCAGAAACTGACTATCATCATAAAGGTGTCTGTCAGCCCATATGGGTTGTCTTAATATATGTGCTTAGACAACTAAAAGTCAGCACGTAAAACTGGCTAGACAATCAAACTAGATAGAATACAATACAAATAGAGATATGAAATGCACATGCGTGAATCAACATTTGAGCTGAAATGTGCCACTTCTTGAACATTTACTCCAACAGCAAAAGCCCATAATCTGAGTATATTCTAAAGCTAGACTGAGCATGTGTGATGGTTCAATTACAATATTTTACAAGGAAAGCAAAACACTTAAGACGAGACTTTACACATAGTAAGATTCATAATATTACAAAGATCTGATTGTGAATTTGGTTAGAACAAGGAATAAATTCAGTGGAAAGAAAGAACTAGGTTCAGAGTCCTAAGTCTGGTGGGAGTGGTTGAGTCTGATCCTGTTATTAGATCATGATATGCCGAGGAAATATAATCTGAGTAGGATTGTACTTCGGTGGCAAGATAATCACTCTTATAAACATAAGAGGGTTTGCAACATTCAAAGGACCTTCAACTCAACACACAAATCTGCCATGTGCAAACTCTAGCTTTACATGAAACCATCTCATCTTTGAGAAAACACTGACCTCCCTAACTTCGTCAAGCATACCTTGCAATTTGTAAAAATAGCTCTATGTTTGACAACTGGTGACATCTTGCAATTTGTAGAATAACTCTGGAGCCGTAGAGTCAAGTGATCGAGGAGCACATTGCAATTTGTAGGAATAGCTCTACTCCAAGTTCAGTGGACTATTTATCCAAGTCTCCATCAACAAGAAATCTTTGAGCCCAGAGAAATCACTTTTTCTTGGCAAGTGAAATGTTACTAGGTTAGGTTGGTCAACACATTGAAAGCCAAACCCATTTTATGATTGGATATTCACAAGTGCATTTCAGAGTTCGACACTCCGATAGCCAAACTATATTTACAATAAAGACACTTATCTCTTTTGAGTATTTGTGTCTATATAGTCTGATAGTGATTCGGCGCACTTAAATTTGCACAAATATAGTTGAAGAAGCCGAGCCCGGTGTAGACGATTCTTGAACTTCGTAGTGACTAGCAGCCTTGCCTTCAGGCTCTAGAACTCAAAGGTCGAGACGAGTTTCTTCCTCGACTGCAATCGTACAGATAAGAAGTCTGCAGCGCATTCGACACCAACACCACCATATTCATTTTACTCACCGACGGAGCTCAGTCGTCAAGTTGCACATCCAACATTCAACCAAAGGATGTAGTTAGCTCATTAGTTATTCGGCCTGTGTGCCATGTAGGCTGAGTAGTTTTTAAGATCAACAAAACGACATGCAATCTCTAATTTTTTTTTTTTATAATTTATATAAACCACATGCAATATCTAAGATCAATGAAACAAAGTTTATTGATAACTAAGCAAAGTCCTTAGATTATCATCATCCAGGGCTATTCTTTCACGGTGTCTCCAAGCGTATCTTCATGCCCCAACGTTGTTCATAAGTTTGTAGCCACAATATGACGCTGAAAGTCCTCATATTATCGTTATCCGGGGATATTCTTTCACGGTGTCTCTAACGTATGTTCATGCCCCAATGTTAGGCTATTCTTTCACGATGTCTCTAACGTATGTTCATGCCCTAACGTTGTTCATTAGTTTGTAGCCACAATATAGAGCTGAAATCCTCTTTAGCAAGATTTCAATCAAACTGAAATCCTCTTTAGCAAGATTTCAAATTTGATTGAAGCTTCAGAACACTGATTCTTAAGTCATATTTAAAAGTTTAATTTCTTAACTCTTAGATTATAATTCATGCAAAATCAAGATATAATTCAATGCATGAATAGATATTTGATGCAATTCAACAATTATGAATATAATGCATACACAATTTATGTAGAATTTAAAATTCGTAAAACGTAAAGTTGGGTCATGTATTATGGTGAATGTTCATGCTATCATGGTTGCAAAAATACGAGATAAAAATCGCTGTTTTGGAAGAACATGATTGCGTGATGATATTGATGAACTGGTTTAATGTAGAAAATTTCACGTCAGATTCTTTAGCGCAGTGGTAGGAACGTGCTGAATAATGTGTTGTGCCTTATTTAATCTGACAAGGGAGAGAAGGGTGTGGCAGCAGAGTAAACAGAGAGAGATGTGTGTATGAGGAATGTGTGTTATTTCCCTTACACAATGTTTTTATTTATAGTAATAAGGGAGGGAAGAATCATTCTCCTCCAAAGAATACAATCCTAATAAGCAGAGAATAACTAGTATAAAATCTAATCTAGGATTTACACAATCATACTTTAATATAATATCTATAACATCTTTAAGAATTTAAGAACTATCGACTACGAGGATTGTTCACTTCACCAAATGGCCACTAGTAGCCAAAGGAAAAGCCAAAAATCAGCTTCTGCTGTCAGCAAAAGCTTTATCCTATATGGTAATGCTAGGCAGACTAAATTTTGTAAACTAAATGACATGAAAGTTGATGATTGAATTGTTACTTAAATGTTGATTAACCATTTAGTCTCCGTATCATTATCCTACCTTATAAAACAAAGTTCAAATGGTTCTTTGAAGCACTTCTATGGTAAGAGCTTTTACTAGAGTTGGCAATGCCGTTTCTCTAGAAAGCTCTTCAAAAAGCAATCTCAAACAGTCGTCTCATCAAATTTCATGATGCATTTTCATCTTCTTGTGATTTTCCCTCTTCTCCTTATTCTCCTATTCACATTTGTGTACTCAACCATATAGGTCCCGCTAAGGACACACACCCATTTCAAGAAGTAATGCCTACACGGTCCCGAATACCGTCCGATCGTCGGAAACTCGACTGAGATCTGCTGTATGTTCGTGGAGTTATTAAGGCCGTTCACTTTTGATCACGACAGTTCCACATGTGACCCCATTTTACCACCAGTGATCTCGCATGTATGCAGTGACGGATCTACAAAGTGACCTGGAAGGTCCCAGGACCCCTCGGCGACCCTAAATCCTTGCTAGAAATTTTCCAGAGGGACCCCTCAAGCATGAGGTATGTGCTGCTGTGCAGCTTTTAGGTTGTAGGTTGCAACGGAGAAAAAGACAGCGGGGAAGAAGAAAGAAAATAGGGGTTTTTAACAATTGGTCCAAAACGGCAGTGTTTTGACCAATTGTTTTAAGTTTAATAAAAAATAAAAAAAATAAAAATAAAAAGAAAAGAAAAGAATGAGACAACAAACGCTGTCGTTTGTCCACACTGATGACTCCATATTGTTTTAATTTTAAAGCCTAGCCCCTGAGAGGCTGAGCCTCACATCTTTCCCCAAAGTTCTCTCTTTCCCCGCTGCTTTTCCCCAATTCCCCATTATTTGGTTCCCTCTTTCCCCCCATTTCGAAACCCTAATTTCTAATCCCACCCGTGACCCAATCCCATATTATAATTACATAAGTCCAATATCATACCTCCACTTGTTTCAATTCTCCACTCCACCACTATTTGGTTCAAAATTTAAGTAAGTTTTTTAGAATTCTAATCTAATCTCAATTAAATTATATCAGATATTGATGGAGATTTTTATTCTATTATTGATATGATTATTGATATGTTTTATGTTTGTATTGAGTGACAGCTTGTAATGGAAGATCAATGGTTGAGTGACAACTTATTTGTTTATATTAAGAAAGATGTTTTTTCATGTGTTGGTAATGAAGCTATCATGGAACATTTTCAAACTATGAAATCTCGTCGTGGACGCTTGAATTACGATTTTATAGCTTGTAATGTTGTTTTACGTATGATTTTTGAATGAAATGTATTATATTTAACTTTTCAATATTATTTTTGTCTGTAAATTTTTTGACCCCCGAGTTAAAATCCTAGATCCGCCACTGCATGTATGGGAAGACTTTCGTTTACCGATTCGGGATGAAGCCCCAACTGGCAATATCCGACCCGGATATGATTAAGGAAGTCCTTTTCAATTCGGGTGGGTCGGTTATAAACATACTGTTTACACCTTTAACTAAGTTTTTGCTTGGTGATTGGGGGCTTGTTGGGCTTGAGGGCGATCAATGGGATTTTCACAGAAGGACTGTAAACAACGCCTTCAACATGGAGCATGTCAAGGTGAAACTTTTCCTCTTGAGTAATCTTAGCACTGTCACGTAAAATTATCAATTTATTTATTTATGCATATTATGTTGTATGTTCATATTATCGATATTTATTTATTAATATTATGTTTTAGTTTCATAGCGTATCAACTATTTCATTTGGTCATATTATAACTAGAGGATGAGTAGCATAATGCGATAATTTGATTGTGACACTAGAAGTTACTCAATAAAACCGGAACACTGAAATTAGTTAAGAACTAAATAAATGGCTAGAAATTTGATTTGATATTCATGATTATACACCAATCATGATGTTACTGTGTTCTAATACTACAAAGTTGGGTTCCGGAGATTGTGGAAAGTATGAATATGTTGGAGAAATGGGAGGATGTAAGACGAGGGAGAGAAGAGTTTGAGTTGGGTGTGCACAAAGAATTTTATGAGCTCTTAGGGGATGTCATATCGAGAACTGCTTTCGGAAGCAGTTTCAAGGAGGGAAAACATGTTTTCGACTTGCAAGAACAACACATGCATCTTTTCATGAAGGCAATAAGGAGCATTTACATTCCTGGATTCAGGTGAATGTAACAAAATATGACTGATTCAAACCTCGTTCATATACTCTTACTGTTGTCGTTTGAAGGATAACATGGTTTATATGCGTGCTAATTACTGAGATATTCTTAATTCAACAAGATAGTTCTCAATGAATGCTTTCTTTGGCATGCAGGTTTTTGCCTACCAAGAGTAACAGAGAAAGGTGGAGGTTAGATAAGGAAAGTAGTGAATCCATACGGACATTGATTGCAAAACATGGCAAAAGGAAGGGAGATTGGAGAAATCTCCTTAGTCTGTTAATGACGCCGTACAAGAAAAGAAGTATTCCACGTTTTCAGAGACAATCAGCTCCCAGTTGCAGAGAATTTGAATGACTCAAGATTATAAGTTCATTAAAATCTTTAATTTAGCCAGCTTAACGAAAATCTAATCCAATCAATTTGAATCAAATTATCAATGCTGGCAAGAAGTTGATGTTTTGTGCATTGGATAAAAGTAGACGTTATATATTTACACAATTAAGCTGCTAGATCCTCACATTTTGTTTATTTTCTCACTTTTTAAACAGGTGACTATGATTGTTAATGAAACGCTCAGGCTTTACCCTCCAACCAGTATGCTTGCGAGGCAAGCAACAAAGAAGGTTAAGCTCGGTAGCTTGGAAATTCCTGCTGGTGCACAAATTTATTTGGCGTTGGTCGCTCTCCATCACGACACAGAGATATGGGGAGAAGATCCTATGGAATTCAATCCATCAAGGTTTTTGGAGCCTCAAAGGCATTCAGCCTCGTTCATCCTATTTGGCTTGGGGCCTCGAATCTGTGCAGGTCAAATTTCGGTCGTGGTTGAAACAAAACTAACGTTGGCACTCATCTTCCAGTTGTATTCTTTCACAGTGTCACCAACGTATGTTCATGCCACTAAGGATGGCAATTCTAACCGTTAAACCCGATAACCGTAGATAACCGCCCGAATGAAACGGATTTGGGTATGAAAGTTTGGGTATATTTTGGATATGGGGAAAAACCGTTTATATTATTCGGTTATGATTTTGGATATGATTATAGGGTTCCCAAACCGTATTCGTAACCGAATCCAACCCGAATAGTAAACAATATAATTACATATAATATAATAGTGTGTGTGTGTGTGTGTGTGTGTGTGTGTGTGTGTATATATATGTATATGTATTTGTATATCCATTATTCTCCGAACCATTACCTTGAGAATACAATAGTTGCATTTTGTAGGAAAGTAAAGTTTTGAATCTAAATCAATGCGAACTCAATGGTGCTTATGAGAGATATCAAAGACAAGCCACCATGATTCGTGTTTTAATTTTTATACTCAACAAGATCCATTCATTGGATCATTTATACATCAAATGTTTAATAACGAAATTAATATCTACTAACTTATAATGTCTTAACTGAACGAATATATTTTTTGTATTGACGAAGATGAATATAACCGTTAACCGATTCGGAATCCGTTACCCGATGAGTATAGTTATGGATTATACCCGATGGTTAATTTTCGTGGTTATGAGAATGAATATAGCATTTCTGTCCCCAAACCGAACTGTTGCCGCCTCAATGCTGTTTTTAACTTTAATGCTCCAGCACAACGTCCAAATCTTCTTGTAGTTGTGTTGTATATAGGTTTTCATGTCACTTGCAGTAATTTAAGATATTCTTTTGACTTGCCTTCTAGAAGTCAAGTACAATGATGAGTGGGTCTACGTGAATGCTGCTCCGAGCGCTTTTGTTGTTAAGTGTTGGGTATTTTACATACTCATTAGCCTTACTCTCTACTCTTATGATATTTTGTTTGTATATATTTTCAGGGGTTTGTGAAAAATACTTGGATCTGGTGTCTACTCTCACGGTTCAGAGTTTAGCTTCCTCCGAGGATGTGACGGCGGTGGCAGTTTGGTTTATGCTGCTTGAAATTAGGGTTTTTTTGTTGTTTGTTGTTGCAGCCTTCGGGCCTATGTTTGTGAGGCCCTCCCGTTGTTTCTTAGATTGCAGCTCTCAGTTTGCTTGGACCTTTTACTTTATTTGTTGTTGTTTACCAGATTCCTTTTGAGTCTTGTAATAGTTTTTTTTAATGTAATGAAAGTTCTGTTGACCAAAAAAAAAGAAAGCGTTGAAACGTTAATCAATTGGTAACTTAATAAATTGTTGGTGCTGACACGTTTGTGTATGACAGATTCTAACAAATGACAAGTAAAAGAGTATATGGCGTCAAGCCACTGTGAACAGCTGGGCTATGAGGATATCTATCGCCATACCTTAGGCACTGGACACCCCGGCGTTACCGACCCAGAGTTGCTAGAAAAGAAATGTGAAACATGAATGGGGACGGCAAGTGGTCATCTACCACAATGATGAAAATGAATGTTGTTCTTGCACTACAATGTAGTTTCGAACTCTATCGGCTCACTAATCTAACAAATTTATCATTTGACCAAAAAGAAAAAGAAAAAAAACATCAATGGGAAGGGACAAAAAAAGGTCCTAGCCCAAACTTTTTTAATAGGACGGTTGGTCTGACATAGGGTATTTATGGAATTGGACTGGACCAAAAACAATGGCCTAAGCCCAACCTTCTTACAAAAATACCGTTCTTACCAATCTAGAAAACGATGGTATTAGCACCAACTTTTTTTTTTTAATTAAAAGTACCTAATCGCTTTGATGGCAAGGGAGCAGGTGGATCTCTTTCATGAGATGGTTTTTCATGCTTGAACCCTCGCCATCTCTTTCGTTTTGGTGAACTGTCTTGACTTCTTATCTTCTCAACAAATCGATAAATTTAATCAGATTTCAAAAACGCTCAAGACTCTCGATTCATGAGTAGTGCTAGACTCCTCGACTTGACAGTGTATGATTTAGGAGACGTTGTCAATCCACTCAGTTGCAATGGGAGTTTATACAAAGCCATCAATAGGAGGATAAAATTTAGTATTGTTTTTTTTTCCTTTTTCAAAAGGGAGATAACTAATGGCAAGCCACGATTATCCACCTCTTCCGGGCCCTGAGAGTTGTGTGTGTAATAATTCCATAGACTCAATGAGTTGTTGGGCTTTGCCATAAGTGAACTTGGTGGTCTTACTTTAGGGAGTTTTGATAGTTTTGCAATATGCGAGTGGTAATGGAGTGCTAATAAACGATGCTTCGGGATCACTAGGTGTTTGTAGCCGCAATGCCCTTATATGCAGACCATATAGAAGCATGGCGTTTTCTTATCCCACAATTAATTAGTTTTGAGATCTTTGATCTATCACATGGTCTTGTAGCACTAAAATCATTGACTCCTATAAATCCTTCGTTTCTTTAAGTATATTCTACATATGAGATTATTATGTTATATTTTTTTTTTACAAGTCCTTCATTTGTGTTAAATCTTGTATATTTCCATTTCAATAGAGAAATATGTCGTATTTTCTTTAAAACAACTCAACTAAATCTGAAGATTTATTTTCTCATAAAATTTTAGAGGCCTTATCCGTTTCATTTATATATAATTTATTTTTTCATAAAATGTGCAGTATCATTTATATTTATTCATACCGTCCTCCAATCTTAATGTAAATTGTATAGAGAAGATGGGAACGAAAGTGCAGAGTGGAATTAAGTTTGGATTTGGATCCCATCCGGATCCTCATATCCTATACGTTCATCACACATTGTGCGGTAAAAAATCATTTTGAATTTTCTTATTTAAAAATTAAACACAAACAGTACTTAACGAAAGTTGACTGCATGATGTACGATAATAGATAGGATGCGAGGATCCTCTCCAGATCCTCACAAAGGGAATACAAAGAGAATCTTCACAAAGAGAATCCGAAAAGGATCCTCATCCATTAAGTTTGACATCTTCAACAGTTTTGCCTGCAAAATAGACTTGGTAAAGATAAGACAGTGTCTTCTGTATTTTTATTTTTAAAAGAAGCTCATTCTGGAATAAATGATAAATATTGCCATACACACGTAATTTAGACTTAGTGCATGTTAAATACCAAAAAAATTATATTAATTAGAACGAAACAGTTTTAAATCATACAAATAAAGCATGAACATTTTGCCTTTCGTCATGTCCATAAGCCAATGTAGACTTGTCAAGTGAATTATTGAACTCTGATTGCATGATGAACCACGTTTTGGATCTGATTAATGAGGAATTAGATTAAATTAAATAGAGAAAGAGTCGACATAATTAATTTTTAAACTTATTTATCTTCTTTTTTTCTGGATAGTTAGACCGTCGGAGTCACCTTTTGTTGGATTGTTTCTCTTTGAATTTATAAAGAAAATAAACGTTTTGGATAATTCATGCAAAACAGAGTTTTTTTTTTTTTGTCAAAGAGTAAACTTTATTAAATTCTAAGAGAAATGTTTACATTTTCTGCTAAAATGTTAAATAAAAACTCTGGCCCAATAGCATCCCAACGGAAAGCACCTCCATATGAGGTTACATACGAGGCAACAACGTGAGCAGCAGCATTACCATGCCATTTAACAAACGCAAACGTCACTCTTCCTAATTGAGAAGCCAAAAATCTAATATCATGAATAAAGCATTCCAAAGTAGCATCAATAACATACTCCCCATTAACCATATGAATAATCATCTGAGAATCTGACTCTACCTCCACCTCCGTGCATCCTAGCTCAAGACAGACACGTAAAGCTACACGAATTGCAGCTGCTTCAGCCATCACCGGAGTGTTAAAAACCAGGCCCCCTTCCCCACCAGCCACTTGCAACAACCCCGCAAAATCTCTCAATACCCACCCATAGCCACCCATGCAAGTCTTCCCACACCAAGCCCCATCACAATTAATCTTCACCACTCCAAAAGCAGGTCTTTTCCATCGTACCCGTTGACCCGCAAAGCATATTTCCCCCCAGACACAGCACCACCAGAAACATCTTTTTGCATGTCATGGCATGCACGAAATTCAAGTACATGTTGTCTTGCAATATTAATCATCTTCATGGGATTAGCCGACACTCCTTTAAAGACCATATCATTGCGGCACTTCCGGATTCTCCATATAAGAAAAACACATTCCTGTAACAACTCATCTTGCTGATCAGTATCACGAAAACGATTACACAGTCTCATCCAGCACTCTCGGAAATCCCTTCCTTTCAAAGCCACAATGTCAAGCTGCAGTGAACAACCATACCACATCACCCTACTAAACACACAATCAAAGAACTAATGGTGCTCCGTTTCCTCCGTTTCTCCACACATCACACACCTAGCATCCACCTGCATCCGCCGCCGAATGAGATTAACTACATCGCCAAATAAAAAACTTCAGCTTATTCGGCACCTTAACTCACCCTTCCACACCCCTCCCCCCCCCCCCCCCCCCCCCCCGGCAGGTTCAATCAAATCATTCACCATTTCGGGCATTTCACTGTGCTTCGATCTCACTTTATAAGTATGAGGCCTTGGCAGCCAAGGATCATAGCCTACACGAATACTCCTTCCATCACCCACCCGCCAACGCAATCCTCTTTCCAAAATCCTTCTCCCTTGAATAATCCCTTTTCCAGCCCCAGTAAGAGCGTTTCCCTAATGAAGCCTCCATAAAAGATCTCTCCGGAAAGTATTTTTCTTTAAGTATTTTTCCCAACAAAGTGTCCGGATGAGATAATAGTCTCCACCCAATCTTCGCCAGATAGGCAAGATTAAAAGCCAATAAGTCTTTAAAACCAAGTCCTCCAGACTTCTTTTGATTTTTCATTCTCTTCCAAGATATCCAATGCATACCGCCCTTGTTTTTATTCCCCCTCCACCAAAACTTAGCTATAACAGATTCCAATTCCTTACAGAGGCACACTGGAAGCTTAAAACATGACATTGAATAGTTTGGTAATGCCATAGCCACTGCTTTTATGAGAACCTCTTTGCCTGCTAGTGACAGAAACTGCTCGGCCCACCCATTGATTCTTCCTTCCAAAGTTTCCCGAACACCCTCAAACACCACCTTCTTAGATGAACCAAAATCCGCCGTAATACCCAGGTACTTACCAAAGTCATCTATACTCTTAATATTAGTACAAGTAGCAATTTTCTTCCTCCATTTTCGCCGACAATTCACCCCCAAATATAAGGAGCTCTTCTCCGTATTAATCACTTGCCCATAGGCTTCCGCATAACACCGTAATACCTCCATAACCTCCTGAACCTCCGTCGCCTCCGCCTTACAAAAAAACTACAGCATCATCGGCAAAGAGCAAATGAGATACTGACAATCCCCCAGGTACGACTCGAAATCCATGCAATGAACCCCGCTCATCCCTACGTCGAAGCAAAGTTGAAAAACCCTCAGTACAAATCAAGAACACAAACAGTGACATAGGGTCACCTTGCCGCAACCCTCTCTGTGGTTGAATGAACCCAGTAGATGCGCCATTGAGCAGTACACTATAAGTGACAGTAGTAATACACTCCGCTATCCGCAAACAAAACATAGGTGGAAAACCCAAATCAGCCATCATTGCTAGCAGAAAACTCCATTCTACCCTATCATACGCCTTCGCCATATCCAACTTCATAGCTAAGGAAAATTCATCACCATCACTTTGTTGATTAAGAGAATGCAATATCTCATGTACCACCAAAATGTTATCTTAAATCTGTCTCCCAGCCACAAACACCGATTGATTCGCACTAATGAGTTGCGGCATAACCATCTTTATACGATTGGTCAATAATTTAACAATCACCTCGTAAACCACATTACATAGCGATATCGGCCGTAATTGAGACATATTCCTTGGGCTAGAGACTTTCGGAATTAGAACAAGATGAGTATGATTCAATTTCCTCAACAACTTTCCAGAGAACCAAAACGCCGTCACCATGTCCACCACATCCTTACCAACAACATCCCAATATTCATGGTAAAAACTCCCAGTGAACCCATCAAGACCAGGTGATTTATCCGCTGGGATTTGGAAAATCGTTTGCCTTATCTCCTCCTTCGATATGGGCTGCATTAATCTAATCACATCCTCCGGCAAAACCTGAGTATCAACGCAACCCGTTATCTCCTCCACCCTTTGCGGCCGACACGTAATAAAAAGATTCTGAAAATAGCTGACCGCAATTGCATCTACCTGTTTTGGATCAGTACACCAAACCCCTTGAGCATCATCCAGGCCCAATATCTTATTACAGCGACGCCGTTCCACTGAGTCTTGGACTTTAGCCTCCAATAGACTTCTTCCTCCTTAAGTAAACACTTTAATTCATGTTCATTTCGTCGAATCTCTTCATTAGCAAAATTTGAAGACTTATAAGCTTGACGTAGCTCAATCTTTAATGCATCATCATGAACCTTTGAATTTCTACCACTAGTCCGTCTCCAACCTTGTAGCCCCCGGCGAACCCATTTCAGCTTTTCAGCCACTTTAAATGCATAGGATCCCACAAAGCCACACCCCCAGTTCTTCTTCAAAATGCCTTGACATTCATCCTCCTTATTCCACCGTGAGTCATAGAAAAATCATCGTCTCCAAATGAATGGTCTAAACGCCGTATCCAAAATAAGCATAGCGTGGTCAGACCCCTCTAAAACTTCATGCATAACTTTCTCCTTCGAATACATATTAACCCAACCATTCATTGCCAACCCACGATCCAACCGTTGTTGTATGGGTCATTCATCCCTAGGGTATCTAAATATTAACCCCTAATATCGGGCTCAGCTTGTCACATCCCGGGCTCGGCTTCGCCGTAGCACGATATTGTTAGCTTTGGGCTTACCATTCCCTCATGGTTTTGTTTCTGGGAACTCAAACGAGAACTTCCCAGTGGGTCACCCATCCTGGGATTGTTTTCGCCTAAACTCGCTTAACTTCAGAGTTTCAATGAAATCTGAAGCCAGTGAGTTCCCAAAAGGCCTCGTGTTATAGGGAGGGGAACATGTACATATAAGGCATATCACCCCCTCTCCGTTGGTAGATGTGGGATCTTACAATCCACCCCACTTAAGGGGAACACGACGTCCTCGCTGGCACATCTGCATCGAACGACAGAGTGGCTCTGGTACCAAATTGTCACATCCTAGGCTCGACTCTGCCGTAGCATGATATTGTCCACTTTGGGCTTACCATTCCCTCACAGTTTTTTTTCTAAAAACTGATACGATAACTTACCAGTGGGTCACCCATCCTAGAAATGCCCTCGCTCGAACTCTCTTAACTTTGGAGTTCCGATGGAATCCGAAGCCAATGAGTTCCCAAAAGGCATCGTGCTATAGGAAGGGGAGTATGTACATATAAGGTACATCACCCCCTCTCCGTTGGTCGATGTGGGATCTTACAATCCACCCCACTTAAGGGGAACCTAGCATCCTCACCGGCACATCCGTACCGAATGGCAGAGTGGCTCTGATACCAAATTGTCACAGCCCAGTCCGCATATCAAGATATTGTCCGCTTTGGGCCATGCCCTCAAGGATTTGTTCATGGGTTTTGGTACGAGAACTTCCCAGGGGGTGAAAAACAAGGGTGAATGGGCACTACGTGCATAATGATTTTGATATTATTATTGTATTTTCTATAGTGACAGAATGGTATCAGAGCCACTCTGCCGTTCGGTACGGATGTGCCAGCGAGGACGCCGGGTTCCCCTTAAGTGGGGTGGATTGTAAGATCCCACATCGACCAAATGAGGAGGGTGATGTGCCTTATATGTACATGCTCCCCTCCCTATGGCACGACGTATTTTGGGAACTCACTGGCTCCGGATACCATAAGAACTCTGAAGTTAAGCGAGTTTGGGAGAGAGCAGTCCTAGGATGGGTAACCCCCTGGGAAGTTCTCGTGCTGAAACCCAAGAACAAATCCGTGAGGGCGTGGCCCAAAGCAGACAATATCTTGCTATGCGGACTGGGATGTGTCAATAATAATAATTACCGTACTAGTGCCAATGGTGTAGGCCGTCAATCTTCTTGTACATGGCCTAGGTTGTTAATCATAAATCAATTAAGCCATGATGATCGAACTTCATGATTTTCACATATAAATAAAATGTGAAAATACATTAAACAACCAAGCGTACCTTGGTCCATGACAACGAATGCTATGAGATCCCAATCGGATTCTATCGGCGGCGGAGGAAATAGGTGTTCTCTCTCTTGCCTCTATTTGCACGTGAAAACCCTAATCGTGTTTTTCAACTATCAAGTGCATATTAGATGGGTATATGCAATATTTATAAGTGAGGCAGAGAGATGACCCATTTCCATTTAAAGCCCATAATCAATTACAACCCATCACCGTAATTCGGTAGGAAACATTTCTCATAATTTGACCAATATGATTATTTACAAATAATAATGTTCATTAAACCCTACATATCATATGGACCGTGTCATGTGAATCACTTTAGAATATTAAAATATTCTTACATTCTCCCACTTGGTCCATAATGACACATGTTCCTTTTCCGGTTTAACAAATAAACATTAAGCGCACAGTAAAGTTGGAAATATTCCTTACTATCAATTGGTCAACATAAATACTGATCTTAAGCAATTCACTAGTGCGAGTCATGGCGGTTGTACATCAACAAGTGACATAGTCGCTTCCATGTACCACAACACTAGCAATTACCTAAAACAGTTTGTTAGTGAGAAACATATATATGGGTCCAATAATGTCTTTGTCAGAGACATTCCTGTTATCATTCATCCAATCTCATAAATGTATACATATAATGGAAAACAGGAAACACCAGAAACATGTTCAATTATCGAGCTCAGAGTGTCAAGCACAATATTGTCATTAAACAAATTCTCATAAACAAAATAAAATGACAATCATCATGGACTACGACCAAGACCCATTCTTTCAACATGATCATTAAATGCCTTCAGCCCCAATCCTTTTGTCAATGGATTGATAGGAGCATATTTATGCTACTTAGTTAGTGTGTTTCCTTGCATTTGCTTAGCTATTTGTTGCTTAGTATGGTGTTTAAAGTTATTTCCAGGTAAGTTGCGTTCTAAGTGGATTGGTCCTTTTGTGGTTACTAATGTTTTTCCTCATGGTGCAGTCCAAATTCAAAGTTTAAAAACGCAACAAGAATTCAAAGTGAATGGACATCGATTGAAGCCATATTATGAGCACTTTGAAGAGCACATTACGGAGGATATATCCCTTAATGCCGTGAGCCCCATTGAAGAATAGAGGGAAGGTTCGTCCGGCTGGAAGACGTTAAAGCAAGCGCTTCTTGGGAGGCAACCCATGCAAATAAAGACGACCTAGGAACTCTCCGGCTCCACAACCAGATTTGCGTTTCTAAACCCTACTCTTTATTGCTTTTCCTTTGCCATCTTGTTATGTTAGTTAGTTGTGTTGATTGCTGTTTGCTTTCTGTGAGTATATGTTTGAAACATTGAGGACAATGTTTGATTTAAGTGTGGGGGGGTAACAAAGTGTTTTTGCATGAAATTCGTGGGTTTTTATCACCTATCACTTTGAATGTTGTTTTCAGTGTTTTTAAGTGTTTTTAAGCTGTTTTGGTGTGTTTTAGTGTGTTTTGAAAAGAAAATCCGAAAATACCATAAAAATTTGCAAAAATTGTTTTGAAAAACCCAAAAAGAGTTGTTTTTGTGTGTTTGTTTGTGTCTTAGGGTACCTTCCAACACAATGATGAGGATTTGGTTTTTAATTGCATAACTGTTAAAGAAAGTTACAAACTTGGATTGAAGTTTGAATTGCTCTTTGGTTTATGCTTGGTTGTAGTTGACATTCATGAATTCACATGTAATCACAAAAAGGATAAAATCAGTTTTTGTAACATGCTTGAAGGAAGTAACTCAAACTAACGCTACAACCCTGAGAGACTTGAGCCTTTAACGTTCTTTGGAGAGTTAAAAATCTGTGCATTCTTTGTTTTCTAAAGTCGTTGCATGATCTCATTATTCTTTGCTTGGTTGCTACTTAGAAGGCGTTTCATCATTTAGTTCCAAATACTAGAACTCATACCCGTTTCATTCAAAGCATGAAATTGATTAGCATAACACATAATCAAGATGAAGTTGTTTAGTTTAAAACCAGAGCCAAAAAGCCTAACCCTTTGCATATGTATTGTAGGTTTAACCCTTTTGAGCCTTGTTTAGCCTATGTTCTTTGTTTACCCACATTATGCTTACCTAGCCTAGATTAGGACCATCCTTACCCTTGTTCTTAAGGCGTAGCTAAGCATGACCTAAGAGTGAATTCCCTTTGTTCGTTATGGGGCAGCAAACAAGTGTGGGGGAAGGGATTTATGTGTCTGATTGTGTGCCAACAAGACAAAGTATCAAAGAGGGCACGGGTGAAGAAAAAAAAAAGAAAAAAAAAAAAAAAAAAAAAAAGAGAAAAATTCGTGTGAAAAAAAGAAAAGAAAAAGAAAAGTTGTGAAAAAGTATGAAAAGTGTTCAAAATAAGTGAGATTCAAGCTCACAAGTGTTGATTGTTGAAGAAGGGGTCCAAAAAGTTGAAATTGGCCCTAAGTATGTGTTTTCTTCCCCTTTGTGTTCAAAGTGTGCGGCTGCATTCAAGAAAGGGAGTTCTAAGTGTTATATTCATTGCTTTGCTTGCTATTGCTTTAAGAACGTTTGTTTTCCTTACCTTTCTTTGTTAGCCAATACCCCCTAGCCCCGTTATAACCCTATACTTCAATCTTGAGTGTTATGTGTTTCAATATGTGGAGTTTGGGATTGGTATGAGCATATGGTGTCCCTGGTTCTCGCATCTAAGTAGTGGCATTCCATTCATGAGATCATATTTATACATGCATTCCAGAAATTGCTTTTCTTGTTATACATATATGTGAGTATTAGTTTTCATATTTACATCAATCTTCTCACATATAACTAGTGTAGGGAGTGTAGTCAGAAAATCTGTGTGATTGAGTGCATATCTAGTAAGGAATTGAGGGATTCTCTAAGGCATGTTACTACATTCAAAATGTTGTTTTAATTGATTAAATGCGAGCTAATGTGTGGTAACTTTGATTAAGTATGTGCTCAAGGGTAGGGATAACTAAAATCTGTGGGAGTAATGATTTTTGGCATGTTATGTATCATTGAAGATCCCTGAGGTGAACGTTGGAAGGTTTAGGTTATGTTTTGTTTGTTTTGTTTTGCTTGAGGACTAGCAAAAGCTAAGTGTGGGGGAATTTGATAGGAGCATATTTATGCTACTTAGTTAGTGTGTTTCCTTGCATTTGCTTAGCTATTTGTTGCTTAGTATGGTGTTTAAAGTCATTTTCGTGTGTTTTTAGGTCCTAGAAGCAAAGTTGGCAAAAAGATGCATTTTGGAGCATTTTAGAGCAAATCTGGGCTTGGAATGGATAGCACAAGCAATGGGCATGAAGATGGACGAATTTGGAGTTCAAATGAAGCTAGGAATATGTTTCAAGGTTGGAGAAATAAATTCAAATCATTGAAGATAAGGAATCAGCTCAAAAGAAGGAGGATTATCCAAAACATTATCCAAACAACCTTATCTTATCTTATCTTATCCAATCCTTATCTTATCTTAACAAACCTTATCCTATCCTAATCCTTTTCTAATTCAATTTCTGGTACAATGAGGGTTTATTTTCTGATTGGGGGACATTTAAATTGAGTTTCTAGAAACTCTAAGCCTTGCCGCACCTAGCTTTCCAGAAAACCTGATTTCCTTGCCTTGCAAGGCTTTCTAGAAGCCTTATCCCTCCTTATCCAAATCTGCCGCACCTTAGGCCCTTTCCCATTGGAAATCTGATTGTTTTGAGCCTATTTCTGGATGGATTTGGTTTTCTAGAAGTCCCAATCTGATTCACTTAGGGTTTTTGGTGCCTATATATATTAAAACACCCTTTGCCGTGCACACCACCCTCCATACACAACCATTCACGCCAGAAATCATCCACCACCCCCTGCCGTGCCATATCATCCACACAAACCCAGAAAACCCCTCTTGTGCCGCAGCTATTCAAGGAAGGAGAAGGTGCCACTCTAACTCGTGACTACTGCTGGAGCGTTCTTAGGTGTTGTCTATCCTTGGTTTCAATGTTTCAATTCAGTTTTCTTTGTTTAATTGCTGTCATGAGGAACTAAACCCCTATTAGTTAGAGGGGGAATTTGAAGCCATGAATATATGTTTCTTATGATTTGATTCACTCCAGTTACGATTTCATAAAGTATGAATGTGGTTTACTTTTCTGTGCTTATTAAGAACTTGTTTATGTATGTGGGTTGGGGGTCGACACTTGATTTGCATGCATAAATTTGATGCTAGGATATAAGGGAATTTCACCTAATCGTTATGAACTTATATTCACAAGTAGTAAAGGTTGCTAGTCACAATCATGTTAAGTAAACCCTAGGCTGGATTAACATGCGTATTCCATAGTTATGAATGCCTTGTCAATGTCTATGATTTCCATGGAACTTAATGATCTTTGATATGTATCTCTATCATGCGTATTCCATAGTTAGGGAACTTGATAAGAATAATTTGGTTGTGATGCGTTATCCATTCAATTCAATGAACTTAGGGAAATCTGGGAATTAATTAGTTCAATACAATTAATTCGGAACATTGTCATTCATGGTTTATCGAAAGAGTAACTGGGAATCAAGTTGTATGCATATGTTTATGTGTGGATAAGGATCCCTCTAACTAGCCATTCACCCATCTAAGTCCCCAATTTCGTGCAGATTTCATTAAGTACTTTAAGTTTCTTGTTTTGTTTTCAAATTCGTTCAAAAACAAACCCCCCTTTACTTGTTGAGTCATATTAGTTAAAATCTGTTTTGATTTGTGTTTTTAAGTGTCTTGAGTCAAGTTAAAATCTATTTTCGTCCAAAGTAGTGTTTAGAGTTCAAAACTGCCCAGTTTGTGTTTTTAGGCAGTTTTGAGTGTTTTTGTGCTGTTTTGAGTCTTTTGAGTTGTTTTAGTGTTTTAGAATTTAGTCTTGCATTCTTTGAGTCTAGTTTAGTGTTTTAAACTTTGTTTTTACGTTTTTGAGTCTTATTTGTGTTGATTAGCATCCCTAGTTAATCCCCGGTTTAGAACGATCCCTACTTGCATCTTTACTACAATTGTCATCAATAGGGTTTAATTTGTGTGTCAAGTAATTCTCACATCAGGGATCTACGATCATAAGCATTGTGCTTATGTCCTCAATAAACACTTTTCATTTCTGAACCTCTTCCTTAAGAGTCAAGTATTTTATATCCATGTGTTTAGCACCATTAGAATACTTGTCATTCTTGGAGAAGAAGACAGCGGTAGCATTGTCACAGAAAATTCTCAATTGCTTAGCAATGGAATCAATGACCCCAAGCTTTGAGATAAAATTCTTTAACCATAATCCATGATTTGTAGCCTCAAAGCATGCTATAAATTTAGCTTCCATGGTGGATATAGCAATAGCATCTTGCTTTGCACTCTTCTAGGAAATTGCTTCTTCAGCTAAGAGAAACAAGTAACCAATAGTTGATCTTCTGCTATCAATACATCCAGAAAAATCTGAATCTGAATAACCATTAACTTCTAGCTTATTAGATTTTCTATACGTGAGCATATGGTCTTTCGTTCCTTGCAAATACCGCATCACTTTCTTTGCAGCTTTCCAGTGATCCATTCCTGGGTTGCTTTGGTATCTGCCCCCAGCTAAGAGAAACAAGTAACCAAGAGTTGATCTTCTGCTATCAATACATCCAGCAAAATCTGAATCTGAATAACCATTAACTTCTAGCTTATTAGATTTCCTATACGTGAGCATATAGTCTTTCGTTCCTTGCAAATACCGCATCACTTTCTTTGCAGCTTTCCAGTGATCCATTCTTGGGTTGCTTTGGTATCTGCCTAACATCCCAATCGCAAAACTGATGTCTGGTCTGGTACAAGTTTGTGCATACATCAAACTTCCTACAACAAATGCATAAGGAATACTTTCCATCTGTGCACCCTCCAATTCATTTTGTGGGCATTGCATAAGGCTAAACTTATCCACTTTCTGAATTGGAGCAACACTCGATGAACATTTTCCCGTACCGAATCTCTCTAGAACTCTCTCAATATATGTTTTCTAAGACAAGCCCAACACTCCACGTGATCTATCTCGGAATATTTCAATTCCTATCACATAGGCCGCCTCACGAATATCTTTCATTTCAAAGTTCTTCGAGAGAAACTGCTTGGTCTCATATAATAGACCAAGATCACTACTAGCAAGCAAAATGTCATCAACATACAGAATTAGAAAGATAAACTTGCTCCCACTGACCTTCAGCTATGTACATCGATCAACTATGTTTGCTTTAAGACCAAAGGATACAATGATATTATCAAACTTAAGATACCATTATCGTGAAGCTTGTTTAAGTCTGTATATTGACTTCTTTAGTTTACAGACCATGTGTTCCTTTCCCTTTAATGTGAAGCCTTTAAGTTGATCCATGTAGACTTCTTCTTCTAAACTCCCATTCAAGAATGTTGTTTTCATATCCATTTGATGTAACTCTAAATCATAATGAGCTACTAATGCCATAATGATTCCAAAAGAGTCCTTCTTTGAAACTGGTGAGAAAGTCTCTTTGTAATCAACGCCTTCTTTCTGAGTCAAACCTTTGGCCACCAATCTGGCTTTATATCGTTCTATATTGCCATTAGACTCGCGTTTGCTCTTAAAAACCCACTTACACCCAATTCTCTTACAACCTTTAGGCAATTCAACGAGATCCCAGACTTCATTTTGGTCCATTGATTTTAACTCATCCATTTACTAGAACCAATACAGTTAACGGCTTGTGAAAATGAAACTGAATCTTTATTTATTCCTATATCAATGTCAGACTCTTGTAGATATACCACATAATCATCCGAAAATAGCACGGTTCCGTTCTCTTTGAGATCTCCTTAATGGTATTTCTTGTGGTTCTTCCACTACATTTTCATTTGTGATAATCTCATTCTAGAGCGGATGGTCATTAATTTGCTGTTCAACATTGTCTAACGGTTCAACATGTATAGGAACAACAACTTGCTTAGAAATTATATGTGTAGGAATCTGCACCCTAACTTTATTAATGACCAATTCTTTAGGTTTTTCACTCCCACTGATTTCACCACTTTCAATGAATCTGGCATTGCCGGTTTCAACAATTCTTGTACTATGATTAAGACAATAAAACCTATATCCTTTGGATTTTTTTGGGTAACCAATAAAGTAACCACTACTCGTTCTAAAATCCAACTTATTTTCATGCGAATTATAAATTCTTATTTCTGCTGGGCAACCCCAATCATGCAGATGCCTTAAACTAGGTTTCCTTCCTGTCCACAGTTAAAATGGTGTTTTGGGAACTGCCTTACTAGGAGCCCAGTTTAATAAATATACAGCAGTCCTAAGAGCATACAACCACAATGATATAGGCAAAGATGCATTACTTAACATACTCCTAACCATGTCCATAAGAGTCCGATTACGTCTTTCAACAACACCATTCTGCTGTGGCGTACCTAGCATAGTGTATTGGGCACATATGCCATGCTTTTCAAGGAGTTTTGCAAATAGACCAGGACATTGTCCTGATTCAACATATTTTCCATAAAATTCACCACCTCTATCCGACCTAACAATCTTCACCTTTTTATCTAATTGTCTCTCAACTTCAGTAATGAACACCAGAAGGGCATTCACTACTTCAGACTTTTCATTCAATAGATAAATATAGCCATAACGTGAAAAATCGTCTATAAAGGTGATAAAAAAAATTTCTCCACCAAAGGATGGATCATCAAAAGGTCCACATATGTCTGTATGAATTATTTCAAGAAGCTCTGAACTTCTTGTGGCTCATTTCTTAGTGTATTTGGTTTGTTTACCCTTAATACAATACACACACACACACACACCGAGATCAGAAAAATCTAGGTTCGGAAGAATCTCATTCTTTACTAATCTTTCTAACCTTTCTCTGGATATATGGCCCAGTCGTTTATGCCACAAGAATGAAGAATTTTCATTATTTAGGTTACGCTTAGTTTCAACATTATGATGCAAGGTCAAAAGTGTTTCAGCAAAATGATTATTGAGCTTTAAATTATACAGCTCACCTATTAGAATACTAGAATCAACAAAAGAGGTATTCTTATATAAACTGAAACATTCATTACCCAACTTTATAAAAAATCCATTACGGTCAAGCTTCGAAACTGAAACCAAATTTCTGGAACAACTAGGAACATAAAGTGTCTGAAATAAATCCAAACAATATCCAGTATCCAAAATTAAACGAAAGGTTCCAACAGCTTCAACCGGAGCTTTGACTCGATTCCCCATGAAAATGAAATTTTCATTTGGATTTAAAGTGTGGGTCGTAAGGAATCCCTGCATCGAATTAGAAATATGAGCCGTAACAGCAGAGTCAACCCACCAAGTATTATAAGGAACTTCAGTTAAATATGATTCGAAACTTACATAAGCCAAAGGCTCACCTTTCTTTTCGAACCATTCTTTGTGTTTCTGGCAATTCCTTTGATAATGCCCAGGCTTCCTACAGAAGTGACATAAATCACTTTTCTGTTCCTTATCATGAGCCTGAGTAGCATTAGCAGGTCCATTCACCTTAGGTGATCCTCTTCTCTTGCCCTTTCCAGGCTTTCTTCCAAGTTTTCTTTCAGCTCATTGACTTACTAAATGAACCAGAATGTTCTCCTTGCTGCTTAGGCTTTCCTTCCTCTTGAACGAGTTTAGTGGCCAATTCATCAACATTCCATTTGTCCTTAATAGCATTATAGTTGATTTGAAATAGCCCATACTGAGGAGGCAAGGAGTTCAAAATAAATTAAACAAGAAAGGAGTCATCCACATTCATTCCAAGAGTCTTTAGCTTTGCTACTATATTAGTCATTTCAAGGACATGCTCATGCATGATTCGCATACCATCAAATTTCTTGGTGGTAAGCTCAACCATTAATGTCCCAGCAAGAAACTTGTCAGCAGTCTTGAAACGAGTCTCAATATTTTTCAAGTATTCCTTAGTAGTTTCAGCTTGAGGAATGTCAATCTTTATGTTGCTCACTGTAGTCATTCGCATAAACATCATGCTCGATCTATTCAATCTCTCCCAGGCATTATAGAGAGATTTTTCCTCAGTGCTGCTTGTATTCGTAAGAGCAGCAGGTTTATCAGTTCAGAGTGCTAAATCAAGATCCAGGACACCAAGGTGAAACTGAACTTGCTCACTCCAATCTGAGAAATTTGTTCCATTAAGTGAGGGAATAGATGGAGCAAGTGAATGAAGAGAAACAGGCACTGACACTGCAATTCAATAGTACTCACAACATTAATGCTTTGAGTAATAAAAACACGTGTAATAACAATAAGTGTATTATCATATTCTCCTTTGGGTAGATACTACAACAATACAAACAATCATTGATGCATAATACCTTATTGATAATTGTACATCTCTAACAAGACAAGTTTCGTTATCTTTGGATATCCGAACAAATAAAAAAATGAAATATACAATTCTCACCACATTCATATCATCAATCATATGAGCAATTAGTCTACCTTTGGGTGACCCTTCAGAACTTACGACAAATGAAAAACATATTACTCATGTACAAACCTTTAAAACATAATAAGGTTTTGTTCGTTTATATGCATCATCCTACCATGAGTAATTGACTAATCATCATTTAATTTGAATACATGTGATCTTTCTAGTTTGACCACTTTGGTGACTAACAAATAATTTCGTACGACGAATTACAAATTAAATGAATGACGTTTATAATCGTAATGATCAGTCACAGGTATTCAAATTACTTTAACTAATTCCAACTAAAAGAATCACCCAGATTGCATCATAATTTCCATACCCAAATATGCAATTCGGCAAAAATTGTAATAAAACTAAGATTACAATTTCTTAATCCCAACATGCATAAGCGATATGTGCAAATAAAATATAAACTCGATACATGCAAATAAAATATAATCATATCTGCCTCAAAACAGCAGACATTGAACCCTTGTTAACCACCGATTCCGTTAAAGTTCATAATCGTACATGGAAAATCATGAGAGCTCTCAGGTAAGCTCTAATACCACATGTTAATCATAAAACAATTAAGCCATGATCATCAAACTTCATGATTTTCACATATAAATAAAATACGGAAATACATTAAACAACCAAGCGTACCTTGGTCCATGACAACGAACGCTATGTCATCCCAATCAGATTCCGTCGGCGGCGGAGGAAATAGGTGTTCTCTCTCTTGCCTCTATTTGCACGTGAAAATCCTAATCGTGTTTTTCAACTATCAGGTGCATATTAGATGGGTATATGCAATATATATAAGTGAGGCAGAGAGAGGACCCGTTTCCATTTAAAGCCCATAATCAATTACCACCCATCACCGTAATTCGGTAGGAAACATTTCTCATAATTTGACCAATAGGATTATTTATAAATAATAATATTCGTTAAACCCTACATATCATATGGACCGTGTCATGTGGACCTCTTTAGAATATTAAAATATTCTTACATGGGTTCGAGTCCTTGTGGAACAATTTTGCTATTTTTAAGTTTTACAAATTTATTAACTTAAAAAGTTGATAAGTTTTACACAAAAAACCATGCAACATATTTCGAACTGAAGATCTTTCAAGACAGGAAACACTCTTGTCTACTCAAATAATACTTATAATTTGGTGCTCTAATTTGTAGTATTTAAATTTTACAAATTGAATAAAAAAACAAAGAAAATACAATATTAAAAAAGATGAAGGACCTCCATCTAAATCTTGCACAAGACCCCTAAATTCTCAGGGTCGGCCCTGAACTCATGGACAAGGCCGGGTCCATAATTATTAGAAGAAAATAACCCTAAAAAGGAAAAAGGAAAGGAACAGTACAGTCATTGATATTCTATAAACATAAAGTGTGTAATGGGGGCCAACAAAATGATGGAGGTTGTATGTGCCCACATGGCCTAAAATAATAGCTCGTGTGCAACTTCTTAGTACTATAGTTTAGTGATATTTTTTTTTTATTTGTAAGTGAGAGGGTTCGATTCTCACCAAAGACGAATTTGAACCACATTATTATGGCTCACCCATTATGAATCTTGACCTACTCTCACAAATCATTACTGTAGATAATATCGTTTATTCAAAAATAAAAATAAAAATAAAAGACCCGTGTGCATAAAATGACACGTTTACTCAAAAATTAAACCATTCGGATGGAACTAGGTCATTGTAACACAAACTTAGATCTCCAACTTTTGCAATTGTGGTAGCATTTTTGCCATTTAGAACCGCCTGACTTCGATATACCTCCATGACAACACGGGCACAATTTAAAATGGTACCCTACACAGTTAGTTAAGTGTCTCATTGGTTTCGGGTTATGTGAATTCTATGAAAAGTTGAGGGGCACGAATGAAACAACTTCGAACTTTAAGAGGTTAAAATAAACTTTAAATTACAGTTTGCTCGTCAAGTTTGTCTTCAAGTACAACTTCATACAACATTTTTAAAACTTAACAAACTCAGATAAAAATTTACGATTTTATTGCAATGTCATACATCTGTTAATTTTCCCGTTAATATGTCTGTTGTCTGCCTATGTGGCATTACATGGCCCATTCTAGCACTTATCTGGACTACCCTATTGGACCGACGCGTCATTAAAAAGTGTCACATGGTTTGCCAACCACAAAAAGTAAAACATTTAAAAGAAAAACTTTCTTTTTTGCAAATCATTCAAATCTTAATTAAGGGTAAATTCCATTTTGCCTCAACCGGTTTGTGGTCGATTACAATCTCATACAACATCTTTAAATCATTTTAATATCATACACTTGTTATTTCATTTCAATGTGATGCAGCCATTAGTCAATTTGTCAAATTTGACGTTAAGTGATAATGTGGCAAATACAAGGCCCACATTTTTTTACTAACATGGATGCCAACCTTGCAACATGTGGATGAAAAAAGAATTAATTAATAAAAAATTGGGAAATTTTATTTGAACCCATTTAGCATCTTTCTACACCCAACTTAAATTTAAATTGTTCATTGTCTATTTTAACCTATTGTATAATTACTATTAAATACAAAATGAAATTAATAATAAAACTCAAATTTATCAATAAACACATTAAACCCTACCATAACTTTTTGTTTATCCTACGTTCATTTTGATTAAAACCCTAATAGGTCTTGTAGAGAAAAACAAGCTTTTTTTTATTCATGGATGGTGATTTTGAAGTTTTGAATCCTCCAACTAAGGTATGGCTTGCAAAAAGGTCCATGAGATCTAGGATTTCGACTCAACTTTTTCTGGATTTTGAAGAACTGGTTGATGCCTCGCTTGTCGTCTAGGTTTTCAACTCAGCTGAGATTGGATCTGGTGCTTTTGTTTTAATTTTTAATTTTTGTCCACATTGCACAAATATGGCATCTAGATCAGCAAACATGAAAAACCTACATTTGTCACGTTATCACTTAGCAATCACTTTAACGGATTGACTAACAGATGTATAACATTCTAAGTAAAACACACATTTGAATATAAAATTGAAATGTTTTAAAGATGCATTATGAGTTTGAAATTGAACACAAACATGAGGGTGCAAACTGTAATTTACCCGTTAATTCAATTACATTTGGGTCTCTTTTTTTGTAAAATTACCCAGAACAACCACCAATTAAACCAATGATCCAAAATCCACCGAGCTACCGAGACCTAGACCAATGGGTTCAACAATTATTAGACCTACCACCTTGAAAATATTGCGGAAGCAGTCGTTGTCACATATGTTGTTGTGTCTTCTACGTCTTCCTTATCATTATCCTCGTCCTCACTGACGACATCTTTTGCCTCACCTTCAACTCTTGCTTCTTGCCTTTTGACGTCTTCTCTTTCCAGATCCCCTCTCAACATCGTCCCGAAGTCTGTCAGGATCGACCTCGATGTCCAGGCGATGATGAACGTCGAAGTCAGAATCCCAATATGAAGTTTGATATATTCTACAATAATGGGTTTGAGATGAACAATATCCCTCGAGGACGAGAACAGCGTCATGTGGGGGCTGGGATCGAAACAGTTGAAGGGATTGGTGTAGAGCATCGCAACATGACAAATTTCAAAAGGGATGTGACAGTGATAACTGAGGAACAAAAGGGTGGATCAAGTGGTAGGGAGGTGGTTGGAGGCACAGTTGAATAGGAAAGAGATAAATAAGGTTATTTCGAGGGTGGGTTATTTGTGGGAAGGTGGGGCACATATTTAAAAAAAAAAAAAAACAACTCTTGGTTTTTCTTTTCATTTTTTATTTCTAAATTGGCAGAACATGTGGGCTCACCACACCACATATGCAGATAACAAATTTATTAATGAAAAAAATTAACAGATGTAATGACATGGATGGAGGCTGGTGGCAGCTTCTTCCTTCTCTCTCTAACTCTTCATTTCTTTCCCCTCTTACTTGGTTTCCCTTCCCTCATATATGCCTCTACCCTTGTCTCCTCCCATCCCCACCCGTTTTTGTTTTTTCTTTTCTTTCAAATTGAACAGCTTATCCTCTCCCATTTCCAGGTTTTCTCTCCCACCTCTGTACGAGCAGCTTTTTCCTTAGCGTTGAACCTTCTACCTAGAGCTTGAACCATGCTCTTCCAATCCTGATTTGGGGTTTGACTCGGTGTTTGGGTGAGGTTCCGTTGTTGCTTGTGTGCTTTGGTGGGTTGGATCTAACTCAGTTGGTTTGTTTCCATGATGTGTGACTCTTCTCCATGGTTTCTTGCGGCTGCGCTGCCATTTGTGACTAGATATGGTGAATTTTCGCCTTATAATGTCCGTATCTAGTGGCCTCGACACCTAGGATGGCTATCTTGTGTGAACGAAAATAGTAGCCTTACTACCTTGTGTAAACAAAGTTGACGACCCTGCCGCCTTGTGCAAATAGTGATGGTGGTGACGCCACCTTGATCAATTATGTTGGCTTTTCTACTGTATATGACCTGGTCTGACGGTGTACGAACTTGTGGAAGTGGTGGATGTCACTAGAGCGGTGAAGTTGCTGGTGGCTTTAGCAAGGGTTTCTGCTAGAGTTATGCCCTGAAAGTCAATTTTGTAATATTAGATATTATGTAACTACTCCATATTAATTAATTAATAAAAAGGGCAATGTTTAATGCATTCATGAGTTTGGCTTTATATTGCAAAATAATATACTATGGATGAGTCCATACAATTTGGGGAACGAAAGTAATGTCCTAAACGAGGTTAAAGCAAGGATACTTGTATTCCATTGTTACTTAATCCTTAAACAAAGTTCATAGCTGTTTGGAAAGTCAACTGGGCATTGACTATTTAGAATGACCGGTGTATATCGCACTAAAGTTAACACTATCTCATGCTATATATATGTGTTAGAAACTTGGTGGATGTACAAGTGCTTGCCTATTGGACAAGTTCACTGAACACTGATCGTTTAAGAAGCTTAATGTATGGATGCTTACCACATGTTTATTGTGGAGCCAAAAATAATCACAAGGCGACACGTGGATATTTTAGTAGAAAAGGACCAAACTACCCCTGAGGTATACCGGGATTTCTACACGCGAGCAGCAGACAATCGTCCTTTAACAAAGTCAAAAATGCTCCAAAGAGAGGTAACCAATTCAAAATCTATCTTATCAAATCTCTTTTTGCAAGGTAACCTCCAAAATAGTGTTAATTGGTTAATTAATGGATTAATTACCCAATTAATCCATTAATTACCAATTAAATTATACAAATTAACCCCAAAAACTATCAAAAGGCCGGCCACCATTCCCATCCTCACCTTTCCCATTTACTCTATTTTATTACCCAAATTAAAATAGACATTTATTTTTATAACCACCCACTTATGCCTTTCATATTTAATTAGCCAATAAATTGGCTAATTAAATCAAAAATTGAACCCAAAGAACCCTTGAGTGGCCGACCATCTCTTCTCAAAATTGGGCAAAGCCTAACCCTATAAATAGGCACCCATTCTCACCAAAAAGTGATTCCAACACTCTTGCAAAAATCCCAAAATTCTCTAAACACTTTTTCTCTAAATTCTAACTTTGGCATCGGAGGTTCTTCGGCCAAAGCCCCTCCTCATTCATCGTGGGCGCATGAGGCTCTTGGCCTTGACCTAAGGTGTTAATTGTTTTGTAGGTGCAATTTTGTCCAAGATCAAGGAGGAAGAAATTTGCATCCACAAATTGGTGCTTTCATTGAGAGTTGAGATTCACACTCGTAGAAAACTCTCGCGCAAAAAGGTTTTTTCTCTATTTTCTCTGTTTTCTATTCCACTTGTATTTTTCGTACGTTCCTGTTATTGGAATTTTTTATTTGCAAAGATTCTTTGATAAAACGTGAAAGAGAACTACAATGGCTAGAAATTTAGAAAATTCCACAAGTGAAAATTCCAATATTCAAGAAATTGGACGGCGGCGATCCACGAGACTAAATGTGATCTTAAGGGGAGCGGCACCACCACCACAAGGCTCCACAATGGCAACCACCGCGGTGGCCACCACAGCAATCACCCATGGCGAGGTCCATGGCTCCACCACCACGGCCCGAGCCATGTCACTCCATGCCCAACGCGAGCCCAATGCATTGCCAAGCCGAGCCCAAGCCTTGCATTCGCGAGCATCACGCGCTTAGCAGCCTGCTCTAGCGGCCCAGCCCACTCTCGTGGCCCAACCTACTCCGGCCGAGCAGCCCACTCCCGTGGCCCAGCTTGCTCCCACCGAGCAGCCCACTCCTGTGGCCCAACTTGCTCATGTCGAACAGCCCACTCCCGTGGCCCAACCTGCTCCCTCGACCCATCCTGCTCCTGTGGCCTTCCAAGCAGCCCAAATCGGCCCAAGATTATCTCAACCATCCGGACCAACCATCAAGCCAGAGGTATTTTCACCACACTTCACCACGGATTTGACATTTCCCAATTCAAATCTCGCGCCCGGAGCCTACCGCACTTCCATTGCTCAAGGAAGCACATTCCTTCCAAGCTCTTCCAATCCAAATAGTGAACAACACTTGTCTCAACAAGTCATAGAGTTGACAAGCACCCTTGCACAATAGACGACCTTGGTGAATCAACTTTTAAAACGCACCGAGATCCAACGTGCCCCGGACGAGGTGTCCCGAAGTAGGACAAGGGTAAATGAACCTCTCCACCAACGTCCCGGCAAGCAGCCTATCAACCAGCCACGATCCGAGCGTTCTGGCAGTTTACGCTCCAGCCTGGGTCCTTGGGATAGCGTATACTCTCGTCTTAGCACGCGGAGGAGCGTGTATTCCCGATCAAGCCCATGGACGAGCATACGTTCACGGTTGAGGTCACACTCTGATTATCAAAATGGACAACCTTCCAGGCAAAGTGTTCATTCACAACTAGGCTCGCAAGGAGTATTCTCCACCTCACATTGGAGTAGGCAGCACGGCAGACGGAGAGAAGAAGTCACTCAATCCAACTCAAGTTCAACCGGCAGCCTGCGAGAAGCTCGTTCGCCTGCCAGGAACATGCCACATACACTGCAGCCGAGACATAGACAAGTCGAGCATAAGGAAGAACGGCCCAAACCCATAGGTCATGACCAGGGGCAGCCGAAAGTTCCACTGCCCCAACAAAGGCAAATTCAAGAAGAAGTCGAGAAGCTCCTAACTGAATGATTGCGTAATTTCCAACGTAATGAGGCTACTGACGATGCGCTTCGACGAAACATGACCAACATAAGCATGTCATCATTCATAAATGAGATCGACCAGACAGATCTACCTCGCGAGTTCACTATGCCTTACTTCACTCCGTACAAGGGAGACAAAGACCCGGGTCGACATCTCAAGCATTACCGCAGTACCATGATCCTCTACAGGAACAATGATGCGCTTATGTGCAAAAATTTTGCCACAACTCTACAAGGCGAGGCGCAAGACTGGTTTCACACTTTACTGCCGCAGTCGATCCAAAGTTTCAACGAACTTTCCTTTGTTTTTATTAAGGAGTATTCGTCTAACCACTCAATCAAAAGGACATTAGACCATCTCTTCAGCATCATAAAAGACCTTTGGGAGACGATTCGCGACTATGTCAAGAGGTTCAAAGAGGAGAAGGCCAAGATTGTTGGCTGCAACGAAGACATAGCAATGGCAGCATTCAGAAATGGGCTTCCCACTGAACATCCTTTATTCGAAAAACTGATCATGGGAGAAGAACTGACCCTAGCAGCTTCGTATGCTTTGGCGGAAAAACACGCACTATGGGACGAGGCCAAGCAGTCTAACAAAAACGAGTCGGAAAAGAAGCACATGGAATGTTCCCCGACCAGAGAAGACTCAACGCCTGAAACATTCACCAAGTTCACAGTTCCAATCGGCCAAATCCTCCACATGCTCAAGAACGAACCTTGGTTCGAACTGCCGCCACCCATGAAAGGCGACCTTACCAGGCTGGATCATACAAAGCATTGCGCATTATATCAATGACCGGGCCACACCACCAACAGCTGCCTGAAGTGGAAGCAGTACCTTAAAAAGCTGACACATGAAGGCCGTTGCGACGAGTATCTTGACAGGTCAACGAAACGGCCTACACAAGCAGGGGAAACCTCCATCACCCCCTAAACCTCGTTTGGGTTTGTCCAAATAAATTCGAAGTCTCAAGCAGTTCGACGAACAAGGCTTCTCAAGCCGAAGATTATCCAGTTTGTTATGTAGTTTATACCTTCCAACACAGTTGATTTATTTTCTTTATTCTCAATGAAGATTCAAGAAGTTATTCAGAAGCTTGGCTCAACTGCTGTCCACAACAATTGCTCAAAACCGTTAATGGGTAAGCTCTCCCGTGTGAGAGGGTAAACCAATTCTCTGACACCCATATGGGTAAGCTCTCCAGTATGAGAGGATAAACTAATTGCTCTCCAGTGCGAGAGGGTAAACCAATTCCCCGACACCCATATAGGTAAGCTCTCCAGTGCGAGAGGATAAACTAATTGCTCTCTAGTGCGAGAGGGTAAACTAATTCCCCGACACCCAAAAATGTCTGCTCTCCAGTGCGAGAGGTTAAACTAATTGCTCTCCAGTGCGAGAGGGTAAACCAATTCCCCGACACCCAAAAGGGTCTGCTCTCCAGTGCGAGAGGATAAACTAATTGCTCTCCAGTGCGAGAGGGTAAACCAATTCCTCGACACCCAAAAGGGTCTGCTCTCTAGTGCGAGAGGTTAAACTAATTGCTCTCCAGTACGAGAGGGTAAACCAATTCCCCGACACCCAAAAGGGTCTGCTCTCCAGTGCGAGAGGTTAAACTAATTGCTCTCCAGTGCGAGAAGGTAAACTAATTGCTTTCGAATGCGAGAGGGTAAACTAATTTCCCGACACCCATCTGGGTAAGCTCTCAAGTGCGAGAAGGCCACATAGCTCAAAAGGTCGAATGCTTGAAGATCAACTAGGCAGTAAATGGTCAAGGGGCAACATCTACTTTTGCATTTAACTGTTCGCTTATCTGATACTTCATCTTCAGCAGCTTCAATCTTGGCATCTCTATCCTTAACTGCTCCATCTATGGTAGCTAAGAAACCAAACTCAAGCAGTTCATTTTTGGCAAGCAACCTAGACGTGGCAGCTAAACCGTTGTCCATGCCACGCCACTTCCTCGGCCCATGCCGAACCAATCTTTGGCTTCAATCAAGCAGAGCTGCTTAAGCAATGGCCCCTGCCACATCACCTCCTTGGCCCATGCCAGGCCGACTCCTAGTCCCTACCAGCCGACGTGCCGCACTACCCCGACGACTGCTCCGTGGCAGGACCACCTACCCCGTGGTGCACCACCTAAGAAGAAGACAAGAAAAAATTAAGTTTTTATTACATTGATGCGGCACGAAGAAGACAAAGAAAGCAACGAAAGACGGTCCTTTGCACGGACAAGATATAGAAGATTGCTAGAGGAGGGGGAACAAATATCCTCTAAGCTTTCTCTCTCTTGTAGGGTAGAATAAATCGCTCTCCAAAGTTGATTTAACAACCCACTTAAGGTGGACTTAAATAGGCTTTGAGAGAAATTTATTTCCCTTTCCTAGAAGGATCTAATTTCACATTAAAGAGGGAATCTACATCAAAATAGGAAGTAGTCCTAAGTTTCCTAGAGCAAGAAGATCTCTACACCTGCTGCCCTTTCCTACGAGCAGCCCAGCAAGTGTGGGGGCATTTGTGGAGCCAAAAATAATCACAAGGCGACACATGGATATTTTAGCAAAAAATGACCAAACTACCCTTGAGGTATACCGGGATTTCTACACGCGAGCAGCAGACAATCGTCCTTTAACAAAGTCAAAAATGCTCCAAAGAGAGGTAACCAATTCAAAATCTATCTTATCAAATCTCTTTTTGTAAGGTAACCTCCAAAATAGTGTTAATTGGTTAATTAATGGATTAATTACCCAATTAATCCATTAATTACCAATTAAATTATACAAATTAACCCCAAAAACTATTCAAAGGGCTAGCCACCATTCCCATCCTCACCTTTCCCATTTACTCTATTTTATTACCCAAATTAAAATAGACATTTATTTTTATAACCACCCATTTATGCCTTTCATATTTAATTAGCCAATAAATTGGCTAATTAAATCAAAAATTGAACCCAAAGAACCAACCCTTGAGTGGCCGGCCATCTCTTCTCAAAATTGGGCAAAGCCTAACCCTATAAATAGGCACCCATTCTCACCAAAAAGTGATTCCAACACTCTTGCAAAAAAATCCCAAAATTCTCTAAACACTTTTTCTCTAAATTCTAACTTTGGCATCGGAGGTTCTTCGGCCAAAGCTCCCCCCCCCCCCCCCCAAATTCATCGTGGGCGCGTGAGGCTCTTGGCCTTGACCTAAGGTGTTAATTGTTTTGTAGGTGCAATTTTGTCCAAGATCAAGGAGGAAGAAATTTGCATCCACATTTATCGTTTCAATGTTTTTGGTTGTAGTATGCAAGTAATTCTCAAACTTGCTTCTAGTGACAATGAAATGCTTCCCTAGGAGCTGATTGAGTGTTTCCCAGGGCATTGATGGAGCGTTTCCCTGGGAGTTGGTGAAGTGGTTCCTTGGGCACTGGCGAGTGTCTCCCTAGGTGTTGACAAGTGTTTCCTTAGGTGCTAATGAGGTGTTTTCCCTCGCTGGTTCTGGTGGCTTTTAGGAGTATTTGTTAAACTAACGAATAATAGGAGTTAAAACAAATAGACTTGGCATGATTTGTTTTGGTGTAGTTAAGTTGTGATTTAGGAAAAGGGTTCGTAAGAGATCGTGTAGTGGTTAGACTTATAGTTATGGTGGCTGGTTGAGGCTTCTAAGGTAGAAGATGAGTTGTGAAAGGCGAAAGCTTAGAGCTGGAGTCTATAGCTTACTAGAAGGTTTGCAGTAATCAAGAAGGGGTTGTTGCAGTAGAAAGAAGGGTTTCCTACAGTATGGTGAATCTTTCTTCCTAAGCATGAGCTTGAAGGGGCATGTTAGAAGGGAATTGGTCTATAGATTTGGTATCTTTCTTCCCATTTTTTATTGTGTGTCTCTCCTAACTATAATTGAACAGGTATCCTTATATCTCTAATCTTGGCTTTAAATTTATAATAGGTGATGGTTATATTTAATTATGTTGAATAAAAGGATGTGCCGGAAACAACTTGTCTTCAGTGGGTAAAACCAAGAACCTAGGTTGCCTTATGTCCAACGACCAAAATGAGGCGCTATAAATAGCTTATTTCCAGCAGGTAAATGGATGTAAAGATCAAAGATGCTAAATACACTTTTGGCATGAAATCATTAAGAATCTTTCTCTAATGGTGAAAGCTAAGAGTTCATTTTGTGCTTACTTTTCCATTGAACTAAAATGGTGAAATGGCCTAGTGCAGGGATTCGTTCATGGGAAGATAGGTTTTGGTGCAGGGACAAGGTGGAATACATTGGTTAGGGAAAATGTGACGTACTTTGGTGAGAGAAATGGTGAAATACTATGGGAAGATAAGTTGTTGTGGAGTTGGGCTAATGTCAATGCACAACCAAAATAATGTGCAGAGAAATACCTCATTTGCTTACCCAACATAGAATCACTCTAAGTTGGGCTTGGACTTTGGTACTCTCAAGTAGGCCAAAGTCTCTAATATCGAAGAGTTTTCCATGGGCCTTGTGGACCTTTGTAAACTTCCACACCTCAACCCTCAAGCAAGCCCTATTAAACCAGATGTCTTGAGTCCATGTGAGCTTCGTAAGTGTTGGGTTTAAAAAAATGTGCTTGGCGTGGCATGATAATTAAATAAAACCTTACTTAGCATATAAGATAAATAGGATTTAGCATGAAATTGTGTGTACCTTATAGGATTTTGGACCTTCAATCATGGTGGGCCTTGCGAGACATTTTTGGGCCCCAACAGGTACTAAGTTAGATAAAATATTGGCTAATCTTCTTGCAAACCCTGGATTTAGACCTCGAATGGTTGTCTACTTTTTTTTTGGACCTTTTACCCTTTTAAATTTTGTATATCCCCCTCCCGACAATTCGTAGCTTCGCCATTAGCAGCTTATGTGGCTTTTCAAAGAGGAATCACTTCAACCCACTTTGTGAAGAATTAAGTGGCTACGAGAATCCATATATGGCCGTCGAAAGTGGGTTAATTGTCCTAATTAAATCCAACCCCCAAGTGTGGAATGACCATGGAGTACGCATATCTTGAAGCAATGTCAGAGGCTTGTGAATCAGATCTCCATGGATTTAGCATGTGTATCATTTCTTGATTGTGTTGTGCGTATCTTTTTTCATTGTAGAAAAATAGTATCCCAAGTTTAATAGTTGTCTATGTAGTTTCTTTCTTTCTTAATGTTCTCCACATTCTCCAGCATGTACTTCCTACATCACTGTTGTGTTCCTTTCAAGTGCAAATATAAGGATAATATAATGGCACAAGTAATAGTGTAGAACCACATAGACTGATTAAGCCTCTACAAATTACTAGCTTTATGTGACAAGTTGAATTTGATTTTTGAATTGAAAGCTAAAATAACTTAAAAATACAAGAAAGATAAAGATAAATGAAAGGTTGATTCAGAAACAATGGGAATGGAACTATGAATATCGATTTCACCAGTACAAGCCAATTTCATGAAAATTGAAGTCAAAACGTATTCAGCTCTTCAATCTGCAACGAGGGTTCATTTTACTTATTTATGATCATCCATTTGATGTGTGGTTGTGATCAAGTACTCATAATCTGCAACCTAGTTGTGATGTTCAACTTAAATTACCAATTAAGAATCCATTAAGAACAAGAAAACTTCAAAGAACCAAAGAAATCACATGGCAGGATGTTTGCATAGCAGTTTCTTCATTCGTTCACATGTCCACCAAGATTAAGTATAATGTGTATTATAACCTTGATCAAATAATCTCTGAGAAACCCTAATGGTGATCAAACATTAAGATTAAAAAACAAATTAAGCTATAAAATCAGTGAATGAAACAAGAAAACGGATTAATGAACTGAATGCTTTAACTTAATAACATAGAATAGTTTTGCAAGGCTACATCAAAATCCCCAGCTATGAACTTAATTACACAACATGATCACATAATATATAGATATGAAAAACAACATGAGTGAAATTCAATCCATAGAAGAAACCCCCTGAAGTAATTCTGATATGGAACTCCTTCAAGAACGGCACGGTTGCATGGTTTCTTTGATGGCAGCGGATGGTGAATGAAAAAAGGATTTGTTTCTAGAAGAAAGGCCAAAGAAAGAAAAGAGAAAGAGCTATGGGTATCCCCAAGGGCGGATTATGTAAAAGTGGCTAAAAAGCTAGGTTTTATAAGGTAAAAAAGGTTGTTATAGAATGCCAAGACATCCCAGTAATGGAGCATTTATTTAAGACATTTTTCCTATTATTTGTCTCTTAAAGAATTATATTCATCACTATCTTCAGTTTCCATTTTTGATTTTCTCTCTACATTAGAATCATTATTCAATTCTCCACTTTCAGCATCATTTTGCTATATTTGCCCTTAAATGGACTCTAAAATACAATTAACTGCACATTAACACAAAATAGGGGAAAACTCAACCAGTTTAACTCAAAAATATCACAAAGAGATTAGGAATGGATGGTATAGATGTATGAAACATATGAGTTATCAATCACTTGAAAAGACTCGGATGGTCCCAAACATAACGGTTCTCCATTAAATCCCTTACAATAGAATGTTGATTCTCCACAAAATAACTTTTTATTGTTCCAATTAGCTTGCGACCATCTTTGGCAATGATTCATCAATGAAAAAGGCTAGGTAACGAGTATTCAAATCATCTAAGATCGAGATCGTGAATGCTTCTTCAATAGAAAGTGTCTTGGCATACCCTGGCTAGTTAGCTTGAACATCTGCAGCTTGCTTCTTCATCTCTAGTCAATAGTAACCCTTCCTATGCAAATGCCAGTAAAGAGTGACCACTTGATTAACACCACATGTAACTTCATGGATTTCCTGCAGCCATATCTGAACTTCTATGCATCGACTTAACATTTCACTAGGTATACACCTATACAATATTTCGGGAACATTAACATTACTCCTTTAGATGCTTGACACTGACTCTCCTGGTTGGCATAGACATCTCTTTCATGATGGCTTCTCTCCAGTCGTCATCTTCCAGCAGCTCCTTGAAAATGTGCGTCAACCGCTGGAATTTATCTTCTAATTAGAATGATGTTAGGCTACCTTTTTCTTCCACCAAAGAGGAATGAAATTGGGAGTTTCATAATTCTTAGGATATGGCAGGTTGAGCAAGTTAACTGGATATAGCGGTTGTGGAACATACTTCCAGTCTTCGGAGCTTCGGTGTAACTCATTTTTCAGTAGGACAATGACATCCTGGGTTATAAAGGGTGGTCCTTTATAGCAAGTTGACTGATTATTCTTAGGATATAGCAAGTTGACTGATTATTCTCCTTCATCATTGTTCACAGCCTTTCTCACTTATCTTTTTGCTTAGCTTTGGGATTGAGTTCCTCCACTTCTTCATTGCTACAACTATTTCTTTTTGGGGCTCTCCCAAAGCCTAGATAACAGCTACAATATCTTGCAAGGTATACTCCTCCACATTTTCTTAACTTTCCCATTGATGTTCTCCACATTAAGATTCATTCAGCTTGGAAGCCGTTTCTCTTGCCTTTTCTAAGACATTGCCACTTCTAATGGTGTTCCATTTAAACCTTCTTAAAAGTGAAATATGGAGATTCCTATGGGATTTCTAATGACTAGCATGCATATACAATTCAAAATTGATATATATATAAGTAACGAAAGCATATTATCAAAGCCATATTATGCAAATCTCCTTCAAGCAACATAAGTTCATAGTTGATGCATCAATGAATCATAATCAAAACAATGAGAGATATTTATGCGTTATACCTTTGGACCTAGCTTTGAATCCAATGAGTGACCACCTCCAAGACCTCTCCTCTTGGAACTCATTCTTCTTTGCTTCCCACGTTGCTTGCTTCAGCTTGTTGAACTTGGAACTCCTTTGATTTTCCTTTAGTCTCCAGGATTGAAGACTTCTAAAGATCCACATTCACTAGTGTACTGAGATGGATGAAGGAATAACCAAAGAGAGAAGAGAACGCTAACACCCTTCTCTCTATGTTGGCCAGCCTAAGTGTGAGGGAAGAAAGAGTACTTTGTTTTCTCTTGAGGCAAGATGCTCACAAAAAAACCCTAGGGAACTTTTTCCCCTCAACATCCTTTATGTACAGAAAGATAAGTGAGTCAACTAAGTAGATTCCAAACACTTAGAGTGTACTATATACTTCTATTGAGTAGAATGTAAGCTTTTTTCGTATCCACTAGTGTAACTATTTTAAATTGATGATTGGGGTCATTCATTGTATTCTTCTAGGGTTGAGGAGTGTATTTGTAAAAAATCAAAATCAAGGCTAAAACGACCGGTAGATCATCTTTTCGTTTCTAACAGTCGAAGGATTTCATCCCGTTAATTAATCTTTGAATGTTTGTTTTTTGGAGATTTTTGGCGTATCAGATCTTCAAGTATATACAAACAAGTTTTACGGTTGGATCGTGCAAACTAGTTTTGTAGAATGCGTGTCCCGTCAAAACAATAGATTCCAAAACACTTAGAGTTTATTCTATGCTTCCATTAAGTAGAACCTACGGCACTAATGTAAATATTTTCAACTGATGATTGGGTTCATTTGTTGTATTCTCCTAGAGTCGATAAGTGTATTTGTAAAAAAAAAAATCATCAAAATCAAAGCTAAAAAGAATTAATTGTGATTTTTCTTTCAAACCGTCGAAGGATTTCGTCTTGTTACCTCATCTCTGAATGGTTGTTTTGGTGATTTTTGGCGTATTAGATCTCGAAGTATATACAAAAAAGTTTGACAGTTAGATCATGGAAACTAATTTTGTAGAATGCGAAAATCATCAAAGGAATTTAATATGCCAACCCTGCCACTCACTTTGCTCAAAGGATATACCACTTATGCAACAAAACAAAATCCTAAACCATAAAACTTAATTAAGCCTTTGTGCGGTGAAGCCTTTTATGGTTCGTCAAGCAAGATTTCACACACTACGCGACTTTTTTTCCCTTTGCGCCAAACGTTTGCCAAACCAAAGTTTTCTTGCCCACCCAACAGCCTCTATTGCACAAAGTCTTTGACAAAACCCTAAATGTTGACCAGTTTTGTCAGACCGACTCAAATTTTGCGTCAGGTAAAATCATTTCACTCGATGACTTTTGATGTGTCGAAAAAAAAAAATTGTAGAACGAATTGTAATTTTTGGTAGTGATTTGTCGTGATAGCAAAAATTATTGTCCTAATCATGCCGCCCTACACAAATACTTCCAAACATTGTCTAACATTATGTCCATTGTCCAATCTTTGATTACAATCAATATTTTACACCAATTTATATTAAGAGAGAGAATTTAGAAAAACAAATATTGAACGTTTAAAAGATTCAGTTTTATGCCACTTAATACTATGGTCTAATGGTATTCCTCTTCACTTATAAGTGAGAGGTCGTAGGTTCGATTCTTGCCAAAAATGAAGTTCAACCACATTATTTTGGCAAGCCCCTTGTCAAGCTTAGCTTCATTTCAATTATTACTTAAAATTTAGACATAGAGAATGAAAATATAGAGCTAGGGGAGATGCATGTTAGTCGTAGGTTTATATTTAATCTAAGAATTTGGCAAATAAGTTAAGCTCTAAAAGCTCCACCAATTTCTGGTAGGCTTTTGATACGCACTTAAGCCTAAACTCTCTATTTTCATAGAAATTGACTACAATTTTGTCAAGACTGAAGACAATGGATTTTTGCTATCACAAATTGGTGCTTTCATTGAGAACCCGATTTTATTTTCAAAAAGGCTCTCCAATTACTTTCGGGATTTTCCATTACGTAAAATTTCTCACACGTTCCTTGTCACGCCCCGATCTCGAGATACGCCTGAAATCGACACATGACGGTAAACTGTAAGGGGATGCTAGGGAATACAAACTGCAATACTGAACTGAAAATAACAATAATCACATCTTTTTAAGGAAAAGTATAGGGATAACCTAACACTCCAAATTCTCTTAACTCTGTTTGCTACCCCAAAGCTCCTCGTATCTACTAAAACTTGCACAATCGCCCCTACACCATAGGAATGGTGCACCGGGCAAACAACAACCTGGATAAGCCGCGAAGCTCGTGTGAGTGACAATAATTCTACGTATGTGATACTAATAAAAACCAACCATCGATTCGGTTTATAAACGTCAAATATAAAATCATATTTTATGAAGTCATAATCAAGTCACTAAAAATCCCAAAGAGTCACCCAAACATCCAACGACTCGTCTGAAACAAGTCACAAAAGCTCACAACCATAAACTCATACAACACAATGAAAAGTAGGGCTAAAGCGACACAATTCAGCCAAAGCCTACATCTTTGAAGCTATCTTAATCCAAAGAATCAACAAAGCAATTAATCGGGTTCCAGACCTCTCAACGGAACCATAATACCAAATAGGATTCCGGACCACTCAATGAAATCTAACCAAGATACGATTCCGGACCACTCAATGGAATCGCGGAGTAGAAAGGATTTCGGACCTCTCAACGGAACCCGAGTGGATACGATTCTGGACCTCTTAACAGAATTATGGAGTACAATGGATATCAGACCACTCAACAAAATCCAAGCTGGATACGATTCCGAACCACTTAACGAAATCACAGAGAATGAGATATTCCAGACCATTCAACGGAATCCAAACAAAGCAAGGAACCGGACCACTCAACGGAACCCCAGCAGAAGCCCAATTCCGGATCACTCAACGAAACTGAGCAGAAGGCCAACAACCATAATGTACAATAGCTCAAAGAAACGAGACAAGGCATAAGTTACTTAATTTACAAAAGCTCAACAAAGCTCAACAAGGCACAAATACTAAATTTAGAACGAATAACGAAGCGGGAAATGAAGCAATATTGAAGCAACAAATCCCATCACAATGGGTTAACGGTCCACTACTATCCCTCACATTTCATCACAACATGTCAATCATACAAATTAAACCATATTTCAAATATACACGTCAAATCTCATTTCATAAACATAAATCGATGACTAAGTATTAAAAATAACAATTCAATAGAAAACATATTTATAAAACCAAGTCATATCCACACAGGATAACAATTACAAAAATAGGGTAATCACCAATATCACATATATTAAAGTCACTCACTTAGAGTCCGCGCTACAACTCCCTAGCACGAATATAGAGGCATCACGAACACTTGTCGCTAGAATAAATATCAAATCACGTCTCAAAATTTTATCGATAAAACATGTAATCGTAGCTTGTACACATCATCGAAGACATTCTAGAATGATTTGAAACCAGTTGACCCAAAGTCAACCGTCGGTCAAAGGTCAAACGTTAGGTCCACAACCCTAGCAATTCAATTCGGAAAATCCGCACATCAAATTTTGGATCCGTAACTTCTTAAAGTCCTCATTATGCTTCTTGAACAACATACTAAAATTTCATCGCGATCCGACGATCAGATCTTCGCCAATCACAAATTCAAATGGCGGTCAATTAGCCGATCAACTATGAAACTACATTAAAACATTAAAATTTCACAAAACGGATGTCAAAAATGGATTAGGGACGTCGAAAAATATTCAAATAGGTACCGGGCCAAAACCTGAAAAAAAAAGTCAACAAAAGTCAACGTTCAAAGTCAAGGGTCAAACATGGAATATTCTAGAAATATTCAAGAGAACATTCCCTCTTCTTCAACCTCTCCTCCAGTCGCCGGAGCCACCACCGGCCGCAGGGAAACTTGCCAGATTCTGCAGATTTTGCAGATTTTCTGGGCAATCTTTAGAACTCCATATCTTCTTTATTTCTTTGCCAAATTTGACACATAATATACCAAATCGAAGCTAGAGAAGAGTATAACAAGATTGCACCTATTTGGAATCCAAATGGTGGCCGGAGGTGATCGGATAATGACCCGAAAGGTGACTGTCCGCTGGAAAACTGGTAACTCGCTGGAATTTCTGGGCAACCTTTTGCGATGGCTAACTCGCCATGGTTTGGCTCGAAAATGGTCTGGAATGTCACGGATTCGCTGAAAACTGTTTTGAGTTCAAAATATGGCTGGAAGCTGCTTGAATCTCGCCTAGAAGTCACGGCCTCCAAACATGTTCTTCGAACTCATGTTTGGGGTTCGTTTTCAATGAAACAAAATCACAACTGAGTTTATGATGGTGAGGACATGCAAATAATGGTGGTTTTGGTGTTCAACAAGCCAAATTATTTTGGTGGTAGTGGTGGTTTGTTTCACGGGACGAAAGGAAGTGCCGAGAGAGAGTTAGAGAGTTCTAGAGAGAAAGAAAGAACATGAGAGAAAAGGGAGGAGACAGAGAGTTCCAAAAAAGTGGGGGTGGCCCCACGTGGCACACCCAATTGCATCATGTGTTCCAAATATCAATTTACCAAAATGCCCTCGAAGTTCAAAACCTCATAAAATCTTCGTTATAATTCTGAATCACATTCCGTTTACGCCCAGGCGTTCGTATCGACGAGTACTATCCAAATATATAAAGACAAGTGGAACAATATGTAGGGACCAAATACGAACTCGAAAATTTCGTTTAATCCACTAGGGCGTTTTCATCTTTTTACTTATCGAAAAAAAAATTATACGCTGCAAATACAACACGTCGAAACTATGAATAATAATACAAAATACGTAATACGTAATTTTAAATAGTGAAATCCTGGGACGGGATTTCACATTGCTACTCATAGATTTTTTTTTTAAGTTCTTTGAATAACCTTGAGGAAAGGATACGATGGTGGAAAATTCTGAAACCACGACTAACAGAACGCCCTACGTTTATAGATACAGAGATGAAGATAAAGACCAAGACGTGACCATGCACCGCCGTTCCTCATGGCTCAACACGATGATAGGAGAAGCCTCGCTGCCGTAAGCCATCACTGTAGCCTCTGCACCCCAACAAACAATAAGAACTGGCACAGCAACAATGGCCTAAGCCGAAACCCAAGCGTAGAATGACACAATAGCAGCACATAGGGCCAACCAGATGCGACAGTGAGCAACTACAGCACAGCGCTGGTGCCTAAGCTTTTCTGAAAGCCCAACCCGCGAACCTTGACATAAAAGCCTAGTCTGAAATTGCAGTAAGGGTAGGGCAGTAGGCTTAAGCTCACCCTGCGCAACCCTAACACGCTGATGTGGTAGAAACTAACAAACAAATTAAACCCTTTATATATTATGCAATCGTAGTACGAGTAAGTAAGGATCATTTCATTCCGGGGATTATAAGGGATGCTATTCAACACAAATTAAACTTATAAAACTGAAAACTAAGTTAAACTAACATCAAAACAATGACTGGGGGGATTTTGGACGAATTTAATAAAAACAAAAGTAAATGGCAGAAAATAAATTAAGTTATGAATGAAATATGGATGAAAGGATAGCTAAAGGATTCTTCTCCACACATGAAACATATGCATACAAATCGATTTCCAGTTATTCTTCCTATAAACCATGAATGACAATGCCTCAAATTAACTATGAACAACACTAATTAACTCTCAGATTTTCCTAAGTTCATTGAATTGGACTCAGCGATGCAACCAAATTATTCTTCTCTAGTTTCCTAACTATGAAAAGCATGATAGAGATACATCTTGAAGATCATTATGTTCTGTGAAAATCATAAGCATTGACAAAGCATTCATAACTATGAAAAGCATGATACTTCTGCCAAGAATTTACTTAACTCAATCATGACTAGTGACTTTTACTACTTACAAATATAAGTTCATAACGATTAGGTGAAATTCCCTTATACTCTATCATAAAATCCATGCATGCAAACTAAGTGTGCACCCTCAATAAACATACAAGAACAAGTTCTCTATAAAGCAAATAAGTAAATCACATTCATGTTTATGAAACAATAACTTGATGTAATCAATTTATATAAATCATATGATCATGGCTTCAAATTCACCTCTAGCTAAAAAGAAACTTAGTTACACATGTTCATCATAACTAAAAAGCAATCTAAAATAAACATTGAAACTTAAAACAAAGAGAGAAAGAACTCTGAAAACTCCAACAACTTCAATGGACGAATGGTAGGCGCGACACAATCTAAAACGTGCAGGAATTTCACATATATAGGGAGGGAACGGCTAAATCCAAGGAGAAAAAGGTTTTGGCATTTTGAATTATTTTAGGACTCTAAGAATTAGGTAGAGAGTGTTAAAATGTGATTAGGATTCCTCCTTACAGCTGGAGATAAGATAAGATAAGGTTGGATAAGATAGGATAGGATAAGATAAGATAGGATAAGATAATGTTCCTCTCCACCTAGGATTCCTCTTTCTTGTGTAATTCGTTACCTTCCAAGCCTCAACTTTAATTTCTCCAGATTTTAGCACATGTCTAACACCATTTAAACACCAAAAACGTCCAGCCCATATGCTATCCACACATGCTATCAAATCCAAGTCCAAAACTGCTCCAAATTGCTCCATTTTGCCATTTATTGTCATCTTTACCAACTGGACCTTCAATAATACTAAAATAGCTTAAATTACTACAATAAATGAAAATTAACTAAGTAAATGCAAAGAAATAAGATAAAAAGTCGCATAAATGTCCTCCTATCAAATTCCCCCACACTTAGCTTTTGCTAGTCCCCAAGCAAAACGAAGAAAACAAAACAAAACCTAAACCTTGCAACAATTACCTCAGGGATTTCGAATGAAACATGACATGTTAAAAATCACTACTCACATAGATTTTAGCCATCCTTACTCTTGAGCTTTTACTTAACCGCAGTAACCACTCACTAGCTCGCATTTAATCAATTAAAACAACATTTGAAAGTAGTAACATGCCTTAGAGAATTCACTCAATTCTTCACTGGATATACTCTCTATTTTCACACAGATTTTCTGACTACACTCCTTATACTAAGTATATGTAAGAAGATTGATGTAAACATGTAGACTAGCACTCACATATATTATAACAAAGAAGGCATTTTCTGGAATTATTAATACAAACATGTATATGATCTCATGAATGGAATGCCACTACTTAGAAGCGAGAACCAAGGATTCCATATGCTCATACCAATTTCAAACTCCACATATTGAATAATATAACAATCAAGATAAAAGTCTAAGGGTTGTAATGGGACTAAGGTAATGGCTAACAAAGAAAAGTTAACAATAAACAAAGGTTCTTAAAGTAATAGTAAGCAAAGTAATGAAATCAACACTTACAATTCAACTTTTGATTGTAGCACCCAACTATAAACACAAAGGGGAGATTCGTACAACTTTAGGGTCAGATTCACATTTTTGGACCCTTCTTTAACAACCAACACTTATGAACTCCTTCTCACTTCTTTTCAACCTCTTTTTTTTCTTTTCTCAATTTTTTTTCAACGTTTTTCTTCTTTCTTTCTTTTTTTCTTTTTCTTTTTTCTTTTTCTTTCTTTGAAACATAAAACATAAGCACCACTTCACCAGATTCAAAAGAACAAATTCTTCCCCCACACTTGTTTTTCTGCAAACTGTAGATCAAAAGGAATTCCCAACAAGTCATGCTCCACTATTCTTTAAGAACAAGGGTATGGATATTCCTATACTAGGCTAGGTAGGGATAATGCAAGCTAACAAAAAAAATAGGCTAACTAAGGCTCAAAGAGGTTAAACCTACAATACATATGCAAGGGATAAGGCTTTTTGGCTTTGGTGGTGTTGACCCTAAAAACTACCAAGCCTACGTGGTGCGCAGGCCGAGTAATTAATAAGCTAACTACGTCATTCGATTGTGTGCGGAGCGTGCCAACTTGTCGGCCGAGCTTGGTCGGTGAGTAAAATGTGATGTTATGGCGTTGAGCGATCTGCTGACTTATGAATCTTGCGACTGTTGCCAAGGAAGGAACACGCCTCGGCCTTCGGGTTCTAAAGCCTAAAGACAAGGCTCCTAGTCTTGCGAAGTTCATGAATCGTCGACGCCGGGTTTGGTCACGATGATTATATTCGTAAGAGTATAAGCACACCAAACTGGCACCAAACTATACAGACACAAGTACTCAAAAGAGATGTATGTCTTGATGGTAAATGTGGTTCGGCCATCAGTATGCCGAATTCTAAAACTAACTTGGGAATATCTGATCATAAAATAACTCGGTGTTCAATGTGCCGAGCCCAGTAATCTGTAACACCTCACTTCGCCGAGAAGGCTAATCAGATGACCTCTGCCAATAAGGATTCGAAAATCCTTCTCGACCGAGACTTGGATAGATAACCAGTCGGCCTGGACGCAGTACATCCAAATTGAAGATGCTCTGCGGTCAGCTGATTCTACGGCTTCAGTGCTGTTTATCCAAACTGAAGATGTCGCCAGTTACCTTCACAGTGCTGTTTATCCAAACTGAAGATGTGTTTGCGAAAAAAGAAAATAAAAATCTCAAGGTTATTGAGAGGTTTTATGTAGAGCGAGGGTTTATGTAGGGCAGTTTGTATGTTGAATTGGAGAGGCCTTTATGTTGTCACTACCTCTGTATTTATAGCAGTGAACCTACTCCTGGCCGAACCAGAGATGCATTCAGACTATAACTCATTATCCCAATCTAATTATGACTCATCCAATCGTAGTTCCAATATGTTTCTGAAGTAAACTCTATAATGAACCAGGTTCATCCCTGACTCTGAGCGCCTTCAGCATTAAGACCCCTTGTGGTATCAAGATTCAACCTCCGTCCCTATCCTAATCAATCCTCCTTGCAATAGGACTCCGCCGATCTGATCAGGCAGCTTATAACAGCTGGACGGCCTAAAGTATTTCTGAAAGAGCACTGGACTTAACATCAGCCTAAGCCCGGCCCAATAGTATCATTTTGGGCCCAAACATTGCACCCTCGCTTCAGAGGTCTTTGGCCTTAAACTCCCTGGCCGAGTTTCGACCTTGAAGAAGTGAAACCAAACCCTTAAGGTATCCTTAAGAGACAACGAAAAGTCTCGAGTATTCCATCCACCAGGCGCATTTATGAAGAACGATCGCACGATCTTAATTTTGTCAGACACCCTGCCACGTGGCATCTCCTTGGCGTGTTTGTCCTTACTTGGCACTGAATCGCCCTCTCAAACTAAACTCTCTACCACACGCCATCATTATAACCTTGATCCGCGAATTTTCGATCTTTTTAAGACGTGCAGATACTCAAACGTCTCTTCACCATTAAGCACGCCGTCACACACCATCGTGTAGTCTCGATCTGCGAGTTTCTCGGTCCATTCACTTGGGTTCTTTGAATATTCATCATGATCACCAAATATCCTGGACGATTTTATCCCTCATTTTAAACATTAAACCATTAATCTTCCCCCCCCCCCCCAAAAAAAAGCCTATAAATACTCACATCTCTCCATTCAACCTTTTACGCTTTCAAAACCCTCAAATCCCTTTGCCATTTTTCTCAAATTTCTTCACCATTTTTCCAAACCCAGAAAACCTTCAACTGTTCCAATGGCTGCCAATGCTTTCATCACTAAATTGGTCGATGAGTACAGCAAATGTCAAAACACCACCGACCGAAACACAATCAAAACCATCCGATTAAAGGATGACCCAAATGCCTCCCACCAAACCCTAGGCCCATTGTTCAAGGACGATGTTCCCGAAGCAATCATCGAAATACTTAAGGAGCACTGCCTAAAACCCTTAATCCAAGGGTACGTTTGGCCCTCGACCACTGCAACCTGGATTGCTTGGGTTACCCAAATAGAGCCATATTTCAGCGGCAAGTGGAGGGATCTCAGCATTTTTGATGCCATCAAACTCTCGACCATTGAGATGAGCTTGGATTGAGAGCTCGTGATAGCTGCATTAAGTTTCTGGTGTTCGGCCACCAACACGATGGTTCTCCCCCTCGGCCATCTTGGCCTAACGGTTCTAGACAAGACTGCCATACTTGGTACCTCTCCAACTGGCCTCTCAGTCGACATTTCTCTCGCCGGGTACAAATTCGACTTGGACCTAAAGATAGTTTTTTAGGAACATGTTGTCGAAGCCCTGACGAAGGGAGATCAAAGGCTGTCGAAAGAAGAAGTGCATAAATTGTACAAAAAAATTTTTAATTACAACACCTTGATCACCCACTTCGCCAGCTCAAGAGGGGAAGACCTCAAGAAAGGAGGACATAGGGCCTTCTTATTCTACTGGTACAACAAATACTTCTTTTGTGCCAAGTCGAATAAGTGTTTGGCCGAGAACATGCATGTCGCCGAGGCCCTGGCCAGTGGTCACATCCTGGCTCTCAGTACAGCCATCCTTGCCAACTTTACCCGGTGTTTGGCCGAAACAACCTTGGGGAAAATCGACCCCCATCAAAATAGCCCACTCTGGGTCTTCCAGTTATAGCTGCAAGTCTACTTCTCAACCCAACAACCTGAAATCCCAAGCTTTAGTTCCTCCACAGCTATGGGTCTGGAGTTGGCTTGCCGTCCCATTCCCACTCATTCGGCCAAAGAAATTTTTAGATATTTCTTCGGCTTATAAGATTTGTCCGACGATAAATTCTAAATCTGCTGTCGTCAGACATACCCATCTTCCATTATTCTTCCACAATCGACATGGGAAGCGGTCGAGGATGCTAATCTTCGGGAGTCCTGGGGTTCATTCATCATGACTTGCGACCTACCTTATGGCTGCGAAGCTCGGCGAGGTAGTTGGGAGGTCTACCACCCAAATTTCTTGGCTCGCCAACTGGGCTACCTCCAAGGGTGCCCCTGGCCATTCCTTTCATCTCACTCCCTTTTGAGCCAAGAACGTATTTCTGGTTCCTCGGAAAGGGAATGTGAGATAGCCGAGAAGGAGTTTGCCGAACAGCGCACCAAATTCCGCCTTCGGCCGAGAAACTTAGAATCTCGATGTGTTAACACCTTCGCTGAGTGGTGGGATACTTACACCAAGGGCTTCTTTCACGTGTCAGCTAAGGAAATTTTAAAGAAACTTTTTGACGGTCGCCCGAAGAAAATCCTTGCTCCAAAATCCAAAGAAACGGCCCAAGGTACCTTCTTACTCTTCTTGCTTCACTTATTTCGAACTTCTAACTTACTTAGTGTCACTAGGTGGCCGTTCAATAAAACGGGCCGAGGTGGCGGCGATGGCCGTGGCAAAAAGGAAACTCCCCCTCTTGTGAAAAAGGTAGCAGCTGTTATGCCGGCTCCGCCGAGCAAACGACCTTGCCCAGAAGCCTAAACTGCAGGAGACGCTCCCCGACCCAAAAAATACGTTAAGAAATTAGCTAAGAAAGAGGAGTGGGAGATTCACGTTGTCTCCAGCCAAACCACGGGAGCAACTGCTCCTAGCGTTTCTCTCCCTTCTCCTGCTGTCAAGGCTTCGGTCGCGGTGCAATTAGACCCGGTGATTGAACCGACCATCAATCTGGTTGTCAAACAGCTTGCAACTTCAGCAATGGTAGCTACTCACGCGAAAACCGACCCGGTGGTTGCCACCCGAGGGGAGGCAATTCCCAGGGCCGAGAAGAACCCCATCCATACTCCAAAGAAAGTCGCAACGGTCATCCTGGAAGAAGAGGTATAGAATGTCATAATGTTCTTCTACCCCAAATCTCCTTGTCCAACGATTTTTTCTTTTTGTCTAGGAAGATGAGAGGGAAAGCCCCCAGCTAGTGAGGAGGCCTCAGCAGGCCAAGAAAACACCCCCAAATCCCCAATTGGTGGTCGAAATGGTCAGTCAAGTAAGAACTCCCTCGGCTGAAGTTGGTCCCGACCCTGCAAGGGCACCGCTGGCTGAGCCGGAAGCAACCGCAGAGACTCTGGTTCATCCTCAAGTTCAAAACCTTGGCATTCCTCCTCAAGAAGTTCTTTTGTTAATTCCATAATTGTAATTCTAAACCAGGAAAAATATTAAATGCCAGTTGCCCGACAACTCATTTCACCAAAAGTTCTACGCGCTGAAGGGCGTTATTTACATCTCATGGCCACCTCAGTGGCCGTCAAATGTAGATAGCCTTCATCGGCCGCGTGAACTAAAAGGTTGTCTTAAACACTAGGCTCAGCCGTTAAGTTCTCTAGGTTCGAGCAACGAACTCACAGACATAGCTGAGGTCTCTTCTCGGTAGGTCTATCACGACATCCTTATGTGCTATTCTTTTAGATTCTTCTTTACTAACCTCTTCTTTGTGCAACCTTCGTGGGAAACCGAATTCAATGCTCTTCTTTCCAATTAGATGGAGATTTTAAGGTAGACCCTGGAGGTGAAGATAGACTTGGAGGCAAGGCAGTGAAGATCGAACTTACTGAGGTGGAGTATGCCGGCGGTGGCAAGGTTGTCAAAGGTTTGAATATCGGTATGGAGGCATGGAAAAACAACGTTTGGAAGGGGAGGGAGAAGAGCACGCAAAATGGAAGGACAGAGGAGAGAAATAACATAAATTTTTTATGTTCAAACTCATTAAAAAATCAAAATTAATCACGAACAGTATATATGAATCTAAACGCAAGAACTAATTGATCCGCGGGATCCGGACAGAAAGTTCTGGAGATGATCCGAATTTGCATTCCTTCTTAATGCTAATCATTATTTGATAAAGGCATATTTGTCGATTTGCCCAACCGAACTTGTATAGAGTTTTCAATTCCTCTTGAATTTTAATTTTAGTTTATTACCCCTGAACGTTAATAATTAGCCAATTTCCCTCTTGAACTTTAATTTTAGTCGATTGCCCCTTGAACTTTTACAAATAGCCAATTCTCCCCCTAATGCTAGATTTTAAAAAATTTCATCCAATTTTTCATCCATTTTGATCACGCAAACAACACATAACAACTGTATAGGGGCAAAAAAAAATGAAAATTTGGATGAAAATTTTTAAAATCTAACGTTAGAAAGAAATTAGTTATTTATAAAATTTTAGAGGGGTAATCGGCTAAGTTAAAGTTCAAAGAGAAAATTGGCCAATTATAAAAGTCAGGGGGTAATCGGTTAAAATTAAAGTTCAGTGGAAAATTGGTAGATCTATACAAGTTCGGAAGGCAAACTGTCAAATAGCTCTTTGATAAAAGGCGCTTGTATGCTTTATGGGAGTGGATGTGGATAGGGCGGGCTTATAGCTAGGATATGTTAGTTGTTTTCTTAGAAATTCATTTTAATTTGTTATCCAATCAAAAGAAAGTTATATAGGAAAAGGAAATGCTAGGTAGACTATTTTTTAGACCACATTTGTAAATTATGTAATGTGTCATAAATAGTAAATAAACGTATTACTTAAATACTTAAATAATAATTTAATCATCAATAACCACGATTATATTGTTTACAAATATCATTTAAATAAATGATCTCCTTAGCATTACCGAAAAGGCCAATTTAGTTTTATGAAAAGATAATAAGGTTATTTACAAGAATTGAAAGCGTCGTGACTGTATAGAATAACACATTTACAAGCAACTATTTGTTGCCACGTGCCAGTTGAACCTAAACTTCCTACAACCCCACGAAGACAACTATTATTTTTTTCGACTAACTACATTTTACATCTTTTAGGTTTGGAATGATTTTTAAAATAAATTACAAGGTTCCAATATCTCACATTGCACCATGAGATTCTGAAATCTTATCGATACATATACATATACATATACATATACATATACATATACATATATATATATATGTTGAAAATATTAGTATTTTAGCTTTATTTTATTGTTAGTGTAATTTTGGTATTTTGCAAATTAGGATTTCTTAGGTTTTGATTACTATAAATATAACTTATAATTTAGTATAAAAAATAAGTTGGTGAAAACACAGTCCTCTAGTTTGTACCCGTCCCGACAAACTTTTTTATTTGTTTTCCCATAATAATATTTGTCGTTTCATGATTGGTTTGTTTGTTCATTTGATACTGTGATCCTCAACTATATTTTTTTTGTCAGTTTGACTTCCTAGTCTTTCACTAAATGGGTCTCACATTTATCATATCATTCATTGGAGGATCATATAATTAAATAGATTGACTACATAAATTGAAATAATTTCATCAAAACCTTTAGCTGTATGTGAGAAAATTGAGACCTCGTGTCCTTTTTGAAAACCACGTAAAACATAAAGAGTGTAAAATGCAATAATCGTTTTTTTTTTTTTTTTTTTTTTTGTGTTTTTGCTTAGTCTTGAGACCTACTCTTTAAGAAAATTGTTTTGGGGGTCTAGGGTAGGACGTGCAATTCTTATATTGTGTTTGCTTGAGATGTGGGGTGTCTTGAGAGGTGAGAAAAGAACATATAACACCCTATTTTTAGCCTCTTAAGTTTTTGTTTAATAAAAAAAACTGTATAGCAAAAGGGAGGCAAGAAAGCCAAGGGGGTTCAAGTCGGGTCACTATACACTTCATATGGGGGGCCTGTGAGAAGGAGTTGTCGTGAACAATCACATGGGGGCAGAAGATAAACTATAAGCCTTCATTCTGACATGTCCTAATCATGGTTTTCCTAAATTTAGCTCATGGCATACCTACGCATGTCCCCTCTTCCCTCTCACATTAAAACCCAAAATTTAGATTTTGTCTGGACAGTATATAAACCGCCCATATTTCTAATTCCTTCTGATGCCCTTAGGGTTTTTATCGTTGTCTACTATTGTCCCCTGTTATGTTCTCTCTCGTGGTTTCATGTTTTATGGGGAAGTAAAGGGTGAAACGGCAATTGTGGCACATGCGACTGACTCTGCCCGAGTAATTGAAAAAGCCAGACCCAGCACAGTATGGTATCCCGTGAAATCCTGAATCTGATGCTAATATTTTAAGATTTGGATATAGAAACTCATCTCATGTTGAAGCATGTTTCACGTTGAAAACTCAACTGAATTACTTACAATTTATATTAAACGGTTCTACTAATAACCAACATAGATATTGTTTTTCTTAATTACATGTGTGCAATCCAACCTTTATTGGCGCGGTTAAAAAACACAAGCCAAATGAAAGTAATTCTACATCATGTCTCACAGGCTCACCCTTTAAGTCTTGGTCTCACTCCTGTTTGCAGAAAATACAAAATTTCCCTTCAACTCTCCCCCACATTTCAATAATTTACCTCACAAAGTCTTGAATACATGGATGGGGAAGTCTCAAGTCGATCTCGACATGTTGTTTTCACTTTTCCCTCAATGTACTCAATAATGTATTATGTATATAATTAAGAATAGGATTTATGTTACAAATGGTCTCTGGCATTGATTCGCCACATCAAAATGATCTCTGAAATTGTAGATCGATCAGTGTAATCTATAAAAATAATTGTCACAAATCAATGTGATCATTCCTTTAAAGTATTATAAAAATTATGTTATATGATGGTATTGCCTATAACTAGATTCCATAAATCTAATTATATGATCTCCACGACGGATTGGAGCCTCAAGTTAATTTTTGTTGGGCAATGCCAAAAGCAGCACACCATGACCATATAGTAAATAGAAATGGACAAATAACGAGGGTATTTCAGTAAATTCATTTCATTTTAGTTGAATGGACTTGTTGCTTTGGCATTTTACGTATGGACTGTCCAATCACAATCAGCGATTGTCCTTCCAGTACTACCATCCGCCCGTCCTTTATTCATTAAATGCAGCTGGCATAACTCGTCCCGCTCAATCCCTTCCAGTGCTACCTAGTGAACCCTAACCCTAAATAATAATAGAATTTTAATGAAAAACTTTTGGTACTGTTTATTTAAAGAACAACTATATTTTTACATTAAAAATAAAAAATCAATCCTGGTACTATTTATTTTACCCTTTATTTTGTCATTATCGTTAAAACTCAAAATTTTCAAACCATTTTTATTAGTTTTCCTAATAATATATGGTTGATTAGTTTTTAAGGATCACTTAGTACTACGGTCTAGTAGTATTCATTTTTACTTGTAAATGAAAGATTTTAGGTTCGATTCTCGCCAAAGATGAATTTTAACCATATTATTGCTACTCACTCTCCCACCATTCAGTGTAGATAATATCATTTGTTAAAATAAAAATAAAAAAGATTACTTTTAAAGGGATAACGATAATTTGCTGCACTAGTTCAGATTTGTTCTTTGGCCGTGAGGGAGGGAACTACAGCTACTATGGCTTGTTTGGTGGGTTGGTTGGGATAAGTTGTGATCAATTAAAATAAATTTAAGTCTAGTCATTTGTTTGTTATATCAAAATGTGAGATGAATATGATTGAATATGATAGGTTATGAATCCACAATAAAGTGGTTTATCTAACTATCCTTATAAATGGGTTACAAGTCCTACCTTACATAACTCTATCAGTCCAATTCTATTCCTAAGACTAGGCCTGGCAATTCCTGACACGACTCGATAACCCTACACAAAATTAAGAGATGTTCGGGTCGATACGATAATTAATTAGGTCATTATCTGGTAACCCGATAAGCATCTGTTAAGATAACGGGTTTGTTCGGGTATACACGTGGGTAACACAATACACGATAAGTAAAATATTAATTTTATAATTTTATAACCCTAAAAAATACTATAATAATTATATATATATATATATATATATATATATATATTAATTTAACAATTTTATACCCATAAAAACTATAATTATATATATATATATATATATTTAATTTAATTTAATTTAAAAAATTGGTGACCATTGGATCGGCTAAGATTTAATCTCAGCCATCCATTGTGCATTAGGTCGGAGGCTATCCTTCTTTTATCTCTTAATCACTCTGATATCTCCAGTCCAGACTTACTCCCGCACTGTCTCCTTAATCTGCATCTCTCTCGAAATAGAATCAAGCATTGGAATTTGAGAGTATAGATGTAGTTATGTAAATTAACTTTATTATTTCATGCCATTTAGTCGTATTGTAAGCCGTGAGATTCATTACTTAATGTCATATATATATATATATATATATATATATATATATATATATATATTGGGGATATGTTATCAAGGGACTGGGGAGTTTAGAATTCAGGTGGCTATATATTGGGGATATGTTATCAAGGCATTGGGGAGTTTAGAATTCAGGTGGCCTGTGAGGCAGGCAACAACAGAGTAGTGACGCCCCACCTATTTTTGTTTTGCTGTATTAGATGCAATGTCTTAATTATTTGTATGGAATTATTTGTCCAAAGTATTGGCAATTGGCAGGCAGGTCCTTTTTTTATTGTGAACACCGCAAGTTCATTTGTATCTATGTTTCATTTGGGTCTATTTACTTGAAATTAATAAGTGGGGTCTATATTTGTTTTCCAGATTTGGAGGTTTGGAACAAGCAAAGCAATTAAGGAAGGCTACAACCTGCAAGTGCAAGGTATTTTATTTCTTTTCATAATTATATGGTATAGTACTATTGTTTTATTTCTTTTCATAATTATTTTGGTAAACTTCTCATAATTTGAATGGTTTTTAATGTTTGGTTTTTCTATACTTAGTTTAGGCAGAAGAGAGTTATGACATGGAAAACCTTACTGAAAACATCATCAACATAACTCTTGAAGGCAATAGATCAAACCAAATCGATGAAAATTGAGGATTTTGTAAAAGGAATAACATGCAAGCTTTGAGTTCCATTGGCAAGGTTTAAACTTTTGAGAAAGGCTTCACAACCTTGAAAACAAAAACTCTTTCATTTTGCATATCCTTGCACATTCAATATTTTGTAATAGACTAGTAGTGTATGGATGTTATTTTATTATGCAAGTACCCGACCTGTTAAGGACCCGTTAAGATAACAGGTGTTACACGAACACGACAGACACGACCCGTTTGCCAGGTCTACCTAATGCCCAATCTCATCTAACCGACCACTCGAGCCCTTTAAAATTTCAAGCTCAAAGCTTGTCAATCATTATTCGTGTTAAAAACTCTTTATACACTACATTGTAAAAAGAAAAGAAAAGAAAATGAGATTCAAACTCCTTGTAGCCTAGCCGCATGGAGCACTTTGGGCTTTGCTGCACACACACGACACCTAAGCCTTAGGCCTGGTAGGGTTCTTTTACGGGCTTGCAGCCCCAGCCCACTTCCAATAGGCCTTTAGCTATCAATGGACCTGTCCACTATGTCCCTGGCCCATAGACCAGCAGCCCTATGCTACTGGGCCTCGTTCTGTGCCTTAGGCTCACCTGCAACAAGCCCGCGTTGTTTGTTGGCTTATACTGCCCCGACCTAAAAACCAAACCCCAGCTTCAGATAAGCTTTGCGAGCACTAACCCGCAGGCCAACATATGCTTGGCCTACCCCCGCGCCATTTTGAGGCCCGAAACCAGCTCGTGGCCTACAGCCATGATTGGGCTGCCTTTGCAACCAACTCGTGGCCCATTAAACCCCTTTAAGGCCTTGCCCCATACACGGCAACCAGCCCACTGATATTGAGCTATGCTTTTTCAAATCCAAAGCTATTTTTTAGCATTCCCGCTAATATTAACTCGAATGTTATTATTTTGCTTCTATGATTAAACCTGAATGGTGATGATATATTGAATTAATTAAAGCGACCCGCAGTCCATTAATCTGACAATTAATCCAAAATTATTGGCCTGAAGCTCACTTTTTGGCAATTAACGATTCAATAAATTATTTCTTTTCTTTGAACCATTAACTATCTTTTGTAGTCCCGATGCACTCACACTTGGGTTCCTGAAGCAATCCACAAATCCACTACATTGAGTTGTATATTGTATTTTGTGTTCTTACAGGTACCCCTATATATGAACTAGACGTTCATAACTAAAATTGAACATGTAGTTTCGAATTCAGTGCCTTTGAAACCCGAAGTTTTCATTCAAAACATACCACATGAAACCTGTAGCTTTCATGATTAAATTAAACCAATACATGTCTATAGAACCCGAATGTTCTACAATGTATGTTTATGGTTTTCCATATGACTAACCACGTTTTTTTGGTACCATCTGTTTTAGGGACATTTCGAACTAGAACAAGCTCGATTTCATCGCTTTGGAAGTATATGGAGAAAACTACTTAAAGTGGGTTCCAGACGTGAAGCTCCATCTTACTGCAAAGGGTCTTCGAGCCATCATCGAGGAACCTACCGACGACCTAGTCGACGAAGCTGAGAAAGCTACTGCTATGATCTTCATCCGAAGATATATCCATGATGCACTGCAAACCGACTACCTCTCTGGGGAGGACCCATGCACCCTCTGGGTTGCTCTGGCCATTCACTTCGATCACCAAAAAAACATTTACTTGCCTAAAGTAAGATACGACTGGCAACATTTACACTTCCAAGACTTTAAGTCACCAAATGAATACAACTTTGAAGTTTCTAGAATCCGATCATTGCTTAAGTTTTGTGAAGAGGACTTAACCAAAGATGATCTCTTGGAGAAAACCTATTTGACCTTCAATGCCACCAATATTTTCATGTAGCAACAATATAGGGCACGGAAGTTCACCAAATTTTTGGATTTGATCTATGTTTTACTTCTCGCTAAAAAGCAGAACTAGCTTTTGATGAAGAATCATCAAGCTCGACCTACTGGCTCAAATGTTCCGCCTGAAGCGCATGCGACTAATTCTAACAGCCACAACCGACAAAAACCCCATCGTGGCCATGGAAATTGGTGGCAGGCCTCACCACAGGCCCAAGGTCAACAGAGCAGAGGCCCACCCAAGGGAGGAAATTTGACCCAGAAGTGCCAACCCCTTGCCCCTAAGGCCCCAAACTTCAAGAACAAAGGAAAAACTACCGTTAAATTGACTTTCATTGAACTGGACATGTGCTACCACTGATCATTGGTCACGCGTACGCCAAGCTATCCCCGAGGCTATTGACAAGTATCATTCCCGTCGCGAAACTAAGTTTGTGCATATGGAACATCCCGAAGATGCTACTACAACTATGGAGGTTTCAGATTTTCAGGAGGCATTCGTTCCCTTGAAAGAACAAAGTTTTATTTTTCTAGGACATGTTAGGGTGTTTTACACCCCTAGTAGCTGAATCTACTAGGTGTGGCCAAACCCCCTATTTTTCTAAGTCTATGGTTTAAATTTTCGGACAATTTTTTCTAAGTCTTTGGAATTATTTGTTTGGTTTTTTGTTTGTTTTGAATCATGGATATTATTTCTCGATTGATTAATTGAATGAATGGAATTATATTTATGCATGTGACCAATTCAATTAATTTATTTCTAGGTATGACTACTGTGGAAGTTAGTTGTCTGGCTGATAGTGTTACCACGCACACCATCTTACGTAAGCAACATTATTTTACTAACTTCATAACTAAAAATGCACCTCTGACAACCCTCTCAGGCCCATCCAACCTGATCGAAGGATACATAAATGCCTGTATAATGTTGTCTAATGGTACTGAATTAACCATTAAAGAAGCCCTATATTATCCACGTTTCGGAAGAACGTTGCTGAGCTTTAGATATATTCGAGATAATCAATATCATGTTGAAACTATTGCAGAGAATGGTTCTGAATTTTTGTGTATCAATTCTTATGAATATAGCCAGAAGCGTATTCATGAGAAGCTGGAACGTCTCCCGAGTGGGTTGTACATAACAACCATTCAATCCGTGGAGACCCACCATGTGGCCGGCCCTATGCCTGGGTTCCAAAGCAATCTCCTGCTTTGGCATGATCGAATGGGACATTCCGAACGAGATATAATGCGCCGTATCCTTAAAGTATCATACGGGCATCACCTAAAATCTTATCTCGGCCATCTACCATGCAAAGCATGCTTCCTAGGGAAGTTGAATATTCAACCCTTAGCGACAAAGATTATTCATGACCCCCCTAAGTTTCTTCAGAAGATTCAAAGGGATATTTGTGGACCTATCCAACCCATTTGCGGACCATTTAGATACTTTATAGTGTTGGTTGATGCATCAACGCGTTGGTCACATGTTTGCTTATTGTCCACATGCAACGCTGCATTTGCAAAACTTCTAGCTCAGATCATTAAGCTTAGGGCTCAACACCCTAATTATCCAATGTTGGAAAGTTTACTTCATAGACTTTTGATGATTATTGCATGTCTGTTAGGATTGAAGTTGAACATCATGTACCCTATGCTCACACCCAAAATGGCTTGGCAAAAGCTTTCATAAAGCACTTTCAAACGATAGCTCGGACTTTGGTTATGCAAACCGAATTGCCAGTATCTTCTTGGGGCCATGCAATATTGCATGTAGGTTGGTCCGCCTGAGGCCAACCGTTACCCAACCTCATTCACTATTACAGCTGGTTACTGGATACGAGCCTAAAGTCTTGCATTTACATGTGTTTGGATGTGCAGTCTATTTGCCAATAGCGCCACTACTACTTACCAAAATAGGTCCTCAGAGAAGAATAAGAATCTATGTTGGTTATGATTCGCCATCAATTATTTGCTACTTAGAGCCCTTGACAGGAGATCTCTTTACCGCACGATTTGCTGATTATCACTTTGATGAGACAGTCTTCCCATCTTTAAGGGGAGATAAGAACATTAACGTCTTGTATAACGCCACGAATTGTCGTGGATTACTCCCACTTTGTCTCATTTAGATCCTTGCACTGCCTAGTCTGAAACTGAAGTGCGTCGTATTGTAAATCTTCAAAGCATTGCCCAAAGCATGCCGGATGCTTTTACTGATATAGCAAAGATGACGAGATCACATATATTAGCTGCAAACGCACCTGCAATGACAGACATAATTAACGTACGCCGTAACACCGCTTGAAAGGCCGGACCGTCTTCTAAGGTGGGGCTGACACACCTCCCACGCGGCCCGGTACACTAGCAGCTAACCAATGATCTGCTCCTACCCTGAAGTGTGGCAGACCCCCTGGTTCAAAAGATTCACAACCCCGAAAGAGGAAAACAGCACAAACTAGTGACCCTAGTCTAAATCCAACCACCGCTTACTTATCTGTTCCAACGCATGAGGTTATTCTAGATTACAGTGATGTCTTAGACAAGACAAACCAGCCTCCCGAGAATCGCGACATTTCAGTCCATTACTCAATATTGGATGAGGTTTGGAATCGGAATGAGATGATTGTCGATGATGCATTCACGTATACAGTTGCTACTGACATCATGCTTAACGATGACATTGAACCATGTTCCGTTGATGAATGTCGACGTAGAACTAATTGGTTAAACTGGAAACAAGCAATCCAGGTCGAACTCGATTTGCTTGCGAAACGCAAGGTGTTTGGGCCCAGAGCTCTTACTCCACCACATATGAAGCCCATGGGCTACAAGTGGGTTTTCGTGAGGAAGCGTAATGAGAAGAATGAAATAGTGTGATACAAAGCACATCTCATAGCGCAAGGCTTCTCTCAACGCCCTGGGATTAATTACGATGAGACGTATTCCCCCGTAATGGACGTCATAACGTTCCACTACCTTATCAGTTTGGTAATTTCCGAAAAACTGAATATGCAGCTTATGGATGTCGTAACCGCGTATCTCTATGAGGATCTAGATACGAAAATCTACATGAAAGTTCCAGAAGGATTTCCATAGACTGGTTCAAATAGTTCTAGACCACGGAACACCCTCTCGATTAGATTGACGAGATTACTCTACGGATTAAAACAATCCGGGCAAATATGGTATAACCGTCTGAGTGAATATTTGACAAGTCAGGGTTATGTGAACAATGAACTATGCCCATGCGTGTTCATCAAAAAGTCACATTTCGGATTTGCGATTGTTGCAGTTTATGTCAACGACATGAACCTCATTGGAACTCTCGCAGAGCTTCAGGAAATTGTCGTTTACTTGAAATCAGAATTTGAGATGAAGGATCTTGGGAAAACTCAACATTGTCTCGGCCTGAAGATTGAGCATTGTTTAGATAGAATCCTAGTACATTAATCAAACTACACCTAAAAGGTGTTGTGACACTTTAATAAGGATAAAGCGGAACCTTCAAGTACTCCTGTGGTCGTTCAGACTCTAGATGCTAAACAAGATCCCTTCTGCCCCAAGGAGGATGAGGAAGAGAATTTGGAGCCTGAAGTTCCATACCTAAGTGCAATTGGTGCTTTATTATCCTTGGCTCAATGCACTAGACCCGATATCTTCTTTGTTATTAATCTTTTGACTAGATACAGCAATGCGCCTACACGCAGACACTGGAATGGTGTTAAAGACATTTTTCGCTTACGATGGATTTGGGCTTGTTCTACACCCATGAATCCTCGAGAGAAGCCGCCGTCCTTCTCGATCCTCAGGTTGATTCCCACCTCGTTGGTTACGCAGATGCTGGTTATCTGTCTGACCTACATAGGCCACGTTCTTAAACGAGCTATGTCTTTACCATTGGAGACACCGCTATATCTTGGAGGTCTACCAAGAAAACGCTAGTTACGACTTCTTCAAACCATGTTGAGATTCTCGCCTTGCATGAAGCCTCACGTGAGTTCTTTTGGTCGAGAGCAGTTATGGAACATATTCGAAGCACTAATGGTTTTACTTCCATCGTTGACCTTCCTACAACGATCTTTGAAGACAATGCAGCATGTATCAAGCAGTTAAAGAAGGGACACATCAAGGGAGACAACACCAAGCATATAGCGCCGAAGTTCTTTTACTCTCACAAGCAACAACAGCATCAAAACATTGAAGTCAAGCAAATCCGTTCCCAGGACAACCTGGCCGATCTCTTCACCAAGTCATTGCCCAAGTCTACTTTTCAAAAGCTCATCCAAGGAATCGGTATGCTTAAATTATCTGAGTCGAATTGCGTGTAGTTCTCTTATTTAGAAGTTATGTCTAACTCAGGGAGAGTATCCAGAAGCATACTCACTCGATCTTAATGTACTCTTTTTCCTACGATTAGGAGCATTTTTCCCATGGGATTTTTGTTACCTAATGAGGTTTTGATGAGGCACCCATTCTGTGATGATCATACTCTATTGAGTTCACTACTTTCATCCCGTTTGACATTTGTTTTAGACATTATACATACTTCTCACTTTTCTTCTTAGTCTATGGGTTTTTACCTACCTTAGGTTTTACCATAGCAAGGTTTTGTGAGTTTTACTACCAATGCATACTTTCTTTAAATTTGAGACTTGCATTCGCCCGTTGTGTCGACAACTTCTTCAACCGTTCTACCTTAACTGTTGAAGACCTTATGCGAAGTTTTGTTTGAGTATTTACGCACTCAAGAATGAGTGTTGCAGACCTATTAGATTAGGAATGTGATTGTGTAAATCCTAGCGTATTTAGGATATCTTGGAATATTTCCTTTAGTAGATATTATCCTATTAGAGTTGTAATCCTATTAGGGTAAATATTTAACCTATCATACTACAATAAATAAAGGCACAATGGGGTGATACAACACACACCTCAGAATTACATTTGCTCATCTCTCTCTCTTGCCGTCGGCTCTCTCCCTCTCTAGTCCTAAATACAGTTCAGTCAATTAGGCCTACAACAACAATGAAATTATAATATCAAAAGAGAAAACTAAATACAAATACTATTGCACATGGCACTATTTAATTGGGTATATGGACCTCACACAAATGCCACATTAGCATTTATATTATTTGTGATTTGTATTGATTCCCATTATTCTCTTTTCTTTTTTTAGATGAAAAAAGAGGATCAGTTGGTGGCTTCGTCAAGGCAATCCACCCTTCTAGGGACCATGAAGGCTCACAAAGACATTTCAGCCTCTCATTCCTTACCAACATGCAATTTACTGGTCTCAAAAATCGAACCTAGGACGTGCCAAAAATTGGACATCTACTTGTAGCAACGATTGAGTAGGTTTTGTAATGATGTTCCTCTCAAATTTAGTGTTCCATCCATCATTGAAAGTGTCGCAATAAGAGTCTTTGTTAATTAAATACCAAAATCTAGCATCTTTAACACCGTATTATCCAACTCCTCGGCATCTCTTTTTGTCTTCCTCCTTTTGGATCCTTAATGAGGTATGTGAGCTCATTAATACATACCATTAGTACCACACATTTTTTTAAGCATATTCATATGCATGTATGATCTTGAGAGCTACTAAACTCACGCCACAATCTTGTTTCTCCACCTTATCTTATATTATCACCCTTTATAAAAAGTTGAAAAATTAAAACACTCTTTTTTCATTCACTAATATTTCTAAAATGTCCTTGCATCACTTTAACTATTTTCTAAAAAAATTTAAATTAAAATAGAAAAAATAATATTCATCTTCACTTATAAGTGAGAGGTCTTAGGTTCGATTCTCGCCAAATGTGAATTTCAATACATTATTGCTAGCTCATTGTGAGACTAAACCTACTCCCTCTCCTTATGGTAGATGATATCGTTTGTTTAAAAAAAATAAAAAATAAAAAATAAAAAAAAGAAGTTAGAATAGAAAATAAGACTACCCAACTACCCACCTGACCCCCCACACCGCCCAACACAAATTGACGGCAACCCCCCCCTTTCACCATGCGTCGTGAACCCACCCTTGAGCACCTTTTGCTTGTTGACAGTGTTCCGTGTGATGCCACGCTTTGTCCCCAACGCCGGAGACCACGACAAAATAGTCCCAATCTTCCTCCTGATGGCATTCACTGTTGATATTGACGAAGAATCTGTTGGATCTCCGAAACGCTTTACCCTGAAAAATATCAATGATGTAGTTTGGATTCGAAACAGAAGAAGTTCGAAAACGAATTTTTGAAATTTTAATCGGAAAGATTCAAAGTAATGTATGTTTTCTGAAACGGATGGCTGGTCTCTTCCCTTTTCTTCTTATTTTTATTCTAATTTTTCAATTTTGTCTTCTTCTAATTTGAAGCAAGCAATGCGTTCTCTTCGCGTTCTTCAATTTTTCTTTTCTTTTGGCTATAAAATAGATTAGGTTATTTTTTGTTAGGGCTTTAGAAATCATTTTACAAAAGTTCAAATGTGTCATTAAATTTTTATTAAAAAGTGAGTGGAGAAATAGGGTTGTTAAGTGTGGGTCTAGCAACTAGACCCGGCAGTTTCTGACACGACACGAAAACGACACGAAAATAACGGATTTCGGTTCAACACGATAACTTATCGGGTCATTATCGGGTGACCCGTTAATAACGGGTTCTTAACGGGTATATACGCGGGTAACACGTGGGTAACCCGTTTCAACCCGTTAAAAAAAAACTATTTTGATAATTTTAAAATTTAATTACTAAAAGATTTATTATAAAATACAATAGCCATATTAATATATACAATATATTCTATATTAAATATATAGTTTTGCATTATTATTCTATTTAAGTTTCTAAAAAAAGTTTTTGTCATTATTTATTTTTATTATGAGAGTTCCTTATTATCATTACTAGGATAAATTTTACTTAACATGTTGTTGTCCAAAATTAAAATAAACTAGTATAGCATTTGCATAGGCAATAACTAAGAAGACATACATACAAGTATGAAAAATGTGAAAGAATATATAAATACTCGTGATTCATCATTATTCCTCCACGAGTAGATAATGATTACACCTATATTATTGTTTAGATTTTTAAAATCCTCCAAACCCTCATGAATAATGTTTTTTATTTGAGGGCAAAATTAATAAAATTAATAATAATTATTGTAGAAGTGTAAAAAATGTAAAAAAAAAATACAATCACTCATAGTGACAAGCTTTACAACTTTCATGAAGGGGTCAGCTTCGAAATCCAACACTATAATCCATAAACCTTAAATTTATATTTAACCATCGATTGTTATTTACACTTTATTCTTCTTACTGAATTTCATTTTTAAAATTTTCTTTTTTGAAAACACGATCATCTGGCGGATGTAAGAAGATGAATGGTTCAGATCTTTGATATCACGTTTCGATATTTACGGTTAACTGAAATATGAGTCGATGTCATATAGTTTGTAGAAACTTTATAAACATCAAGCAATATTTTCACTAACCGTAAAACTCTGAATATAATATCAACGATCCAAACCGTTCATCTTCCTGCATCATCTAATAGATCATGTTTTCAAAAAAGAAAATCTGAAAAAACAAATTTTGATGAGAACAATGAAGCGTAAATGTAAATAACAATCAACGGTTAAATTTTGATTTATGATTTATATGATTATAGTGGCGAATTTCGAAGTTAAGCTCTTCATGAAAGTTGTAAAGCTTGTCATTATGAGCGTTGATATATTTTTTCTATATTTTTTTACACTTCTACATTAATTAAAAAAATATTAAAGACTTTAGGTAAGTGAAAATATACTTAAAAGAAAAATGCGTTTTTATGTTTTGGATGTGACAATATAGTATGTATATACTTATTTAGTATTATGTTTTTCATTTGATTATTTATTGGTTTAAAATATATTTTCCTTAACGGGTAACGGGTCGGGTCATATTATCTGTTAATATTATCGGGTCGGGTCATTTTACCCGTTTATTTTAACGGGTGTTACACGACATGACGCGTTAAGATATCGGGTATGACACGAAAACAACACGAACACGGAAAACACGACACGAATGCCAGGTCTACTAGCAACTCTCATGATCTTTTGCACGAATAAAAATTCCCTATAGAACAAAAAAATAAAGGTATTAGCCAAAAGTTAATAAAAACTTTACTATTAAGCTATATATCAATATCATATTTTTGTTTTGGACTTAATCAATGATATATTTTTATTAATTAGGCATAAGTCAATGATGAATGCCACATAGGCTTTAAGTCATTATAAATAATTACAATTTGACTCTTCTACCATTCTCTCTCTTTCTTTCTCTATAAATGTCATATGGGATCTCATCCATTGATATAAATCCAACAGCCAAAATCTCTTATCCTTCCTCTTTTCCCCTCAACTCTTCTCTTTCTCCCTTACTTCAAAGCTCTCAACTTCGAATCACCAACTCCCCAAATTCCAAATTAAATTCAACCCCACCTCAAAATCACCACCAACACTGCCACAACCCACCTAACCCACAACCCCCAATTGCTGGTCCCTCACCTTACACTCTCCAAAATCAACCCCAGGCTTGCCATATCCCTCAATTGCAAGTCCCTCGACCTTAAAATCTCAGTAGATGTTAATGAAACAACAAAGAGAGGGGTCGTCCAAACCAATGCCTTTTGGTTGCAGAGATCTTTTTGATAACTATGGAAGAATTATAGAGAGAGAAATCTCAAAGATGAATAAAAAGAAAGAAGAAGAAAAAGATGTCAAATAAAAAGCTAAAAGAGTAAGGGATAGAGAAAAAACTTAGAGCACATATGACCTGCAATTGAATTTGGGGTTTGTTAACAACGGTGGGGGTGTGGCAGGCGAGGGAGAAAAATGAATTGAGGGGGAAGAGAGGCGGGGGAAGAGGCTTTGGCCATTGGAGTTTTATCCTTATGGAACTGATCTTGAAAGGTCTAAATCCTATTAATAGTTAGAAAATGTATATTCTATCACTCTTTCTCTCTCGCCCTTCGTTTACATGGAAAAGTCTGCTCAACTTAGAAAAACGGGATTAGGAAACGGACACTGCATTGCAGTGTCTAAATCCAAATGTAAAAAACGGAATCATGAAACGCACACTGCATTACAATGTCTGAATCTAAATGTTAAAAACAGAGCCAGGAAACAAACACTACATTACAGTGTCTAAATCTAAATGCAAAAATCAGGAGTCGTGCAAGATGTGAAGTGTATGAGACGTGTGAGTGATGGAAAAAATAGAACTAGAAAACGGACACTGCAACGTAGCGTCTAAATCCAAAAGTAAAAAACATAACCAGGAAATGGACACTGCATTGCAGTGTCTGAATCCAAATATACAAAAGGACTATGTAGAAGGCGTGTGAGTGATGGCAAAAACGAAACTAGTAAATGGACAGTGTCTAAATCCAAATGTAAAAAACAGAATGAGGAAATAAACACTACGTTGTAGTATCTAATCGTATGGACTTATTCCAAATTATAAAACTATGAGAAATGGAGTGTTAGTTGAAGTGGGTCCCAGCTGTAGTGGCAGATTTTGTAATTTTTGTTTATTTTAAATGCATATAAATATCACAATACATGATTGACCTATTTATAATTAACATAAATATTGTTGATTTATTGTTAATATTGTAACTTTTTATTGATTTTACACAAAATCATCCTAAAAATAAACTACTTTGTAGAATAATGCTGCTAGTTATTACTTGGAGATTTGTCATTTAATACTATCGTCTAGTGATATTCCTCTTCATTTATAAGTGAGAGGTCTTAGGTTCGATTCTCGCTAAGAATGAATTTAAATCATCTTGTCGTTAACTCATTGTGAGGCTTAACCCACTCATCATCCCTTTTGTATAAATAATACTGTTTGTCAAAAAAAAAAAAAAAAAAATACTTCAAGATATTTTTTGGTATGCACAGTGTATACTATATACCCCGATATTGTGATAGACACATTCGACACTCTGTTTATCTCCGGAACAAAATGAAATTTTCGTGTACCGACAATCACTAAACTAACCTGATTTAGGTCGGGTGGGCTTGAGTTGTTTGGCACAGGTAGCAGATGGTGTCTTATCTTTCGGCCTCAGATTCAGAGATGGACCAAATGATGTCTGGTTGACCAGTCAATAGCTTGACCAAGATATGAGGTCCACACCATCTCATTGTTCTTGGTTAAAATCTTAAAATGGTGCCTCCTTGTATTTTGTCATTTCTGTTTAGTGACCTAAAATTAGTTTAAAGTTTTTACAGATAGTGTAGTTTTGAACAAGTTTATTAGGAGCATGGCTGGAATTATAGAATTTTTGTTTGCTTATTTTTGGTCTAGGTTGAGGTTTGAACTTTTGTCTCTTTTTGAAATGATTCAAAACTAATGCAATTCGATGAAATATATTTTGTGTTTTTGTCCTATAGGTAAAGCTTCCAAAAAATAAATGTAGTATGTCAAAATGAGAATTGGAATTAATATGTAACATATAGTGGTTCAAAAAACCTCATCCATTTAGAGAGAAACAAACAGATTTCCTCTTACATTGCCTACTATTCTTGGTAGCCGTGACAATTCTTCCTGGTCTCCCCCTTCGCTTAACTTCATGTTATTTTGATTTTGGTCTAGAATTGTGGCCGTGAAACTCTGTACTCACTGGGAATAGTTGCCATCGTTTGCACCAAGCAGACAATCAACGCAACGATTTGACTTTAGTTTGGAGTTGCAGGAGTTTTTCGTTTTTTGATTATCTCTTTAGGAGAGTTTTTTTATTTTAGTTTTTCATCTCGGTGTGTTGGATCTCTTGCACATCTATATGTGAAGGGGTGAAGCTAGTTTATTTGCTGGATCTAGTCCATTTGGTGTCTGAAGTTATGTCGGTTATTAGGTTATGCCGTTAGACCTCATGGGCATTGTACTTTTTGTCCCAATCTGATTTGAGAGTTTTTGCTCTTTTCAGAATCTCATATGAATGTCGATCGGGCAATGAATGGGATGATTATTTGGGGGGAGTGGTAGAGCATAGTACGGGACTTCCTACATTTCTCATTTGTTAGAAGAAACAAACCGCATGTAGTTCCAGTGCGAAACCAAGAGAAAAAGCAGAAAAAGGTCTAGGACAAGATCTCTAATCCTCCTAGGATTCTGATTACTTGAGTTATCCCCAAAATATCTTTCATAATTTGACTAAAATTAGGATTTCATTCTTGCAAGGTAAGTAAGCTTTTCAACGAGTTGAATCCCATCTAACACACTGACCCCAGTCTCACTCGGAAAGCCTGGTCATGCTCCAATTACACACTAAGTGCATTTATGTTATTTTGACGATCCTAATGTCACGTGTCATGATCTTACAACGAGTTTTGGCATAATCCCCAATACAATTGCATACTCCAACATGATTTGTAAAACAAAACAAAAAGCACAAAAAAAAAAAAAAAAAAAACCTCTTCGCCAAGTCTAATAAATACATGTTTTGATTGACAATTTGATTAGGGATGCATTGACAGCAGTGGATTCCTTACTCTTGATAGAAAAATAACTTGTTTACTAGGTCTAATAAGCTTAACTTTAAGTTAATTTGACCGTGATAAAAATAAAAAAAAAGTTAATATGACCATACTCTCTTGATAACAGGATAACTTTTTAGATGATGCTCCATGCGTGATTACATGACCGAGTATCCTAATTAGGGCTTAATTTCGAAAGTAATTGCTGTTAGTCAATGATTTGTGTTTTTTTTTTCATTAGTTGTAAAGTTCAAAGGATAAATCGCAAAATGCCAAAAACAAAATTTGGAGGGAGAATGTAGTGGTAGTAATGAGTTTTTAGGGTTTGAATAAACAGTTTAAACTTTTGTTACTGTTGAGTGGCACAAATATCGACAAAACTGAAGCTCCGAATCGCTACCACATACTTTTAACTCGAACCAGATGATATCTGGTCCGTCCAATCCATCTCGATATCTTCTAAAAACCCGAAAAAGGCCACGCATTTACGGGGCGTCACATTCAATTACTGTTTTACCCCTGGTCTCAGCATGGACAGTGCAGTAGGGGTGGTTCAGTATGGGATCCCATACCGAAATCTTTGTCCCGATTCCCAAACCGAAATTTTCCGGAATCCCAATTTCAATACCGATCCCAAACCAAATTTTCGGGAATCCCAAAATAGTTTCAGGATTTCGGGACAAATCGGGAATCCCGAAATGGTTTTGAGCTTTTGGGCTTTTGGACTAAAATTTGACATATTATGCTTTTGGGCTCAATTTGTCAATTTGTTTCTATTAATGTGCCAATTAAATGGCAAGGCATGTTTGTACTAATTTGTGCACAAATTTGAGTCCGTGTACATCAGTAAGTAAAAATGGATTTAATAAAGGATGAAAGGAAAAAGAAAGTCTGTGTACACCAATAAGTACAACTGTAGCATAAAAAATAATACACCAGCTTAAATTTCTATATAGCACATGAATCTTTCATCTCAATGCATATGTGAACCATCCAGATGAAGAATTATTAAGAAGGGGCAAGGTATCAAATAATCAAATAATCAAATTTACGCTTTTCCACAGGAGGATAATTTTCAAAGAGAACCTCGTACCAAATAATCAACAAAACAAATTAACAAATGCAAAAATTCACCTTGGTGCTATTGCCACTTCAGAGCCTGAACAATTAGAGCTGTTAATCTTGATAGTGGCACCACACTAACTTCCGCAGCAAGTGTTGAGAAATTCAAAAGAAATTAAAACTCATCAAAGACCACAAAATTCAAAGAATAAACTTCAATAACTACAAAGATTTTTTCATTTGCTATCTACAATTTTTGTCAGATTTCAATGTCAGACACCTCTGACTGTATATCACATTTAAACTTTTCATATCCAAGGCCTGGTCTAAATCCATAAACAGGAGCACGTAAAACAAATTAAAGGAAATGCTAAACGGAAAATTTAGTAATAACAAATCTTTGCTTTTCTTAATGCATTATGACATTGTATGACCATACAAGTATATTTCAATCCCTAGAAGTCTTCAGGCGGCAAGCATATCAGAGATTAGATTCAAAACACTAAATTAATTCAAAACCCTAAATTAAATTTCAAAAGGAAGACAGAAATTAGATTTCAAAAAACTAAATTAATTACCTAATTTGGGATTGAGAGTTCTATGACTTCCAGCCGGAATTCGACACAGAGAGGCTCAGGGGCTGGAGATGAGGGCTCGGTGAGGGAAGCTCAGGGGTTGCACTTCTTCGATTCGAGTTCGATGGAATAACGGAAGTGAAATGGGACTCCCTAATTTCAGAATTCCTAATTCAGAAACCCTAATTTCGAAATTCCTAATTTAGAAACCCAAATTCAAAATCCCTAATCGAATTTGGAATCAAACAATTTGTATGAACTTTGGTTGAGTTTATTGCAGGAATTTCTTACCTTTGCAGTGAGGATGAGTGCGAACTGAGATCGAGAGCTCGATTCAGGAGCCGGATTCGGGTGGTATAAACAGTGGGTGAAGGCGCGATTCAGGTGAGGACTGAGGACTGAGAGGAATGACGACTGGTGTGGGTAGATTCGGGATTCAGGCGACGGATGTGGTGAGGTGAGGTGAGGTTTTGAGTCTGAGAGGGGTGAGTGTCGAGACTTGAGAGACCGAGAGAGAGAGTCAGAGACAGAGACTAGGTTTTGAACTTTTGATAACTTTGATTTATATTCAACGGTTGAGATTAAATCTCAACAGAATCCGACGACTATTAAAATTCTAAATATATATTTAAAAATTAAACAATATATATATATATATATATATATATTTTGGTTCGGTTTGGGAATACCGAAATCCCAAAAACTTGAGACCGATTCCCGTATCGAAATTTCGGGATCGGTTCGGTATTGGGTACCAAAGTTTTTGGGAATTTCGGTTTGAGATTTTTTCTGTTTGGTTTGGGAATTTTTTGATTCGGTTTAAGATTTTTGGGATTTTTTTCCAACCATGTGGAGTAGATTGTAGCCAAATGTAAAAGGCAATTTAGGAAATGCAAACAGAGTTGCAAAAAGCCTCTTCGGCCAGTTCATATTTTCCCTCTTTCTGGTTGCTCTCTGTAAAAGAAAACTAATAAAAGAAATAAACAATCTCTATAACCTCCTCACGCGCCTTTTAGGTGAGTGCAGTGCACGGGAATTGGAAGTGTTTATTAACTTTTACTTTTTGGGCAATTATCTAATTTTAATATTTAATGACAAATGTTTTGTCAAGCTCTGTTATAAAACCTTATATGCAAAAGCAGTGAAGACTATTAATTTTTTATACATCTATGTATTTATATTAAGAGGTGGAAGAATAAATTAATTACGAACTCGTTATTCTTATAATTCGAACTTAATACATTTCACTTATAAGTAAAAGAAATATCACTAGATCATAGTACTAAAGCCTCGTTTGACATCTCGGACTGTACTGACTATTTCAGTCGGATAGGATAATTTGACATCGAATAGCATTGACTATATTAGTCGGTCGTTTGGTGTAGGATAATGGTCGTTTGGTGAGGATAATTTGTCATTAGCTAGTACTGACTAAATTTGTCATAGGATAATGGTCGTATTATTTATACTGTGTTTGTATTGTACCGGATAAGAGAAAATATTATTTTTAAGAGAAAAAATTGATGATTAATGAAAAAGAAAAAGAATAAAAAAAAACAAAAGTTGTCATTTGCCATCAAGTTGAAGACGGACAAATCTGTCAAATGCGAAAACAACCCAGTCAGTGGCCACTACTGTTGGCTTCCTCAGAGCAAGTCCACCCCTAAAAAATGCGCAGGCATTCAACCTATGTAATCCACCCAGTGAACAATGATAGACCCCATGAACAGTAAATTAGCCAAATGCTTCTCCACCCCTACAAAATACGCTGGCACCCAGCTCATTTAAAAAATTATTAATTTTTTATAAAATAATAAATTTTAAATTTAGTTTTAATTTCGGATATGATTTTTAACCAATCTTGTCACGTCACGTATCATAATCCAAAAGTACTATTATCCGAAAATATTGAAATGTGGTGTAAGGTGGAAGATGATGGTTAATATTTATAGGAAAAATAATAATGTGACGACCCGTCCCTAATTTTCTCCCTGAATGTGTAAATTGATGTTTATGCCCTTTTTGGAAAAGTGAAACCTAACGTGTATGCAGTCATTCTGTTTTTATATTATTTTTCTTGATATCGTAATTAAATAGTACTCATTATTACAAACGCGTGAATGCGAGTTAGACCCGAATCGGATTTGTAACGAAAAAGTTACGCTCAATTAAAGTACGTTGCAGAGGGTAGAATTGTGCACGTGTGTGAGCTAATTTATCAGTGTTAGAAACACTGTTTTTGATAGGGAAACGGATTTTCTTGCGTACTTTTACTGTGCAAAATCTGAAAATCGTATCCCTTCTTCTTTTTAAATTGGACCCGTGCCCTCAAATCCCTTACCACCAATTAATTTCACTCTTCAATCCTATCACCCAATCAGATTTTTCTTCTTTATGTCCAATCAGAACTCAGCTTTCTTTCTTTCTTTCTCTCTCTCTCTCTCTCTCTCTCTCTCTCTCTCTCTCTCTCTCTCTCATCTTCTCCATTTCTCTCTATCCCGAGACCCTCTCCTCTCTGCAACAACAATACACCACCATCAAACTTTATAGATCGAACCTAAAAACACTACCATCGTACTCCACTCATCCTCACGAACACAGACGAACCTACCGATCACGAAATGGACGAGTTTTTACTCATCAACTCGGAAGCTCCGACTCGGACGAGTTTGCTCCGACATGATCTCGGCCGAGTTACAAGTTTTTAGGACATTGGGAAGCCTCTACACAACTTCCCAAGACTCCTAGTACAAGTTTGAAGAAGAACCAACGCATAGAAGCACGATTTCAAGGAGTCGCAAAATAGTCCGAACCTTTCGAGCTAATTTCAAGCCACTTCTATCCACTTTTGGACTTTTAAGAGGTATAAACTTGTTCTCTTCTTACTGGGCTTCATTTCCATATAAATTTCATAAAAATTGGTTGAGAAATGAGCAAGTTATGAAGATTGAATTTTTCCCCAGAAACCGGCAAAGTTTTCCAGTTTCAGGCGAAACTAGATGGCGGTGTTCCACCGGAGAAAACGAAGAATATTCCATCAAAGTTGATAGAATATTCTAATGGCGTCAGGTAACGCCATTAAGTTCGATTAACTGTTTAACGGAATATTCCGTCAAGTCTGACGGAATATTCTTGGCGTCCATCAGTCATTGGCCTACGCGTGGGGGTGCGTGTGGTTGTGGACTAGCCAGTGCGTAAGGGCGCGTCCGGCCACTGGCCGACGAGTGCTTGACATGTACGGGTCTGTGACGTCGAGTAGAGTGTTTTAATATATTCAAACCTTCCATTTAAGCAAACTGTGGGAGTTTTTCCTAGCTTTTTAGTATATGTGAATTAATTAATTAGTTTTAGTTATTTCACATATAGGAGAAAGTTATCCCGAGGACGTACGAAGGTAAGCACGGCTAGGAGGCTACGATCTATCGACGTATCAGTGAGTGGGCATTTGTTTTCATATATATATATAAAGTTTATAGTTTCCACATGTGTTTTTATATTGATTTTATGCCTATTATGCCATGATTTATTTAATTTAAAAAATTCTATTATGATGATGAGATTTATATATTGTCATGGCATGATCACATACATTATACTTGCTTATCATATAGGCTTGTACCAGTGTAGTACTCGCCTCGGGCTAGGGCCAGTCTTTCACGTGTATGTGCACATCGCATCGTACACTCCCCTTGGATCCAAGTAGGTCCCAGTCCTGTCGTACAGGTTGCATTAGGCAACTCTAACTCTTATATGCTGTGCCTAGCACCAGTCTTCACGTGATTGTAGTACTAGAGCGTATATTATGATTACACCTAGTCATGTTCATGTCAGAAATTATCTGCATGAACTCGTGTGTTTAGCATAGGTTGATGAACACGTGATTTTATTATGCTACTGTTGAGATATTAGGATTTGGCGTATTTATGGATTTATTGTTGATTTACATTTGATTTCGTACTTATACGTAGTATGATTTTCTGGAAACTATACATGTTTTACGGCGAGGGGTTAGTATGTTCAGAAAATAAATGTGTTTTATAAACCTTTGTTTTTGCCCACTCACCCTTCTGTTTTTCGCCCCTCAAGGTCCTAGATAGCTGACCTACTATGTGGCGTACGAGGAATATCTGGTGTTTCTGATGCATCTCCAAATAAATGTAGGAACTTTTCCTGTTGTGTATTAAGCACCTTAACTAGTTTCAATTGCACACTCTTTTATCGTCTATGCTATGAACATTTGTATTTTATGGGTTCTACCCACTATTGCGTACTCACTTTATTAGTTTAAATAAGTTCTAGTTTCGGTTTAAATTTATTCATATTTTTACATCACTAACATTTTTGGTTACGTCACCTTTGGTTGACGGCCAGCATGCCTCGACTCCGATCGGGGTGTGTCAGTTTGGCATCAGAGCATAGGTTTGGCAGTCTTACATTCCTTGTATGTGTTTTACCTACATTCCTCGTATGTGTTTTAGGGCCTAATAATTTTTTATTTCTTATGTCAGAATCAGGTCACCTCATAGAGAGTCACGTGTCCCTTCTAAGACTAATTTTCCTGATTTTGGGCAACTCGGTGAGGCTATCGCCATCACCATACAGTCCACACTTTGTCCTCCCTAGATGACTACCTTAGAGACTGTATCCCATCTTCAGATAGATAATTTTTTTGGCAATGAAGGGCCTGAGAAATTTGAGGTTTGGATCGACCATGTTGAAAAACTTTCCGAGGTATGCAGCGACAGGGAAACCTTCCAGCATAGAGATGAGTCGAGACAACGACTTGGTTCTTTCGTCTGGGAGCAAAATCATAGTGGGCTCAGGAGTCATGCCTGTTGTCTGCTCAAGATGCCATAAATCAGGATGTTTTCAGATGCTTATTTGAGGCTAGATTCACAACCTCCAGAATATAAGGATAAAAAGAGAGAAGAATTCATGGAGTTGAAGCTAGGTAAAATGTCAGTCTCGAAGTACTACCGAAAATTCACTGACTTATCTCGTTATTGTCCCGAAATCGCTAGGAATCCCAGAGAGATGCTCTGTTGTTTTAAGAATGAGACTCGTAAGCGATTGCGTTCTGTGGCGACTTCTACTCCATGCTCTACTTACCAAGAGTTCTTTGAAATTCTGCTTCGTGTTGAAGATTCCGAGAATGGCCCTGATAATGATGATGATGATGAGGATAATGATAAGGCTCAGAAGAATAATAACATGGGGCAGTCATCATTTGGCCCTCGAAAGACTCATAATTTCAAGAGAAGTGGTAACAGCCCTTGATCATCTAGCGGTGGTTCAAATTCTAATACGCCTAGAAGAGGCAGCAGATCTACTGGTGGTTCATGCTTTCAAAATCAAAGGAACCCTAGTAATTCTGGTGCTCAGATCTGCCACATGTGCAATATTCGTCACTCTGGAGAGTGTAAGAGGGGTAATGAATGCTATAATTGCGGTCAAATGGGGCACAGAGCTAATCAGTGCCCGCAGAATCAAAAACCTCAACCTCCTACTCTACCACCTGCAGTTCTTCTACAGCAGATTCCAGGACCTGGTACCTACACGCCAACAGGTTATGGTGGTGTTTTCCACTACTAAGGTGACATAGCCCAGTATCCAGGATGAGCATATAAGTACCCACCAAATGTTCCCTACTACCAGGGCGGTCATCTGCAGTACTAGGGGGTTATACGCCGTATCAGGGCGATGGAGCACAGTGGTATGCTGGACGGCAGTACCAGAATCTTGATGTAGCTTATAGTAGCGGCGGATCGACCAGGCAGCCTAATCCGACAAATCAAGGTCGAGGTAATCAGGGACGTGGCAACCAAGGAAACAAGAGTCGTGAAGGTTGACAGTAAGCATAGGGACACGTCAATAACATCACCTTGCAGGATGCTCAGAGTAACCTTGATTTGATGATGGGTACGTTGAATGTTCTTGGCCATCTTGCTAGAATTTTAATTGACTCGAGTGCTACTCATTCAGTTATTTCCCATATGTTTGCTCAAAAGACTCAACCTCACCCCACTCCTATTGGTTATGAATTAGAGTTTTCGATGCCTAGGGGTGAAACTTGTTATGTTAGTTGGGAGTATCGAGGATGTCCCGTTCTTATAGAGGATTTCGTAATGCCAGCTAATCTTGTTCCCTTGGACATCGTTGATTTCGATGTTATCTTGGGCATGGATTGGTTAGATTACAATCGTGCCATGTTGAATTGTCACCAGAAAATTGTTATTTTCCATCGACCTGGAATGCCGATGGTAACTTTTATCGACGAACGTAGTGGTCTCAAGTACAGAGTTATCTTTGCCGTGAAGGCGAAACAAATGCTGAGAAAGGGTTGTCAAGGCTACTTAGCTCATGTAGTGGTGACTGATGAGACTCTTGCTCGTGTTGAAGACGTTCGGGTTGTCACACACTTCCATGATGTTTTTCCTGGTGATCTACCTGGCTTACCACCAGATCATGAAGTGGAGTTCACCATCGATTTACTTCCAGGTACCGACCATATTTCTCTAACTCCTTATCGTATGGCTCATGCTGAGTTAAGAGAATTGAAAACCCAATTGCAAGAACTTGTTGATAAAGGTTTTATTCAGCTGAGCACTTCTCTTTGGGGAGCTCCAGTCTTGTTTGTGAGGAAGAAAGATGGAACATTGAGGCTATGTATCAATTACAGACATCTGAATTGGGTGACGATTAAAAACCGTTATCCATTGCCTCGTATCGATGACCTTTTTTATCAGCTTCGTGGTTCTTGTGTTTTCTCAAAAATCGATCTAAGGTCAGGTTATTACAAGTTGAAGATCAGAAGTGAGGATGTTTCGAAAACAGCCTTCTGAACTCTATATGGTCATTATGAGTTTCTTGTGATGCCATTTGGGTTTACTAATGCTCCGGCAGCTTTTATGGACTTGATGAATCTGGTATTTCGTCTATACCTTGACAGGTTCGTAACTGTCTTCATCGATGAAATTTTGGTGTATTATAAGAGCGAGGCTGACCATGCTAGACATTTACGTTTGGTTTTGAAGAAGTTAAAGAAGAATCAGCTGTACACTAAATTTAGTAAATGCCAATTCTAGCTGGATCAGGTGTCACTCTTGGGACATGTGATATCAACCCAAGGGGTTCTCGTGGATCATCAGAAAGTAACATCAGTGGATAATTGGGAGTAACCTCATACGGTCACTGAAGTTTGGAGTTTTCTTGGTCTTGCTGGCTACTATCGACGATTTGTAAAAGACTTCTCAACCATAGCCCTACCTCTGACAAGTTTGACCAGGAAATGAGTTAATTTTTAGTGGAGTGATGATTATGAATGGTGTTTTCAACAGTTAAAGTACTGTCTCACTCATGCGCTTGTCCTGGCACTTCCTGATAATAGTGGGAACTTCGAGATCTACAGTGATGCCTCTCTAAATGGTCTAGCCTGTGTACTAATGTAGTATGGGAAAGTAATAGCGTACGTTTCATGACAGCTAAAGCCCCACGAAATGAACTGTCATACTCACGATCTTGAATTGGCAGCTATTGTCTTTGCTTTTAAAATTTTGTGGCACTATCTCTATGGAGAAACATGTCGAATTTTCATTGACCCAAGAGCCTCAAGTATATCTTTACTCAGAAAGAACTTAATCTTTCACAATGTAGGAGGATGGAGTTGATCAGTGATTATGATTGCACCATTGAGTATTACCCTGGTCGTGCTAATATTGTAGCAGATGCTCTTAGTAGGAAATCTCACGGTTGACTCAATGCTCTTTATGCATGTCATGTTCCTCTTCTCACCAACCTAAAATTTACAGGAGCCCTACTTGCCAACTTTCAAGTCAGGCCAGTTTTGTTGGATCGTGTTCTCGAGGCCTAGATAAACGACTCAAAATCCCAGAAGTTAAAACAAGCGGTGTTAAACGACAATAGGGGAGATCTAAGAATTTAAAGGCCTGATGGTATGCTCATGCAGGGTGATCAGATGTATGTACCAAATGTGGAAGAACTGAAGAAGGAAATTCTCGATGAGGCGTATATCTCAGCTTATGCGATGCATTCTGGGAGTACTAAAATGTATCATACTATCTGACCTTTCTACTATTGGCTTGGAATGAAAAGAGAAATTGTGGAGTATGTGAGTCGTTGTCCTGTCTATCAGCAGGTCAAGGCAGAAAGAAAGAAATCATTCGGTTTGCTACAGCCATTTCCCATACCTTAGTGTAAATGAGAAGATATTACCATAGATTTCATGTACAAGCTGCCTCGTACACGAAATGGTTATGACGGTATCTGGGTGATTGTAGATTGGCTTACCAAGTTCGCGCACTTCCTACCTGTTCGTGGGAATTACTCATTAAGTCGATTGGCGAACTTTTCATCTCTGAAATTGTCAAGTATCATGGTGTTCCAGTTAGTATCATTTCTGATCGGGACCCCAGATTTACTTCGAAATTTTGGGTAGCTTTTCAAAAAGTTCTAGGCTCGAGATTACTCTACAGCACCGCCTATCATCCTCAGACGGATGGGTAATGAGAGAGAACTATTCAGACGTTGGAAGGCATGAAGAGATCTTCAATCTTGCAGTTCGGAGATGCATGGCACAAACGCTTACCTTTGATATAATTCGCCTACAACAACAGCTTTCACTCCAGCATTGGTATGTCACCATTTGAGGCGCTTTATAGGAAACCATGTCGTACACCGTTGTGTTGGTTCGAGGTAAGCGAAAGAGTTTTGGTTGGTCTTGAAATCGTAGATGAGATGACATAGAACATTCAGGTGATAAAAGCTAACTTGAAAGCAGCCCAGGATCGGCAAAAAAGTATAGCAAACAGACATTCGACTGACATAGTATATAAGGTTGGAGATTGGGTATTCTTAAATTTGTCACCGTGGAAAGGTATGGTACATTTCGGGAAGAAAGGAAAACTAAGTCTTCGTTACATCGGACCATACTAGATTATTGAGCGAGTTGGTGAAGTTGCTTACCAACTTGATCTACGTCCAAAGTTGTCAAAGGGTGCATAATGTGTTCCACGTGTCCATGCTACGGAGATATGTCTCTCATCCGTCACATGTGATTCCCCCTCAGCAGTTAGAGATTAATCCTGACTTGACGTATGATGAGGTTCCAGTGATGATTCTTGACCGGAAAGACAAAGTTCTCAAGAACAAGACCGTTCGTATGATGAAAATCTTATGGAGAAACCTGTTGAGGAAGCTACCTGGGAGACAGAAGAGCGTATGTGAGATCTTTATCCACGTTTGTTCTTTGACTGATCATTAGTAGTGTTGAAATTTTGGGGATGAAATTTTCTTAAAGGGGTAGGTTGTGACGACCCGTCCCTAAATTTCCATGTAATTTTCTCCCCGAATGTGTAAATTGACGTTTATGCCCTTTTTGGAAAAAATGAAACCTGATGTGGATGTAGTAATTCTGTTTTCATATTATTTTTCTTGATATCGTAATTAAATAGTACTCATTGTTACGAATGCGTGAACGCGAGTTATACCCGAATCAGATTTGTAATGAAAAAGTTACGCTCAATTAAAGTACATTGCAGCGGGTATAATTGTGCACGCGTGTGAGCTAATTTATCAGTGTTAGAAACACTATTTTGATAGGAAGACGGATTTTCTTGCGTACTTTTACTGTGCAAAATCTGAAAATCTTATCCCTTTTTCTTTTTAAATTGGACTCGTGCCCTCAAATCCCTAACCACCAATCAATTTCACTCCTCAATCCTATCACACAATCAGATTTTTCTTCTTTCTGTCCAATCAGAACTTAGCTTTATCTTTCTCTCTCTCTCTCATCTTCTCCCTCTCTCTCTATCCCGAGACCCTCTCCTCTTTGAACCAACAATACACCACCATCAAACTTCACAGATCGAACCTAAAAACACTACCATCGTACTCCACTCATCCTCACGAACCCAGCCATACCAACCGATCACGAAATGGACAAGTTTTGACTCGTTAACTCGGAAGCTCCGACTCAGATGAGTTTGTTCCGACGTGATCCCGGCTGAGTTACAAGTTTTTAGGACTTTGGGAAGCCTCTACATAACTTTTCGAGGCTCCTAGTACAAGTTTGAAAAAGAATCAACGCGTAGAAGCACGGTTTCGAAGAGTCGAAAAATAGTGAGTTTTTATCACAAATGGTCCCTGACATTGATCAAACACATCATTTTGGTCCCTGACATTGAAAATCAATAGAAATGGTCCCTGAGATTGATCAAACACATCACAAATGGTCATTCCGTTAAAAACTCTTTGGGCAATTTTCAAAACTTTGTAACTCAATCGTTTCTTAACCAAATTCAACCCATAATATATCAAAATGAAGATAGGAAAGTGTAGAACAAGATTATACCATTTGGAAGCCCAATGGTTGCTGGAGCTGGCCGGAAAATAGCCTCAAATGTGACTAGTCCGTGGAAAAACTGGAAAACTAGTCGGAAACTAGGTAAACTTTAAACGTTCATAACTGCTTCAATAATCAACGAAATTGAGTGATTCAAAAACAAAAATCATACTTCTCAATGAGAAGAAGAGAATAGTATCTTTCTTGATGGCTAAATCGCCATAGTTTGGCCGAAATAGGGCTCGAAATTGGATAACCATTTTCGAGTTGGCCAATTTCGAGCCATTTTTCAGCCAAAATACCGCGAGTTAGCCATCAATAAAGATACTATTCTCTCCGTCTCATTGAGAAGTATGATTTTCGTTTTTGAATCACTCGATTTAGTTGATTATTGAAGAAGTTATGAACATTTAAAGTTTACCCAGTTTCCGGCGAGTTTTCCAATTTTTCCGCCGACCAGTCACATTTGAGGCTATTTTCCGGCCATATCCAGCAACCATTGGGCTTATAAATAGGTATAATATTGTTCTACACTTTCCTATCTTCATTTTGATATATTATGGGTTGAATTTGGTTAAGAAACGATTAAGTTACGAAGCTTTGAAAATTGCCCAAAGAGTTTTTAACGGAATGACCATTTATGATGTGTTTGATCAATCTCAGGCACCATTTCTATTGATTTTCAATGTCAGGGACCAAAATGATGTGTTTGATCAATGTTAGGGACCATTTGTGATAAAAACCCAAAAATAGTCCGAATCTTTCGAGCCAATTTCAGGATACTTATGTCCACTTTTTGGACCTTTAGGAGGTATAAACTTGTTCTCCTCTTCTTGGGCTTCATTTTCAGATAAATTTCATAAAAAATGGTTGAGAAATGAGCAAGTTATGAAGATTTGAAATTTTCCCCAGAAACCGGCGAAGTTTTCCAATTTCCGGCGAAGACGAAGAATATTCCGTCAAAGTTGACGGAATATTCTAATGGCATCAGGTAACGCCGTTAAGTTCTGTGAATTGTTTAACGGAATATTCTATCAAGTCTGAAGGAATATTCCTGGCATCCGTCAGTCATTGGCCTGCGCGTGGGTGTGCGTGAACCCGTGGACTAGCCGGCGCGTGAGGGCTTGTCCGGCCACCGGCCGATGAGTGCTTGACATGTACGGGTCCGTGACGTCGAGTAGAGTGTTTTTGTATATTCAAACCTTCTGTTTGAGCAAACTATGGGAGTTTTTCCTAGTTTTTTAGTATATGTAAATTAATTAATTAGTTTTAGTTATTTCACATATAGGAGAAAGTTATCCCGAGGACGTACGAGGGCAAGCACGGCTAGGAGGCTACGATCCATCGACGTATCAGTGAGTTGGCATTTGTTTATATATAAAGTTTATAGTTTCCACATGTGTTTTCATATTGATTTTATGCCTATTATGCCATGATTTACTTAATTTTAAAAATGCTATTATGATGTTGAGATTTATATATTGTCATGGCATGATCACATACATTATACTTGCTCATCATACAGGCTTGCACCAGTGTAGTACTCGCCTCGGGCCAGGGCCAGTCTTTCACGTGTATGTGCACATCGCAACGTACACTCCCATTGGATCCAAGTAGGTCCCAGTCTTGTCGTACAAGTTGCATTAGGCAACTCTGACTCTTATATGCTGCGCCTAGCACTAGTCTTCACATGATGTAGTACTAGAGCGTATATTATGATTACACCCAGTCCTGTTCATGTCAGAAATTATTTGCATGAAATCATGTGTTTAGCATAGGTTGATGAGCATGTGATTTTATTATGCTACTGCTGAGATATTAGGATTTGGCATATTTCTAGATTTATTGTTGATTTACATTTGATTTTATACTTATACATAGTATGATTTTCTGGAAACTATACATGTTTTACGGCGAGGGGTTAGTATGTTCAGAAAATAAATGTGTCTTATAACCTTTGTTGTTGCCCACTCACCCTTCTGTTTTTCGCCCCTCCAGTAACTAGAGAGCTGACCTACTATGTGGCGTACGAGGAATATCTAGCATTTCTCACATATATCTAAATAAATGTAGGAACTTTTCCTGTTGTGTATTAAGCACCTTAACTAGTTTCGACTGCACACTCTTTTATCGTCTATGCTCTGAACATTTGTATTTTATGGGTTCTACCCACTACTGCGTACTCACTTTATTAGTTTAAATAAGTTCTAGTTTTGGTTTAAATTTTTTCATATTTTTGCATCACATACATTGTTGGTTACGTCACCTTCGGGTCAACATGCCTCGACTCCGGTCGGGGTGTGTCAATAATTTTTTTTTTAATTTTTCTTGTATTTTAAACATTTTTTATTAATTTTTATTAAGTAAATTAATGTGGACCATTGGATTTGGAAAAGATTCAAATCCAACAGCCCAGAACGCGACATGGCCCATAACGAGCCACGCTCACGGATCCAAATTGGTGCGCTGAAACGACGGGCCCCACTGCCTGTTTTCTGTTGGGAACGAGCGCCTATGCTGGCGTGTATCTCGAGCGCCTGATGGAAAAAAAATATGAGTGTGATATGACGTCATGCTGGCATCAGCATGACGTCACATAGGCCATTGCTCAGCACATTTTGGGCTGGCCTATGGCCTGGCTTGGGCTGAAGGCCAGCCTAATAGGCTGAGGTGGAGTGTTTTGGGGGACTATCAGTCCATTTTTCACAATTTGAGCCGGCTTACCCCTTGGGGTGGACTTGCTCTTATATCCTACTGTGGTCTCTAATCCTTTGAGACCTTAATCCACATCAGAAATACATTCTTTGAAAACCTAGCAACCATTACAACATTACCCACATGAAATTTCTCCCAATTTTAATTTAATCCCATCACATCAACAAAATCAATTAACAATTAAGTCACAAACCCAGATATTCGAACTACCACCATAGATGTTAAAACAGAAACGAAGGTCACGTTACCCAAAAGCAGAGGTTGCGTTGACCAAGAACTGAGGTCGCGATGCCCACTTGTTTTCGATCAACTATCTCCGGTTCTCTATTCGTATCTACTTGGTGTTTATCGAAGGTCGCGATGCACTGACGCCTATGGCAGGATAGGTCGGAGAAAAACGAGCGTGATTTTTCTTTGGCATGAGTCCGACTAATAATACCAAGGTTTTGGAGGGGATAATTAAGCAGGTGGGAGGGGTATTAAAATGGTGGGGCTGAATTAAATAATTCGGTGCTTATTTAATACGAGACTTACCAAACACTCGCTTCGTATTATTAGTATTATTTGATGGTCTTCTACAAGTGCCAAACGAAGCCTAAGTGGCAATCTAAACTACTAATGATTTTCACTATTTTCTGCATGATTTACATGTCAAGACAAGTCAAAATAAATGATTACGTTTTCTAGAACTCATGTCGGATTTCATTGCAATATCAGTATTTTCTAGTCAAGTATATCAACCAAGCAAAAAAAGTCAAGTATTACATTATTAGTATTTTTGTATCTAGACCAAAAATTCATTCAAGTATTTTCTGCATAATTTTGTCTAGTTTGTAACGATCAATATTTGTGTGTCAAGATAAATTTGAAAAATTACTCTTTGTCTAGTTCATTTAATTATGTGAACATTTTCGTTCTCCTTTTTGTATATTCTCTTGCCACTGTAAGAACACCAAAAATACCAAAAAGAGTAAAAAACACCTCACATATCAGTGGATAACCATCTTGGCAGCTTCCGCCTGACGGCTTGCCTGAAAGCAGTTTTACCCCAGCCTTATAAGCTGGCACCCAGCCCAAAAAATGGACCGGCCTCCTCTGTTTTTGCTCCACCCCAGCCTAATAGGTTGGCACCCAGCCCAAGCCAGCCACAGGTCGGCCTAGAATCAACAGTCCCATAAGACAGCCCATCTGGGGTCATGCTAACACCAGCGTGACGTCGGAGGCCTTTTTTAAATTTTTTTGCGCCAGGCGTGTGGGTAGCACGCACGACTGGGCACGCACCGTCGACAAGAAATCAAAGCCGAGCTCGCTTGCGCAGGCGCACTAAACCAAACTGATGGGAGGCCACGTGGCCCGTCCTGGGCCGTTGGATTTCCAACGGTAAAAAAAATTTGAATTTGACATCCAACGGCTAGTGACGTGGCTTGATCTGGACAGTTTGATCCAGAGATCAACAGTCCATGTTTTTCCCCCAAAAAATAAAAAAAATAAAAAATAAGGCATAACGGTCGGAATTATGACCGTTGGCCACGTGTCAACGTATAGGCTGTTGGATTTGAATCTTTTTCAAATCCAACGGTCCAGATTAATTACCTAAATTAAAATTTATTAAAAATTGTTAAAAAATACATAAAAAATTTAATTTATGTTTTTGTATAAATACCTAACCCTCATCTTCCACCTTACACCACATTTCAATATTTTCAATACTTTTTACCAAAGCTTTCATAAAATTTTTGAGAGAAAAAAATGAGTACGTGGAAGCTCATCGAAGATGTTACGTTGTGTGAATGCTGGGTTCACACTACTTATGACCCGATTACGGGTAATAAGATGGATAAGCGAGAAATGTGGAGTAAAATTACGAAAGTGTTTTGCAATGTACATGGAAAAGACGCCAGAAGTAGTCAAGGTCCTCAAGGTCGTTGGAAAAAACTCAACGCATCATTTACGCCATCTATCATGCTTCCGGTAATCTGCGTAATGGGACAAGTTTAGCGGATCAGGTGACAATATTTTTATTTATTTATATGTATTCCACCCGCATCAATATTTTAATTTATTTATATGTGTTACACCCGCATTTTTTAATATTGTCTTATCCCACATTTATAGACACTACAAACACAAGCATTCTACAACGCGAAGAACCACAACAAATCATTCAGCAAATGGGAATGTTGGCAAATTGTTAAAGATTGCCCTAGATACAGAATTGTGGCAACCGGTCCAGAAGTTGTCATGCACGACATGGGTCTACACAATTTTCCAGAAGCAGACACGGCCGAACAAGAAGGCGACATATTTGAAGAGACGGAAGGGACGCCTAAAGAAGTGCCGGAGACCCAACCGACTCGCCAGTCCCTTAGGCCTCAAGGTAAAAAGGCATCAAAGAAAAAAGGTAGTTCTTCAAAAAATGACTACACTAAATATATGGACGAACTTGCTTGCCAAGGTGAACTAAACATGGTGTGAGAAGCGGCTAGAGATGAGGAAAAAGCTGTTGCTATAGCTGGCAGCAATATTAACAGCTACTGAGAGACGTGATGTGGCGGTTGAGAGACAAAGAGAAATACTTAATCGAGAGAACAAGATGATTAGAGAAGCACTTAATCGAGACAAGGAGATGCTTAGAGAAGAAAGGATGGCTAAAGCATACCGTGACATTATGAACAAGCCTCTAGTAAGACTGTCTCCGAATTCAAAATATTTTTGGACATCGGAAAAAAGAGATGTGGTTCGGAAGAGGCGTGCAAGAGATGTGGAGACAAGTCGAGGGGGTTCTAGCTACACAGACCCTAGCAACGAAGATACTAGCACCACATATCCTAGCTCCACAGACTTTGTATAATTTCGTATTTATTTGTAGTACTTTATTTAATTTCGTCTTAATTTTTAGTACTTATGTAATTTCATCTTTATTTTTGGTACTTTATGTAATTTCTTATTTATTATTAGTACTTTGTGTAATTTCTTATTTATTTTTAGTACTTTATGTAATTTCTTATTTATTTTTAAAACTTTATGTAATTTCAAATTTATTTTTTGTACTTTATTTAAACACATCAAATAAGATTACACAAACTCACCAAATAAACTTTTAAAAAAAAAACACCAAATAAAATTACATAACCTGACCAAATAAACTTAAAAAAAAACACACTAAATAAGATTACATAAACTCACCAAATAAACTTAAAAAAAACACAATAAATAAAATTACATAAACTTAAAAAAAATACACTTTATTCTTCAACCACAAGCTCGTTTTAATTATCTTCACCTTGTTGCAATCCCCACTGGTGCTCAATCAAGTCATTCTGGCGGCTTATGTGCCAGTATGGCTCTTGCACTGAAGTGTACCGCTCAACGATCAATTCATTATAACATCCATCTTGTTCCAACGGTTCGTGTTGCACGGGATCTTCGGTTTGGTCATGAGCACAGTAGAAACGTGTTCTTGAGTTGTTCATCGTATTCTGCTCGTATTCATCGATGGCATCATAATCATACTCATACTCATACTCATCTTCCACAATCATGTTGTGGAGAATAATACACGTTATCATGATGGATCGAAGAGCCTCAACATTAAACATTCTAGCAGCAGCCCTGACAATCGCCCAACGAGCTTGCAGGATACCAAAACAACGCTCCACATCTTTCCTACACCCCTCTTGACATTTTGCTAAGTGTTTTTCTTTTTCACTATGTGGATGTGCACTGTTTTGACAAACGTTGACCACCTTGGGTAAATGCCGTCTACAAGGTAGTATGCTCTGTCGTATTTATGGACATTAACCCAATATGTGCATCTCGGTGCTTTTCCTTGTAGCAGTTCGTCGAACACTGGAGATTGGGCGAGGACATTTAGGTCATTCTGAGCTCCTGGAACACCAAAAAAAAGCATGCCAAATCCATGTATCAAATGAAGCCACCGCTTCCAAAATGATACTTTTGACTCATTTTTTGTCGCCATAAGCTCCTTGCCACGCACTTGTACAATTTTTCCAAGTCCAGTGCATGCAGTCGATGCTTCCAATCATGCTAGGGAAGCCTCGCATCTCACCCTTCCTCAGAAGCCTTCGCAAGCCCCTTGGCGTGGGTTTTCGGATGTATTAATTGGTGTAGAGGGCTTCAATTGCAGAGCAAAACCGCATCAGGGACTCAAATACATTTGTTTTTCCCATCCTCGCGATCTCATCCACTTGATTTGCAGATGCTCCATATGCAAGCATTCGCAAGGCAGCCGTAATTTTTTGCTTAGGAAGAAGACATAGAACATGAAAAGCATCCTCTTTTTGCACAAAGTATGGATCATGGTTGCAAATAGCACTCATGATTTTGTCGAACAAACTTCGTTGCATTCTAAAACGACGTCTAAAAACATGAACAGGGCATACGCTGTTAGGAATAAAATAATCTTCCAAGAGATCTTCACCTCGTATTTCCCTTTTTCTATTGAAGTTTGCGGCACGTCTGGGTTTGGCTATCTGACCCATAGCTTCCATGACACAGCGGGAATGTGAAGCCCTCTGCATTCTATGGTCATCATCCTCATCCTCCTCCATTGTGAAAGCCTCATTTCCACCTCCACCTTCCTCGAGATTGACCAATTCTTTATGTTGTGCCAACAATCTTTTATGTTGCTCCTCAAACTGTTTATACACTCTCTTTGAAGAAGACATTGTAAGAACTCAAGATTTGAAAACGATGAAGAAGGATTCTGAGCTAAAAAGAAGGATTGAGTTTGGTGTGAGGATGGATGTAGGGATGTAGAGTTTATATGGACAAAAAAAGAAAGGATGAGGTTCTGGACAATGCCACGTGGCACTACGTGATTGGTTGAAATTCTTATCGAAATCTTGGCTAAATTATTGTAAACAGATAGTGACACGTGGCGCGTCGGGATTGGTTGAAAATCTTATCGGAAATCTATCCACAAAATAGTACATTTGGATAATGGCACGTGGCGTGACAAGATTGGTTGAAAATCTTATCGAAATCTTAGCTAAATTATTGTAAACTGATAGTGACACGTGGCGCGTCGGGATTGGTTGAAAATCTTAGCAGAAATCTATTCACAAAATAGTACGTTCGGATAATGACACGTGGCGTGACGAGATTGGTTAAAAATTCTATCCGAAATTAAAACTATTTTTTTATTTATTCTTTTATTAAAAATTTAAAATATTTGAAATGGGCTGGGTGCCAGCGCATTTTGTAAAGGTGGAGATCGTTTGTGCCAGAGTATTTTTTAGGGGTGGAGATGCATTTGGCCTATTACTGTTTACTGGGATCTATCACTGTTCACTGAGTGGAATAAATGGACTGGATGCTGGCGCATTTTTTTAGGAGTGGACTTGCTATGAGTGCAAACTAAATCGGACCACCCCTCCAATCCCGCCTCATCCATGTGTCCTGATATGGATCACTTGATTCCAACATTATTTGCATCCAATTGTTCAAGAATTTTTTGAATTAAAATTAAATAAAATTTCCAAAAATTTAAGAAAAATTCGAATAATTAAAAACAGTTAGATTTTTTAAAATAATAAAAATTTATAATACACAAACCACGGCCTTCACTTCTCACACCTTCATATCTTTATTTTTCCAAAAAATAGAGTGAATAGTAATCGACATGACACAACAAGTAGGAAGACTATTTTTTTGTTTTTTTTTAACAAACAATATTATTTACATTAAAGAAAAAAGTGAGCTTAGCCTTACAATAGACAAACAATAATATGATTCATATTTGTCTTGACGAGAATCAAGGCCTAAGACTTCTGGACTGTAGTACTATGTAGCTAATAGTGAGTTTGATAGAGTTTGCGGTTGGCATTTACGCGTGATGCATGCGAATGGGTTTGAAGGGAGTGACAGTAACCCTAGTCCCTAGCAGCGAGTTAGATTACTACATCTACAGACAAAAGCCACATAAAAAAAATTATAAATTAAAAATTAAAAAACAAAAGTTAGAAAACGAGAGAGAGAGAGAGAGAGGACTTTACCACTTTTATATGTTGCACGCATCCACATAGCAGAAAACAGAAGGAAGACGAAGTAGCACTCAAGGCTCAAGGCAAACCAGAAGCAGCAGAGGAGAAAGAAAGAACCAAAAAAACCCCCACAAAACCCCCAAACCCACACAGACAGAAGAAATGAAGAAAGAAGATGGTTCCAAAAGTGGGTCTTGAGCCCCGAGGCCTGTTTGCTTCAAATGCAAAAGTTTTTTCTGCAACAACAAAAGCCATTAAGCTAGCAGAACAGCAGAAGCCGCATCAGCAGCAGCTAAACGTGCTTTCGGGTACTGAGAGATTTCGTTTCAACAGGTGAGCATGTACTTGGGTAGTCTCTGTTTGACCCAGAATCTGGACTAAAAAACCAGAAAAAAATGAGTTTTTGTTTTTGGGGTTTTTAGCATTGAGCTCTCTTGGGTTGTCAATTTGAGTTCAGCCTATTTGTAATTTGTGCTTTTGGGGTTGTGGGTTTTGTTGGTTTTGAAGAAAAACTGGAGATTTTTGGGTTTCTTGGTTTGAGGAGATTTGTAGGAGTGTTGATTTTGTTAGATGAAGGCCATGCCCCTACCCTTTGAGGAGTTTCAAGGGAAGGGGGTGCTAGATTTCTCTTCTGTTTCTTCTTCTTCTGCTGCTGCTGCTGCTTCAGATTCATTTCTTTCACCGCCGCCACCGCCGCCGCAAAAGTGGATTCACCGCCACCACAGCAGCAAAGAGAATTGCTATGTGGGCAGCACTGAGCCCACCTCTGTTCTCGACACCAGAAGAAGCCCAAGCCCGCCCACATCCTCCTCAACACTGTCTTCCTCCCACGGCAGCGGAGCCAGCGGTGGCTCGACAGACACAACCACTGCGGCGGGGGCCGAAAACCCATCTCAAACACCCTTAGACGAACAAAAATGTGGGCCGCCGCTCGGCATGGAGGACTGGGAGAGCGTTCTGTCTGAGTCCCCCGGTCAAGAGCAGTCCATCCTGAGGTTGATTATGAGTGACATCGAAGACCCGTCTCTGGGATTGAACACGCTGCTGCAGAGTTCAAGCGGCTCTGATCATCACCACCAAAATTTGGAATTCGGCGGCGGAGGGTTTCAGGATGTGGTGGATCAAGGTGGAGGATACGGCGGCGGTTTCGAACCCGATTATCATTCTGGGGGTTTGGTTAGCCCCTCTCTGCATGCAAGTTCTGGTCCTGATTTTAATTTCAGTAATAATGCCTCAAATGTTGAGACTCAGAGCAGCAATGCGAGACCCAACCCTGCAATGTTCTCTGCTTCAATGAGTAATCCTTTTCCTGTTTCGCTATCTTCCGGCATGTTTCAGCAGCAACAGAACATGGGTTTGGATGAGACGCCTCAGATTTTCAATCCTCAGATGGTAATTAACCAAAACCAAGCTCAGTTTACACAGAACCCATCTATGTTTATGCCTTTGACATATGCCCAATTGCAAGAGCACCACCTTCTCTCACCGCCTCCGTCGAAAAGGCTCAATTCTGGTGGATTTGGACCCGGTTACCCGGTCCAAAGGGTACCCTTTTTGAATCCCGGGCAAGAGCTATTGGTTCGGGCTCAGCAACAGCAGCAGCAGCAGCTTCAGTTTCTTCCTCAGCAGCTTCAGCAGCAGAGGCCAACAATGCCGTTGGCAAAGGAGAAAATGATAAGCCCGGCAGAGGGCGATAAAGAAATGATGAACCAGAACCAGCAGCAGCAGCAGCTTCAGCAAGCAGTAATTGACCAGCTTTTCAATGCAGCAGAGCTGATCGAAACAGGAAATCCGGTACTCGCGCAAGGGATATTGGCGCGGCTCAATCACCAGCTCTCTCCCATTGGTAAGCCTTTTTCAAGGGCTGCTTTTTACTTCAAGGAGGCCTTGCAATTGCTCCTTCACATCAACACCTCTAGTAACTCCTCTTCGGCTTTGTCGCCCTTTAGCCTCATTTTCAAGATTGGTGCTTATAAATCGTTCTCTGAAATCTCGCCTGTTGTCCAATTTGCCAACTTTACTTGTAACCAAGCCATCCTTGAAGCCGTGGAGGGCTTTAATCGTGTTCATGTTATTGATTTTGATATTGGCTATGGCGGGCAATGGGCTTCTTTCATGCAAGAAGTTGCCTTGAGAAATGGGGGTGCATCTTCTCTTAAAATCACTGCATTTATATCGTCTTCCGCGCATGATGAATTTGAGGTTAGTTTCACTCGAGAAAACCTCAAACACTTTGCTAGTGAGCTCAACCTGGCATTTGAACTTGAACTTGTGAGCCTTGAGTCGTTGAACTCTGGTTCGTGGGGATTGCCTTTTCATGCTTCTGACGGCGTGGCAGTTGCTGTCAATCTCCCGATTGGCTCCTTTTCGAATAACCCTTTATTGCTTCCATTGATCTTGCGCTTTGTTAAGCAGCTTTCTCCCAGAATTGTGGTCTCTTTGGACAGAGGCAGTGATCGGACCGATGTTCCATTTCCCCACCAAATAATCCAAGCCCTCCACTCTTACACCGGCCTGCTTGAATCAATAGATGCTGTCAATGTAAACCCAGATGCACTGCAGAAGATTGAGAGGTACTTGCTCCAACCAGGCATTGAAAAGATTGTAACGGGCCGCCATCATTCCCCTAAAAGAACACCTTCCTGGAGGACACTGTTTTTGTCATCTGGGTTCTCACCATTGACATTCAGCAATTTCACCGAGTCCCAGGCCGAGTGCTTGGTGCAGCGGACTCCGGTTGGGGGGTTCCACGTCGAGAAGAGACAGTCTTCGCTTGTTCTCTGCTGGCAGCGCAAGGATCTCATATCTGCCTCGGCTTGGAGGTGCTGAAGAACCAGCATTTTGAAGTTGGTTCTACCAATTTATTACTTACTGCTTTAGTTTTGGAACTCTTTCGGTTCTCTTCCTTGATTCTGCAACTATGCCCTAATTGTCTATGGTGCTGTAGTAGGCCTTTTGATTCCAATGAAGAAACCAAACATTCAAAGTAACTCAATGTCCTTGTACAGGTTTTGTGCTTTTATTTTATTTTTTTTAAATTTTTTTTATTTATATTTTCAGTTTATTACTTTAGAATTTGGGTATATCTATATATTCTGGTGTTTTTCTTAAAGATAGTGTTGTTCACACATTTATTTTTATCTTTCACATCCTTGTTAATTTTTGGATACTGTCGTCTTCAATTCAGTTGATACAATGGCGGGAAATTGATAGGTGTGAGTGAGAAGCAAAAATTGATGTTACCTTTCATACCCTTGTTAATTTTTGGATAATGACGTCTTCAATTCAGTTGATACAATAGCGGGTAATTGATAGGGGTGTTGAGAAGTAAAAATAGATGTGTGGATGACACTCTGTCTCATAATTAAGGTTGTGACTGTTGTACTCTAAACAACCTAGAAAATTCATTTCATTTCCAAAAAACAAAAAAAAACCAGAAAATTAGAAGAAAAAATAATCTAATTAGATAACGAGTATAACCTTCAAATTTGGTACCCCTCGTTCATGTTCATGATCAATAAAGGTTGAGAGTTTTATAGCTAACAATGGTATCCAACTTGACAACTGCTAAGATCATCTTCAACTCATGGGATAAAACTTAAAATATAAGCACTGTCCTAAAAATCCTTGCCTAGCACCGCCTAGGCGCTAGGTGGTTGGCCATCGTCCCGATTAATGCTTAGGCGTTTGAAAATTAAGAAATGATGCCTAGAGTTGCTGAGGCACCCACTTAAACCGCGTAGGCAACCGCCTAACCCGCCTAAACCCGCCTAGGTTACAACTCACTTAGATAGAAATTAAATAGATTAATTTTGCATTTTATTTTTTTCAATAAATTGTAAGAGACTTGTTGAATACTTAAATAAGCACACATTATATGTTTATTCCCCATGTTTTCATTATGTTCTAATACTTCATAATATATATGTCATTTTATTTTGTAGTTTATGATGAAATTATATATACTTTTAAGTATAAACAAACGCTTATTTACATGAAATATAATGGATTTACTTAAATCCGCCTAGTCCTCCTAGGCGCTAGGCTCCTGCTCGCTGCACGACTAGAGCCTAACATCTTTTAGAACCTTGAATATAAGCTTTAAAACCCCTCCAAACTATCTTCAATCATTGGCCTAAATTAAGCCTTGAGGAGAAAATATATTTTCGGGCTAAATTCCTTCAGGATTTGAGTCTAGCTTAAATTATTCTAGACCCACTAAGCTGTCATATTTCAAATCTTTTTTTGTTCTTTTACTCATAATCTAACGACTGTGATCAAATGAGATCAAATCAAATGGTAAAAAAAAAAAAAAAAAAAGATTTGATGACCCAAAATTAAATCTAACGTTTAAAATAATTTAAGAAAATTATTGAATCAAATTTCACTTAAAACTTTATAAATACCTATGTATTTGTATGATTTTTAATTAGTTATCGGAATTTAAACATTTTAATCTCTATTTTTAGATTAAAATCTTCATAAAAATAAATTAGGATAATCTACATAAATTTTATAGTAAAAAAAGTTACCAAAAAAAAAGATTAGGTTAATACCATCATCTAATAATCTCGAGCTAAAATTTTAAACCATAAGGGTTAGAAGAAAAAAGCAGTTTTTAAGTTATGGCTTTAAATTTTAAAGCTTTATCCCCAAGGGTTGGTGATGATCTAAAGTCTTAACTGCCTATCCACTTAGCAAATAGAAATTTGGTTCATGATAATAAATAATTTTAACTATCGGCATATATTAATGGTCGCTTTTCTATTTATTAGATTATCTAATTTACCGACGATAAATAATCTAAGCGTTGAGTCCATAATATGTCATTTTACAGAGAACGACGCCACAAGTTAAACTCACCACGTTGTTATGACATATGAACTTTTTAAGCCAAATTCCTTTGTTCACTAGGTTAAATTCATATTTTAGTTTTGAGTATGTGTTTGGAATTTCGTTAATTTTGTATTTTGTTTCCATTAGGATTCCAAGCAAGCCTAGGGTTCATTCATGGTATAAAACCAATTTTATATGATCTTAGGGTTATTTTATTGGCACCTCTCATTTTGTTGAATGCAACCCACTTAAAAATTTAACATTAAATAACTTATATGTCCCAATAAGAAAAGACTACTTAGACCTCATAAAGGTAGTTTATTTAAAAATAAAAATAAAATATTTTTTAATACACCGTGGATTGATACGTAATTTTCTTCAAGCTTTCAAACCTCTCCCCACTCAATTTTAGAACAAAACACTAATCATTGAAACTACAAACACATTTTATGAAAAGAAAAAAAAAACTTAGTTTTGACAAATGGTTTATGAAATCAGTTATTTGGAGGCGCACATGAGGTAAGACTTCATATTTTTATCATTTTGCATCAATTTGAATGATGTCGTTATGCTTGTTAAACCCTAAATCGTGATTCATATTTTGGGTAGGTACCTACTAAAAATTTGAATATATTTCCATAGCTTCAACTTTTCGGTAGATACCTGCTGAAAATTTGAAACATTGTACTTGTAATGTATTATTTGGTTGGAGCCTACTAAAAATATGCACGCCTTCGGTAGGTACTTGTTGGAAACTTGCATAGTTTTGGTAACTTCCAACTGAAATATAGCACAGTTTGGAAATGACATGCTGAATCTTAAATTCAGTAGATGCCTGCTAAAGATATGAAAAAATTCGGTAGGTATTTGTTAAAAATTTATAGTAAGTGGGGTGTGTGATGGTAGCTTTCGTAAGTAAATGAGATGTATTAAGGTAATTTTAAATTTTAAAAGTAAGTGTGAAGTATTTTTATTACGTGAGGGGTGTTAAAAAAATATGTGGAGTGCCCATACGAAAACCTATATTTTCAATAGGCTCTAACCTACAAATACGTAATAAATGAAACAGTGCAAGGTATCCGCCATTCTTTATCTCTTCGGCAAAGACTTACTGAAATGTGGCGATCTTTCTGGGGACCTACCAAAAACATGTGTTGGGATTTATAGTTTCACAATTAGTAAGATGTTCAAATTAAAGCAAAATAAGAAAAATATGACGTCGTACCCCTTCCAAAAAGTCGATTTCATGTTTCATTCCTAGAAGAAGAGTAGGTTTGAGAACTTAACAGGTTACATAACTTTTGAAATGACTTAGGGTGTATTTAAAGAATATTTATAAAATAAAAAATAAAAAAAACATTTTAGGGCCTAAATTTCATTTCATATTAGAGCATCTAAGTCGTTTAGTATTAAAATTTTAAGTGGGGTGTATTTAACAAATATGGGGTGTCAATAAAACAACCCTTATTGTTTGATTTCCTTCTCATTATCATGCTACATCCCTCTAACTACCAATTGTCTCCATTTTTAATTTGTGTGTATATGTTTATTTATGCCAGGTGAGCTAGATATGTAATGGTTTATAACCAATATTGATAATTATATCCAATATATCAAATTTTATGTTCTTTTCTACAAGATGAAACTCTAAACTACTATAATTTACGAAAACGTGATTCAAATTCGGTAAAAAAGGCAAGAGACTAAACTAATAGTTTAATTTCGGACATTTATTTTCAATCCACTGCACCTCGAATTCAAACCATCCCTTCCGCCTAGTGTAGTTGTGGTAATATCGATTACAGTAGAATAATAATAAGACAAACTCACAAATAAATCTGTAAGAAAGAACAAGGAAAAAAAATGCTTATATACACGGTAGCATATATACAAATGAAGACAAAATTATATAAATAATAAACCTTACCCCTCATATAGCAAGAAAAACAAAGTATAAGAAAAGAAAAAGGGGGAGGGGGCATACACCTTACCCATCTTAAAAAAAAAATACAATAATGGAATCCCAACTCTTAATAGGACATCGATGACGAACAATTTCATAGCCATTAGACTACGAAAAGACTCCAGATGTAGAAGCTTCCCAAATTAACACATCCTTGTCCTCAGTGGCGGATGCATTGAGGGGTAGAGGGTCAGCTGACCCCCTGAACTTTAGTGAACGTCCATGGATACCTTGGGTGCTGACCTTCCGAACTTTGGTGAATGTCCATGGATACCTTGGGTGCTGCCCTTTTGAAGATTAGAGTTGGTTTCATACATGCCCTCCAACTGACTTCAAGCCTACCAAGACTTGGTGAATGTCCATGGATACCTTTGGTGCTGCTCCTGCATACATTAATAGGCGTGCTATTCTTATTGATCCCCCTAATATTATTTCCTGGATCCGCCATTGCTTGTCCTCACCAATTGGAAGAGGCATCTCTAAAATCTCTCTAGCCAAGTCTATAAAAGTAGAAGAAAAAATAGAAGGAATAACCTATTTTCCCATACAAATAATATTTGAGACCTTAGTACGAGATAGAGAAGGAGCAAGCTCAATAGCACCAGCGACCTCCACAATAGACATGTCTAACAATTTGTCAACCTAAAGAGAAGTACTAGAACCATTCCAAATCACCCAACGACAATTTTGAAACAAGATATGAAGAATGGATTTAATACCAGGCTATATAGAAGATCATTTGTAACAAGAAGAGTATAAACGACCATGTAGCTGGAATCGATCTCCTAAACAACCATGTAGCTGGAATCGATCTCCTAAATGACCATGTAGCTGGAATTCTTCTCCAAAATAAACACTCCAAGGAGAATTAGGAGTAATAATAACCCATCCAAGCTTTAAGAGGGCTGTAGTATTTAGAAAGCAAAGATCATGCACACCTTCATTTTTCGGTGCACATATTTGAGACCAAGAAACGGTAACAATCTTCTTTGAGATCATGTCACCAGATCATATAAAATTACAAGCACATCGCGAAAGAGACCTCAGCAAGGAAGAAGGTCACTGATAAATAGAAAAACTATGCAAAGGCATACTCTGAAAAACTGATTGAGTTGAACTCTTCCTGTCATAGATAAAATTTTTCCCTTCCAACCTGCTAACTTAGCTTTAACTTTATTTGTCAAGGCTTGAAGATGACACCTCTTAGGCTTGTCACAAAAATTGGAACTCCTAAATAGACAAATGGTACCTTACCTTCTTTGAATCCTAAGTAGCTCTGACCACAACTTTGTGATGCCTTAAAGTAGATCCCAAGTAGAAAGTACTTTTATCCTTATTGATGAATTGACCAGAATCCCTACTATATCTAGAGAACCATACAAACTACGCAGTGTAATAACACCATCACTACTATAGAAAATGAATTAGTCATCTGCATAAAGAACATCAAAAGGAGAAATACAACATCTTGGAGCAAAAATTGGTTTAGTAAGCCCATCAAGTTGAAGTCAACTTTGACCCCCTGATAAGGCCTCCTCGACTAGACAGAAAAGCAACTGAGGGAGAGGATCCCCTTGGCGCACTCCCCGAGAACAAGAGAAAAAACCATGCAGGGAACCATTGATTAAGATGGACAATTTGGCATATCTTAAGATAGTAGAAACCCAGTCCATAAAACAAGTGGAAAACCCAAAGTTAGTAAGCACCTGCAACAGAAATGACCAATCTAAAGTATCAAAAGCCTTAGCTATATCAACTTTAACTCTCATGTTACCATTGCGAGATTTTTTTGTCAAGCACATTGACAAAAAATGATATTCGAGATATGCATAATATATGGATAATATATGGATAGAAAATGATATTTCAAAAAATGATATTCGAGAGTTTCAGTTTCATACCAATATTTCAAAAAATGATATTCGAGATATGCATAATATATGGATAGAAAATATTTTTATTGGAAAATTCTCAAATTTTGACTTTAAAATGAAGGTTGATGTTGAGGCTGGATTAATATTAATACTGACACAAACAGTAATCTACAATGCTCCATAACATAACCTAACTCAGAGGAATAAGTTCATTACTCTTTCTTAATTTGGGGTAGTATTATAATGAGTTTCTGGAAAATTGTACAAGTAGTAATTGGATTAGTGATATTTCTCTCCATTTTATAATACGGTGATAAATATTTGCATTTTTTATGGAGGAATGCACATATCTTATACCTCTTGCGAATTATGTATCTTCATTATATAAATTGTATAATCGAAATCGTTAAATTTCTTAATCTTCATTTGGAGATCACCTGGCCTACAAAAACCATTTGAACCAGAGATCGTTTATGCATTCAAATGTCTGAAACAAATTGATAGTGTGAGTAAGAAATAACATATTCATGATGAAGTGTTGATTTATTTGAAGATTAAGAAATTCAATGGTTTCTATTATGAAATTTATATAATAAAAGATATGTTATTTGCATGATATGGGATATGTGTATTCCCCACTGGGGATGCAAATATTATCCTTTTCAATATTTTACGTGTTTGAAATTTTTGGTAGATAAGAATTATGATTACTTTCTTATTATTTACTAAGGTTTACAATTGCTTGCTTGTTTATCAAGAATTAGGTCTCCATAAATACACCTTGTAACTTGGTAAAAATTAAGTTTGTCAAAATGTGATCTTCTTGTGTTATGTAGTTGTGTTGACAAATATGTAGTGCTTTTTTTTAGTTAATGGAATAATAATCAGTTTCTTGTTTTTATTCTTGTTCTTTGACTTTATGCTCTCTAGCCAAACATTGAATGATGTTACAACATGACATAACATTCAACATTTGAATTAAAGGTAAAGTTATACTATAAATTTGTCAAACTTTATTGTCCACGGTTACATAATAATTGTAATTAAGGTTATAATGAATGTTATTTTTGTAACAATGGTGGTTTTTACATTGTGAGTGTCTAATTATACTATCAAATTTAATGTTGTGTGTGAACGTTATTACATTACAAAATTATCGTTCACATTTAACTGTACTAGTGCCCTATATTTTGTAAAAGAATATCGTACACTAACCATGCACACACAGAGAAACATGAACAGAAAAAAAGGTTTATGCCCTTATCTCTCTCTGTGTGAGCCGATCGATCAAAGAAAGCTCAAATTTGTTATAAATTTCATTAGTTTTGAGTGAACAGTAGACTAACTTGGTTTAATTTTTCCTTTTTCACCAATAAAAGTATCCATTTACATATACTGATGTTGCATTATAGACAGTGGATGTATATGGGTACGTAATTAATATGAACATATTCTTTTTAAAGAGAGTATTTTAAGCTTCTCAAGCATTTTTACAGCTTCTTGGCATGAAACTTTTGGTATGCTTTTAGAGTTTAGTTGTTTCTTCTTTTTTTTCAATGAACATCTTGAAAATTAACCTCTTTATAATAATAAAATTGAGTAGGTCCCGACATAATGAGTATATAGATATAGAACCTTTACTCTATATATATTACTTTCCTCTATATATATCACACACATACACAAACAGAAAAGAAATGGTGAATTTACCATGCCCTAGTGTCTCTTTGTGTGAGCCGGTCAAAGATAAGCTAAAACCTGATAAATCTCATTAGTTTTCAGTGAACGTTGGACTGAGTAACTTGGTTTATTTTTTTCCTTTTCACCAACAAAGGGAATACTAATTACACACTGATATGCGGCATGCTTCAAACTTAATTAAGAGCGTATTGAGTGAATGTCATTGCTCTTGGATTCGGTTTAGATATATGCTGTACGTCTTTTGGTTACAATTTGAATGCTTGCAGTGTCTTTGAGACCAAGAATCCAAGGTCATTGTTCTGACAGTCGGATTCTCTTGATCGCTCACTTCTTCTTCACGATGACTACGTTCACTTTGCTTCTTACTTTGTCTGAAGCAAAACTCCATTGCCCCATTCAAGTCCAGGTGGGGTAGAAATGTTTCTATTTTCTCACTCTTAAGTTTATTTTCTAATGGGTACGTATGTAGTATTTCCTTGCCATCATATAAGAGATTCCAATTTCTTAATATGGGAATGTTCTAAACGAATGATGTTGGAGATTTAAAGTATTTTGTGTGATCCAAGCAAGCATTTGATTTTTCTCTCCCCATTTCTCCAATTGATGTTATCAGCTTCACTCATTTTCTTCTCATGCACACCTATGTTTAATTATATCTTCAACTCGAGCCAGCAGAACCCACCAAATGCTATACTCATCAAATATTGAATTGTCCAGAAAATTTGAGGGGCAAGTTTGGGGAACAAAGCCATTTTCAAGAAGGGTGAACAATTGAGGAACAATGGGAATTTCTTATCCACGAAATGGGCTTTATCAAAAGACAAAGTATAGTCATTTTCAGACCTAGCTATGAGTAGTTTTCAACCCAAATAAAACCATGACCGATAATTACCAATCCAGAATTTGTTTGTTCATATTTTTATAAGTTTAGTGAGATTTAAAGGGCATTTTGCATGGTGAGTTCTAATGCAAAACAAGCATGCCCTCCACGAAGATGTCAAAATCTATACAACTAGCAAGTATGGTCCTGATCTTTAGGCCTCTATGTTGCCCAATTTGGATGAAGAGATGGAACGAACACAAGCATGTAATAGTGGAAAACAGTTCCTTTAAAAATATATTTTATTTTTTTCATTAAAATCAAATGCAATCCCCTCTTGGATGGACCTGCCGGTTCTGCATGCTCTCCATTCTTGCCCATGTCACTTCAACAGCTGAAAGCAGATTCCATGAGAGGCAAGGGAGGCACAGACAGAGAGAGACCCATCTAAGCATCTTGCTAGACATGGAGGCCCATAAAGCAACACACTTTTTTTCTTGTTGTACAAGAGAGAAAATCAACCTTCCTTTGGAAAGTATAATGATGATAAACAACTTTTTATTAAGGAATTGAGGTAAGCACTTTTGTCTTGGAGAAGCCTCCTCCTAGGAGTGAGGGATTTTTTCAGTTATTTTGAAAGAACAAAGATATGCTAAAGCTTAATTGAACAGCCCATGCATGAGTATTTTCAATCAATACAAAGCCACCATCAAATCTTGTAAAGGTTATTACAAAATGCATGTAGAAAACCAGTGAGACCCCACTATAGATGGTTAAAGAATATGTTGAATGTGTACGAGCAAGAATTATATATCTCACACATACAGTTCCTCTTCAAATGGGATTGAAATTGGTGAATTAGCCAAGAGCTCGTTTGATAGTACAATTTAAGTTTTAGATTTTAGTTTTTACATTTTTTTTTCTAGACATAAAGAGAAAATATATTAACAAGTAGGAATAAAAAAATGGAGGGAGAAATGATGGAGAAATGGAAAAATATATGAAACATAAACTTGGAATTGAAAACAAATGAAAAGGGTTTTCAGATTTTGATTTTGAGAGCCACCACTGACACTGTAAATTTTTTATTGCAACTAAAAGAGTGCATAATGACTTTACTAGAGTGTTAATAACAGTTAGCTCTCACCATCTTTTTTTCCACCGTTCATCTCTTTTCTCCAAACTAGAAAAAATAACTTACATGTTTTTCTAATTCATATTCCAAAACTTACATGTTTTTCTATATCGATTGCTTTCAAGAATCATATTCCAAAACTTACATGTTTTTCTAAATCATGAATAGTACGACAGTTGAAATCATTTTTCTCTTCTAGTTATTTCTGCATGCATATCCCTAAGCTTTCTTCACCAATTATGTCATTCACGGCTCTCAAACGAATCTCATCAAATTGCTACTTCCTTAGTTGCAAAGAAATGAGCTGAGCCATGAATTCTAAATACTATTTGCTATACCTCAAGTAAAATAGGCATAATAAAGGAAAAAGAATTGTAAAGATTTTTCTTTTAAATTTATAAAAGAACAATAAAAGAGAAGACAAGAAGCCAGTGACAAAACCATGTGAGCATCCAAAGCAAATGGCTAAGAAAAGTAATGAAAAGAAAAGCAAAAGTTGGTATGAGGTGGAAGATGGAGTGGGGTTTGAGATATATGTATGGAAGGGGTGCGTATGTCTGCTTAAGAAAAGTTAGGGTTTTGCAAATCAGACAATCTTATTAGCTTCTGTCACTCTCTTAACTTTTATAGATGCTTGCTCACCATGCATATCTCCAACTCTCCCTCTTTGCTTCATTGTTTTTAATCTTCTCTCTTTTATTTTCTATCTTTTATCTCTTTTTCTTATTTTTTTTATTAGTCAGCTTGGATACAACGCATTCCTTGCATCCCACACATTTTCTTTCGTGCCCGAGCCTCAAAAAGTAAGCACTCATATGATTCTCAAAAGCCACTAAATGGTAGGCCATATCAATAACAAAACACAAACACTCATGCATTAGTCTCTCTCTCTCTCTCTCTCTCTCTCTCTCTAATATTTGGTGGTGTTCTGACTACAACCCTCCATCTTTCTTCCTGTATGGAAATCTCATCCAACTAGCTAGGTCAACCCGACGTTGATCGCTTCTCATGTCTCTTTCATGCTTTATTTATTTTATTTTTTTGGTACCATTTGTTTGGGCTATTAACTTTAGATTTTGTTGGTTTGTTTTTTTTTCGAAAAAAAAGACCTCATAAAATTCTTCTGTTCATATATAAAATCACATATGCAAATTTTGTGATACAGTTTTGTGTTTAATAATTTACAAAACGTTTCTAATGGGTGGAAAATTAACCTGAAATCCTATGCATGCATGAGGTGTGTGTGCACGTGTTTGTAAATCATAACTATATTTATTGTTGAAAAAGTAAACATTTCAGCCATTTGTCGTCCTTAATAAAATTTTAACCTAAGAACATTCTCAAACAAAATAAAAATTGAGTGTTGCTATACAGCAATAAAGGACACAACATATGAGCCCTATAAATATCTGTCGAGACGCTCGTATCTTGAAATGGTGGTTGCCAACTTGGCCTAATAGCTGATGCATAATTGATGTCAACTTTCTTCAACTATTTGATAATCTAAGTAAGCCTTTTGTTTTCTCTTATGTAAGAACAAAGGTTGACAAATTTGATGATCTAAGCTATATTACTCTCAACTTAGACATGGTTAAATATTTTATAGATTAACAACTAGTTAAGCCGCCCCATAATACAGTAATACTACAGTTTAATAACACTCTCAGTAAGTGAGAGGCCTCAGTTTTAATTTTCGTCAAACGTGTATTCAAAACAAATTATTATGATTGACTCATTGTATAGCTTAACCTAATCCCATCCCCTTGGTATAAACATTATCATGACCACCAAATTTGAATGATCAGGGATCTGCAATCGGTTTTAAAAAGTATAAATTGTGATAGTTTGATTTCACAATCAATGTTAACCGAACAGCTTATAGTGGTGTACAGATAAACGCAAATGCTACCAGATAAAAAGTAAGATGTTTAAGCACCATTGTTTAAACCAGTGAAGTTTTTTCATGGTTAATTGGTATGTAAAATAGTATTTATCTTGGCAAGCAAGCATATATTATATGTCCAGTCCAGCTAGAAATTAGGTCACCAACATAAATAAAATTGGTACCAAGAGAAATATTGAATTGAATGGATTGATTGATTTCATTGCGTAACACCCCTTATATATACATTGCAAGCCTTTGGTTACAAGGATTAGGATTCGTAGAACTGGTAATTAAGCATAAACACGTCCGAAAGCAAGCAAACATCGGCTTCAATTTAATTTAATAATGTGGTTCAAATTCACATTTGGCGAGAATCAAACCTAAAACCTCACTTACAAGTGAAAAGGAATACCACTCGACCGTAGTACTAATTAACAGGTAAATTATATACAAATTGATTGCTAAAGATGATGCAACTTATCTTATCTTTCACTACAACAATACACACGAAAAAAATAAAACCACGAGAATAATCCCCCCTGTTTTATCCGTCATCACAACGGGCCTTATTCAACATAAATATACAAAAAAAAATCAACAAGGATTCAAGTTACCACCGACACTAGGTACCTAGATTGAAGTACAAGCAATGCTGTGTAACTCAAGAAACAGCGTAAATGGACACTCCTCAGCATGCAGTATGACGAGGATTCTGAGGACCCGGTGACATCAGGACAATGTAACCTCAAGTCTCTTACAAGTGACGAGAAACATCATTTTAGAGCATCTATATCAGAATAAAATTAAGACTTCGAAAATCTCAAGCTCCGTCTCTAGGATAATTAAAGGAAAGGAATCCTCAATCATCACTCCAACAAGCTTGCAGATTAGAACATAGATGCTAACCAGAACTCTTCAACTTTAGTTTTGCTTTGTATAGTTTCTTTATACATCTCGATCAGTGACGACAATATTTCTATCAAACCCCATACATTGGCAAGAAGGTTTTGACAAAGGAGTATGCAAGTGCACCTGTGAACATGCAACTGTCCATTCTATCTAGTATTCCACCTGCATTAAGTGACAAATACCATATGAGCGGCATGCCATCGCAATCTTCAAGGGAGTGATATTACTCGAGAGAAGACGGAAAATATAAAAGCATAACCTGCATAACAGACCTATATCTCATGTAAAACTACGCTACATGGAATACAAAGCAGTAGTGGAATACTAGGTAAAGAGAGACTGCAGGAGGCCATAGAAAGATCGCATAGAAACACCGCTTGAATCAACACAGCAGTAAGCTGGTATGAAGAATATGTAATGCAATCAACAAAGATAACCAATAGATTTTGAGTTAAAAACTTTTTCTAGAATTCATGGTCAATTGTCCATGCCCCATATTCTAAGCTACAATTATAACTGTAGAAGATGATGGGTATAAATCATGTATCCCCAACTAGGTAAAGATAGATAATGAAAATATTATTGTATGGATTAAAAAGTAATAACATTAGGGGTTGACGAGTTGGAGAAGACGAGGCATCCAGCAGGGGAGTTTTTTGGGAGCTAAGGTCTTATGTAAGACTCTTAAATGAGGACAGTTTCATCCTCGGCTGTCAGATAAAAATGGAGGACTGAGATACTGAGTGAGATACCGAGTGAAGGAAGATCATCTTAATAAGTCTCAAGTCATTCGGACACGATCTAACACGTAACAGCTGCAAAACAGGCCCCCCTCCTTTAAGGACCCTACTTGAGGACTTCTGTATTGGTCTTTAGATCATATTCAAATTTTTGAAATACATTTCACCCACAATGATTTGGCTCGTCATTCGTTAGATTCGTATTTTGTTTAGGGTTGTATTAGGAAAGCTAAATGTGCACATACTTTTGTCCTACAAGAATTAGGAAAGAATAACTTTTCTTGTACAATTAGATTAGGAATTTTCGAAGCAGAAATGGAGTAGGAATGTAAGTGTACTTCCTATCCCAAATAGAATAGGAATCCTAATCAGTAAATAGGTGTGTAAGCTGCACCCTATACTTATAAATAGGGTGCGGCAAGAGGCAAAAACACGAGAGAACAGAGAGACAGCCGAGAAAGTTAGAGGGATTGGTTCTAGGGTTTACAAAAGTACTGTTTGCTCTATTACTAATTCACAGAAGCCATGATTTCTCTACCTAGAGAAATAACAACTGGACGTGGGTTCTGCCAAACCAGTATAAAGCTTGTGTGTTTCTAGTTATTTTCTATTTGCTATGTTTAGTGTATTGTCGTATACATCAAAGAACAAGCTCCATAAGGGAGTTGGAATTATAACATATATATACCAATAAGTAGCTTTTAAATAAACATAGAATAGAATGAAACATTCTTGAAATAATTTTCATCAACTAACAGGTAATGCATTTTCTCAAAAACCTTCAAAAGTTAAAAGACTTTAGCACAAGAGTAATCATTCGCTGAAAGGCATTACCATGTCCTGCTATTGGTGATCCAGAGTCCTTAATGTTGTACTTTTATGCGCAAACGGAAGCGAATTCTAACAAAGTACCAATATCAACGTCGTAGGTGAAAACTAAAACAAACAATCTCAAACTAACAAAAGAGATTTATTTGGTTCGGCGTAAAGCCTACATCCACGAGCGAAGCACGACAAGGAATTTCACTAAACAAACAGAGATTACAAAAGTGTGTTTAAACTCTCACAACCCAAATCCCACAAATTACAAACCCTAAACCAAACAAGTAGAGAACCCAAAACTAATGGAGAAGATTCTCCCAAATTGCTCTCTAACTCACAAACTCACAAATTGACTCTCACCAAATTACCACACAAAAGAGCCACACAAAATACACTAACCCTAAGGTCCTATTTATAGTGCATAGGACTTAGGTTACAATAAGAATCCTAATAGGAAGTAAATCCAAATCCTAATCAAATAGGTAATTAACAAAATCTCTCCACCACGGAAACCAACTAAGAAGTCAAAATCTAAACCCAAATAGGACACCAAAACCAAATAGGTAACACAAACCTAATTTTTTGCATCATCCTAATTTTGAGCCGTAAAACTCAACAATCTCCACCTCGGTGAGAAATTAACAAACTTCCAAATCAAATACAAACTTCAAATTTGGGATACCAAAATACAACCGCAAACGTGCACCAAATTCTTTCGAAACTGATCTCCACCTAGACTAAAAAAATCCAAAAGTCTTCAAACTTGAAATTTCCTCCAACGCCTTCTCCAACAAATTCCATTACGGAAACTAACAAATACGAAACAAAATCCAAGCAAAGAGCTTGAGTACCAAGCTCCACACATAACCTTTAGAGGAGTTCAGAACAACGATCTTCTGCAATGTTTGCATCAACACTAGCAAAAGACTTATCAAACGGCTTCTTTTTGCCCTTGAGTTTAGGGCAAACTACTTTCCAATGACCTTCCTTATAACAATAGCTACACGTGTTCTTTCCAAGTTTGCTCCTTTCCTTATTCCTTCCTTGAACTACCAAAGCTCCATCTTGTGTGTCAGACACTTTATTCTTTAGCTCTTTAGAATTCAAAGCGACTTTAACATCTTCCAAACTAAGACTTTCTCTACCAAATAGCATGGTATCGACAAAGTGTTCATACGAAGGAGATAAAGAAGACAACAAAGTTATCGCATAATCCTCATCACTAATTTGGTCGTCCACACTTTTCAAATCCATCATAAGTTTATTGAATTCATCAACATGCTTATGAATTGACGTACCTTCATCCATACGAAGAGTATGCTAACTTTTCTTCAAATACAACCGTTTAGCAAGGGATTTGGTCATATACAAGCTCTCAAATTTTAGCCACAATTCCGGTGCAGATTTGATGTTACCAACTTCATGCAAGACTTCATTCGATAGTCAGCAGGATTGCTCCAAGTGCCCGCTCCATAACGTCTTCTTTTTCTTCATCAGTCCACGAATTCGACGAAGCCTTCACACTCTTTAGCGTTTTTAAAAGCCCTTGTTGAACTAACAAAGCACGCATCTTCAATTACCAAATACCAAAGTCATTGCCGTCAAACTTCTCAATATCAACTTTCACTGATGACATAGAAGGCTTCATGGTGACTGCCAAGCAAAGCCCAAGCCGAAACCTGGCTCTGATACCACTTGTTGTACTTTTATGCGCAAACGGAAGCGAATTCTAACAAAGTACCAAGATCAACGTCGTAGGTGAAAACTAAAACAAACAATCTCAAACTAACAAAAGAGATTTATGTGGTTCGGCGTAAAGCCTACATCCACGAGCGAAGCACGACGAGGAATTTCACTAAACAAACGGAAATTACAAAAGAGTGTTTAAACTCTCACAATCCAAATCCCACAAATTACAAACCCTAAACCAAACGAGTAGAGAACCCAAAACTAATGGAGAAGATTCTCCCAAATTGCTCTCTAACTCACAAACTCACAAATTGACTCTCACCAAATTACCACACAAAAGAGCCACACAAAATACACTAACCCTAATGTCCTATTTATAGTGCATAGGACTTAGGTTACAATAAGAATCCTAATAGGAAGTAAATCCAAATCCTAATCAAATAGGTAATTAACAAAATCTCTCCACCAAGGAAACCAACTAAGAAGTCAAAATCTAAACCCAAATAGGACACCAAAACCAAATAGGTAACACAAACCTAATTTTTTGCATCATCCTAATTTTGAGCCGTAAAGCCCAACACTTAACACCCGCATCACGTTTGATCATTGATTCGGTAAGATGACCAAAGATAGATGCAAAAAAATTGAGAAGCCCAAAAGCTATAGTGCGGAAAACAATAAAAATAAATTTAAAAAAAAAAAAAAACAAATGCACATTAAACATACTTTCAAGCTGTACAGAGCTAAAGATTTCACTAGATAAGAGTGAATACCTTAGCAAAGATTTTGGCCAGCAAAAAATCCTCGATAACACAACAGAAGTGGCTATACAACCACCCAGGCCTACAATAGTTCCTTCCCACGTCTTCTTTGGACTACCACTAGTCAGGGGCGTCCTACCAAATGCCTGCATGTACACAACTATATCAAGAATTTATTACAAGCATGGGACCAACAAATACCCTGAAACAAGGAAGTCCTTCGCAGTATGTCATTGGAAAATAAAACTTCTTGCATCTTGAAATTTTTGATGACTTATCCAACTTCGCATATTAATTGCCAAAATTACTGTTTTCCCTAAAACTGAGATAGCTGGATACTAAAAAAGGAAAAATTCTTTCAAATAAGTTTCGGGCAGAGTGAGACATTAACAAACTAAAACTTCCTTTGTCGGATTAGAAAATTTTCTGGAAAGAACCTACACACCTTCACAGAGATGGAAAGCAATCAGTTGGAAAAAGGTTAAAATGCAGGACACATACAACCTTTCACACGTACCCAAGAATTGTTAGCCATCACTTGTGTTCCCAAAGATCAAATCATGACAGTTTCCAAATTCATGCTCAATTTCTTTAGAGGTATACTCATCATCAAAATTGGATTGTTTATTCCACAGGGATTTTATAACTGCTTGTTGAAAACATCTCGGAGCCACTCTAAACTTTATTTGCATAAGATTGGAGGCAATAATACCTTGAGTCCCCTTCTATTGAGGGATCCCTCAAATAAGCTCTTTTGAGGGACACTTTCTGAGGCCCATTCTACATTGTAGTTCAATGATCTAATTGGGACAAAATAAATAGATAAACATGGTGTTTTTGGTAAACACTAAAATGATCAACAATTAATCAGATGGTTCTATGCCTTCTTATTTCGTTGATTTTTTGTAAAGATGGTAGGTAAACCTTAAAAATGGAGAGTTCCAATTGTTAATTTTTGTTTCAAGGTGGGACTTAAAAATGTGTTCCTTAAATAACTGGGGGACAACCTTTAAAAGAAAATTGCCACATGCAATAACAACAGTTCTATAAAGAACTTGATATCAAAGGAAGATGTACTTTTTAAATTAAAAAATTTAAAATAAAAAATTAAGAAGAGAGAAGATAGATGTGACGCATAGATACCTTGCCACCCACAAAAAGTGTGGGCTGCAATAATGCTACTGAAATAAATCAAGGTTGCCACAAGACCAACAGTCCAATGCGCTTGTCCACCAAGAAGTATGGGCCATGCTGCTCCAATTCCTACCAAAGAACAAACTAATTAGAAACCAAAGCTTCACATAGAGCAAGTAAACTCCGGTTCCCATCCATCCCACAAATTTTCATTACAAAAATGTAAGCCCAACTGCTTACTGGTGTGCAAGGCTGGTGTTGCTAGACCACATCGAAGCTTAACCCAAAAACAAGGAAGATAACCACAATAAAATAGCCCAAACATAGTGCTGCTAAGCTGTGCAAAGCGAGGATTTCCTCTCTGTAAAAGCAATGCCATAGCAACAAAAAAGGAAGCAGAGGTCACTGAAACATCAATCTGACCGCGATACCTGCCCACACATCAGAAGATCTAATCATAATTGAAACCGGGATCACCTATCCCAAGCTGAAATTCATGCCTACTTATTAATTATTACGACAAATGTTTTAATTCAAAGTTAAAATATTTAAAAACAAAGATGAATGAAAAAGCATTATTTTAGAGTATTTTTTTTTTTTTTTTTAATCTAGTGTCTCCGGATCTTTGACCCGACTAATCACTAGGCTTACCCGCCTGACCCCACAACATTTGGGAAGCAAGAAACTCTAGCAGTTGCTAGGTAGGTACCTTGGGAGGTGTCGAACCCCAGACCTCTTGGTAACAAACCAAGGGCCTGACCGTTAAACTAAACACTTATGCAAGTTTCAGACAACACTACCATTCTGACAATTCCTATACCCATTCAAGCACATCCATAATAACACAAGTTTAACTAGATTAAAAAGAATTAAAATTCCCAATGAATGAAAGCGTAAATGGAAAAGCCAACCTCCACAGCCATATTCAAACTAATTGAACCATAGGATTTCAATGTAATACACATCAAACAAATCCCTGCAATGATAAATGGAATGTGCTGAGACCTGTAAATTGGTAAAAACCTACTTTACATATTAAAGTTTTTCTCTTTTTCCACATTTTCTTAAAACCAGTACCCCCGCCCCAGTAAAAAATAGTTTCTTGTGCAGGAACATGGTTTCTAAGACAAATTTCTCAAGAAAAAAGGACTTAGATACTAGCTACAATTTTATTTCCAGCTTCCAATGCGTATGTACAAAAGGTAATAATAATGTATAAATCAACACATGAGGAAAGTGATAAAGTATTATAAAAGAAATTCCGTACTTGAGGGGCATTACGGATCTTACAAGGTTATTAGGGGCATGAGAGCACAAATTACAGAGCAAACTCGTGATACGTATTGAGGTGGAGGTGTCATTCCTTCAGTAATTCCACAACTCCTAACCAATTCAAAGTACTCACGTGCACCAATAAAAACAGCATCCTCCAGCCAACACAACAACGCCAACAGATAACCCAATGCCAAATCGAAAGACAATTCTTTTCTTCAACTGACTTGCTTTCTGTTGATGCTCTGAGACCACATCCTCGTTTGATGACAATTTACAGCCTTTGTGGACTTCCTACAACATACCCATTTCAGTACATTGCTTCAAGAGAACATGCAACTTCTCAAAAGAAAACAGAAATGTGTTAGTTAAAACAATCAAGCAGAAACCAACCTCCCCCCCCCCACCCCCCCCCCGCCCCAAAAAAAATATATAGCTGTTCTGAGTTCGAGAATATTTTCACCCATACGACAAAACTATTTCTAGATCACTTATGAAATCCTGTATATACCACGACACTGCATCAATATGATAACTTCCAATGCCGTGTATTTCATTCTTCAATGCCCTTAAAAAGACCTCACATTCACAACACTACCCATTCAACGAACCTTTGAAGTTCTTAGCACACTCATCCAATGGCAATCAATGCACGGAGTTTAAAATTCAAGATTTGTGTGGTGAATAGATTAAATCACACTCATCGAATGGCAATCAATGCGGTGTCAAGCAAATATGCACTCTGCAAAAATTTCCTAATTCCAATCTTTTCTATAACTACCAACCACTCTAAGCCACTAAAGAAAGTTCCTTTCAAGCGCCAAAACCACAACTCACAATCAAATTCACCTCCACCTTAATTTGTAATCTAATTCACCAAAATCCCACTCACAATCACAGCAAAACCAAAAATGCACAACAAAAAAAGAATCAAACTTCGTCCTTTTTGTTTCTTTTTCTCCAGTACCTGATCGGCATTGTCATCGCCAAGATGCTCCGGCTCCGCCCGAGCCACAGCCGTAATTACACGGCCGCGCGCAAAAACTCCATTCCGGCCTAGCCCCAGCGGACGTCTATTCCCATCGAACAAGAGATCCAAATTACCCAATTTCGCCTACGGACGATTAAAAACTAGGGTTCTTGAGGGTGAGGGACGGCAGGGACAGGAGCAAAGAGAGGGGAGGGGGAGTGGGAGTGGACTGCACCGGTGGCGTTGGGAAAACGACGTCGTTGCCATGAGGGGTTGTGAATTTATTGGGGGGTGGGCACATTTATTAGGGATTGGATGCTGAGATTTAACAAGACCATGTTGATTGCGATTTTGTGGGTGCTGCAGAGAGTGCCGCGCCACCGCTATAGAAAAGGAATAAGATTCTCTCTTCCATTCCCATCACATTATCTACCTTTCTCTCACACTTTACTTTTTACTTTATTATCTCTTTAAAAATTTAATATAAAATGTTGATATGGTTTAATCTTAACAATTCAAATATAAATGAATGGAAGAAAAAAGAGGTTAGGAGGGAAAAGAATCATTCTCCTATAGATAGGACCGATCGTGTCGATGACTTGGTTTTATTTGTTTCTTCATTTTTGGACTTATTTTCAAATTGATTAATTTCTTCCCTTTTTTTCTTTAATAATTTGAGACTGCTAGCCATTTTTTCACTAATCTTTGTATTTATATAAAACATAAAAAATACATAAAAACTATTATTTAGGAAAAGAGAAGAAATGAGACAAAACCATGAACTGTTGTAAGTGATGCCAATGTGGGCAAAATAGTTAATTTGCATATGGTGAATAGTATTTACTATTTTATTACAGTGCCTTTTGTCTGTAAAAGATGGAAGTAAGGCATTGATATTTGCTTAAAGGAGCCATGCTGAGACTCCAAATATAGAATGAAAATCACAGCTTTTCAGTCATTTTTTGTGAAACATTAAAAAGCGCAAACAACAGCAAAAAGAAATCATACAAGTTTCTCTTCACTCTTTTCTTTTGTATCCATCTCTCATACCCGAAACAAGTAAGATATTAAGGAAGTGTGATACTCTGATATTGTTCCACTTCAACCTCCAACAAAGGTTCTCCCACTCTCTTTTTCGCCTATTTATAACACGTTATCCGCACAACTATTTAACCCTAATCAGTCTTCATTTCCTTCGCTGAAAAATGTTTCCCATAAGGATATTATTGTTCCTCTTTCTTCTCTACCTCACATGCTTTGTGTTCCCTCGCCAAGAACTGCTAGCATCATGCCTTCTCCTAGTCCTTAACTTAATAATTACCTATAATATTTATTTCTTATTTGGTGTAGCTCCTGATTACGAATCTTGCACTGCATTTTAGATGGTGAGGTATAACCGCTCATCCTGCACTGCATATTTAATTTTATTGTAATATTAGATGATGCAGTATAATCGCTCATCATGCATTGCATATTTAATTTTACTGCAATTTTAGATGGTGCGGTATAGTAGCCCATCCTGCATTACATTATTGTGATGAGGATGGTGCGGTACAATCGCCCTCCTCGTTAATTAACTACCTAACAATTTTTAATTAATGTCTAAATTATGTTAATCTCGAGCCTGAAGTTTCGAGTGCTTATCATTTTGGTTTGAAATTCAAAAATGAAAAATTTGTAAGAACCAAAAGTTCTAACATTACATTCCTCCAAGATACATATTATTGCAAGTTCTTACACATCTCACTTTTCTTTTTCAGAAAAAGAAAATGATGAACTTGGCAAAGCTTGATTTTGTCCCTTTGAACATCACTGGAAAAAATTACCTTACCTGGGTTATGGATGCCAAGATCCATCTCAAGGCAGGAAACCTTAGAGGCACCATCAAGGAAGGAAACATTACATTCTCTCAAGATCAGGCGAAAGCCATAATCTTGATTCATCACCACCTCTATGAGGATTGAAAAGCGAGTACCTAACAGTTAAAGACCCATTGGCTCTCCAGAATGCATTAAGAAATAGATATAATCATTATGAGTGGACACGCCTGAGAACCCAGGATTTTAAGACGGTTGCTGAGTACAATTCTGTAAATGAAACTTTGTGGGGAGACTATCATTATGGAAGATATGTTGGAAAAGACTTTCAGTACTGTTCATGTCTTTAATATGCTCATGTAGCAGTAGTGTAGAGAACGAGGTTATACTGAGTACAACCAGTTGATATCTGTTCTTCTGGTGGCAGAGCAGAATAATGAGCTCCTAATGAAAAATCATCAGTCCCGACCAACTGGATCGACACCATTCCCAGAAGTAAATGATGCCTCCCTTGAAGCAAACACAACCTCATCTCATGGCAATAATTACAAATGAAGACTTGGTTACAAGCAAGGTCGATGGCATGAGAAAGGCAAGAACCATGGTGGTCAATTCTACAATCAGGGTCCAAGGCATAATCCAAACACGAGCTTTAAAAATGTAAATCACTATAAGGGAAAAACTCATATGAATAAGACTCCTAAAAATCCTGAATGAGTCTGCCATAGGTGTGGGGCCAATGGTCATTGGGCGCATACATGTCGTACCCCGAAACACCTTATGGATCTTTATTAAGCATCCCTCAAAGAAAAGAATGTTGAGACCAACTTTATTGACCAGGTTGATCCGATGAATATACCTGATCCAGTGTTCGATTTATCAGGACAACTGAACAAACCCATCTAGATATTTCAAACTTTATTGTGGAGAGGGGAAATGAAGTTTATGGAACCAAATAAATCAATTCTATTTTCAATGTACTCTTGCTTTTCATTACCTAAACTTGTCGTTTGAACGTTGTACCTTCAATTCAATAAAAGTGGCATCAAAATTTCCTTTTATTATGAATAAAATATTTTTAACGCAAATTATCTTACTAAAAAAGCATGAATAAAAAATAGGGATGTTCTCAAAACAAGAACAAGGGTGAAGATATTTGTCTTGCAGACAACGCAACCACAACACAATACTTCGAGATCGAAAGTATTTCTCAAGCTTGATGCTTACAAAAGCAAAAGTAACAACAATATATGGCAAATCAGACATAATTAAAGGCTCAGGAGAAGCTCAGGCCATGTTACCAAATGGAACAATATTGTCCATACAAAATGCGTGGTACGCCACTCGCTCTACAAGAAATTTGTTGAGTTTTAAAGATATACGTTTGAATGGATACCATATTGAAACGAAAAATGCAGAAAATGTGGAATATTTATGCATTACCTCTAATGATACTAAGAAGCGTATCGAGTGGATTATATTATACATACATAAGGACAATTGAAGCACACAGTGTCGTCAACCAGAAGTTCATTGACCAAAAAATTTACATGCTTTGGTATGACCGTTTGGGTCATCCAGGATCCACCATGGTGCGTAGGACCGTTATTGAGCAAACATATTGCTATATGAAATGATTACCCTTGCCATGCTTGTTTTCAAGGGAAGTTGGTAATTAGACTATCTCAATCAAAGATTGATGCTGAATCCTAATAATTTTTGTAAATAATTCAAAGGGATATTGGTGGGCCTATTCAACCACCTTGTGGACCATTCTGATACTTCATGGTCTTGGTTGATGCATCTACTCGATGGTCACATGTTTGTCTCTTGTCTACTCGAAATGTAGCTTTTGCGAGACTTCTTACTCAGATAATTAAGTTACAAGCATAGTTTCTAGATTATTCTATTAAGTTAATATGACTAAACGCTGGTGAATTTATGTCTCAAACTTTTGATGATTATTGCATGACACTGGGAATTGATGTTGAACAACTTACTCCTCTTGTCCATCCTCAAAATGGTTAGCAGAAAATTTATCAATTGGCTTCAATTAGTAGCTCTCACTCTGCTCATGAAAACAAAATTGCCATTTTCTACATGGGGACATGTCATCCTACATGTTGCATCATTAGTTCTATTAAGACCTGTTGCCAACCATCAATACTCCTCAGTACAACTTGCGTTTGGGCACCAACTAAACATTTCACATTTATGAGTTTTTGGTTGTGTCGTATGTGTGTTGATCGCACCACCACAATGTACTAAAATGGGACCTCAGCGCTGACTGGGAATTTATGTATGTTTTGATTCATCGTCTATCATTCGATATTTGAAACCATTGACGGGTGATATTTCTATAGCTCATTTTGTAGATTGTCACTTTGATGAGACAATTTTCCTGCCGTTAAGGGGAGAAAAGACTGTTCTAAAGAACGACGGGAATTGACATGGGATGTACCCACCTTGTCTCATTTTGATCTATGAAGCACTCAGTGTGAAAATGAAGTGGGAAGAATTGTTCATCTTCAAAGCATTGCCGATCAAATGCCAGATGCATTTAATGATGCAACAAAAGTGACTAATCACCTATACCAGCTGCAAATGCGCATGCAAGAATTGATGTCACTGTTGGGTTGCATAATGTGGCAGCAAATGATCCATCCATTGCACACCTGAACGTGGTAGACCCCTAGGTTAAAAAGATTTATCTTTTTGAAAAAGGAAGATGAAGGTACATCTAAATCCAAATGAAACCATTCATGAAAAGGAATTGAATGACAAACCTACAATTCATGATTTTGTACTTCCAGAAAAAGAAAATGTCATTGATGAGACATATGTCCCTGAAGAGACAGAAGTACATGAAAGCAATTATGCATGTACTAATGAATTGTGGTATCGAAATGAGATAATCATTGATGATATGTTCGCATTCGCAGTAGCCACTGAAATCATATTAAGCGATGATATTGAGCCATACTCTATTGATGAATGCGAGCAGAGACAAGATTGGCCTAAATGGAAAGATGCATTCCAGGCAAAATTAAACTTTCTAGAAAAACGAAGTTTTTCGGACCCGTAGTCCAAAACCTGCTTGGAGTGACCTCCGTAGGTTACAAATGGGTGTTCACAAAAAAACACAATAAAGTTGACTCGTCGTGCATGATTTTTCATAAAAGCTCGGAATTGATTATAAAGAGACGTACTCTCCGACTATGGATGCAATTACATTCCGTTACTTAATAAGTATGGTGGTTTCAGAAAAGCTTGATATGCGACTTATGGATGTCATCATTGCATATCTATATGGAGAATTAGATACTAATATCTATATGAAAGTCCCAGAAGGACTTAAGTTGCGTAAAGCAATTAACAAACCACGAGGTATGCTCTCAATCAAATTAAGGCGATCGTTATATGGGCTGAAACAATCTGGATGGACGTTGATGTGTATTTAAACTAACCTAAATAATAGATTAATTTAAACCAAATTAAACTCGCAAGAGCACGAATCAATTGTAGTAATATATGCAAATACGAGGTCGATCCCACAAGGATTGTTTTAACACCAATTCAACCAGCTGATTACGTGAAACTTAACTCACAAATGATTGATTAATTGATTATGAAAAACAGTTAAAACTTCAACTTAAAATTAACCCAGGAATATGAATAACGAAAGCACGCAACGAACAAAAGTTTAAAAGAAAGTAATGTGATGAAAGCCTAAGGTCATGAATCCACCAATAACAATCCAATTCCCTTTTCTTCAAGCCGATTACTATCCAATTACCATGCCAATGTTTAAGGTTGTTCTTTATAAGATATGAATTAATCCATGGTTAGGCATCAACTCGTGTGTCTAAACGTGACAACTATATCCTATTGGTTAGGCATACAGTTAAACACATAAAAACCCATTAAGCATTGAAGAATTATGTCAACCAAGTAGGACTAGTTTGATATTGGTCATCCTCACTAGTTTGTCTACTCTTCTTAATCTTAGTTCCAATAAACCTAATTGATTGGTCATCCTCTTAGATTTATCTAATTATTTAGAAACAAGTTCACAACGATGGCCAGTCACAAGAACATTTGAAACTAGAACAAATTAAACACAAAGATTAAGAATTAAACATGGCATGTAATCGAACAATAATCAACAAGATACTTCAGGAATATTCATGTTATGGCTTCATCATAAACCTTAGAAAAGTAGTTTAGTTACACATGGTCATAATAAAAATCACAAAAGAAGTCATGGAAGAAATAAACCCGGAAAAGAATGGTAAGAGCACGATAAGCTTTTCTCCTTCACTTTCGAAAAATCCTCTGTTTTCCGTTCTCCCCCTGAGATAGCCTAGGGCCTTCTATTTATTCTAATAAAACCCTCAAAAGTTTGATAAAAACTCTCCTAAAAGAGAACAAAATCCTAAATAATCAATGAGAGAAAATAGGAAAGAATCCTTCTTGGCTTGGGAAACACATCATCTGACTTGCACGCTAAGTTTGAGGTCGATTTCTCTTCTGGAAAATTCGGTAAAAATATGAGAAACGTAGCTTTATCTCTTATCTTTCCAGGCATATATCGCACGCCATTAGGAAAAATCAGGAAATCCTCCAAATCTTCATTATCCTACAGCTACGCAATTCTAACGGGAAAGTTACTTCTGCAATATTAACTTTGAAAACTGGAATGTTTGGCCCCATGAAAAATTATGAAATTTAGATACAATGATCTTCAGCCTCTTAGTTTCCTTCTCCAATTGGCCTGGCATCAAAACTCCTCTGGAAAGTCGAATTATCACCAAAAACGTCCGACATGCGCAGATTGGCTGAAACAGAGAAAAGGAAAGTAATAAGGCTCTTTTAAGACCAATTCCTTAACAAAACTTAGGGATAATTAACATGAAAATGTGATAAATAATGCACCTATCAGATGTGGTATAATCGTCTCAGTGAGTATTTAATCAAGGAAGGATATACCAATAATGTCATTTGCCCTTGTGTGTTTATTAAGAAATTAGACTCTGAGTTTGCTATAGTGGCAGTGAAAACAAATTCAAAATCAAAGAACTTGGAAAATGAAATATTTTCTTGGCCTGTAGATCAAGCATTGTGTTAGTGGGATTTTGGTCGATCAATCAGCTTTACATCGAAAAAAGTTTTAAAACAATTTGGCATGGATAAATCCTATCTACTCAGCACGCCAATGGTTGTTTGGTCTCTTGACATTAAGAAAGATCCATTTTACCTAAAAGAATATGATGAAATGGTCATTGGTCTAGAAGTACCATATCTAAATGTAGTAGGTGCTTCATTGTATTTAGGACAATGTAATAGACTGGATATAGCTTTTTCAGTCAACTTGTTAGCAAGATATAGCTCTACTCCAACAATTCGACATTAGAAGGGAGTCAAGGATGTTTTCCGATATCTTCGTGGGACAACAGACATGGGCTTAGTCTACCATGAGAAACCCACAAATGACCAGAATCTTGTTGGATATGCAGATACTGGTTTTCTATCTGATAAGCATAAAGCCCGCTCACAGACTGAATATGTGTTCACTTATGGAGATACAACGATCTCATGGCGTTCAATGAAGTAAACACTAGTTGCTACGTCCTCTAATCACTCAGAAATACTTGCTTTTCATGAAGTCAGTCGTGAATGTTTTTGGTTAAGATCAATTATTCATATCCAGCATTCATATGGTTTATCATCAAAAATAGGTTCTCCAACTGTCGTTCATGAAGATAATGCAGCGTGTGTTGCTCAAATGAACTAAGGATTCATCAAAGACGACAAGACAAAACATATTTCTCCAAAGTTTTTCAATTAACATGAGCTTCAGAAGGCTAAACTTATTGAAGTCAAACAAATTCGATCCAACGATAATTTTGCGAACTTGTTCACTAAATCTCTGCCAAAGTGTAGATTCCAGAAACTAGTACATGGCATCGGATTATGCCAACTTATTAACCAATCAAACTGAAGTGGGAATCAGGGGGAGATACCCAACAGGGGGAGCATCCAGAACACATGCGTGTTGTACTCTTTTTCCTTCGACTAGGATTTTTCCCATTGGGTTTTTCCTGGCAAGGTTTTAACAAGGCAACAAAAAGCGCACCCAACACAAAGTTGTACTCTTTTTCCTTCGACTAGAGTTTTTCCTACCAAGGTTTTAATGAGACAACTAATCAATGATGCGTGGGCATCCAATGGGAGTGTTGTAAGTTTGGATGCCTATATGGGCAAAATAGTTGATTTGCATAAGGTGAATAGTATTTATTATTTTACTACAATGTCTTTTGTCTATAAAAGATGGATGTAAGGCGGTGATATTTGCCTATATAAAGGAGACATGCTAAGACTCCGAATACAGATTGAAAAATTAGCTTTTCAGTCATTTCTTGTGAAACAACAAAAAGCGCAAACAACAATGGAAAGAAATCTTACTTTTTTCTTTTGTATCCATTTCTCATACCAGAAACAAGTATAGATATTAAGGAAGTGAGATACTCTGATCTTGTTTCACTTCAACCTCCAGCAAAGGTTCTCCCTCTCTCTTTTTGGCTTATTTAATATTTATAACAAAAACCACTCACTAACGTGGGAGTTTTTATTTTATTTTTTAAGTTCTAAATTTAAAATTCATTCAAAATTAAAATGTGGAGAATTACTTTAAATCATTTTGGTTAATTGTAATTTTTGAAATTCTTGAAAGACAATTTTGGTATTTTGAATGTTTCACCTTTTTATCCTTCTCACTTTATGTATATAGATGACACATGACATTTGAAGAAGAAAAAAGGTCCAAATACAAGGGTTAGTGCAAAGGTTGCTAACATTTTTCTTGTGTAATCAAAGAAAAACTTTAAAGAGTTACACCTGTTAATGTTAGGCATTTTTAGGCCCATGTAATGGTGCAAGCTTGGAAAGAAGCCACGAAAAGCCCAAGGGAGATTGAGAAGCTCAAGACCCAAGGGGGTTAGAAGAGGATACCTACGAACGCTACAACCAACCACGTATGAGCTAACCCCGACCAGGATATTAAAGAGTTTTCTGACCGCCAAGGGCACGTGGGCTGGCTGATAGTTTTATGACACATGTCTCCAGGAAATGTCAATCAGGCTATGTGGTAGCAACCGGTCAGTGGCAGATACCTAGGATGGGATTAAAAAGTGGCTGAAACAGTGCTCGGAGAGACATGGTTGGATAACCAAGGCCGAGCATGATGCCCGACTTGCAATGTTGCTCGACCTGCATTACTCTTATAGAACGCACCGTTTCCACTGAACACATGTCACTTCACTGCAGAATGTTTGATTGATAAGTAAAAAGGAATGTTTGATTGATAGGTGGAAGGTGTCAGGGTGCTAATCTACAAAGGTGACGCATTAAATGCTAGGTTGGGAAGACCCAAGGTTGAAGGGTTCGTTGAGGGCCTATATAAAAGGGTGGAAACCTTTTGTATTAGGGTTGGATGACTAAAAGGGAGAAAGTTCGAGATCGCTAAAGAATGAGACAGAGAATTCAGGAGAGCTTCGCTTCAAAGAAGAGGAAGAATGAAGAATTTTTGAAAATTGGTTCATATATAGCCCCGAGCAACTAATCATAACCATTGGAAAAAAAGGCGCCAAAATGGCAAGATCATGACATGTGGCATCTCGGTTGATTTAATTTTCAAAACAGAAGGGACGTGAAAAGACGTTGTAGTGTAAGAAGCCACGCTTGCCTGCAATGCATTTAATGCAGAGGTGCCTCGATTGCTCTGTCAATCTTCCACTAACATTGCCCTCGAGCACCCCGAACATCTCCCGACCACTACTCTGAAAGAGGGATAGACGAGACAAAGCCAAGCGACTGACAGTAATAAGTTAAGAACATCTGAGACGTTTTATCTAGTCGAGCACCACTTGAAAAGCCGACTGATCATGCAATTCTATGCCCAAGAAAAAAATTCTTAACTAAGAAGTTAGGGACTTGTTAATGTTGGGCACTTTTAGGCCCACATAATGGTGCAGGCCTGGAAATAATCCACGAAAAGCCCATGAGAGATTGAGAAGCCTAAGGCCCAAGGGGCTTAGAAGAGGATAACCCCGAGCGCTATAGCCGATAGCCTACGAGCTATGCTCGACAAGGATACGTAAAGAGTTTTTTGACTGCCAGAGGCATGTGGGCTAGCTGACAGCTTTATGGCACAGTTTTTAGGAACAGGTCTACCCAGATATCAATCAGGCCATGTGGCAACCCTCGGTTAGTGGCAGAGATCTAGGATAGGATATAAAGGTGGTCGAAGCGGTGCTCGTAGAGGCAGAGTTGGATAACCAAGGTGATGCGAACTAATTCAACACACAAATTAAACCTTCTTGTTGACGATTGTAGTATATATGCAAGTAGGGATCGTTCTAGGCCGGGGATTATGAGGGATTGCTAATCTACTAAAAACTGACTCAAAAACACAAAACTAAATTTAAAAACAGAAAACTAGACTCAAGGAAAGCAAAACTAGACTCTAATAACTCAAAACAACTTAAAAGACTCAAAACAACACAAAACAAGCTAATTGACTCAAAACAGACACTAGGAATGGTTTTGGACAAAAATTGATTCTCACTTGACTCAAAACACTTAAAAACACAAAATATGACAGATTCTAACTAGTTTGACGCTCTAAAGTAAAGGGGATTGGGTTTTTGACGAATTTAAAGTAAAACAAGTAAACTAAAAACTTAAACAGATTTTGGCACGAAATTGGTGAATTGGATGGATGATGGGCTAGCTAGAGGGTCCTTCTCCACACATGATACACTTGCATACAAATTGATCTCCAGTTGCTTTTTCAATAAACCATGAATGACAATGCCCCAGATTAACCGTGCCATCACTAATTAACCCTCAGATTTTCCTTAAGTCATTGAATTGGATGGGATACGCATCATCAACCCAAATTATTCTTCAATAGTCCCCTACATGCACATCATAATAGAGATACAATCAAAGATCATTAAGCTGTATAAAAATCATAAGCATTGACAAAGCATTCCTAACTATGACATCATGATACTCATGCTAGGAATTTAACTTAACGCGATCGTGACCAACAACCTTCACTACTTGTGAATATAAGTTTGTAACGATTATGTGAAACTCCCTTATATTCTAGCATCAAATTCAAGCATGCAAACTAAGTAGGCCTCCTTAATCACCATACAAGAATAAGTTTTGAATAAAACAGTTAAGCAAATTGCATTCACACTTTATGAAATCACAACTGGAATTAATCAATTCATATTGCAAATATGTTCATGGCTTCGAAATTCCCCCTAGCTAAGAGGGGTTTAGCCTCTCATGTTCATAGCAAAGCAAAAAGAAAATAAATTGAACATTGAAAACAAAAGAGAAAAAAACACCCAGAAACGCTCCAGCAATCCAACTTGAATGGCAAGCACGTCCAAGGCTCTCCTTCTTTTTCTTTGCTGCGGCACAAGGGTTAGGTGAAAGGTTGGGGGGTTATTTGTATGAATGAATGGATGAAAGGTGTATGGTTGTGTTTAAGATGGGTAGGTTGCGGCAGAGAGTGTAGAGAAATTGAGGTTGTGGAACTTATGTATTTATAGTCCAAGGCCATGGAAAAGATGATTTATTTAGGGTTTTAGGAAATCAAACTTAGCTATTTTATCCCACAAGAATTAAAAGTCAGAAATCAAAGGGAAATAGGCAAGTAAGGGTCAGAAATTAATTCAAAACAAGCAAGGGAGGTGCGGCAGAAACTTTAGAGAAAGGGAATGTGCTTTTAAGGCAGAAAATAGGAAAGAACCCTCTCCCTTGTGCAAGGTCTAGGAAACAAAAGGGTAATGTGTTTTGGTTCAGAATTTAGGGAAGAAAGGCCTCCCTTGCACGGCAAGGAAGGGGAAAGGGATAGGGGGTGCGGCAACCTCAAAGGAAGGTTCTAGGACTTCTAGAAACATGTAATTAGGCAACCTAACATGTTTTAGGAACCCCTTTGTGGCTGGAACTTAGGTAACTTAGGATTAGGAAAGTTAAAAGCCAAAAATGGAAACATGGCAAATTTGGAAACTTTGTAGATTTGGAAACTTGGTAAATTTAGAAACTTTTCCTTCATTTGTCTTCAATTTCGTCCATCCACTTGGCTCCAATCATAAGCTATCCATTCCATGCCCAAAACTGCTCCAAAATGCACCAAAATGCCTTTTCTTGCCATCTTAGCCCTTTGGACCTACGAACACACGAAAATAGCTTAAAATACTAAAATAACTAAGAACTAACAACCTAAATGCACGAAAACAAGCTTACTAAGTCGCATAAATACGCTCCTATCACAAGGTCGAGTGAGACGCTCGTCCCACATCACTTTGACAGAACGCGCTATTCAACTGAACATATGTAACTTCACCATCGAATGTTTGATTAATAAGTAGAAGGTGTCAGCATGCTAGTCTACAGTGGTGACGCATTACATGCTAGGAAGACTCAAGGCTGATGGGTTCATTGTGGGCATATATAAAGGGGTGGGAACCTTCTGTATTAAGGTCGGACGATTGGAATGAGAGAAAGTTCATGTATTAGCCAAACACTATTTTTAGTCTTGAAAGCAATATAATCCGAGCAACACAGTGGATGTAGGTCAGTTTTGAGGGTGAACCACTTAAATCTTTAAGTCCATTTCATTTTTGTCCATATCCCAAGCCCACCAATGGTTTAGTATTTTAGTTGTTAACTTGCAAATTTTGAGCGTTAACAACACCTATGTATTATTTAGTGGTATTTTCTTTTTCGATGTCAATGAAAGATATTGAGTGCAGATCGTTTTGAAGGTTGAAATTAGAAGATCATCAAATTGGCGATTGCAATTGATTGACCAATAATTGGGCAATAAATCAATAAGTATAGAGTAACGACAATTAACAATTTGACATGTGAGACCATGATTTTCCAAGGCTAGGGTAAGACAGATCGAATACAAATACCTTAGAAGTTATGGACTCAACATCTTCCACAGAAAAGCTGCACAGATGGAGCAGCAATGTCACCATCATCTTGTCCATAGCAGTGGGCGAATTCTAATGACTTCATTGAGATTAACCATGCTTGTTCTATAATATATGGAAACCTGGTCCAATAAGGAATCAATTAGGTATCTTATAATCTTAGAGTCCTTACAATCTAAGGATTGGCGTGCTCTTTAAGTAATCATACTCCTAAGAGAATGCAATATCTACTCCTAGATATCATTTAGGATTCTCCCAATTTAATACGGATCCCATATCTTAAAATGACTTTATCTCGATTTATGTAAATACACCCTTATAGGTTCATCTCTGGTAACGCAATTATCACACACTTATTCTTTTGCCTATTCTTTAAGTCTCATATATTTGCTTACTAACTTGACCGTTGGAGAGTCGTTGGCCTGCAACCCCCATCCCCGGTGTCTTTGGCTACATAAGGTTGTTTACTATCTTACAGGTACGAATTTGTGCATCTCTTCCACAAGGTGGTGCATAAATTTGGTTCGAAGAATTGGTGCTTTTGTTGAGGCTAAACTTATATTCCCCGACCAAATCACTTTACCACAACAATGGCCACTTCCAGTAACGTCCCTACACCTTCGTCGCCCCACTCGACACTGTAGGGAGCTGTCTCTTGTTTATTGTACACAAGTAGCATGACATTCCTCTTTGTTGTTGTCTTCCTATCCCCAACTTTCTAGGTCGCACGTCTGAATCTAGAACGGAAGTCAAGTTGCCACAAGTCAGAATGATTTGAAAACATTATGTATACCGATTTACTTCAAAATGCATGATCTTTGGATAACTACCCATCCTCAAGAGGAACAGTCCTTTCAGATATATATTTAGGGGAAATTGTAGGAACATGGTTTTTCAAGGCTGAAGTAAGACGAATCGAAATTCAAATACCTCAGAAGTCTGGTCATGGTCTTAACAACTTCCACAACAAAGTTGTACAGACGAAGTAGCGATGCCACTATTATCTTATCCCGGAGCAGTGGGTGAAGTCCGACGACTTCACTTAGATTGACTATGCATGTTCAGCAAGATACAGAAACTTGGTCCAGTAAGGAATCAATTCGGTTTCCTATCGTCTTAGAGTCCTTACAATCTAAAGATTGGAAGTAATCATCCTCCTAAAAGAATGCAATATCTACTCTTGGATGTCCTCTAGAATTCTCATGGTTTAATACGAATTCCATATCCTAAAAGGACTTTATCTCAACTGGTATAAATACACCCTTCTAAGGTTCATCTTTGGGAACATAACTATTGCACACTTATTCTTTTGTCTAATGCTTGAGTCTCATATATTTGCTTACTAACTTGACCATCATAGAGCTTTTGGCCGACACTTCCCTGCGGGTCCATTTTTGCTTACGGGTGTTTACTATCTTGCAGATTAAACGAGTGTATCTCCTCCACACGCGGTAGTGCGCAAATTTATTCCAACATGACACGTCTGAAAGTGTTCGTTGAAGTTGTCTTTTAGGCTCCTAAGACTTAAGTGCCTATAGATATCTTGCCTTTTTCCTCATCATCAAGAGTATGATACAATTTGTAGCAATTAACGTCTAATTCAAAAATGTTATCTGAAGTTGACTTTTGAATTTCCACACTTATACTTAACCTAAAATGAGAAAGCCATACCAAAACAAATTGAAAACTTTAAGACAAATTTTAGATGAGTGTACGATAAAAAAAAAATTGAACAAATGAGTTAAAATTTTAAGTTTTTACTCTTAAATTATTTGGTATTGGAATGTAAAAAATTTGAAATTTTTTCAAGTGCCCAGTATTGAAGCAGGTATTTCACATGTTATAAATAAGTGGATGACACAAAAATATATATCATTTCCTCGACTTGTATTATAACATTTGGAGTACCGTTTGAATACCAATACTTGAAAAAATGTCTCATTTACCTCATACACACCTCTTTAGTTTCGTAACTGTTAGATTGAACAATAAGTACATTAATAGGTGTACGAAAAGTAAAAAGAGTATGCTGAAAATGTAAATTCATACTTGCCGATTTGATTCAGGTTTGGCCTCAACTTCTTGCCATGGAACGACGTGCTGTTGTAAAGCAAAAATCATTGTGAAATTCTGAAATCCAATTCGTCGTCCTTCTACGTTTGGCGGGTTCAGGCAGTTGCGGGTCTGTTGTCCCCAAGTTTGTGCCTCCTTTTATGTCTCTTATCCATCTACTTTACACGTGTGTTACAATTTAACAAAGAACTAACATTGTTAAGTATTATTATTATTTTGTGTTTTTAAAATTAAAAAATTTATACCATGGGATGAGAGAAGATGACACAACACTCCCTACCAACACGAACACAGCACTCTGTACCAACACGCTGCCTGCCTCAACAGCCAGAGCACCTCGCTGCCCACCGCCGAGCATCCTCTGTCCGCCCCCTTCCTATTCAAACTAACATACCAATGGAGATCAGGAAATTTGGAAAAGTAACCAAATTAAATTTGGATCCCATATAGAATTATAGCCACACTTTTAAATTTAAGAAAATTATAATCAAAAGTTGATGTGAGAATACTATTATACCCTTAAATCCTATGCCACGACCAAAATATCCACTTTTGTTAGCCGCAAGCAAGTTCGTCCTCTTCCCATGACTCCCTAAGTATCTCAGTCCCTCTTAACCAGCATATACCTCTGAAGACTCTAGTCCTTCACTGACCACTCACATCCAAACAAATGGAACCAGAGTCGCCAATCCTTCTTCCAAATGCCACTTAGCTTATAGCCTCCGCACCTTCCAAAAGAACCACAAAAATGGCTCAGAATATATACATATACATATTTTTATTTTTTTTACAAAAACAGAGAAATTTAAAGAATGCTTTGGGTGAGTAGTAAACTTCTTGAATATAAATGGTGCTTGGGTGCGCAGTAGCTTTGAGGTGGTAGTCGGTGGCCGACCGGATGGCCTGCCGGGCATTCTGCGGCTCACCCTTCATCCAGGCGCAGGGAAGATGAGAAAGCAGACCTCTAATTGCGGTTTTGGCCCATGGGTTTTCTCTACGCCCACCCACACCGACACCCAAATCGTCAGTGTCAAACGCAGATTTCAGTTTCAAACATAGATTGCAAGTTTCCCAACTCTCCAGTCCCAAAACTTTCAGGTAAGTTAAAACTTTATTGGGTAATGTTTTGTTGTTGTTTTTGGTGTTTGGTTGCTGAGAAAATCGAAGGGAATGAGAAAGTTTCTAGTCATTAAGGGTAATTAGTATTTTTACATCAACTTTTGATTATAATTATTATAAACATAAAATGATGACTATAATTCTATATGGGGTTCAAATTCTGATTATTTTTTCATATTTCTAGAAGTCAAGACTGGGAGCCCTTCAAAAGAGCCGGTGGGCAACATAAAAAACTATCATTTAAATAAATATGTACTAATAAATCTATAACAAGATTTTAGAAAATGTTTACATCTCCAATTGAATCTGACTTGAAGAGACAAGGAACCGAATTTGGCTGTCACTGCTCGATATATTAGGATTTAGTACTTGCAGGTGGTAGATGTGGGCGGTGAGCGAGGAGACAGGCAAAGAAAGTGAAAGAAAAAGTGTGTCTTGAGGCGGCGAGGAGGAGGGTAGTACCCGCCGGCGATGGGGCTTTTGGGTATGCGCCTGCGTTGTGTTCTAGTGTTCTAAATTTGTTATTTGTTACTTCTAATAAAACAAAATAGGGTTTTTATCAAAAATGATCCTTGAAATTGACCCACTTCATCAAGATGGTTCCTGGAATTGAAAATCAATCAATGTAGTCCTTGAAATTGGGTGTCGCAAATCAATGTAGTCCTTGAAATTGGGTGTTGCAAATCAATGTAGTCATTCCGTCATAACTTCGTTAAAAATTCTGTTATGTGCTGATGTGGCAAGTGACGTGGTACATTTTATATTAAAAAACTAATAAAATATTATTAAAAACTAAAAAAAATTCATTTAAGATTTTTTAAATGTTAAAATAATAATTAATTATTAAAAAAAAAAAAACCTTATGTTCGTGCCCTTTCTGCCCCCACCCTGCCCTCTTCTCTCTCTTCTCTCCCATCCAGCTCCCTTCTTGCAACCCAGAAAAAAGGAGGAAGAAGAAGAAGAAAAGAAAAAAAATCCGAATCTACAACCCAAAAGAAGAAGAAGGAGGAGGAAGAAGGAGGAGGAAGAAGGAAGAAGAAAAAGAAGAAGAGAAAAAAAAAAAAAAACTGAATCTGAATCTGCAACCCAGAAGAAGAAGAAGGAGGAAGAAGGAGGAGGAAGAAGAAGAAGGAGAAGAAAAAAAAATCGAATCTGCAACCCAGAAGAAGAAGAGGAAGAAGAAAAAGAAAAAGAAAATAAAAACCCCGAATCTGCAAATCAGAAGAAGAAGAAGGAGGAAGAAGGAGGAGGAGGAAGAAGAAGAAGAAGAAGAAAAAAATAAGAAAAGAAAAAACCCGAATCTGCAACCCGGAAGAAGGAGGTGGAGGAGGAGGAGGAAGAAGAAGAAGAAGAAGAAAAAAAAAACCAAATCAAATAATATTTTTTTTTACTTTTCTTTTAATATTTAAAAAATATTAAATAATTTTTTGATAGAAAGTGGGTCCCGAATCAAGCTACGTCATCATTTAACTGAAAAGTAAACGGCCAAATAACGGAAGGTATAATATTGGACCAAATTCTAAAGATGAGGTATGAAGATGTCGTGACACCAATAGTTAAAATAATTTTTTGTAATTTACCCAAAAAAATAAAAAAAACCAAGTCCGCTGCAACTTAGATAGAAGAAGAGAAGAAAGAAGAAAAAATATATATTAAATGATTTTTTTTTTAGTTTTTAATAATATTTTTTTAGTTTTTTAATATAAAATGTGCCACATCACTTGCCACTTCATCACATAACAGAATTTTTAATAGAGTTATGACGGAAGGACTACATTGATTTGCGACACCCAATTTCAGGGACTACATTGATTGAATTTCAATTTCAGGGACCATCTTGATGGGTGGGTCAATTTCAGGGACCATTTGTGATAAAAACCCAACAAAATAAATACTTAACGCTGTTAAACTGTAAAACACGTGTCAAGTGGATAAATCGGAGACATGGAAAGGAGACATAATCATGGAGACAGCGGATCTGTGGCAGGCCATAGGGCCATACCGAATTTACTTTCCCTTCAAAAATTTGCCATACAATCCAATAATCTCACAGCTCAAAAATGCCGAAAATGCCGAAACGCCATCTCTCCGACTCAGACGTCGAAGAAACCTCCGAGAACTCCAGCGCAGAGTCGGAGGACGCGGGAAAACCCATCAATGGCGGGAAAACCCCAGCGGGAGCAGTGTCGGAGTACGAGAAGCAGAGGCTATCGAGAATTGCAGAGAACAGGGCGAGAATGGAGGCTCTGGGTCTGCCTAAAATCGCTTCTTCTTTAATGGGTTCGGGCCCGAATGCGAAGAAGAAGAAGGAGCAGAAGAAGGGGAAAGCCAAGGTCTTTGAGGACGACGAGGACTATAGGCCTGACGAAGACCAGGAGGGACCCAGTTCGTCTGGTAGCCGAGAGGAAGAAGCCATGGAGGAGGACGATGACGATGATTTTGTGACTGTAAAAACAAAATCTGGTTCGCGGGGAAAAAAGGTTAGTTCTTTGTGTGCTATTATTTGATTTGATGAATTCGTATACTTTCTCCTTGTTTCTTTTTGTTATTTTCTTCCTGAAGTCTCTTAGCGTGGACTTGTAACTTAGAAGGGCATTAAACTGATCGGAACTATGGTACATTAGGTTTTTTTTTTTTTGAGAAAAAAAAATCAAATATTGTAAAGGAGCATGCCAATTGCCAATTTTTGGTGTTATTTTCACCGAGTAAAGAGATTTATGTGAAGCTTATAAAACAATGGGCTAAGGGCTAGTTTGGTATTGCTGTGCTTTTAAAAAAAAGTTGCTTCTGCTGTGGTATGGGAATAATCAACTACAAAAAAGCAGATACGTGTTTGGTAAAATGTGTTTCTAAAACTGCTGAGGATTGATCCCCTTGAAACCAGTTTAATTGCGCCGTGCAGCAGCATGGATTAGTGAGAAATGGATAGTGCTCATTAAGTAGGTTTAGATTGGGTGTCATTTCAGAAGCTGCATGACGGTTTTAAGATAGTGATTAGTGAGAATTGGTTAATGCACATTAAGTAGGTTTAGATTGGGTGTCATTGCAGAAGCTGCGTGATGGTTTTAAGATAGTGATAGTTCATATAAAGTAAAGCGAACTTCACTGTATGATTCGAGCAAGATTTCTAGACTGCTTTGTTTCCTCATCATGTTTTGTTGTGCATAGCAATCCATATGTGGTATTGCATGACTTCTACTAGTTGGCTGACTTCTTGAATTTTATCCTTGTTGATTCTCTATCCTGGTGAAGAATAAAAGTTCAAAATCTAAGAAGGTTCTTTCCCCAAGCACTTTGAGTAACAATGACTGCATCGATGACGATGAAGCATTGAAGCATGTATGTGACAGTATCTTCTTAAACGAATATAATTTCTGATTGCTAATTGCCAGGTTTAGAATAATTGGGTGGATCATTAACCAACTGATATGATACTAGTCCTAGGTGGTTATACCTATAATTATACTCTTTTTGCAGGCAATTTCTCTTTCATTACAAGGCTCTGATGTGAAAAATGCTAATGTTACGGGAAGAAAGGGAAACCCTCAGATACAGGAAGATACAGGAAGGAGGAAGAGGAAAAATTCGGTGTGTGAAGCAGAGTTGTTTCACGTTTCTCCTATTGTTCCTTAGCTGACTGCCCATTTGTCGGTTTTCATTGTTTGTATTCCACAGTTTGCTAGTCGGCTCCAGATGACGGAGGATGAGTTGATTTTGCACTTCTTTCAGTTTGATGGTAAGTTATGTTATCTGTCTTGGAGGGATGGGCTAAGCTACGCTCATTTACTCATGAAGTGGATACATTTAAGGAGAGACAATTAGTAGTTGCTCATCTTCCTTTTATGTTCTCTAACGATAAATGCCCTACATGAACACAATCTAACTGCATTAGTAAAACAATATCAACAGAAGCACATCAAGCACTGAAGTTTGTTGTTTAATATGTGATCTACTCAACTCGTTTGGTTTCGAGTATGTACACTCAACTCTTACCAAGCCAAAATAGAATGCACAAAATGTCCTTGACCTTGGTCATTGCTCCTGGCGTGCAGAGAAATGTGACGGGGGAATCTCTATAGCAGATATACAAAGATTAGCAACTACCCATGATTTTATGTGGAATAAGGAGGAGTTGGCGGACATGATTCACTGTTTTGATAGTGATGGCGATGGAAAGGTCAGAACCCGCTGCTCTCAACCTTCTTAGCAGAGTTTAAGCAACTTTTGTTTCGTCCTTTTAACATCTTTAGTAATTTTAGCTATATTTATGTATTTGCCTGGGCTGATGAATGTTATCTTTTGCAATGTATTGCAGTTGAGTCTGGAGGAGTTTCGAAAGATTGTTGTTCGTTGCAACATGATCAAAGAGCCCGAGCAGTCTTGATGAGTTTATACCGATTCTAAACCAAACAACATGTTTTAATTTGCTAAGAACTACAAGTTACATATTATCTTTGAAGATTGAAAGCAGATGCGAGATGTTTGTTAAACTCCGTCGATGATAAGAGCTTGCGATCGGTTCATTTTTCGGATTACACTACTGCAATTCATTCTACACATGTTTTCCGACCCCATTTACAATCAAAATGATTCGTAACATTATTCAACACAAGGAAAAAAAGAACACAATTTTAACGAAGGTGACTGCCACAGAATGAAAGCTTTTAACCTCCATGTCAATAGCAAAACCAGTTTGAAGGTGTCAACACCTACTCATACAATGAGAAAATGATCCTCTGATGGGGACACGCATTTCGCAGTGTTCTCTAGTGTCGATACAGATTGGTAATACAATATACAAAAGTTCCTTCTAATCAGTCACACATTCAATTTCCGGATTTTTCCCTTCTTTTTGTACATTTCATTGTCCAGCAACGGGAGTGCCCGGGGAATGTGAGGTGCCCAGTCATGTCTTTCTCAGAATATACCCCAAAATAATGCCAATCAAACCAACTAGAAGAACATAGATAAATGGAATGCCACCAGCACTCTTGTTGGGCCCGCGCCTCAAAACATCCTGCATATGATGATCGTTTGGTTAGAATGGGAACCACATCGGTTAGCTACCATTAATTTGGCGTTTAAACTTACGACAAACTTTTTTTCGAGATTAAACATTGAAGCAACTAACAATATATCAAGGCACAAAGATAAAAGTGGAAACATATTAAGGCACAATATGGGAAATGTAGTACATTAAAGACTTAAAAGGGGAGCACACAACTTAAAGTACTCCAAAGCCATTAAATACACTTCTAGTTCAATCACATTCTCTTTCTTGTTCAACGTTAAAGACAACGTTCAATAATCGCCTGGCAGAAAGGAAATCACTTTGGTTTTGTTAAAAACAGCCAGATGTTTTTTGATTGGCAAAATGAACCTCTGTCTGACCTTAACCCACCCCTGACAATTCACCTCACAAGGTCCAAATACGAAGTGAGCATACAGTGGGTGGAGGGAACTGCACTAAGATAAATGACCTTTTTTTTTTTTTTTTTCACTTCTGTCAAGAAAATTCTTCTGGAAGATAAAATACACTGGTATCTATAAAAAAACTTTAGTAAAATCTCATAAACATATTGACAATGTAAATTTCTTTTGACAATGTTCTCCTTTTCTCTTCTTTGAGAGAAATATCAACCCCAGAAAGCTAGCTAGCTTTTTCACTACATATAATACAGGCCCTTTAGTACTACGGTCTAGTGGTATTCCTCTTCACTGGTAAGTAAAAGGTCTTAGGTTCGATTCTCGCCAAAGACGAATTTGAATCACGTTATTGCTCGCCCATTATGAGGCTTAGCCCACTCCCCCATCCCCTTAGTGTAGATAATATCGTTTGTTCAAAAAAAAAAAAAAAAACAGAAAAAACTATATATAATACAGAAAGCATCAGTGATGATGTTTTATTAGTATTAGCACAAGTCGACAATCTCGTTTCACTTTCACCTAGATGCTCACGTCTATAGAGATTTGTAACACAGCTTTAACATTTACAACTTGGCAGTAATATGATGTACCATAAATGGTTGGTTCCGAGAATTATCAAATAATGACAAATAAGATTTGACAAAACAGCTATATGTTGTTAAATCTTTAAACACCTAGGGTTCATGCAATTTAAAATATCATTAAGAAGCTTTCTAGATTTTAATAAGCCTTCTGGATTGTAATTAGTACACTAACTACATATCACTATTAAGCTCAATTAGCTCAACTTAGTAGTTCTAGTGAGGATTAAAGTCTTGAAAACTTCTCATGATCTTTAGTTATTTTGTAAAGACATCATGTTAACTACCATGTTCCACTCAGACATTAAAACGACAGAAACAAAAAGTTCCTCACCAGTTCTTGTTGAAGCCTGTTATTTTGCTGAACGGCAGAATTTTTCTCCTCAGTCAGCCTCGCAATTAATGTCCTTGCCTGCAATTACAAAATTAAATTAACTACCGTGTACCGCCGACATCAATATTTCTGCAACCCCACAAATTCATTCCAGGATAAGAAACATCCTTCACTGTTAAAAAGAAGTATACAATGTTGATTAAGGGACAATGGACATCCAAAATGGTTATCAGCAGCAGTGACTCTCAATGAGAAACTTGAAAGGGGTAATCGAGTTGAAATAATGCTCAAGCTCACTATACTGTATTGTTAAAAGGGCATTCTCCAAAAGGGATTTTTTCAACCTACACGAATCCAAGACTTGCAAACTACTTGAGCCATCGTAAATTCTGAAATTATGACTCCCTAACTCCGTTTCTTGTGGAAATGGAGGGATTCATAACTGAGGAATGGTAACTAAGAAATAGAGCTTTATGAACAACAGAATCTAATGGAAAAGTAGCCAGGGAAGTCTTAGGTGTCTCTCCGCTGCTATACCCTAAAATATCTGAAAACAACTTCATAAGATACAACTAATCCACCCACCCTCAGGTCTGCTAGGTCATTAAAATGCTTTGCTATGATGATCAAAGGTAAATTCTGAAATCGGGAGTTTCATGAACCGTTCAAATTCTAGTAGATGCTAAACAAGAAAGGACACACACTTGGATGGCGTAGAAGTTTAAAAATGTTGTATTGTACTAGTAAACTAAACACAGATGCAAATCATGCAAAAGCAACCAACATTAATTCAATGTTCAACACTCTATATACCACCTAGTTCAAAAATAAAAAGTATACCTCACACGAGTTATCTTGATGCTCGTGTTGCTCAGAGAAAGCCCTTGAAGCCTAAAACCAAAATTAATCATGACATCGTAAATAATTTAATACAGTTAAAGGCAAAAACAAATTGTTCTATTTCCATTTTGATCCATCAAGAAGTACTCACAGCTTTGAACTCAGAAGCTGCTGCGCTCCCGTTGTCCACTGAAGCCCTGGGTGACGAACCTTCCTCTGAACCTTCGCGAACCGGTGATGGTGGCCGAGGCGGAGCAACATAGAGAACCCTCAATTTACACTCTTCAACATTATGCCCCGATTCCTTATTGAACTGAAATTCAACAAACACGAAACCCCAGTTGCGCAAACACAAGTTTTACATTTAGACAAGTGAATTGCACAAATATTTAGCAAAGTAACCTCCAAAACTCATACACAAGGCCACATAAAATCATAACATCTAATTACCATCTCTGCAGTGATGTCCTTTGTGGTAGTCCCGGGGCTGGTAACGACGCTCTGAAGAAGGAACTTGTCCTTGCATTGCATATCCGAAGGTGCCTCCTTTTGCGCTTGCATTGTCACTAAACCCACATACAAATTTAACATGTCAACACATCGGGATATTGTAATTACGCAAATAATTAGCAATTAAGCAAGATAATACAGTGTGGGAGGTATACCTATAACATCAGAAGTGGACCTTGGCAACACAACCCCAGTGTTTGGTCTAACACAATACTTTTTGGGATTTGTTGTTTTTACCTAAAACACCACAAAATTACACCAAAATCAAGATTGCAAATCTCTAACAGTCAAAATTGAGCAAACCCAGAAATTAACTTCTCTGGTGAAAAGTTAAAAAGGGTGAAAATTTAACCTTGAAAGCCACATAGTCATTGGTTTTGTTGGAGAGTTGCAGAGAGCAAGAGATCTGCTTCCTCAATTCAACTAATTTCGTTCGAATCAAAAGAATTAAATCCAAAAAGTGAAAGTAAGGTAATCAGAAACAGTAAAAAATAAAAAACGCGGATCTGCAAGTAAAGGAGAAGCAGTTTAAGAGAGAAAGCGTACAGGGGAACTGGAGCTCTTGGGTTTCGATGCTGAGAAGCTCGCCGGTGCTCATATCGGAAGCGATCGGAGAAGAGAGAGGAGATGGTGGTTTTGCGGCGGAGATGAGCGGTTTCCCGGTGGCGGGGAGTGGTCGAGAGAGAGGGAGAGATTCGAATGATTTTGAGAGTGGTTTCCGAGAGAGAGAGATGGGAAGAAACAACGGGGGACTCTGTTGGGTTGTCCTTTCCTTTCATTTGGGTTTTTTTTTTCAGTGATACGAAGATCTGATGTTACGTGTTATTTTTTAATTAAATTAGCGGTTGTTATCTAATGAAATTATTATTATACCTTTTTTTTTAAACCAATATACTCTTTTCTACTTTTTTTTTTTTTATTTTTTTTTTTTTTTTGGTACATCGATATTTTTACATTAGGAAGAGAGACAGTTCGGTTAAGCCACACAATGGATAACCTAATTTGGTATCGAATTCACCATCCACAAGATTCGAACCTAAGACCTCTAAGTGAAGAGGAACACCACCAGACTGTAGTACTGAGTGGCTATATTCTTTTATACTTAATTGACATAAAATGTTAGAAAAGAAAAAAAATGTGTTGCAGTTCTATTAGATTAGGAATGTGATCGTGTAAATCCTATCATATATAGGATATCCTTATGGAATTCTACCATATCTCTTAGACTAAATATTATCCTATTAGAGTTGTAATCCTATTAAGGTAATGAATTTACCTTCCCTACTACTATAAATAAAGGCACTATGGGATGAGATAACACACACCTCACAATCACACATCTCTCTTTCTCTCTATTGTTGCCGCATCTCTATCTCTCTGTCCTTATTATACCTCAGTAAATTAGGCCTATAACAAGCACGCTCTTAACGCTGCGCTAAAGAGAGTTTGATCTTCAATCAGGGGAGTATTCCGTTTTAAACAGTTTTTTATGATTAATTTATTATTTAATTAAATTGATCTACATGATATTGATTCAATTTAATTTTTCTACGTTGAATGTGATACAACGCATTAGAGATGGAACACCGGCTTTCTAGAAAGAATCTTTTACGCATGAAAGGAAGATATTTGAAATGACCATGAAGCATGAAAACATTCCCCATGATGCATGAACCTCCTACAATTATATATACACACACATGTTCATGCATTACGCAATTATAAATCGCTATGTGGAATTTGTGAGTCAAAGAAACAAAAGAAAATAGAAGCATAATTTTTTTTTCTTTTTCTTGATTTCGAAAACCTTTAAAAAAACAAAAAACAAAAAAATATAGAGAAAAAGGGTTTTTAAACCCTAGCCACGTGCTAAGCCACGGCTAGAAGCCAACTAGCCATGTGAGCCAAGCCACCAAAGAAGCCGAATTGCTCCTGCACCAAAAACCCAGAAACGATGACATTTTCCGTCGTCTTTGTCACCAACCCTCGAGTTTGCCTGAAGCCGAACCCCTACTGTCGTTTTTCACGGTTTTCTAGTGACGCACGATAGTTGGATGTCATATTCAACTTTAAACCTCGAGATTCCAGTTGAATCTTGATGAAATCTTGAAATCATGTTTTGAATTTCACTGGTTTTGGAATACTCCCGTCACCACCAACGTAGAGAAGCTCATTCGTCGTGAATCCTATGGTCCCTGTTAAACCCTGACTCGTCTCGGCATCTGTGACCACCACTATCAGTGGTGGCACCATTGTCTTCTTAGACGAACCATACACCCGACATGCTAGGGTGCCCGACCCAAACTGAGGCCTTTGTTTTTGGGCCTTGTTCGCGCTTAGCCCACGCCACAGCCCATCTGGGCCTGTTGCTTTCTTGACCTGCAGCCAGCCTGAAACTGGGATGTCTTCCCTCACAGCCCATTTAGGCTTCATTTTTTATTTTATTTTTTGTTTGGGCTTGTTGTCCCCTCAGCCCATCCTTCTGTTCCAGCCTGCAACTTGCACAGTACACATGGGCTGCCCATATGGCCTGCCTAAGCCCAAGCCCAATATGGGCTTTGTTTTGTCAAGGCCTTCCACAGTCTCTTGGGGCTACCATTCATTTAACCCGAGACCAATTTGGACCTGTTTTTTCTTGTGTGGCCTACATCCAACATTATATCATATATGGGCCTAGGCAATTTTTTTATTTTGATTCTACGATCGATCTTGTATGGTCTGATATATTGAATTAATTAAAGTGACCATCAGTCCACTAATCTGACAAGACATCCAAAATTATTGGCTTGAAGCCCACTTTTGGACATTAACGATTCAATATTTTATTTCTATTCTTTGAACCGCTAACTCTATTTCGTAGTCCCTAAGAACTCACACTTGAGTTCCTGAAACAACCCAAATCCACTACACTTAGGTTTATATTGTATTATGTGTTCTTGCAGGTACCTTCTTTTATGAACCAAAAGTTCATAACTAAACTCAAACTTGTGGTTTCAAATTTAATGCCTTTGAAACCCGAAGTTTTCATAACACAATAAAGACCCATGAAAACCCGTAGTTTTCTTGAAACCACGTCTTAGAACCTGAATGTTCTAACCTTGATGCTTATGGATATTTTATTTTCCATAACACCAATCACAATCTTGTTCCCTCCATTCAGTGGATTGTCGAACGGTAACAAGTTCGATTTCACTGATTTGGACGCTTCTTGACATAAACTACTTTTTGTGGGTACAAGACGTGAATCTCCACTTAACTATCAAGAAACTGAGAAACCATTGAAGCAAAAAATGGCATAAAATAGTTGAATAAGCCTCTGCCATTATCTTCACTTGAAGACTTATGCCTGAAGCATTACAAACGAAAGTACCTCCCAGACGAGGAATCCATGGCTATTTGGCTCGCTCATATAGACTGTCTAACCATGAAAGACATTGCCTGAAGCAAACCATGATTACGTCTACGAATGAGTACAATTCTGAAGTTTATAAATCTAATCGAATTTTGACTGGAGAATATTTTTCTCGTCCTTCCATGTTTCTAACTTGTTCCTGAAACAACAGTACAGAGAACGGAAGTTTACCAAATTCTCGGATCTGATTACTACCATAAATGTGAGAAAATGGTGTAGACTCAGCTTCGGTTAGAGTCTACCGAATAATGGTGCCCTGGTTCGGCAGGGATGCATCAAACGATATTGCTCTGCTTTGTCAGAGGCCTGCCAAATAGACCCCCACAGCTTCGGCTGGAGCTTACCGTATCCAATTTTGGGTCTGTCTCTCTTACGATCCAATTTCGAGACTGTTTTTACAACCTATGGTAGAATCAGGGCCAGTCAATGTGTGGCACATGCCCGAAGCATGATCTTTGACACCTAAGACCTAAAACTTCAAGAATAAGGGATATTGTTCCCAAACCTCAACCCTGCAGAGAATCTACGTCCGTCATGATGGAATAAATCATTGGTTATGCACCTGTTCATACTTCTACCAATGTCGTTGAAGAGTACCATTCTAGTAGTCAATATGTGAGATTAATTTTACTCCACCAAACACTATTGGAAGAGCAAAATTTTGACATGAATGGCCATGTTGGCCAAATCCCCTTAGTAACTTTGGTTTACTTTGTGAACATTTTTTTTATGTTTTTGGTTCAAGTTTGGTGGTTGTTTTAGTCATGGATCACCTTATCGATATTGTCCTCGAATATGAGTTAATTGAATCATGTTTCTTAATACATGTGACCAAATTCAATTAAACACGTGATTAAGTACAAATGTGGGAAAGTTAGTTGTCTAGATGAATGCAATAATACGCCCACTAACTTTATACCTAAATCACATCTCTAGCAATGAATTCAAGTCTATCCAACCTGATTAAGAGCATTGGCACACTCCTCGTTATATGGATGGTACTAACTTACCATTTAAGAGACCTTATTTCTCCTCGTTCTGGAAGAACGTTGTTGAGTTTTAAAGATATTCGAGATGACAATGATCATGAATGAAACCGCTGAAAAAAACAGAGTCAAATATCTTTGCACCACCTCCAAAATACAAAGCTCGAAGCTATATTTTGGGGCCAATAGACTGCCTCATAAACTGGGAACACACCATATGGCCGGCCTGCAGTTGTGTGATTCGAGCAGTTTACTTGCTTTGGCATGACCATTTGGGACTCTTAGGTCAAACAATGATGCTACGACGCATCTTCTTACCCGAAGTAAGGATCACGTGCTTACAAGCATACTTTGCCAAGCCTACTCATTGGGAAATTTGATTTCTATATCATCCTTAGCAAAGATACGAACCAACCCTCTTTTCACAGTGGATTCATGGGAATATATGTGGACTAATCTAACCAAAATGCGGAACATATCAATACTTATGGTTTTGGTTGATGAATCGACAAACTAGTCACATGTTTATCCACACATATTGCTGCTAAACCTCCTGGCCGATTTTAAGGGTCACTACCCTACTTATCCTATAAAGTCTGGAAGACTAGATAATGCCAGAGAGTTTATATCAACGATTTTCAATAAAGTATTGCATGTCCTTAGGGTTTATAATTGAACATTGAATTCCTATGTTCAACCTAAAACAGCTTTGCATAGTGATCATAAGGCGCAATTTAATTGATTGCCCAAACCTTGGTAAATGTACCAAGCTTTCGGTTTTGCCTAAGGCTATGCAATCTTGTACGCAGCTATGTTGGTCTGTCTTGAGACCTATTGCCACCCAACCATTTTGACGTTACAATTGGTTACTTGGTACGAACATGACGTTTTGTATTTAGCAATTTGGGTGTGCATTCCATGTGCCAAGTTGTGCCGCCACAATTTTCCAACATGGGTCCTCAAAAGAAGAATGTGAATCATTGTTGTTTATGATTTTCCTTCATATTAGCTCTTTAAAGCCCTTGCATGCAATCTCCTTATCGCTCATTTGCAGATTGTCACTTTAATGAGACAGTCTTCCTGCCGTTATGGGAGATAAAAACGTCAACGTTCCTGTAGAACGGTGCGAATTTCCGTGGAAGTTGCCCACTATGTCCCATCTCGATCCTCATACCGCAAAGTATGATAAGCAAGTATGATGTATTCTAGCTTTCAAAATGTTGCTCCAGACGCATTCCTCTGATCTAGCTAAAGTGAAAAGATCATATACCAGTTGCAAACATGCCTGCAAGGATAGATGTACATAAATAGACGTCGAGTCAACATCCCCGAAGGGTGTGCCGCCCCTAATGGACGGTTTGGCAGCCCCTGTTGGACAGTTTGGTACACCGGCGGATAACCAATCAATCTATCTCGGCCTGAGGCATGACAAATCACTCGGTTAATATGATTCACTTTCCTATAAGAGGAAGAAGACGACACACAATGAATCCATACTCGATCGCTGTCTCAGATCATTTCCATCTTATGAGATTAATCCGGATTACTCCCGAGACTTGAAGCTCTTGGTCTAGTATACTAGTTTGGTTGAGATAAGGGAATTGGAATGAGATTATCATCGATGATGTTTTCACTTATATGGTAGCTACTGACGTAAATGAAAAACGACGATAACGAACCGTGTTCCGTTGATTAGTGACAACGTAGAACTGATTGGACAACCGAAATTACAATCCAGGTTAAATTCCTTACCAAAGTATGTTTGGACCCTTAGTTTCTACACTGCCTAAGGTAACCCTGTTGTGTTACAAATGGGAAAGGAAGGGTAATGAGATGAATGAAATACTGCAATATGATGCACGCCTTACGATGCACTGCAATATGATGCACGCCTTACGATGCAAGGTTTCTCTCAAACGCCTTGTGATTGACTGCAGCATTATGAAATGTGGTTAGTGTTTCTCCATGGGGATATTATACAGAGATTTACATGCAAGTTCTCGAAGAATTAGATGGACTGTTCAAATAGTTTCAAACCACGGAACACCTTCTCAACTCATTTGAAGGCGTTCACTTACATATTAAAGTAATCTGGATGATGTATTATACCCGTCTAAGTGATTATTTGATCAGTCATGGATCTGAATTACGCCCTTGTGTGTTAAATATAAAGTCTTATTCCGAATTGCTAGGGTTACAGTTTATGTCAATGACATGAATCTCACTAAGACTCTGGAAGAGCTTGAGAAAATTGCCTCTCACCTGAAGATGGAATTTGAGATGAAGGATCTTGGGAAAACTCGTTTATGCCTTGACCTGAAGTTCAAGTGATGTTTTGATGGTACTTTAGTCTATTAGTCGAACTACACCCCGAAGGTTTTACCTTTTCAGTATACCTATGATCTTCCAACGCTATATTCAAATGAGACCCTTGAAGAGGTTATAGAATCTGAAGTTCTATATCTGAGTTCAACTTTGCGCTTTGTTGTACTTAGCTCATTGCATTATACAAGGCATCTCTTTCGCTGTTGATATATTGGTAAAGATGCAGCACTTCTCCTACACTCAGCCACTGAATTAGTATTAAAGACGTATTGTCGTTACCATGAAGGTACTACGGATTTGGGCTAATCCCAATGCATCCCAAGTGGATCTGACCCCTTTGATCCTCAGAATGATGCTTGCCTTTTTTATTATGATGACGCAAGTTACTTATCAAAACCGCATAAGGCATATCCCCGAATGGTTATGTCTTCACCATTAGAGATATCGCAATATCTTGGAGGTTCACGATATGACCTTAGTTGCGAAATCTTCAAACCGTTCCAAGACTCACCTTACTTCACTACGCCACACGTGAGACATGGTTGAGAGCTCTTGTTAATCATATTCAAATTACTTGTTGTTTTTATCCATCGTTGAGTCTTGACGACGATCCATGAAGACTATGCCGTATGTATCAATCCGACCAAGACATGATACATCTACGAAGTCAATGTCAAGACATATTGCGTCTACATCACATCAGCAAAGCATCAAGAGATTGAAGTCATGCAAGCTGATCCCAGAAAACCTTGCCGACCTCTACACGACGTCACTGCCGAAGTCAACCTTCCAACAACTTGTCCAAGGAATTGGTATGCCTAACTATTCATATGCAATGCTTGTAATTCTCATTGTCAAACTCAGGGGGAGTATCCAAAAGTATACTTACTTGATCTTAATGTACTCTTTTTCCTTACAATTAGGAGCATTTTTCCCACTGGGTTTTTGCTACCTAACTATATTTTGACGAGGCACCCATCCTAGGCTGGTTATACCCTTGTGAGTTATTCTGCTTGCATCCAGAAGATGTTTAGTTTTAACTTAATATAACTTCTCACTTTTCTCTTTAGTTTATGGGTTTTTATCCCACCTTGGGTTTAACCATAGCGAGGTTTTGTGAGTTTTACCTTTATGCATTCTTCCGTTGTTTTTGAGACTCGCATTCGCTCATTATGTTGACGACTTCATCAACTGTACTTACTTCATCGCTGAAGACCCGGTGCGCCATTTGTGATGTGGTAGAAACTAACACACAAATTAAACCTTATAAATTATGCAATCGTAGTATGAGTAAGTAGAGATCGTTCTATTCCGGGGATTAGAAGGGATGCTAATCAACACAAACTAAACTTATAAAGCTGAAAACTAAGTTAAACTAACATCAAAACAATGACTGGGGGGATTTTGGACGAATTTAACTAAAACAAAAGTAAAGAGCAGCAAGTAAATTAAGTTGTAAATAAAATATGGGTGAAAGGATAGCTAGATGATTCTTCTCCACACATGAATCATATGCATACAAATCGATTTCCAGTTTTTCTTCCTATAAACCATGAATGACAATGCCCCAAATTAATTGTGAACAACACTAATTAACTCTCAGATTTTCCTAAGTTCATTGAATTGGACTCAGCAACGCAACCAAATTCTTCTTCTCAAGTTCCCTAACTATGAAAAACATGATAGAGATACATCTCAAAGATCATTAAGGGGGAGTGTTGTAGTCCTATTAGATTAGGAATGTGATCGTGTAGATCCTATCATATATGGGATAGCCTTATGGGATTCTACCATATCTCTTAGACTAGATATTATCCTATTAGAGTTGTAGTCCTATTAGGGTAAGGAATTTACCTTCCCTACTACTATAAATAAAGGCACAATGGGGTGAGATAACACACACCTACCAATTACACATCTCTCTTTCTGTCTACTGTTGCTGCACCCTTATCTCTCTGTCCTTATTATATTTCAGTAAATTAGGCCTACAACAGAATAGACATTATAATAATTTCACACAAACAAGTTTTTGCTGTTTTTTTTTTCTTCTGAATCTCACAGCCATGGCATCCTGTCAATACCTAAGCTCACACTCTCTTTCTCTCTCATTTGCACCCACGTCTACTTTTCCCACCTCTAACTTCCCAAATCCAGTAATTTATTTTACATAAATTCAATTTAGTTCTTTTTAAAATTTTAAATCACACACATAGTATCTAGTTCATATTAATGAAACCTTCTATGCCAATTAAAAGATAGTGAAAAGACTTCTAATTTAAAAAAAAAAAAAAACCAAAAACTCATCCTCTTTCCACGATGTCTCTTTCTTTCCCTCTCTCTCCTTCTCATTTCAAAAATGAAAAATTGTTCAACACACAAAGTGTGTGGGCATATACTATTTACTTATTAATAAAAATTTCTTTGTCAATTAAAAAACAGTGAAAATACAATTTGATTTTTTATACAAAATAAAATAAAATTATGAATAGAAGGTCAAAAGATAATTTGATCGTTTATTAAAAAAATAAAATCATGAAAAATAACGTAATTTCGCACAAATTGAGTTTTGTTTTGTTTTTTTTTTCTTTTAATTTTCGTCACCCACATGTCATCATCATAGTTCTTAACAGAGCAACGCCAAGATTAATCCAAAATCGTTTACAAAATCAGCGAGGCTATTAGGCGGACGATTAGGGGAGCTAGACGGCTGCTGGGCGGGCGTTTGGTGGTTTAATCAGTCACTAGGGGGTGCCTGGCGGGTTAATCGGGCACTGGGCATTTCTGTTTTAAAAAAAAGTCGCAAGGCTCGGGTGGAAGAGTGACTGGTTGGTGGGGGATTAGTAGGGTGCGAATGAGGCAGATGGAGCAGTGTGAGGATGCAGTGGATGTCCGTTGCATAGAAGAGGAGGTGGTATGAGAAGGCGGTGGATGACCGTCGAAAATGGAACGATGTTAGGAGGCGGTGGATGCTCGAGAGAGAGAGAGAGAGAATCAGATTGCAGTCTTGCAGAGAAAATGTTAAGGGGAGATGATGTACACTTTTTCACGTGACCAACCGCGTTTTTTGCTGTTTCTTTTTTTAATTGTTGTCCAATCGGTAATTTGCTTGGAAAATGCAAGATGTGGGGGCCTTTTTTGCCACTTAGCATTTTAATTACTAAAAAGATGCATTACTCATTCAACATTTTTTGTATGTTATATGTTAAACTTCAAAACTTAATTAAAATAGTAAATTCAAAATTCCAATACAAGTATAGTTTTTATTAAGTATAAATAGACATTTATTTATATATATTATAATAAATTTACTTAAATTTACCTAGGCCCCCGCCTAGGCATTATGCCTCAACCCGCCACTTAGCTAGTGAGAAAAACTTGTGTGGGGTTTATGTCACATCCCGGGCCCAAAGTGGACAATATCGTACTACGGTGGTGGGCGTGACGGCCAACACGCCCTACCTTCGGGACGGGGTGTGTCAGTTTAGCTTACTACTGGATTTTGCCGAGTGACACTCCATCATCATTCAGAACTTGCCATTTGTTAAATATTAAATATAATTTCTATTGAAAAGTTTATGTATTTTTTGGCAAGGGTTGATCATTGAGATAATAAATCTTTTGTTTTATTTTTCAATTTTAGTTTATGTAGTAATTTATTATTTTTCAAGTTTTAAGAAAAACTCAATACAGAAAATGTTACGCTAAATTGGATTAACGATCATTGTGGTGATAGTGTGTTTAGAAGATTGCCCCTGAGGTCAGAAAATTAAGATTTAAACCCTTGTGGTGAATATTATTAGCAAATTTAACCCAAAAAAGAGATTTATGTTAAATCTCAATTAAATGTAAGGATAAAAATGCCCAACCAAACTCTTTCTTTCTGTTAAACGAGCTGATATTCAAAGGTCTTCCGGTGGCTCGACTCCAAGCACGGCCGCAACGCCTGCTCCCTCGTCTGCAAGTGCTGGCTCGCCCTCGAGCGCCTTAACATTTCGTCGATGAGGCTGCATTCTGCCAATGGCTTTGACGACGGCGTGCTTGATTTGAACATCTTATCGGACGCCGCTATGACTGCTATCGGCCACAGATTCTCCAAGCTCGAAAAGTTGAGCTTAATCTGGTGCTCCAATGACTCTCCAGCATCGGTCTAATTTGGCTTGCTGATAAGTGTGAATTTTTGAAATCATTGGATTTGCAGGTAAGCTTTTGCTTAATTGGCTTTTAAATCTCTTCTGTTATTGCTTTGCTAGAGTTAAATTATAATGCTTGAAGTCTGAAATTCTTCGTTTGAATACTTAATTGGAAATTTTTCGTCGTTTGAATTTTCAATTGGCTTTCGCCTGAATGCTTATGGGTTACTGTGCAGGGCATGGTCAAAGTCTTCTTATGAACGAGTATCACAGCGATGGTTCACTGCATGATGCCCTGCACATATATGATGAATTCAAGAAGAAACTCCCGTGGAATGCTCGGATTAGAATGGCACTTTTAGAGTGAGTACAATTTCCAAACATACTGATCGCTTCTTTTTCCCTTATCATACGGTAATCATTACAGTGAGTCTAACTCCGTTCTTGTTTTGTCTGAAAGCTTGGAGAGAGAGAGCTGAAGAGGTACAATCACAGAGAGAGAAGAGAGAAGGAGACTAACAGAAAGAAAAGTGTGATTTGATATTTTTATCCCTACGTTTAATTGAGATTTAACAAAAATCTCCCTTTTGGTTGAATTTGCTAATAATCTCCGTCACAAGAGTTTAAATCCTAATTTTTTTATCACAGGTTCTGTCATCCAAATACTCTATCACCACGGATACCATTAATCCAATTTGACCAAACTGTTAATTAATTTGGTTTAACACATGACAAGTTCTGAGTGATAGTGGAGTGTCACTCAGCAAAGTCCAATGACACTCCACCATCACTCAGAACTTTCCATGTATTCAACCAAATTAATATAACATTCTTTGTTTTTTGGATAATCAAACTTTATTAAAAAGAGAAACCACGAATACAGCCAGTACCGATACAATCAAAGTTTAAGGCAAAACAAGTAAATTGGGGAGTTACATATTCCCAAATATGATTTGACGGAATATGTAACCCATACTTGGCAAAAGCATCTGCCACAAAGTTTGTTTCCCTAAAAATATGATTCTACTTGATAGCAAAGAACTTCTTGGCCAGTCTTCTAATTTCTTCGACCACTGTAAGAAGGTTCCATGGAACATCCCAATGACCAAGGATTGCCTGAATCACCAATTTAGAGTCCCCCTTCCACCTGCACACTATGGAAACCCTTTCTAGTCGCAAAAGCCAAACCTTCCTTCAGAGCCTTAATCTCCACCTCTGAAATAGTAGCCCCGTCCATGTTGAAGGAGCCTGCACCCAAAATCTGTCCCATATCATTTCTCACAACAAATCCTGCTGCTGCCTTTTGCTAACAACAGACCGACCCATCAAAGTTTAATTCAACAAAATTGTGATCCGGAGGGTGCCATTTAATATTTATTGAATTGTCACTAATATTTTTGCTATGCAATTTAGCATTGGCTTGAGAGTAAGACTTCCCTAAGGAAGTGGCAGTCGCCATAGATCTCACATGTGAGGGATTAATATCCCTAAAATGTTTATCATTTTTGTCATTCCAAATTTGCCAGCAAAAACAAAAAACTTTACTAAGATCACATAAATCATCTTTATCAACATGACACAAAGTTTTCAACCAATCTATAATGTCATTAAAACCGTTATTAGTGTTAGTAGGCAGACTTACTTTGCATAAACTCCATACTAACTTAGCATAGTTGCACTCAAAGAAAAGATGAGTCTGAGACTCCTCCCCATTATTACAAAGAGTACAACCTTTATCTATATCCTTAATAAACTTACTTAAACGCCCCTTCGTTTGGAGTCTCTTGCGAATGAACATCCAAGCAAACATTTTCACCTTTGGTGGAATATTTAACTTCCACATTCTCTTAATAAGAACAATATTATCTATAAACTCACTTACCCTTAGATTCCAATTAATATTATCACGATTATTGTCCGGGATAAGATGAATAATAGGGTAAAGAAAAACTCAATTCTGAGTCCAAAATAAAATACCCTGACCATTACCCACAATTAATATAACATTCTCTTTATTAAGTTTAATCTAAAACTTTAAAAAAAAAATTACTACATAAACTAAAACAGAAAAGTAAAACAAAAGATTTATAATCTCAAACTCACCTCATCCCTCTCTCCCTCCTTCCCGTCACCACAAACCCAACCTATTCATTAAATCAACCCAAAATTAGAATCCCGTACAATTTTTTTTATTTTATATCTTTTAGACTAAACATTTGTGTCTTTTCAAGATTTGATTAAAGTGCTTTGGCTAATAGACACTTCAACATTTTCTGTTAATTTAAATTACATGTTATTTTGTCTTTCTCGAAAAGAAAATGTTAATTATTAATTTCTAAATTTATCCGTTGAGTTGTTTGATTATTTAGTGAGATATTAGTTATGAACTCTATTATCTCTTTTGCCAATTATATTTTTTCAATCAAAATAAAGTTTTTTGTCCTACAAACGTTAAATATTATCTCTTTTTCCAAATGGTTTTTGTTTTTAATGATTTTTTTTTCCAAATCGTTGGTGATCCACAGTAATTTTTCATATTTTCTTGTCAGACTATTTTACTTTGGTTTTTGTTTTTTACTTATAGTTGTTGACAAACTATTATTAGGTACAACATGTTATGTGTATATTATCGTTGGGTATGTTTGAATTTGTAAAAAACGTTGATTGGTACATTTATTTGCAGTTTTTGTACGTTTGATTTGATACATATTGTTGATATTGGTACATTACTTTGGGTTTCGGTACGTTCAATTTTATACATATTATTTATTGGTACGTTTATACTGTTGCCAGTCCTATTTACTCTTAATGTATTGGTATAAAAAAATATATTGGTACGTTTGATTTCGTGGGATTTAAAAATATTTTAAACCGTTTTGAAAATAATATTATATTAAATTGTAGATAATCATTGCTAAATTGTAGGAAGCATTGTGAAAATAAATTGTATTTAACTACGTTTTTTTTTTTTTACAATTATCTCCAAAGGGGGAGAGAGTAATCAAAATGCTGTTGTAGCCTATTTTATCTGACAAAGGAATAGGGCCGGCGACAAAGAGAAGAGAGATATGTGTTTGTAGAATTGTAGGGCAATGTGTATGTGTGTTGTTATCCCTCCTACATTGTGCCTTTATTTATAGTAGTAAAAAGTAGAGAAGATATTCTTTCTTCCCCAAGTAATACAAGTTGTAATAGGAAAGGATAACTAGAATCAAATCTAATCTATGATTTACACAATCATACTTAAACTAGAAATGTTCAGAACACTCCCCTTTGAGTGTGTAAATACTCAAGGTAGATTTAGCATCATGCAGAAGTGGAGAAAGTCGACTCGTCGGCACTGATTCTAAGGAACAACATTTATTCTCAATAAGATAGGAACTTGCATAGGTAGTAAGTCTCACTAAAAAAAACCCTAAGGCTATGGTAAAAACCCGAGTAGGGACAAAATCCATAGTCTAAGGAAAAATGTGTGAGAAATGCAAAGTCAAAAGAAACGTCTAGATGACGTCATCAGGGATATGACCAGCCCAAGGTGGGTGCCTCGTTAAAACCTAGTTAGGTAGCAAAACCCCAGTGGGAAAAATGCTCCTAATCGTAGGGAAAAAAAGTACATTAAGATCAAGCAAGTATCTACAGGATACTCCTCATGAGTTTGACACAGTTCCAAAGAGAAATAGCAAAGTTACAACTCAGAAAATTTACGCATACCAATTCCATGAACAAGCTTCTAAAGCGTCGTCTTTGGCAGTGATTTGGTGAAGAGGTCGGCTAGATTTTCTTGTGAACGGATTTGCGTGACTTCAATCTTCTGATGCTCTTGTTGTTGATGCAAAAAGAAAAACTTGGGCGCAATATGCTTAGGTATGGTTTGGGGTTGAGGTGATTTAAAAAAAAACTGGTATGATAAAAAGCTGGGAGAGTTTTTGGTGCTTGGTAAACTTCCAACTTCAGTTTTTTTTCACAGTTTTGGGTGAAAAAACGCCAAAAACACAAAGCTGCAAAACCCAGCTTTGAAAAACTGGCTTTTTTTCATAGTTGTTTTACATAAAAGTTTACCACATACTATAATACTGTTTTTTTTCTTCAAAAGAACTTTTACAAAAAAGTTTACCAAACACTCTGCTGCTTTATTTCACAGCTACTTATTTTCACAGCACAGCAGAAGCAGTTTTTTTTCAAAGCACAGCAATACCAAACCAGCCCTTAGTATTGTCTCCTTTGATGTAACCCTTCTTGAGTTGTTCGATGCAGGCTGCGTTGTCTTCAAAGATCATCGTTGGGACATCAACGATGGGATAAAGATCGCAGGAGCTTCGAATATGGCCCACTACTGCTCTCAACCAAAAGCATTCTCGAGTTGCTTTATGTAAAGCGAGAATTTCAGCATGGTTAAATGAATTGGCAACTAAGGTCTGTTTAGTTGACCTCCAAGATATCGCGGTGCCTCCAACGGTAAAGACATAACCCGTTTGAGAACGCGCCTTGTGCAGATCAGATAAGTATCATGCGTCGGCATAACTAACAAGGCGAGAATCAACTCGAGGAGCATAGGGTGTGTCAACATTCGAGGATTCGTAGGGATAGAATAAGCCTAAATTCGTAGTACCCTTAAGGTAACAGAAGATGTCTTTCACGCCAGTCCAGTGTCTGCATGTAGGTGCACTACTGTATCTTGCCAAAAGATTAATAGTGAAGGAGATGTCGGGTCTAATGCATTGAACTAAGTACAATAAAGCACCTATCGCACTTAGATAAGGAACTTTAGGCTCCAAAATCTCTTCATCATCCTCATTCGGACGGAAGGGATCTCGTTTTGCATCTAGCGATCGAACGACCATAGGAGTACTCGAAGGCTTCACTTTATCCTCATTAAAGCAGCGCAACACATTCTGGGTGTAGTTCAATTGATGTACTAGGATTCCATCCGAACAATGCTCTATCTTGAGACCAAGATAGTATCGAGTCTTACCTAGATCTTTCATCTCAAATTGTAACTTCAAGTGCACGGCAGTTCTCGATAGCTCTTCAGGAGTTCCGATGAGATTCATGTCATCAACATATACTGCAACGATCGCAAATCCGAAATGTGACTTCTTAATGAACACACAAGGGCATAATTCATTGTTCACATATCCCTGACAAGTCAAATATTCATTCAGACGGTTATACCAAATTCTTCGTGATTGTTTCAAATCGTGGAGTGAACGCCTCAGCCGAATTGAGAGCGTGTTCCGGGGTTTGGAAATATTTGAACTAGTCAATGTAAGTCATTTGGGAACTTTCATATAGATTTCCGTATCAAGATCCCCATAGAGATACGCAGTTACTATGTCCATCAGCTGCATATCCAGTTTTTCGGAAACTACCAAACTGATAAGGTACCGAAAATTAATCACATCCATAACGGGTGAATAAGTTTCGTCATAGTCAATCTCGGGGCGTTGTGAGAAACCTTGTGCAACAAGACGAGCTTTGTAACACGCAATTTCATTCTTCTTATTACGCTTTAGAATGAAAACCCACTTGTAGCCAACGGGCTTCACATGTGGAGGAGTAGGAGTTATAGGTCCAAACACCTTACGTTTCGCAAGCGAATTGAGTTCAACTTGGATTGCTTGTTTCCAGTTTGACCAATCAGTTCTACGTCAATATTCATCAACAAAACACGGTTCAATGTCATCCCTCAACATGATCTCAGTAGCTACTGCAAATGCTAATGCATCGTCGACAATCATCTCATTTCTACGCCACACATCATCTAAGCTAGCATAATACACCGAAATCTCACGATTCTCGGGAGGAGGATTCGTCTCTTCAAGGACGCTTCCGTAATCTAGAATTTCCTTATGAGTTGGGTAGAATGAGTAAGCGAAAGTCAGATTCATGGTAGGTTCTTCAGGACCTTGTGTCATGGTTTTCCTTTTTCGGGGGTGTGAATCCTTTAAACCAAGGGGTCTGCCACGCTTTTGTGTAGGGGTAGATGATTGGCTAGCCACTAATGTACATGGATCACCAGAATTGGCGTCCCGGCTTCCAGGAGGGCAGTCCGTCGTACATTTGGTACATCCAACTTTGCAGGCGTATTTACAGCTGGAATATGTGATCTTGTCACGCGCGCTAGATCGGTGAAAGCATCTGGCATGCTTTGAGCTATGCTTTGAAGATCTAATATGCGCTGCACTTTAGTTTTAGACTGAGCCGTGCGGGGATCTAAATGAGACAAAGTGGGAGTCATCCACGATAATTCGTGTCGCTCTTCATGAACGGTGACGTTATTCTCTCCCCCTAGCAACGAAAAGACTGTATCATAGAAGTGACAATCCGCAAAATGAGGGGTAGATCGCCTGTCAAAGGTTCTAAGTAACGAATAATTGAAGGAGAATCATATCCGACATAGATTCCTATCCTTCGTTGAGGCCCCATTTTTGTACTTAAGGGCGGTGAGATCGGCACATATACCGCACAACCAAAAACGCGCAGATGCGATATGTTGGGTTTGTATCCAGTAACTAACTGAAGGGCACTAAATTGTTGTGTCGCAACAGGCCTTAGGCGGACAAACATTGCTGCGTGCAATATTGCATGGCCCTAAGTAGCAATCGGGAGCTTGGTACGTATGACCAACGATCGAGCAATCATTTGTAAGCGCTTAATGAAAGCCTCTGCTAGGCAGTTCTGGGTGTGAACATGGGGTACATGATGTTCAACTTCAACCCCAACCGACATGCAATAGTCATCAAAAGTTTTAGATGTGAATTCTCCAGCATTATCCAATCGAATAGATTTGATCGGATAATCAGGGTGGTAAGCCCTGAGCTTGATAACCTGAGCCAACAGTTTGGAAAATGCAGCGTTCCGTGTGGACAACAAACACACGTGTGACCAACATGTGGAAGCGTCACCCAAAACTATAAAGTATCTAAATGGTCCGCATAGAGGGTGAATCGGTCCACAAATGTCCCCCTGAATCCATTGTAGAAAAATGGGAGGATTCGAACGAATCTTGTCATAAGAAGGCTTAGTAATAAGCTTTCCTATAGAACATGTTTGACATGCGATTCCTTGGATCGAACCTAAACTTCGGGTTAGTGGATGCCTGTGTGATGATTTGTGGATATGGCGCATCGCTATTCGTCCGGGATGTCCCAAACGATCATGCCAAAGTGTAATTTCATGCGCGGTCCTAGTTGTAGGGCTGGCCACATAGTGGCATTCTATGGGGCGTATGGTTGTTATACACAGACCACTCGGGATACGCTTCTGGCCATATTCGTAGGAAGTTATGCACATAAATTCAACTCCATTTTCTACATGGGTTTCAACGTGGTAATTGTTATCTCTAATGTCCTTGAAACTTAACAACGTTCTTCCGGAACGTTGAGAATAGAGTGCCTCAGCAATGGTCAAAATTGTACCATTGGACAACATTGTACGTGCCTTACCGTAGCCTTCTATCAGGTTGGATGGGCATGAGAGGGTTGTCAGAGGTGCATTCTTAGGTATGAAGTTAGTGAAATAGATGCATTCATGCAAAACGGTGTGCGTGGTTGCACTATCTGCCAGACAACTAACTTTTCCACTAGTCATACCTAGAATGAAAAATTAATTTGAATCGGTCACATGCATAATAGTTTATAAAGACAATTATCAATTCAAAATAATTTCATTTATCTAAGGATTAAAACTTAATATCCAAAAACAAATCACCAACTAATAATCCAAACATAAAGGAAAATTGTTCAAAAATTAACCAAAAACAAGGGGGGTTCGGCCACTAGGTGGAATTTGGCACCAATTGTCTTATGTCAACTAAAAAAATAAGTCTATGTCTAAGATTCTAAACTTCCATAGGGGTGGTATCCTCCTGAAAATCAGAAACCTCCATCTTTGTAGTCTCCAGTTCGTCCGCCTTGTGACTTGCCAATGTCTAGCCTTGTTGCATCACCTCTTTTTGGCCTACCAGTGCCCATGTTTATGGGCAGGTCAAAAAAATGACCTTCGACGGATAAACCCAAAAACTTTAGGCATGATTCGCCGAATACCTTTGGTATAGCTCTGTGCCCATGAAATGACAGTTGCCCCCTCTTACCTTTGGCTCGGCTAGTGGTAGTCGTTCCAACAATTCTTTTTATGCTTGGATAACTGAGTTCATGAAAAAGATGAAATTTTCGTCACCTTTGGCGATGGTCTATGAGACAATACAAACGCTGCTGCTGCTGTGGCGAGGGGTTTGACTAATCTTAACGACACATATAATTTTGAGGTCATGCTTGATGACGATGTTAATTCATACAAATCTCATTGTCTCCTGATGTTATTCTCATACTCTCGACTTTTCTTACCATTCATGTAAACCTTAACCCTATCATTGTTTTACAGATTCCTACATTCCAGAAGGAAAAATCAGGTAGACTAGCTGCCAAGATGAAGTTCCTTAGCCTTAGTTAGCAACATTTGTTAAACTTCACGGGTACAAGGAGAAGATCTCAAATTTAAGAGAGCTCGTGATGCTGTGACATCTGAAGTGAACTGTGCGAAATGAGAGTTGGACCATGTAAAACTCGTGAGCACCGCTGAGTGCGAGAAGCACAAAAAACAAATTCGTAAGAAAATGGCTTCCAGTTTGGTCGATCCTGACTCGTATGCTGGCTATATGGGGATTCAGCCTGGTGAATATAAGTTGTATGAGTGGATGGACCCTAACAACTGAAGGCCATCTGATGACCTTACTTCTTATAATCCTATCTCAGGCAGCGGGTTTGTCACTAATAGTAGGCATATTTCGATTTCGGGCTTTGGAGGCTTTCAGTTTGGTCCTCATTTTGGTGCTCAATAGCTGACATGGTTATTCAATCCCTTTTCCAGGGGCTAAAAACCATGGATGTCTGCACTTCTATTGTCTTTGTACTTATGTCGTCTGTACTTTTCGTTCATTTATATTTTGTTGTAATTTAGTGTAATTATTTCTCGTGGGTTGGGGCTTCACCCTTCCTTTGCCCCATGCCTTAACCTGAACTTTTTGCCATACCTTTCGATAATGGCTTTCAACTTTGAATAAATGAGAGCGATATCCTGAGTCTAATGGCTAACAAACAAAGAGTGAAACTCCATTTCGGGTTGTGTGGTGATGTTCCCAAAAAAGGAAGCTCTCCTACACGAGGGATTCTAAGAGCTCTAAGAATGTCATTGAACTATGTTCCAGTTCTTCTTCTCGTTCATTAGAAAGGACTTCGCACTTTTCTAAAGTCCCTAACACTTTTTACGAATCCACATATCCATCTCGAACAAGGTTGGGCGATGTAAATCGGGCTCCAGGCTCTATTGCTTATGGAAGGGTTTCTCCGATGAGGAGTTATGAAACTCCGAGCTCTTGACTTTGTTGCCCCTAATGAGAGAATGAGCTACTCAGTGAGAGACTCCCCGTGCCCTTATGTAATAACGAGAGATGAAACGGGTATTTCTCATACATCTCTCCCTTGCCACCCGCGTTGCCCTCGGTGGTTTAACTGCTCTTTGTTATTGGATGAAGACGAATATCTAAAAGATACTCGCCACGCCCCGAACATTATGTAGATCACCTCAAAGGGGAATTAATGGCTGCCGATTGCTGTGTCCGCTGCTCACTCGAATGACATACATGATGGTTTCAAACAAGGCATTCACTATTTATGCTCCAAGGCTAATGCAACCTTTTCTTCCATAGATTGGGATAGCTTCCCCATCCTGTTAGATTAATTTGCTTGTAATAAGTTGGGCTCTTAGGTCCAACCGTTACTAGATAGTGATGTTACTTTTGTTTTCACATTCTACTAGGATGGCTAGACGACTAGTAAGCTCAATGCTTCTTTCATTCTAGACTTCTATTGTGTTACGTATCAAACGTTTAGAGGTTTTCCTCTTATTAATAAAGGACGTTCCCCCATATGGCTGGGAAGAAGAATATGTCCCCAAGCATTGCTTTAGCCTTTTTTTTTTTTTTTTTTTTTGCACTTATAATGCCCCATTTTCCTCTGCAAATAATGACATATTTGTGAAGGAAAATCGTTCTTTGCAAAAGTTTTATCACACATTCAGCCTTTTGTTACAGTCACATAATCTTTTCGAGTTTCCCTAATTTGGTTTTGAGTTGTTAGCCTTTACTCTTGGGCTTTCAGCTTTTAATTCTTAACCCATTCGATCTTAATTGGGTCTTTACTAATTTGATCATGTATTTTTGATCTCAAGATCGAAAATCCAAGATCGAATGGGTTAAGAATTAAAAAGTCAAAAACCGAAAAGTAAGGGCTAACGATTGAAGACCAAATTAGGGAAACCCGAAAAGATTATGCGATTGTAATAAAAGGCTGAATGTATGATAAATTTTTTGCAAAGAACGATTTTCATTTCACGTGTTTGCAGAGGAAAATGGGGCACTATGTGTGCAAAAATAAAGGCTCAAGCAATGCTTGGGGACGCATTTTTCTTCCTAGCCATACAGAGGAGCATCATTGATTAATAAGAGGATAATACCTAAACGTTTGATACATAACGCACTAGAAGTCAAGAATGAAAGAAGCAATGAGCCTACTAGTTGTCTAGTCATCTTGGTAGAACGTGAAAATAAAAGCAACGTCACTACTAGATATCTTAGTAGTTGTTGGACCTAAGAGCCCAACTTATTAGAAGCAGATTAAATCTAATTTAATGAGATGGAGAGGCTATGCTAATATATGGAATGAAAGGTTGCCTTGGCCTTGGAACGAAACAGCGAATGCCCTGTTTGAAACCATGATGTATACTATTAATGTGAGCAGCAGACACGACATGATTGACATCCATCAATTCCCTTATGAGGCGATCCACTTGGTGTTTAACATGCAGAAAGTATCCTTTCAAAATCTCGCGTTCATCCAATAACATGGAGCAGTCAAAGCACCCGGGACAACCCTGGTGGCCAGGGGTAGGTGGGCGAGATGAACCTGTTTCATCTCTCATTTTTGCATAAGGGCACATAGAGTCCCTCCCTGAGTAGCTATTTCTATCACAAGGGGCAATTAAGTTTAGGAGCCCGAGTTGCATAACTTCTCCTCGAAGAAAACCTTCCATCAGCAACAAAGTTAGGAGCCTGATTTACATCACCTGACCTTGTTCGAGATCAATATGTGGATTCACGAAAGGTGTTACGGATTTCTAAAGAGTGAGAAGTCCTTTCTGGCTAATGAGAAAAAGAACTGGAACATAGTTCGATGACATTCTTGGAGTTCGTAGAATCCCTACACGTAGGAGAGCTTCCTGTTTTGGGAACATCAGCATAGAGCTAGGAATGGAGTTTCATCGCTTGTTAGCCATGAGACTTAGGTACTACCTACTTACCTTCAACACCTCTTTTAAATAGACGTCTCAAGGTTACTCAAATGAAGAATTTAAAACCTTAGGCAATTGATTTGCATCTTTTTAGGATAAGTTAAATCCTCATTCGAAAACTTAAATTTAAGGATAAAGGATATCGCTCTCATTTATTAGAAGTTGAAAGCCACTATCGAAAGAAACGGCGAGAAGTTCAAGGCAAGGCCTGGGGCAATGAAAGAGTGAAGGTCTAACTGGCGAGTGAAAATTACACTAAAATACAACAAAAGATAAATGAACAAAAGTACTGACAACATCAGTATAGACACAATAGAAGTGCAAACACCCATGGGTTTTTAGCCCTTGGGAAAAGGATTGAATGACCATGTCAGCTATTAAGTGCCAAAATGAGGACCTGACTGAAAGCCTCCAAAGCCCAAACTTGGCCTACTGTTAGTGACAAACCCGCTGCCTGGGATAGGATCGGAGGAAGCAAGGTCGTCAAAGGGCCTTTGGTCGTTAAAGTCATCCCCTATTGTTCTAAAAAAACGCTAGACGCTAGTTGGGCGACATGCTGAGGCTTAGTGCCTAAGTGCCTTGGCGGGCTCCTAAACGAACTAGGTGGTTTAAGTAAATTTATTATATATTATATAAATAAGCATATATGTGTAATATTTTAGGGCTCTTTTTATTAACATTGTAACACATTCTAGGCTTATATGTTATTGTTGGGCCTTGTTTTCTTACCAAACAAGATTGGGCCTTGTTTGGAAATATAAAATGCTTAAATTATAATGAATAGCCAAAAGATTCTGTGATGTTTTTATAGAAAAAAATGACAAATTGATTAATATAAAGAATGTTTCGAAAATCTGTTAAAAACAAAATAATAATATATAAAACGTTATGGCCCACCATCTTACTCTCTCACCCTTCCCAAGTCATTTTTTCCTAACCTTTCCTTTATATTCCTCCCCGACCGCCATGGCTCATAACCGGAGCTCATCAATCTAGGCTATAGAACAACGAATTATTTACCAATTTTTGAAAATCAAACACAGCAATCAACAAAAAGTTTGAGTTCTCCAAAAAGCTCATCAATATAGCACATTGATTTGTTTACCAATTGTCGAGTTTTTCACATGTTCGTCCTGATTGTTTACCAATTGTCGAGTTTTTCACATGTTCGTCCTGATGCAAAGAGCTTCGAACAAGAAGACGATGGAGACCCGAGAAATCGAGATTTGAGACCAACAAAGTGCAATTTCTGTTCTAAAAACGTGAGATGGGGAGTTGAGGTATGAGTTTGTGACCCATGTTTTGATTTTTAGAAGAAAAAAATAGCTAAATGCTCAAGCCGCCCAAACTGCCCAGTCCTCCCAGCCTTTTCTTACTAAACTTCCAAGTAGGGAATAATCGTAGCTGGGAGGGGACGCCCAGCTCCTAGGTGGCCGCTTAGAACGCTTTTTCGAACACTGCCATCCCCTTTTATAACTTATATTCACTAGGATGAATCCCCTTATAGCCATCATACGAGTCAGGATCAGCCACAAATAGTTGTTCTAGATGATGCTGGCTTTACACTGCACCTAACCAAATTTGAAACTGGAAGCCATCTCCTTATGTATCTGTTTTTTGTTCTGCTTGCGCTTAGCGGTCCTCATGAGTTTGATATGGGCTAACCTTTTTTTGTGCGGTTCACTTCAGATGTCGCAGCATCACGAGTTCCCTTTAAATTTTAGATCTCCTCCTTGTACCCGTGAAGTTTAGCGTTGCAGTCTCTCACTTGTTACTAACTAAGGATGAATGACTCCATCATGGTAGCTAGTTGATCTGATTTTTTTCTTTTGGAGTGCAGCCATCTGAAAAGCAATAACAGGATATTTGTATGAATTAACATCGTTGTCAAGCATTGCCTCAAAATGACTAGCGTCGTTAGGATGAGTCAAACCTTTCGCCACAGCAGCAGCAACGCTTGCATTATCCCATTGACCATTGCAATGGGTGACGAAACTTCCGTCCTTTTTTGTGAACTCGAGTATCCAAGCTTGAGAGGAATTATTGGAACGACTGCCACTGGCCGAGCCAAAGGTGAGAGTGGCCGATTGCTATTATATGGGCGCTGAGCTCATACCAAAGGTATTCGATGAATCATGCCTAGATATTGGCAGTGCAACAAAGCTAGACATTGACAAGTCATGAGGCGACAAAGCCATAGTGGGAAAATAATTTGAGTCGAAGTCTGCTTCCATTTGCTCTTTCTCTTTGTCTTCTTCTTCTGAGCATTCTGTTCGGGAGTCAGTCACAAGGAATGAAGAGTTTAAGGTGTATCAATGCTCAATATCAAGAGCAAAGAGAGATTTAAGTAGGGCGTCAGGGGTAGATGATGGAGTCACATAATGATGCGGTCTGAGTAACAACAATTTCTTTAGAGCTCCATACCTTCCTTTTCATGAACCTCTTTAGCTAGCCTTTCCGATCTCTTAGGATTATTGGTTCTGGGGTTTTCGATAAATCTAAAGAAGCTCATGATCAGTTATGTCTACATATTTATAAAAGGATTAACAACGAAAGCATATTTATATACCAGGTTTGGGACCAAAAGCAGAAGTGATAGATAGTTGAGACAAGTCAACAGCAGCCTAATTTCCTGAAATTAGAAGGGGCGTTTCTTTCAGGCTTTGGCAGGCTCCAGAGACAAGAATTTCTTGTGGTATGTAGGTTTAAAATTAAAGAAACTAGTTTCGTTTTTAATGGCGGTTAAGTCGAAGAGCTAAAGAAAATCTCTAAAACCTAGAAACACACCCAACTTCAAACCCAAGACCAGGAAGTTCGACATAACCAAGTACGAGTTCGGGTTCAGCTGCATAGGATGAGTGTTTGTGAAAAATAGGATGAGATGGATCATAGGGTGGAGTAGAAAACTAATTGACTCCTAAATGGTCTGGATATAAACTGTGGACCCTGGAGGAATGCCGGAACTTGAATACGTATCTGCTTCAGCGGGGAGTGTACTAAGGAGCATGTCCCTCGGTACATGATATTTGTCACGAATCTTGATGATGTTGAAGTGTAGTGGAATCACACTATATTTAGGCTAGTGCGTGTGTCTCGACGTGTGAAATAAGAGGCGAGGTTTGCTGACCGGAATCAAGTCGAGATGATAGTCAGAAGAGGAACTTGGATCACCTAAAAAGTAAGTGGAAGTTTTAAAGGTCTTGTCGGCAGCGATGAAGAGTGAGGTTGTTGGGGGTACTTCTTGTAAATCTGAATTTAAATTTATGAACCTCAATCTTTTTACTTTCTCTCTCTGGATCTTCCTCTCTATGGGTTGGCCTTTTTCTTTGTAAGCCACGTCAGCAAAAATATAACTACTGTAAATACACGTCATTACATAAAGGATAAGTTAACAGATATAGTTGTATGACATTGAAATAAAATAGTAAGTAAACATATGAGATTGAAATGTTTTAAAGATGTTGTATGAGGTTGCAATCGCATCCAAACCTGAGAGGGTAAATTGTAATTTACTCAAGTTTTAAAATTATTGATGGTCCCACATGAAAAGTTTGAAATGTAAATTACCTATAAGCCAAGAGGTCACACCAGTGAAATGAGAAATTCCTAGCTCATGTTGTACTTTTATGCGCAAACGGAAGCGAATTCTAACAGAGTACCAATATCAACGTTGTAGGTGAAAGCTAAAACAAACAATCTCAAACTAACAAAAGAGATTTACGTGGTTCGGCGTAAAGCCTACGTCCACGAGCAAAGCACGGCAAGGAATTTCACTAAACAAACGGGGATTACAAAAGAGTGTTTAAATTCTCACAACCCAAATCCCACAAATTACAAACCCTAAACCAAACGAGTAGAGAACTCAAACAAACGGAGAAGATTATCCCAAATTGCTCTCTAACTCACAAACTCACAAATTGACTCTCACCAAATTGCCACACGAATGAGCCACACAAAATACACTAACCCTAAGGTTCTATTTATAGTGCATATAACTTAGGTAACAATAAGAATCCTAATAGGAAGTAAATCCAAATCCAAATCAAATAGGTAATTAACAAAATCTCACCACCAAGGAAACCAACTAAGAAGTCAAAATCCAAACCCAAATAGGACACCAAAACCAAATAGGTAACACCAAGGAAACCTAATTCTTTGTATCATCCTAATTTTGAGCCATAAAACACAACAACTCACTAGAGAACTGCGCGGAGGAAGTGAAGGAGTGTAGGTAACAGTGTAGAAAGGAGAGGTGCGATTTACAGGAAGAGAGAGTTTATGCATGGGGAGGCAATAAGAAAAGCAAGTGCAGTTTGGACTTTAGCATTCATCTCTACCATGGATGGGTGGTGCTTCAACTGGGAGCACAAAGGCAATGGACAACCTGATGGATTGAACAAGACATGTAATAGGTTTGTCCTTTTTTCATTTTATTTCAGTGCATATCGCAATCTAAGGTCCTTTCAATGGGTGATAGCAATTTGACAACACAAGCGAAAGTAAAAAATCATCCTCTGCCGCTTGCTCTGGACCACATGTTTTACGTTTGTCCCTTCGACATTTACTGCTCTTCTGATTAAATTGGAGGCCGTCTCCTAAAAATGGTGCTAAACTGGACGGAGCGCACATGGTGGCAGAACTTAACTGTGCGGGAATTGTGAATCATACTGACCTCGAGCCCTAGGTCAGAACCAACAGTCAAGAGGGTGTCCCTATTTTTTTAGAAAAATAGGGATCCCTCTTGTGAAAGGTTTCCTATATATATATATATATATATATATATATATATATATATATATATATATATGAATAGGTTCAAGGGACAAATATTTTTACATGTTGTAAACTTTCCTAGTTTAAGTGTGATTGTGTAAATCCTAGATTAGATTTTATTATAGTTATTCTTTCCTATATGGACTTGTATTCCTTGGGGATGAAGGATTTCTTCTCCCTCTTATTACTATAAATAAAGGCACTACGTAGGGGGAATAACACACACATTCCTCTACACATTCTACAAACACATCTCTCTCTCTCTCTCTGCCGCCAACCCCTTCCCTTTGTCAGATAAAATAGGCCACAACACGTTATCAACACGCTCTTACCGCTGCGCTTAGGAATCTAACGTGGAAGCTTTCTGCATCAAACCAGTTCATCCATATCATCACACAATCAGGTTCTTCCAAAACAATAGTTTTTATCTCAATATTTTTGCAGCTCTAATAGCAAGAACATCCACCATAATGCATGATCCAACTTTGCGTTTTTTGAATTTTAGATTCTACATAAATTGCTTATGCATTATATCCATAATTGTTGAATTATGTGAATTTGATATTGCCATGAATTGCATCAAATATATGTCCATGCATTAAATTACTGAATTAAATATGCATTGAATTAATCTGGAATTAAACAAACAAAAAAAAAATTCGTTTAGGGTTTCATCGAAACTCATCCATGTCGATGGGCCCCTAAGCCAAGAACCTATCCTGGAGCTACATCACTTGGCCCAAAAACCAGAACCGACGCCTTCCCACCTGAAACCACCGTGATTCATGGCTTGTTGAAGGGAAATAATGAGATTTATGTGGGATTTCTAGTGACTAGCATGCATATACAATTCAAAATTTATATACAAGAGCAACGTAAGCATGTTATCACATAATATCAAAGCTATAGTCATGCAAATCCCCTTCAAGAAGCATAGGTTCATATATGATGCATCTAAGAAATTATTGAAGAACAAAGTGAAGGTATAGTTTTATACCTCTTGATCTAGACTTGAGACCAAGGATGGACCACCTCCAAGCTCTTTGTTCTTGGAACTCCTTGAGTCTAGCCTCCCTCCTTGCTTCCTCCACCTTGAAAGATTTAGAGCTCCTTTCTCCTTTAGTCTCCAAAGTAGAAGACCTCTAAAGATCCACACCCACTAGTGTAGTGAGATGGATGATGGAATAACCAAAAGGGATGAAAGATGATTAGTTGTTTTTCCCTTATGGTGGCCGGCCTTGTGTGTTAGAGAGAGAGAGAGACTTGTTTTTCTCTTTTGTGAAAAAGAACACACAAAACCCTTATGAAACTTTTTCACTAAACTTCCTTTATAAATGTCAAAGAAGTGAGTCAACAAATTGACTTCCTCTCTCTCTCTATCCTCATCCTCGGCAGGCCCCCTTTGTGTTGTTTGGGCTTTGGGCTTTTATTAATTCAAGTCATCCTATGTTTGGATAAAAGCCCAATGGGTTTGGGCCCGAATGAACCCAAACTCTTCTTTAAGCCCAAAACGATCTTTTATCGCTTCTATGAATTCTTTAGACTTTCTAATTAATCATAACACTTAATTAATCCAATTAATTTAACTCCATCATCCTTTAGTTGTCTCACCACAAGAGTGCATCGGTGTACAATCGTTTTAGGTTCTAATTAGCAAGGTAGTGAGGTGATTGGTACCATTCCAATTGATCAGTATTTATCCAATCACTTAGTGAATTAAAACTTACTTTTAATTCTCCTTCTTCTTTAATGACTACTTGTTTAATCATCTAGAAGAACCCACAAGCCATGAGTGACATCTAATCATATATCATGGCTACCCAAGCTAATGTAGAATTTGTTCGGAGAACCTATTCAATTGGAATTATAACGTAATTCGATCCTTCTCTAACACAATACTCACAATCACATTACTAGGGTATGGATACTTAATGTCAAACCCCTAATGTGATCATATCAAGTTATATGATTCTATTGAGTCGTATAGGAACGCTTTCCATCATTACGCTCGATACTTCGGCCGAAGATTCCCGAATCATATCTTAGAGTATTCTTCCTCTCATAAGGAAGATTAGAGATCTCTTGTTGATCATTCACATGCCTCTGAGAATAAATCACTGACCCCAACAATGCATAGAACACATCCAAGATGAGATGTGATCACGTCTCATTATCAAATGATCAGCAACGTATCCCCAAGACAACTATGATGTCTCAGGTCAAAGGATTACTTACATTATTCCAACCAGTAGAGTTACTTATTCCAACCAGTAGAGTTACTTGCTTGACATGTGAGTAGACCTCTATGCAAGTACTCTCATTTGATTGTATTCAGTGAACTCATTCCCTTAATGAGCATCTACATACTTGTCTTAGTGTCACTACACGGATGGCATGAGACTTGCCATCCTTCTACTTTGGAAGAGGACATAGCATGTACTGGTCTATGTATTGTCAGTGTCCCTCTGACAATCCTATGACCAGGAACCTTTTTGGACATCATGGTTATGTGAAGAAGGTCTCTGCAGTCTAACATCATTAGATTACTTCTTCCATCGATCCATTATCCATGGATTCACTATTTAGGACGTATATCGTTTATTTGAGATAATCCTAATGAGTGACTTTGCCCTTTTGATGTATTAGAGTTATCTATACATATAGACATTGTCCTGAAAGGTTTCTTCCAAAGATTGACTTTCAGGGCATATCTCCAACACCTGTAGCCTTGCCTAGCCACCTTAGTCCTTGTCCCGACAACCTGAATCTCGTCGGATTTTTCGAAATCCCGATTTTAATTTCTAGGTTTTTTGGTTGAATCGTTGAGATTTCACAATCTCAGTTCATAATCATGATCAAAAACACCCAAAAAGGGTACCTCCGAGTCTCCCCATCCAAGATTTGGCCACCTGTAGTGACGGCACCGGTCTTCTTCCCCGGCGACACCCTCTAGCTCTTCTAGCATTTCTTTGGGCTCGCTATTGCAAGCCCAACCCACACTCGGCTTAACTTGAAAAAAACAAAAAAAAAGTTTTTTTTGGGTTCGCCTGCAATGACCCATTACCTTGCCTCGACCCAACTTGCGACACCAGCCAATATGGCCTTGGTGTCCCCGTGTCCACACTGTACCAAATCCCAGCCTGCAGCTGGAGAATCGGTGCACTACACTGCATCTCATCTGATCCACGCTTTTCTTGGGCCTTTGGTACATTGGGCCTGAAGTTCCCTTTGTTGGAAATGTGCCCTAAAACCAATCATATGATGATACTTTACGGACATTTCACATGTTAAACTAATCTAGTTTAATATAAAGGGCAAAGATTATTGTTTTAAGCCGTCTCATATAAATGTTATATGCTTAAACGATAAGTCCAAGGAATATGTAATAGGGAGAATGTGATCTAAAGAAGTTAGATTCATGAGACCATTCTCTTTCGAATACATATCCTAAAAGTTCCTGATCATAGGATTGCCAATTGGGCATTGACAGTCCGTTAAGATCAATACGTCCTATATCTTCTCTAAGGGAGAGTGACTGGTCTCGAGTCAATGGTGTGACTGACACCAAGACAAGTACGTAGGTGCTCAATAGAGAATGAGTCCACTGAACGCGATCAACGAGAAGTTCTCATACTCATGTCACATGAGAACTCATGGTTGGGATAATGCAAAGTAGTCATTTGACCTGAGGCATCATAGTTGTCTTGAGGTTAGGTCCTTGATCTTTGACTATGTCAAAGTCACTCCGTCAGAGGGTGTCCACGACATAGTTGGGGTTAAGCCACTTAGCCATGAAGGCAAGTGAATGCGCAACAAGGGATCTCTAACCTTCAAACGTTGAGGGAGAATACTCTATGATATGATTAAGAATCTCTGGCCAGAGTATGAATGAGATTTATGAAGTCGTTCCAAATCACATTCAAGGTAATCATATAATTAAGAGAATCACATTGGATAGTAGACATGAATAAACTATTAAACCAAACAATGTGGTCAAGAGTATTGTATTAGAGAAAGACCGTATTGCATTGTAATCCCAAACTGAATAGGTTCTCCAACCTCTTCTGATTAGCTTGGGTAGCCATGACATACTGCTAGGTGTCACTCATGGCTTGTGGAAGCCCTGAAGATGTATAATCACTAAAGGGAGAATTGAAAGTAAGTTTCAATTCACAATCGATTAGTAAGAGTTCTAATCGCCCACTGCCTCGCTAAAAGGAACCTACTGGATCGCACACCGTGTAAGGTAATGATTGAAGGATATAACGAAGATGAGTAAGGATAATTAAATGGTTTAATTATTTATGGCTAGGATTAATTAATATGTTAATTAATCAAATGAATAAGTTCGTTTTAGACCTCGGGTTAGTTTTGGGCCTCATGGCCCAATGGGCTTCGAATGTGAAGCCCATTAACTTAAGTTGTATGACAACTTTTATGACTTGAGATTTAAAAGGGCCCAAACAGCCCAATGCCTATGGTAGGCCGGCCATGTGATGAAAAATAGGGTTTTGTTCTTTTAGTCACTTAAGTGAAGTGACTATATAAAGAACTTTATAGCCAAAATTCATTTAGGGTTTCTTTTGGAGAAAATTGGAGAGAACATGTCTCTCCCTTTCTCTCTAGGAGGCCGGCCCCCTTGGAGGGGATTAGCTAGCAATCCTTCCTCCTCCAAGGTCACTCATCTTCTTCCTTCACCATCCTTGGTGTCGAAAATTAGAGGTCTCCTACCTTGGGGACTTTTGGAGAATCAATTCTTCCATCCATATCCATGGAGCCAAGGAGCAAGGAGACAAAGGAAAGAAGGCCCTCACATGGGTGATTAACCTTTGCTAAGCAAGGGGGTGCTTCAAAGGTATAAAAGTTTCTCAACTCCTTTCTTTAAGATTTGAGTTGAGTCATGGTTCACCATAACTACTAGGCTTTGAATTTCATGGGTAATGTTTTGTTTTGAGTGCATACAAGCATGATTCCGCCTTTAATTGTTAATTGCATGCCATAGATGTTGCTCAAATGAACATGTTTTTCACAAATTTTCCTTCAAGTGGTATCAGAGCCTAGGTCTAGTAGTTGGTGAATCCTTTTGGGTTTTGTAGTTCATAGTTTGTGATTTGAATGTTGTAATTGTTACAAGCTTTATTCTTGCTTCTTTGAATGTAAATTTTGTTAAAAAATTTGCCATCTCAAATGTTGTAGATGTAGTTCATATGAGCATGAATTTTTGAGCTAAAATTTGGTGCCATGTTTTTTGGGAAATTCGGCCAAATCCAAAGGGTGGATTTTTGGGTTCATGTTTGTCTTGTTAAAAGTGTTTTAAAGTGACATTAGGAACCCCTAAGTACCCTAGTATGGTAATATGTTATTTCCCTTAAGTTTGAGAGTTTTTGGGGTGTTTTTGGTTGAAAAATGTTCATGGAGCTCTTATGGGTTTTCATGGATGTTCTTCATTGTTCTTGATATGTTCTTGGCAAGAACAAAAAGTTTGGGAATTTTGATTCAAAAAGGTGTTTGGTTGCTTACTTGTTTTTGTTAGTGATGGATGGTTTGAATTTTCAAAACTTCACCCATGCTTTTTCAACTATTCACACCATACCAATCACTTACATATTTCCATCACCTTTCAAACCTAAAAATCAACTCACACACATCACTCTCACCTACCAAAACCGGCCACTCCCTTAATGGGAGTACTTTTGGGGCTTTTATGTAATTACATAAAGTTTTGATACTTTTGTGTATTTGCAATTTGACCCAAAAGTTTACGTTTTTACGTAAAGGCCCAAAATCACTAAAGGACAAATTGTTTTGCTCCTTTAATGAAGTTTTTGCATTTGTTGAAATTTTTGGGTTCTAGTTGTAATTACATGAAGTAGTGGACTTTTGTGTTTTTACAAAGTGACCCCAAAAGTTTGTGTTTTGCAATATAGCCCAATGGTTGAGGTTATTGTTTTTTGGCCCAAATTAGTAGAGAACAAAATAGTTTTGTATCTTTAAATGAGAATTGGATTTTCATTTCTTTTAGCTCTATTTAAATCAATTCTATGGATACAAAAACCAAATGAAAATGTTGCATTCAAGTTTAATTAGTTAAAGCGTTAATTAATTAAAGAAAGGGTGATTATGAACCTAAGCCTACGATAATTGAGCTATGTGAAAGGCCGTCTCAAATTTGTTTGAACCATGGGAATGTGTAGATTAATTTTGGTTGTAATTTGATATGATCAAATGTTGTAAAAGAGCATAAGCTCTTCTTTACTTTAAAGTGATTTGTTTTGATCAAATGTTGTAAAAGAGCATAAGCTCTTCTTTACTTTGAAGTACTCCTTTCTTGTTTATTTGATATGCATGAAATTAGAGTAGTTGGGTCCAACGCCCAATAGGAGAAACACGCCTTAATATGATTAAATGCGTAACTAAAATCAATCTGCATCCCTAGACCGAGGTCCAACACTAGGCTCGTGTTGGATCGAATCAAAGGTTCATAGTCATCCTAAGGCCCTAAGGTAACTATATAGTCCATCAATGAATGCAAAGCTTATGTTAGTAGTACCATATACTCTTGCTTCAAAAACCGTTTTACAAGTTTAGTGGGAGTATCATATACTACTAAATCAATCAAATGGACCAATAGTTGTAATAGGACCGAATTGTTTTAATAAGATTAAAATGTATGCTTAAATGTGATGAGACCTAAAACCCTCAACCAAACCATTATTAAGTTGACAAGCGTGAGAGTGCTTTGAACACTCTTTCGTGGCCTTCCACCGTGGTAGGCTCCGATTGTTTGTGACTCGTACACCATCTTCGCCCAGTTCTGGGGAATACAAAGTATGTGCTTACACTCAGGAGGGGTTCTATATACATACATGATGTTGTGACGGTAGGCAACGAGTATGGCCAATATGATATTCTTCTGAGGCTATTCTTGAACCCCTATACGAACTGGCATGGTGGGAATAACTTAACTAAGTGCAATGGTGCCAATATGATATTCTTCGGAGGCATCATTCTCTAGAGGCCAAACAAAATGGGCACTTACATGAGATGTAAATGAGTAAGTGTACTCTCTCATTATTATTAAAGCTAGCCAATATGATATTCTTCTGAGGTGGGCTTGGTAGTAGTGAGCCTCCCATACCCTACTATGAGTTTTCTCCAAAACTCTCGAATTCCGATGAGGGATATGGAATTTGCCGAAAATAGTGGGTGGTGCTATTTGATTTAAAGACCCGGATCAAATGGCTTAAAATCAATCAATTTATATTCGTTATGTATTTATTTACCGATATATTTGCAAACGCTATCCAAAACTTGACAAAGAAAACCCAAAGGCTTTAGTTTCCGGACTTGGTACCACAATCCCATAGATTGTCTTAAATGGATTGTATATGTGCCTAAGTAGTCTCATCCTCACAATTTTCCTATTGATAATGTATCATTGGAAGAACATGTTAGATAAGTCTATCATAAAGAGGACAACACAAACAACCAATGCTTATTCCTTTGTTGTATGAACAAAGGAACTTATGAAGATTAGCACAAAGACATGAACACTTTTTGTGTCATAGTTCTTCACTTTCAAATCGTTGTATGAAGAAATAAGAGTTGCTTAGAACAACCCTTAGTTTATGCAAACACTAGTGCTTGTTTCTTTGTTAAATGAACAAGGAACTTGAGAAGTAAGCACAAGGGCATGGACACTTAATGTGCCATGATTCTTCACTTACAAATTGTTGTATGAAGAAATGAGAGTTGCCTTGAACAACTCTTGAAAGTTTGTAATCTTGTTTAGAACAAGATGGTTGGTTGACAAAAATAGTCCATCAATATGGACTTATGATGATTTTGAATCATTGAGTGTTGAAGTGTTAAACCACTTCACGAGAGGGAAACTAGGCTAGGACTTCACCTTTGTGTCCCTATCCATATCGTTCACTAAGTTTGTAGTAAACTATATAGTGAACAATAGCCGTATGCTCTCTAAATCGTTTGATGTGTTTAACACAATTGAAATAAGTTTCAAGAGAGACAGTGGGAGTTTAGGGACCATGACTATTGTAGTCAAGGGAGAAGTCAAATGAAGAAGGCAAAATAACTCCAAGGGAACAAACTTTCTTTATGAAAGGATGGACATTGGAAGGGGTATATGCAAGAAATGTCTTGCAAGTGTCAAGAACACACCTTTTGAAGGTGTTGTAAAAAGTTCTTGAAAGGTTCAAAACAGTTGGTTCTTCTACTTGAATGCTTGATTCCGTATTAGTAACTATGTTTTACAATCGTTGTAAAAGTATGGCTAATAAGAAGTAGAAGATTAATGAGAGAAGAGAAAGTACTTCACATTCGGAACGTGAATCAAATATAGATCTCTGCGAAAGCAGATAGTACTTACTTCCTCATGTGAACTACCAAAGGAATTGGAAAAACAAAGATTGTCTTTACATTCCAGTTTGAATAAAGGAACTTAATTCCGTCACTATAAGAGATGGATGAATGTTTTGTTTGACAAAACATTGTTCTTTATTAATCAATGATTGGATTATTGTAATCTAATTGATTGTCTCTATAGTAGAGATAATGTGGTAGTGTTAACTGTTTAGAATATGACGATGCTTAAAACCCAAAAGGTTGCAAGGTAGTGACTAATCCCAAATTGAGTTGTGATACCTCTAAAACATAAATTACGAGTTGGTCATAGATGGATGCTTAGGATCATTAGATCCGGATCCAATACCTTCTTGTTAAAATTGTATAGAGGCGAAATGTTCGAATCTTTATTCTTTAGGAAAGAAGAAAGAATCACAAAGTTGTTGAGGTTAATTCACTTAGATGTTAGTGGCACTTGTCCACAACATAATACTACTCATGTTGTATGACATTCACCGAAGATCGCTCTCGGTTGGACTATCGTTTAGTTTGAATAAACACAAGTCCGAATACTTTGCAAAAGGTTTCAAAGAATTCAAGAATGTAAGTTGATGAGTAAGACGTCTAAAGTATTTACCTCCTTAGATTTGATCCAAGGAAAATGAACACTTTAGAAGAGTTTCCTTGATAGAAATCAAGGAAAGTAGCATCATAAGATAACGGATTTCTCCATTAGGAGAATAATGAACTTGAATAAGACTTAGTTCGTTGGATGTTATCAATTACCCACATATATAGGATATATATACTTCTAAGACAATATGATTGTCAATTAGAAGATCTTCCAAAATTTTCATAACTCCATAGGATGTAGTTGGAAAGAAAGACAAGTCTTAATCGTGTTAAGATTTGGGGTTGTGTGCTAAAAAGCAATATTTGTTTGAGAACAATCTTTTGGGATATCCTTAAATTAACTTTTGGATATCACTTATATAAACCAACTAATAAATGTTATTTGTTGGGTAGTTCATTGTAATCCTACAGTAGGATTTGCCTAAGATAGAGCAAATGAACGAGAGATAGAACTTAAAGAATGGGTTCTTTGAGCGACAAGATGATGATCAACAAATATAACAACCTAGTTCCTACACCACAAGCTCCAAATGTAGTTGAGAAGGATTTATAAACCGTCTCAGTTGAATGGTTTGAACTTTATGACTATGTCATAGAGTTACACCTCTTAATTCGAAAGAAATAAGAATGAAAATCCTTATGACTACATTGAGTGTATATACAACATATACTCAAGGAAATGGTATAGTACCATTTGACCCGAAATAAAGAAACCTTCGTAGCTAATTGGTAGCTTAAGGTGACTACAATCAAAGAGATTGGTTGACGTGGAAGAAACCATCTTTGACGTAGTCTTGGTTTCCATTAATTCGAGGATTGCTAACTACAACTAAACGGTGATTGAATGTTTGGACATAATATGGGTTTCCGAAACCATTACCAAGATAGTCTTGATAATATATGTCTAAAACTAAGAATCACAAGATGTGTAAGTTGTAAAGATCCATCCATCATGAATCTTAGCAAGCTAGTGGGAGCTGTAAGTGTCTTATGAGAGAAAGATCAAATCGTTTGATTTCTCATAAAGATGTAAATGAATCTTTTGTTTGCTAAGTTTACAAAAGATTAGTGGGAGTTAATCGTATTCTTAAATTAAAACATATATATGATATATTAAGTTTAGGAATTCTTCTTCGTTAAAGTAATGACTTTAAACATTCTATAATGATAGAATGTATATGGGAGACATAGTCTATATACATGGGATGGAAATCTATAATGATAGATTTCAGTATATATAATTTGATTATATCAATCCCTAATGATAGACAAAAGATGCTAGGAAGTTTCTCATATGATGATAAACTTTAGTCAGAAGGACAATTCTAGTAAGACTAGGAAGTTGCTCTTCACAAAGGGATTGTACCCCTTTGACTCCCAAAGAATTAATGCGTAAATAGAATCCTTTATGCGTACGCAGAAAGGTGATTTATGTATTTCATGTTGTATGAAAAGCGTTGATATGGCATCAATGACAACTGGTGACTACACAGTAAAATATGGTGGTGGAAGCATATAGGGATGCATGGCATCAGTGTCAGATGATATTTTATATATATATATATATATATATAGGGATGAATGGCGTGAATATCAAATGACACAGGCAGTGGCGAAGCCAGGAATTTACAATGATGGGGTCAAAAAATAGCTTTCAAAATTTGATCATACTTCCATTTATAATTGTCCACGACTTGGTCTCATATTTTGGAAACGTTGTATCACAACATAATTATCAATAGAATCAAATACATCATTCTCAATGTATACAAAAAAAAAAACAAAAAAAAAAAAATCTATCATTCAATCATTAATCACCAATCCTATCACGATGTGGATTTTTCACAATATTCATCACCGAAAAAGCTCTTTCAACAGAAGCAATCATAACAGGTAAAATTATTGCTAATTTCAGGAGCAAGTACACCAATGGATACTGTCTATCCCTCTTTGTCTCCACCAACTTTTGTGCAAAACTACTAATTCCTTTCAAGATAGAAAATTCATTATGCAAACTCATGTTAGAGATATAATTTTTAAGTTCATCTTCAAGAAGTGTGAGCTCCATATTCGGATAAAATTGAGCAAGATGAACTAACTCAACCACATAATATAAGTTTGATCAAATTAACAACCATTGACTCAACCAAAAGTACAAGTAAAAAAAAAAAAAAATCCCTAATTCGGCACTTTTAGTATTCAGTGTTTGAGGCTTGCCTAATGAAATTAAGTTAATGGACTAATGAAAAATTATGTCCAATGCCCAATGGAATTTGGAATTAAGTAATGGAAAATTATAAATTTTCCATAATATTTCATATGCTGCTACTGATATATAATATTCCAAATCCAATATTTCATCTCTGCTGTTGCTATGCAGCGGGGTCAGAACAATTTTCAAAAGGATAAATTTGCAAACCTATTGGGTCAAGGGATGCCAATGCCCCCCCGCATTGGCTCCGCCGGTGGGTACATGGATGACGTTAATGACATATATATGTGCATAGGGATGCATGGCGCCAATGTCAAAAGGTATTATATATACATGCATATATATTATGGAAGGAGTATTTATCAATAATAGCCAAAATTAGAGCCAAAATTCGACACCTTATGTCATAAATGTCACATTTTATAAAAAATTTCAAATATAGCAAAAAACTCATGTGAATAGACCTAAATACCCTCAAAATCCCAAAGCTCATTTACATAGAAAAGCCAAAGCACTTGAATAGATCTCCTCTACATCGTTGTTCAAAGTGCGAGGCCGCGAGGACAATTGGTCAACGTCGTGGAGCAATTGTGGGTGTTGTCCAACTGTCAACTAATTGAGTACCGACTTGAAAATTTGTTGCTCATATTCGAAACTCAATCATTACTGTTGATACAATATCGTCACGAAAAAATATTATTTGTACAATCATTTTAGCAGACATGATATTAGTTGAGGATTCTAACTCATTGAAACCAAATTTCAATCCGACTGTGCTTATGAATTTTCCTTAAATTTGTTGGATGATAGGGATTTAAAACCATAACACAGTTTTCACAAGAAGATCATTCCAATTAAATTCGTGCTTCTCTTCCCCGCAAATCTAATTAATCTATAACCCTTATTAGCAAGTTCAAAATTGTACCGGATCTCATAACCCAATCAAAACTAAACAATGGAGTGAAGGTGTGCGAAAATGTTGCTTTCAACAATGAGGCTAAAAATATTAATCCATGTGAAGAAAGTTTTAAATTTTTGAACATGAAAATGATTGGGCAGTTCAGCAATGTTGCTGCTCGGATATATAGTTATGGGGTGAGAGTTTTCCCACTAATTTTTATTTGGTTTTAATTTTGAGGGTATTTAGGTCCTTTTACGTAAGTTTTCTGTTAAATTTGAAAGATTTTATAAAATGTGACATTTATGAAATTAGATGTTAAATTTTAGCTATTATTGATAAAAACTCTTATGGAAGCCCTTAAGGTAAGGGATCTCCATTTTTTATTTTTATTTTTATAAAAATGGGATTATTTATGGGACCCGCATCACACTGAACTTTAATGATCCGAACCATCTATTTACCATAGATTTGAATCAATTGTTTTCTTTTTCTTGGGGCCCAAAAATGTCATCTACAAGACCAATCATGCCTCAAAACCCAATCGTTGTGGAAGCATCACAAGACAAGCTTAAACCCATGCATAAAGTATGAAATGAAGAGCATGCAAAATTACAATCATGTCAAGCCGTATTATGATACGAGTCATGCCATGCACATGCCATGCTTAAATGAGCCCAAGCCACTTAATGGGGCTTACCGAGTGGTTCGTGGTGTGTATGGTTACGGAAGTTCACTAGGCCTACGTGGAATCAGGGTTATGGAAGACTTTGGGCTGCTTGGGGGCCCAAGAATCCAAGCCCATACCCGTTGCATTTCACGCAAGTAAGCATTGAGAGAAAACTAACCTAGTTTGCCTCTTTCCCTAGTAAGCTAACCCTCTTAGTTAAGAATAAACTGGATTCCAGCATTACGTACACTTAAAGCCCAGCAAGTCAGGCATTTAATGATAACTTTCTCTTCCTAGCTTGCACAGACAACCAATGTACGAAAGTCATGAGGTGCGCTACCTGAAGTAGCGTCTACATAAGGCTAGCCCTTGAAAGTCGCACCTCAGAAAGAAGCAAAATGTAGGCTTCAACAATGCAGCTACCTTACACCAAAAGGGAAGGAGAACTAGGGAGAAAGCAAGGGGAAGACCAAGCCACAAAAGGATATCCTTTTGAAGCCTAGAGTAGAAACTAAGAGATTCTCCAACTGGAGCTTAAAAGGATCCCTGCTTTTATAAATACAGCATCAATACGCTGTAAAGGGGAGAGATAACCATGCAGGGGAAGCAAAACGACAAGTTAAGAATACATCACGCAGAGCAAGCTTCCTTTAAGTGCAGGAAACCCTAGTTTTTTAGGGATAAGTCTTCCTTTCATCCAGAGCCTTCCAACAATCTTCCTTAACTCCTGCAAAACCACCAAAACCACTAGAAACCCTATATTAGCTATTTCAATACAATACAGCCAAGAATAACCTCTCTCTCATGCCAAACTAGTGGGCTTTTAGCTTCCACACCATGCATTATTCGTGCAAGTCAGAATTTATTATGATTACTTAGTCGTTCTCAGTATTTGTTAGTTAAAAACTCCTCAAAGCCACAAGGATTTGTGCATGAAGCACTCGTCAGTGCCCAGGGAATCCATCAGTGTCCAGGGAAACACTTTTCCTCATCAGTACCTAAGGAAACACTTCATCAGCGCCGAGGGAAACACTTCGTCAGCGCCCAAGCAAACACCTCATCAGTGCCCATGGAAATACTCCATCAGTGCTGAGGGAAACACTCCATCAGCATCGAATGAAGTATCTTATTAGCACTGGAAGCACTTCAACGCTAACACTCAGCATAACACTAGACCAAGCATCTAGGAGCTGCTAGAAGAAGAACAAAGCATTCCCTAGGACTTGTTTTTCCTTCGGAATCTTGGCCTAGTCCTCTTTAACTCAGAAACGGGGGACATGAAGGTTTTGACTCATCTTTTTACAACATAAGCTCATCAAAGCCCTTCAACACAACAGCCCTCAACACATTTCACATGCCATTCATTGGCAATAATAATAATTATATAATTAGATGTATATTTACCATAAGAAAATTAGTCATACAATAGTATGAAGGATTTTGTTATTTGTGAGATTCCAGCTGATAGAGGTGAAAAGTAGGTAATGCTTCACCGGATTTATGGGCTTGTGCTTTCCACCGACATGAGAACTTCTGTTGCTGATACCGTGTTGTGAAATTGAGGATATGTATTCAATGGAACTCAAAGTAAATAAGACACAATATTTACGAGATTCAACAAGTGTGCCTATGTCTTTGATGTAGCAATAGTATTTTCCTTCATTATCTGAAATAATAGAAGTACAAAATAACTCTCACTATTTTTTTCTTTGCTCTCTTTTCTCTCTTTTCTTTCCTCTTTTCTTTCGTTTCCTCCATATGTTTTTCTTATCTCCCTTCTCATACATTGCATATGTTCTTTAAATAGAACACTTACCATGCAAAAGTACACAATGCCAAATGTTGACTGTTGAAATTCTATACACCCAAATAGTAAATACCATTCTTCCATTTCATATTTGGTTGGCCATGTTTTTCAACTTAACAATCCTACCAAGACTTTTTTCTCTGACAACATTGTAAGCCACATCTGGCTGCCTATTACCATGGGCATTCACACCTCCATTTACAACAATGAAATAATAATAGCGGCATAATGTTGAAGGTATTTTCGTTCGTTCATAAACTTTATTAATGGGCCAATCAGTTTTCTCCCAAATTTGGGTTGGACCAACTTCGTAAAATCATATTTTGGGCTATCAGCTTTTGCCAAAATTGAATTTTTGGTGTTTTAGGTGTTTTGCTAAACTTAAGAGAGCAAAAACTTTGATTGGAAGCCAAAAATAGCCTCCAAAAGCTCTACCAAATGCAGCCTAAGTTAGACCTCTTATAAGGCTTGAACTTTTGTTGGTCTCAAAATTCGTTCCGGCCACATGGCGATCTAGACAAAGATTTCGGGATCTTTTGTCCATCTAATTTTTGTGGGAGCTTTCATGAAAAGGGTTTGGGCTAAATTTATTTTAACAAAAAGGTTTTTTAGCCAAAATGGTCCGTGAGATTTGCATAACTCCTCACTTTGGTCCCTGAGATTTGAAATCAATAGAATTGATCTTTGAGATTGTCCACCATCAACCATTTTGGTCATTCTGTGAAAAATTATGTTAAAAAAGGGTCAAAGTAACAAAAATACCCTAAATCTAATAAACGATTGGCCAAAATGATTTGACAAAAATTAAGGGTATTTTTGTCATTATATTCTTATTTGATGGAGATTTTTCTCGAAATGACCAAAATGATTAATGGTGGACAAACTCAAAGACCAATTTGATCATTTTAAATCTCAGGGACCAAAATGAGGAGTTATGCAAATTTCAGGGACCAGTTTGGCTAAATAGCCTAACACAAAACCATGCTATAACTTTATTTAATGAAAACCCTTAAATTTTAATAAAAAGGACAAAGGAACTTACATTTTAATGAAAATGACACAATTTAATATTAAAAAAAAATTTAAAAAAAGAACTTGACCTGTTGGACCTGTGCGTCCATCACAGACACTGTTTATGAAACTAAACACTATTTATGAAACTGAACACTATTTATGAAATTGAATGGCACTACACTATTTATTGGTCCAGTTTCATATATAGTGCCTAGTTCTTGGTCATGATTCATAAATAGTGCCTAATTATTGGGTCCCGTTTCACAAATAGTGTATAGTAATTGGTACAGTTTCATAAATAGTCTCTTTCTTGGTCTGGTTTCATAAATAGTGTCTAGTTATTGGTCCAGTTTCATAAATAGTCCCTAGTTCTTGGTTCAGTTTCATAAATAGTGTCTAGTTCTTAGTCGAGTTTCATAAATAGTGTATAGTCCTGTTTCATAAATAGTTTCCACCTACCGGTTTAGTTTTAGAAATAGTGCCTAATTATTTGGTTTCGTTTCATAAATAGTGTCTACTTATTGGTCTAGTTTCATAAATAGTGTCTAATTCTTGGTTTAGTTGCGTAAGGTTTGAAACTTAGACCCTTTTTTGGTCCTGTAAAAGCACCATTGCATCGAAAATGATGAACCCAGAAGTTATCCTTTAGATCAAAACTTTGAGAAGATTATATCCTTAGTAATTATATTTAAAAAGTTGTTTTCAATTACCAAATTAAAATTCCCTCACATTTTTTACATACCTACAATAATTAAATGTAGCTCTCCATCCAATTTCTTTAGCTTGAGTGTCATCTTGGAGAAATTTTTCCTTATGCACGTAACACAAGTGGTACAGCACGTGTTATTATATAAGTCGTGGGAAATGTTATTTTTTATGTTATTAATTTTTTAACACAAGAATCACCACTTATATAGAGACACGGGGGCATATTGAAAATTCTCTCGTCATTTTGACTACTATTGAGAAACAACACCACAAAAATAAAACTGGAAAATATATTCAATTTGAAGTCTTTCTCTTATTTTAAGAAGAAAAAAAAAGAAAAAAAAAGAAAAAAAAAAGAAAAAAAAAAAAAAACAAACAAACAAACTCCTAAGACAACAGGGAGAAAAAAGAGTGGAAAGGAAGGGGGTGGGGTGGGGTGGGGAGTACACACGCCTAGCGCATGTGCTGGTTTTTTATGTTTTTTATTTTATTTTTATTTTTTCGTCATTATCATTAAATAAAGTTAGTTAATGGTTTTTTTATTAAAATGTAAAGATTTGAAGTCATTTTCATTAGTTTTTCTAATTTTTATAGGCGTGCCAACCCGCTACCTAAGGCTAAGCGAGTAAAGAGGAGTTAGTCATTTTGGTTGCTTGGATTTTGGCTTCTTACAATGCGATTGTGGACTGAGGACGGAACCTGTCTCGATCTAGATTCTCCGTGTCTTGGGTGCAAGAACTTTATAATAGGCGCTTTTGTAAAAGCGGGTTTAACGATTGATGTGGTGAGATGAGATGCATGGGAAAGGCGAATCGCAACAGTCCAAACGAAATTGGTTGAACGGATCAAATGGATAAATAAATCAATTATGATACTTATTGTAAAAAGTTGAATAGTGTTGCAGAGAATTAAAGTGCGGTAGAAATATATGGCAAAAAAAAAAAAATGCGAGAACGTAAATTGCACGAAAATAAATATTGAGATAGTAAATTTGCAGAAATTGAAAAGGAATTCGAAATATAAAGCTACATATCGCTACATCTAAAACAAGGATAAGTTGAATGTCTTGATGATTAGCACCTATATCAATAACCTCTAGACACCTCGTTTGATATCTTGGATTATACTAACTATTTCAACCGGTTATATATTATTAATCACATCTGGTGATGTATACGATGCGCCAAACGAGGTAATAATGACTAGATGATGATGCTATTAGAATGTGCCATAAACAAGTATTTTCCACTTTGTAAGAATCGTATATGCGGTTATTATTCATCTGAATCTCAAGTTTTTAGCACAAGGTTGATGAGGCCTCGAATGTGATGCGAAATATATAAGCACACAAATTTAACCCTCTTGTTGACAATTGTAGTATAGATGCAAGTAGGGATCGTTCTAGACCGGGGATTAGGAGGGCTTGCTAAAACCTCAAAACTGACTCAAAATCATTAAAACAAAGTTTAAAACACTAAACTAGACTCAAAGAATGCAAAACTAAACTCTACAACACTAAAACAACTCAAAAGACTCAAAACAGCACAAAAACACTCAAAACTGCCTAAAAACACAAACTGGGCAGTTTTGGACTCTAAACACTACTTTGGACGAAAATAGATTTTAACTTGACTCAAGACACTTAAAAACACAAATCAAAACAGATTTTAACTAATCTAACACTTCAAAATAAAGGGGGATTTGATTCTGACGAATTTGAAAACAAAATAAACAGATTGTAAACTAAAACAGATTTTGGACAAATTTGGTAAAACTTATGGATGATGGGCTAGCTAGAGGGTTCTTCTTCACACATGACACACTTGCACATAAACCAATTTTCAGTTGTTCTTTCGATAAATCATGAAACTCAACACCCCAGGTTAATTAGGTCCGCTTAAATTAACCTTCAAGTTCTCCTTAAGTTATTGAATTGGACGGGAAAGCGCATACAACAACTCAAAACATTCTCTAAAAGTCCCCTACGTGAGCAGCACAATAAAGATACAATCAGAGATCATTAAGCTTTGTGAGAACTATAAGCATTGACGAGGCATTCGTTACTATGATGAGCATGAAACTCCTGCCAAGAATTCATTTAACGCGATCGTTTATAAGCGACCTCCACTACTTGTGAATATAAGTTTGTAACTATTAGGTGAAACTCCCTTATATTCTAGCATCAAACTCATGCATGCAAACTAAGTGTCGACCCTCAATCAACATACAAGAATAAGTTATCCATCAAGCAGTTAAACAAATTGAATTCACAACTTATGAAATCACAACTGAAAGTAATCAATTCACATTGCAAGTATAATCATGGTTTCGAATCCCCCCCTAGCTAAGAGGGGTTTAGTTCCTCATACTCACAGAACAAAGATTATTGAATTGAAACATTGAAAACAAAAGAAAGATTACACCTAAACGTTCCAGCAATCCTAACTTGAATGGCAGGCACATCCAAGGGCTTTCCTCCTTCCTCTTTGCTGCGGCACAAGGGTTGTTGGTGAGTTTTGGGATTATGAATGGTGTAGAAGGCTGGGTTTATGGCTAGGATGGATGTATGGTGCAGCAAGGGTTGTTTTAGGTCAGAAACTATGGAGAATGGTGAAGGATAGGTGCGGCTAGGGTTGGGGAAGGAATTCTGGCGTGAATGGGTGTTAGAGGATGGATAGGTAGATAGGTGGATGGAATGGACGCAGAGAATCTGTCCAGAGAGTGAGAGAGAGACTAAATGGTGCGGATGGCTTTATTTATAGGGCTAGGGTTGAAAGGCAATCAGAAAATAATAGGAAAGGTTCAATACTTAGCTATTATGGTTCCACAATTTAATAGGTAAGAAAGAATCAGAAAATCAAAGAGAATAAGAAAGTAAAATTCGGCAGAATATGTAGGAGAGAAAAGGAATGTGTTTTAAAGGTTAGAAATTAAGAGAGAAAAGGAAAGAAGGTGTGCATTGATTTGTAAGAGAAAGGGGAAGTATTTTTGGGCAGAAAATAGGCAAGTAAGGTGCAGGAATTAAAGAGAATAGGAAAGGAAATTCGGCAGAATTGTAAGACAGATTTAGGAATGTGTTTTGAGGCACAAAATAAGTAAGAAAGGCTCCTCCTTGTGCGGCAAGGCATAGAACACAAAGGGAATGTGATTTTGGGTCAGAAAATAGGTAAGAAGAGGATCCCTTGTGCGGCAAGGTTGTGGAAAGAAAGGGAAAGGCACTTATGTGGCAGATTTTGGAAGAAAAGGGAAAGGAGATATGTGGCAAGGTTACGGAAAGGTTCTAGGACTTCTAGAAACATGTAATGAGGCAACCTAACATGTTTTGGAACCCTTTTATGGCTGGAACATAGGTGATGAAGGATTAGGAAACTTCTAAGCCAAGAATAGAAACTTTCAAGAATGGAAACCTCCAAGAATAGAAACTTCCAACTTTAGAAACTTTGGCTTCCAATTTTGAACTCTTCATTCTTCATTCAATCCTAAGCTCATTTGATCTTCAATTTCGTCCATCCACTTAGCTCCAAGCATGTGCAATCCATCCCAAGCCTAAAACTGCTCCAAAAGGCACCAAAATGCACTTTCTTGCTCCTTTAGCCCTTAGAACCTGAAAACACACGAAAATGGCTTAAAAGACTAAAATAACTAAGAACTAACAACCTAAATGCAAGGAAACAACCTAACTAAGTGATGTAAATATGCTCCTATCAGAATGATCTAAAAGCCGTTGAGCTAAAGTATAACGAGCTGAAGGTCTCCCTGCACCTTTGCGATGGTTCTATTATTTGTGAGTCTCCCATTGGTATTCAGGTTAGAATTGTGTGATTCATTAATAATTCAATTTGTTTAATAAATTCATGTAATTGGTTTTAATTTGTTTGATAATTAGGACACACTCGCATCCATGCCTCAAGTATATTTCTTTACGATTAATACTTGTCATTTATCATATTTTCACACTGGTAAGTGACTTATACCTCAGTTGATTAAGAGCATTCACTTGGAGGCCACGTATTTGATATCCCATCTCAATAAATTTATATAAATTATTGTATCGTTCGGCAAACAAAAAAATAATAAATTTTCACTTTGATGATATCATAATTAGAACCATTCAAATTTTTAATCATTATTTGAAGATTCTATAAGAATAAAAAAAAAAATCAAACAAATTGCTTAGATTACTCCGATATGGGTGTGGTGCAAAACTCCACTGCTGCTTCATTTCTGCACAGGGGAATGCTTGCTCCCCGTATAAAATAAATGAACGGTTCGTAACTTATCTCTAATTTAATTGATTTTTTTTTCCGTTAGAATTGATCGTCAAACGGCAATTAGAAAACCAAACAGTTTCAATTATAACACTATGATTGTTTTATTGAAACTGCTTTGCTTTATTCTTGGGTGAAGTATTGTTCTTTGACGAAGCTGTGAGCATTGTGATTGGGAAGCTGCTTTATGATTTATGCTTACGTAAAGTTGCATTAACTATACATTTGTAGGGGGAAGCAAAGCATCACCCTTTGCAGAAAGCATGAGTAATGGTAATGCATCTTTCTCCCTATCTTATTATTCACTGTTTCACGAACTATACATATATTATCAAGCCTTTTCATTCAGCTTCCTACAGTCTACGCCTTCATCCTTCTTGTGTCCTTAGCTATTTCCCTATTTCCTGCTCTCCTCTCATCCCTGTCTATCGTGTGAGTATGGATGCTGCAAAGGTGTTAGAACTTTTCTATACTTTTCCGGTGGGACAACACTAAATTCGGTCGCTTCACTTGCTGCTCAAGAAATCTAACTTTTCCGAGGATTCAAAAAAGAACTAACCAAGCTTCATCAATCATTACTGGCGATTCAAGAGTACTTAAGCTATGTTGCCTACCAACCACAATATAAGGGCAAGGCAGTGGAGGACTGGGTGAAGAACCTCAAAAACGTAGCTCATGATGCTGATCATGTCTTGGAGGACATCAACTATGAAGTTCTCCGGCGTAAAGCAGAACTACAAAACCATATGACGAGAAATGTACTCAACTTCTTTTCACTCTACAATCCCATTTCATTTCGTCAAAAGATGGCACACAAAATTAAGAACATCAATGCATCTCTGGCGGAGCTCAAGAGTGAGGCATCTTTCATGGGCTTAGTTGCAAGGAGAATAGATCCAACCCCTCTAGGTATGGGGAACAGTGAAACCGTCTCAATCTTTGGTCAAGATGAAAAGATCATCAGAAGGGAGAAGATTCTGTCTTACATCATTGCAACCTTGATCGAGTCCAAGAATGAGGAAAAGAACCTTTCAGTTATGGCGATTGTGGGAATGGGAGGACTAGGAAAGACAACTTTGGCAAAATTAATATTCAATGAAGATGCTATTGGTAGACATTTTGATGAAAAAAATGTGGGTGTGTGTATCTAACACTTTTGACGTTAATTTGATTCTAGATAGGATGCTCGAATCGCTTAACTCGGACAAGACTGGATTTAAAAGTCAGGAAGCATTGCTTCATAATCTCAGAAAAAAATTGATCGGGAAGAGATATATTCTTATACTCGATGATGTTTGGATTGAGGATGAGACTTTATGGAGCAGCTTGATGAGTTGTTTGTCAAAACTCAATTCTGCTCCCTGAAGCATTGTCATTGTTACTACCAAGGTCTAAAATATCGATGATATCGGAAATATCGGTAGTTCAAAAACACGGAAATTTCAATGGAAATATCGGGATATTATCGATATCGATAAAAATTGAATAAAAACCACGGAAATTGTAAGAAAAACTTGGAAATTTGTATTGAAACTTTGCAGGATGTTTATTTAGTCAATTATCTATTAGTTTATCATAAAAAATTGGAAGGAAGTGCATTGCATGATGGATTTAACTGATTTAAGTTGATTATATAGAGAGCTGGCAAACATTGTGAGTATAGAAAATATGTAGTAATTAATGAAAGAAGTTTAAACACACCATAATCATTTATATATAATGAATTAGTACAATATTTTACACTTTATACATTGCATGGTAAGATACATGAATGACTTAGTACCACATAGAGTTCCTATGAGATTCAAAATTTTCACTATCTTCATCATCTCTATGTGTAGAGTAAGTGTATTGGAATGGCTCTGAAAGGGCTAAGGGAAGAAGAAGAAATGAAAAGGTGTAATAGAGGTTTTTCAATTTTTGAAGGCTCAAAAAATGTGTGATGATCTGATACTCCACCTCTGAGAATGTGAAAGAATATCACGTGTGGCACATGGTTTTGAATCTTGATGAAAGCACCATTACTTTTTGTCTTGTCAAAAGCTGTAAAAGTTGTCAAGAGTCAGAGATAGAGAACCAGAGACACGGTTTTGAATTATTTGGATGCTTTTTTTTTCTAACACGCCACCACACACATATACAGAGAGTCAGACTCTCACACGCAACCACACACGCACACAGAGATCGAGAGCCCACACATGCACACAGAGACCTCAGTCCCTCGATCCTTCTCTCTTCTCTCTTCTCCCTTCTCCCTTCTCCCTTCTCCTACACACACACAGAGATCTCTCGATCCTTCTCTCTTCTCCCTTCTCCCACACACACGCATAGAGACCTCAGTCTCTCAATCCTTCTCCCACATGGCCTTTTGCTCCTCCCTCGCCTTCCTCCTCGTCCGCGTCTTCCGCCTCGTCAGCGCCGTCTCCATCTCCTGTGACCACTACCTCAAGTCGTCATCCCCATCGGCGCCCTCTAAGCCTTTTCCCTCTGGTTCTCCAATTCCGCCAACATCTTCCTCTCCGTCTCCTTCATCCAGATGCTCAAGGCCCTCATGCCCGTCGTCGTCTACTCCATCGGCGTCGCCTTCAAGAAGGACGCGATAATATCGATAATATCGACATTATTGCGATATTATCGATATTATCTCGATATATTGAAGATAATCAAGTGGATAGGTGTAGAAATATCAGACTCTCACAAAAATGATAATATCGACGAAATATCACCGATATTATTGATATTTTAGACATTGGTTACTACCCATAGTGCCGAAACTGCATCGATCATGGAGACGCCACAGCGATGTGGTCTGGGATTTCTATCAGTAGATGATTGTTGGTTCATTTTAAAGGGTGAAGCTTTTCCAGGTGGTAGTGCTACCTTAGATTCAGCTCGTGAAACTATTGGAAGGGCGATCACTAAAAGGTGTGTCGGTGTACCATTGGTGGCAAAGGTATGCATTGATATATTAAATTTCCCCTTGCTGTTTTGTGTTTTGTTTTCTATTTTAATAATATAAATATCGAATTAAAGGGAGGGGCTGGGAGCATGGACAGAGCAAATTAAGGCTCATTGGTGGCAGATGGCGCCCCAACTCAATTAATTCAGTGTTAAGTTGCAAACCGCAGTGATATACACACTTGTTATATTTGAAGAAAATATATGTATCTAATATTAAGCATGCCCCTATATCAAATGTTATATGAGAAAAACTGCTATTGTTCCATCATTCAAACAGAAAAACTCATATCCTGCCTCTCATGTATTAATTATTTTTTCTTTATTTTGCCACTTTACATTACAACACCAAAATGTTTGTAACATTGAACATTTAAATGGTGATATCTCATCATTTGAAATCATCCCCATTATCATGTTTGATATAGACTATACCTAAAGTTTTGTTAGTTATTTTTAGGGTGCCCCCATTTAAAAGAAATTTCTAGCTCTATCCCTAACCAGGAGTTTCTGGGTGGAATGGGTGAGGTAGGTGATCTGCAAGCGCTTAGAAAAAGAAAGAGTTAATGGATTAAGATGTTATATAATTTGTCACTGTTATTATTTTGCTAATCACCTTTTTATATGATGTGTCACTTGTTATTTGTCTAATCATCTTTATTTTGCTAATCGCTCTAGTCAAAATTTGATGAAACTATAATTTGTCACTGTTATTATTTTGCTAATCACCTTTTTATATTCTACAATATATATAGAAACTAATTAACTTATGTATCAACAGGTTTTAGGAAGCGTGATGCGCTCTAAACATAGTACAAATGAATGGTCGTCCATTCTAAAAAGCAAAATATGGGAACTACAAAAAGTTGAGGAGAAAATCATGTCAGTTTTGAAGTTAAGTTTTGATAACTTGAAGTCGCCATCATTGAAACAATGTTTTGCATATTGTTCAATGTTCAAAAATGATTTTGAAATCGAAAGGGATAACCTGGTCCAGCTCTGGATGGCTCAAGGTTTTCTCCATTCTTCTCCCAGCATGAGTACAGAGGATATAGGCCATGAATATTTTAACATTCTATTGCAAAACTCCTTGTTTCAAGATGCTAGAGAAGATGACTATGACATTATTACCAAATGCAAGATGCACGATCTTGTGCATGATCTTGCAGAAAACGCATTCAAATTTGAAAGCTTGATGCGGGACATGAATTAGGTGGATGATACACTTAATATTCAGCATGTTGTACATATTTCTTCGATGACACTAGAAAGAATTCCAGAAAGAAGTCTCATGAGATTGCGCTCATTGTTTTTTTATGGTAAGGTCCCTAGTATTATGTTCCAAAAACTTAGAGATTTACTCATGTTGAATTTATCGGAGGCTGAAATTGAGGAGTTGCCCAGTTCAATTGGAAAGTTGAAATGCTTAAGGTATCTCAACATTTCTGGGATAAATATAAAAGAACTCCCCAAATCTATTGGCAAGCTCTATAATCTTCAGACGTTAAAAATGTCAAGCAGTTACAGTCTTAGAGCTTTTCCTACAGAAATGGAAAATTTGATCAATTTGAGACATGTTTATTTCGATGAGGATAAGGAAGTTCCATTTGGGATGACTTGATTGACTCATCTGAGAATGCTAACTTCCTTTATTTTGGATAGAGCAAGGCATCATAGAATTGATGAGCTAGAGCAAGGCATCATAGAATTGATGAGCTGGGCAGGTTAAATCATTTGGAAGGGAAACTAGTTATTGGATCATTGGAATATGTGAAAGACAAGGACGAAGCAAAAAAATCAAATTTAGTGGGAAAATCAATCATACAAAGGTTGGAGCTTAGATGGAATATTTCCTGGGGAATAAGTGACAATTTTCATGACCATGATATACTAGAAAGCCTCCAACCGCCCCCCCAAGTTAGAACACTTGACGATTCAGAACTTCATGGGTTCTAAATTTGCATCATGGATGATGAGTGATTCGTTGCCCATCAATTTAACAGAGATTAAGTTAAACGGTTGTGATAGGAGCATATTTATGCACCTTAGTTAGCTTGTTCTTGTGCATTTATGTTGTTTTTCCTTAGTTAAAGTAGTCTTTTAAGCTAGTTTGATGTATTTTCAGATTTTAAGGGCAAAGTATGCAAAAGGATGCATTTTGGAGCCTTTTGGAGCACATTTGAGCTTGGGATGGATATCACAAGATTGGAGCAAGATGGATGGACGAATTTGAAGTTCAAGAGAGGCTAGGAATGTGCAAAAGAGTTGGAGAAATAAATTCAAGTCAAAGAAGATAAGGAATCAGCTACAAAGAAGGAGAATTATCCAAAACATTATCCAAAACTACCTTATCTTATCCTTATCTTATCCAAACCTTATCTTATCTTATCTTACCATGCCTTATCTTATCCTATCCTAATCATTTCCTAACTTAATTCCTGCTGTAAAAGGGTTTTAATTTCAGTTTAGGAGACATAAAAATCTGATTTCCTTGCCTTGCAAGGCTTTCTAGAAGCCTTATCCCTCCTTATCCAAACCTGCCGCACCTTAGGCCTTTTCCCATTAGAAATCTGATTGTTTTAAACCTATTTCTGGATGGATTTGGCTTTCTAGAAGTCCTAATCTGATTTACCTAGGGTTTTTGGTGCCTATATATATATTTTTACACCTTTTGCCACAGACACCACCCCTCCATATACATCATTCACGCCAGAAATCATCCACCACTCTCTACCGCACCCTTCCTTCACCATTCTCCATAGTTTCTGACCTAATTCACTACCTTCCGCACCATACATCCATCCTAGCCAATAACCTAGCCTTCTACACCATTCATAACCCCCAAAATCTGTCCCTAGACCTTGTGCCGCAACAAAGAGGAGGAGAAGGAGCCTTGGACGTGCATGCCATTCAAGTTTGAATTGCTGGAAGTTTTAGGTGTTTCCTTTCCTTTGATTTCAATGTTTAAATTCAATACTCTTTGTTCTGTGAGTATGAGGAACTAAACCCCCTCTGGCTAGGGGGGATTCAAAACCATGTTTATGCTTGCTATATGATTTGATTGCTCTAGTTGTGATTCATAAATTGTGATTTCAATTTACTTATCTATTTGAATTAAACTGATTTGTGTGTGTTGGTTGAGAGTGCACGCTTAATTGTCATGCATAAATCTAATGCTAGGATATCAGGAAGTTTCACCTAATCGTTACAGAATTATATTCACAAGTAGTGAAGGTTGCTGGTCACAATCGTGTTAAGTAAATTCTTGGCATAAGTATCATGCAATTCATAGTTACGAGTGCCTTGTCAATGCTTATGATTTTCAAAGAACTTAATGATCTTTGCTTGTATCTCTATTATGCAATTCATGTAGGGAACTTGTGGGGAATGTTTTGAGTTGTCGTATGCAATCATCCAATTCAATAAAATTAGGGAAATCTGAGGGTTAATTAGTGCAATTCACGGTTAATCTGGGGCGTTGAGAATCCATGGTTTATTGAAAAGCAATTAGAAATCGTTTTGTATGCAAGTGTGACATGTGTGGAGAGGAACCCCTTAGCTAGCCTTCCATCCATTCACTTTAACCAATTTCGTTTTACAATCTGTTTTGTTTTACAAAGTTTTTGTTTGTTTTCAAATTCGTCAAAACCCAATCCCCCTTTACTTTGTTGAGTCATATTAGTTAGAAACTATTTTAGTTTGTGTTTTTGAGTGTTTTGAGTCAAGTTAAAACTTATTTTCGTCCAAAATTGTGTTTACAGTCCAAAACAGCCAGAAAGTGGTTTTAAGGCAGTTTTGAGTGTTTGTTTGCTGTTTTGAGTCTTTTGGTTTGTTTTAGTGTTTTAGAGTTTAGTTTTGCATTCTTTGAGTCTAATTCAGTGTTTTAACTTTGTTTTAAGTTTTTGAGTCAGTTTTCAAGTGATTTAGCAATCCCTCCTAATCCCCGGCCTAGAACGATCCCTACTTATACATATACTACAACTGTCAAAAAGAGGGTTTAATTTGTGTGCTTATATATTTCGCATCAGGTTGCCTAGAATGTGAAGAAGTCCCACCACTCGGACACTTGCCTAATCTTAGAACTATTTTATTTGATCGTATGACGAAACTTAAATGTGTTGGAGTTGAGTTTTATGGTTATAAACATGTTAATACTGACGCGGTGGCCACAAAGGTGACTTTGTTTCCAGCATTGAAAAGCTTAAGATTTGAGAATTGCCCAGCTCTAAGTGAATGGAAGGAAGCGGTTGTTGAGAAAGTGATGTCAATAGGTGAGAAAGCAGCCCTAGTAGTGTTTCCCTGCCTTGAAGAGTTGAAGCTGTGGAAATGTAGGAATTTGAGAAGTGCTCCCACTCATTTTCCATCTCTCAGGGAAATGGCTATATGGGAAGTTGGTAACGCCATGCCAAAAGAAAATATATGCAGTCGAGTAACCACTCTCACTTCCCTCGATATATATGGTATTAAGGAGCTCACTTGTCTACCGGTAGGGATGGGGGAAAAGAACCACAATCTCTATGAACTCAGAATTAAGGATTGTGACCAATTGGCGAGGATGTCTTGTGCGTTAGAATATTGCACCTCACTTGAGACGTTGAGAGTTAGTGGTTGCCCTAACTAGAATCCTTCCAAATTTCACCATCCCAATCTTTTCAGGAGTTGAGCATAGTTTGTTGCCCAAAGCTAAAATGCACTTTAATTCACAGTCTGCCCTCTTTCTGCAATTTGATTATTGCTAGCACTACTCTCGAGGATGACTTGTCTTTAAACGGTTGCATGCCCCTCCGTGAATTAAGAATTCAAGAATGCAATGGATTCACAAGTATACTGAGTGGACTTCATTCCTCTACTAGTCTTCGCACACTGCGTATCCAGGGCTGTCCGAATTTGAAGACTTTGTCCGGTCATGGGCTACAAATCCCCGTCTCTCCTGAATATCTGCATATCAAAAATTGCCCTAATCTAGAGGCTATTGCCAGTTTAGACAACGTCACATCCCTCCTCCACTTGTATATTGAGAAATGTGATCGATTAACAAGTATACCAAGTGGGCTCACATACTGCACATCTTTTATCAAATTATGGGTCGGTTCATGCTACACTGTTTGACTCGTTTGAAAGTGATGACAATCGGTGAGTTCTGGGGGGAGCTCGAATCTTGCCCAGATTTTCAGGTCCCATCGAAACTTGAAGAATTAGAATTGTACGAGTGGCCTAAGCTCAAGTCTCTACCTCAGCAAATTCAACACTCTACTTCTCTAAAATGTTTGTCCATCTATTGTTTTGATGGTCTGGTTGGGTAACCTTACATCTCTTACACAGTTGAAAATTCGTAAATGTAAGAATCTGAAGTATCTGCCTACAATCGAAGCTATGCAACGGCTGACCAAATTACATGACCTAGAGATTGATTCGTGTCCCTATCTGGCAGAAAGATGCGCCAAGGACAGCGGCCCAGAATGGCCAAAGATTTCTCACATTCGAAAATATCATAGGTAATTTTTAGGGCCCTTATTTTTATCTCCAATCAATTATCCATGTATATTTTGTTCAAAATTCTTCACTCACTCTCGTTTTCTGCATTATTAAGTGTTAACCAAACATATTCCTTGCTTAGTTCAATCAGGTGAAGAATTACAATGATTGTCACTTGATGATTCAAAAGGCTTTTACCATAGTGATGACAATTCCCTTCATGTGTTGACGATCTATCTATTCACCGTTTTGGGAATCTGAAGTATTTACTGGCAGTGGGGAAGCTGGGGCAATTTTTATTGTTACGTTCTAAATTAAAAGAAGCAACTTGCCCAACTGGCCCAAGATTTCTCAAATTTCCGATAGTCAAGTGTAGGTTTCTTTCCCGAAATAGTAATTCATGATTAGTTCTGTTCTCGTCTTTGTCCCATTTGGTTTGCAAAATCAAAGACTTACTAACCTCATGGAGGAACAATAATTTTTTTGCTTTCACATTCTTTTTGGAACAGCGCTTTAGACTTTTGTGGAAATTAGGTAATTAGTTTTTCAACTATCACATTGCAAGGGAAGGGCAGTCCAGCTCTTTCATTATTTCGTTCCAACTTTGCAGATCAACAAACAGAAGCTTATTAGTCCTTAAATATGAGTAACTAGAAGTACAATTGCAAGAATTTACGAGTCCGTGGTCATTCTGTATACGTTAGAATGTTCACCACACATGCGAATATGTTCTAATGCCTACAACGCATAGTTTTTACGGTGCATATACACTTTTGTACAAGATTGCGTTTCTTCTCACTATGTGCTTGTTCTCTCGACTCACAGTTTTATTGGACGAATTTTGTGGAAGGTAATTAGTTAATCTGCAACTTCTTTCTTCAATCGTTCATTGTTGAACTAAATCATCTCGAGTTATTTACAATACGTTAATCACAGATAAATTGGATTAGTATTTCGGCTCACTTAAAAAGGCAATCCAATAAGAGAATTGCATTAGAGAGGAGAATAGGGCAGCGTAACGGAAACTTGGACGTAAAAATAACAGATTTCGGTCTTTCCATGGTTTTTTTCAGTGATAATGAGACTCATTTGGTGACATCAGTCATGGGCACAAAAGGTTATCTTGAGTCTAGAGTATGTTCAAATTTCCTTGTTCGATAGATTTTTTATCATCGTTTGCTAGGTACGTAGCTACTAACATTTTCTGGTTGAAGAAGAAGATTTATATATGCTAGGGAAACGACAATCACGCAAGTTTTTCAGAATTCTATTAGTGCTGAAGCTTCTTAATAATCTTAAACATTCTTCTGCCCAACACAACACTAATGAAGGAATATAATGGTGTGCCGCAGAGAAAACAGAGAGACAGCAATGTTAGTTAATATATTTTATGGAGACTGACACAGTAATGTTAGTTCAATCAAATATTTAATTATAAGGTAAATGACAAAAAACTACCTCAACTATTGGTGTCACGACACTTTCATACCTCATTTTTTAAAATTGATAATGTCATACCTCATTTTACGAATTTGGTCTAATGTTATACCTTCCGTTAGCTTGCCGTGAATTTCTCAGTTAAATGCTGACGTGGTCCGGGACACATTTTTATTAAAAAATTAATAAAATATTATTAAAAACTAAAAAAAAATTATTTAATATTTTTTAAATATTAAAATAATAAAGATAAGTTTAAAAAAAAAAAAAAAAAAACATATACAAACCCTCAATTCGTGCTCTTCCCCCCTTCCCTCTTTCTCTCTCTTCTCCCCCTGCAACCCAGAAAACAGAAGGAAAAAAAAAAAAAAGTTCACAATTTTCCCTGACCCCCTTCCTTTCTTCCTCCATCCCGTCTTCCCTAAACCCTTCGCACCCACCCTTGCACCCACTACCTGCAATCTCACACCCACTACCTGCAACACAAAAAAAAAAAAAAAAAAAAAAAAAAAACCTGAAAAAAAACCCATATCTCGTTGAGGTGGAATCAGGAAACCTTCGCCAGGCCGATTCCGAGGGTGGAGAACATGGGCGAGCAGAAAATGGGGGAATGGGTGTGGAGGGAAGAGGGTGGGTGCGAAGGTGGGTGCCGAGGTTGGGTGCGGAGGGTGGGTGCAAAGAGAAGAAAGGGTGGGGGGGGGGGGGTGGGGGGGTTAGGAAGACAAACTGAGGGTGGGAGAAGACAAATTGGTTTTTTTTATTTTTTATTTTTTCTTCCTTCTTTTTTTTCTGGGTTGCAGAAGGGGGACGAAGAAGAAGATGGGGGAGAAGAGAAACGGGGGGGGGGGGAGAGACGGGCATGGGTAAAGTTTTTTTTTTTCTTTTTTTTTTTTGTTTTTTAAAATTTTCTTTATTATTTTATTATTTAAACAATATTAAATGATTTTTTTTAATTTTTTAATAATATTTTGTTAATTTTTTAATAGAAAGTGGGCCCCGGATCAAGCCACGTCAGCATTTAACTGGGAAATTCACGCCAAGCTAACGGAAGGTATAACATTGGACCAAATTCGTAAGATGAGGTATGACATTGTCAATTTTAAAAGATGAGGTATGAAAGTGTGGTGACACTAATAGTTGAGGTAGTTTTTTGTAATTTACCCTTAATTATAATACTCATATATGCAGCTTCCTCCAACTTCAAGTTCAGAGATGAGGCTTCACGATTAATAAATATAGAGATAACAAACATAACACTAATTAGATATTATCAACAATTTGGCTTACTATATATGCAAGTAGGAAAGGGGTGTGGTATTCACACACCCCTTTTTACTTCTCATACACCCTTTTAATTCTCGGCTGTCAAATTCACACACCCCTTTTTACATCTCATTCATCCCCTGTTCAAATCTTGGTGGGTTAACAATGGATGTGGGATCTCTTGTGCAGTGAATCAGTGTAGGCTAAATGCTAGTAGTATGTATCGATATTGTTCTCAATTTAATTACTTCGGTCAAATACTTCGGGTTGTGTCATCACACAACATAACCCTAATAAGGAACAATGTTTGAAATGCTTCGACTAGAAAATACGTTGACCTAACAAAATTGCTCTCTCAGTCAGGCCTGATTCAGGCCTAGTGCTACTAGGGCAGCTGTCCAGGACCCAAAACTGAAAGGGGCACAAAAAAAAAACCCAAATAACTACTAGGTAAAAAGAAATAATAATAATATGTAGAGCCCGAATAGGGGCTGGAGGGCAAGAGCCCAAATTTGACAAAAGATAAAAAAGGGCCCAAGTTTTGCCGTTTTGGGCATTACAAAAAAAAAAAAAAAAAAAGAGCAAAACATTAGAAGGACCACTCGGTCCAAATTAACCCTAACTCCCAGTCCCATATACTTGCAACCCTTTCCCGATTCCCCAACCCCCTTTGTTCCCAACTTCCCCCAATCAACTACAAGCTGCTGCGCGCCAGTCAGGACTCAAGAGATCCCTCCTCCTCAGCAGCCAGCTCAGCACCATTCATCATTGGGCATTGGCTGCAAATGCATTCACTCACCACCAACTCGTTCGAGTTTTGAGGTAAAATAATTTTTAAAATTTGAATTATCAATTCATAATTTAATATAAAATTTTACAAGTGACATATAATTATATTATAATTGATGTATTGAATTGTTGTTGTTGATGAATTGAATTATTTGATTTGATTTCAATCTTAATTTTTAAGTTCAATTTTTATAATATGTTAGACTATGTGTTACTGTTTTTATAATATATAATATGTGTTGGAATGATAATTTTATAGGAAATTTTTGTTATATCATGTGTAGGTAATTTTTACAAACAAATTATTGAAGCCATGTCTTTTAGGAAACAACTCCTTGGTAATATGAAAAGGAAAAAAAAAGGCAAATGATAAAGAAACTGCCGAAAGTTTAAGAGGATTTCTTAATAAATTTTTCTCTACAAAGAATGAGTCAGTTGAAAATTTGAGAGAAAATGATGTTGGTGAAGAGTCACAAAATGTTGTTGGGGAGTCTCATGATCATTGGTGGTTATGTGGAGAAAGATGTTAATGACGAGTCTCATGACCATGAAAATGGTAGTGATTTAGAAGAAAATGTTGGTGGTGAGTCTCAAGACCATGAAAATGGTGGTGATGTGTCTCAAGACAATGAAAATGTTGGTGATGAGTCTCAAGACAATTTCTTTAAGGTTGACATTTCAAGGAGCTTTGCTAGGAGTGGTTGTATATGATTGTATTTTTGATTGTCAGGGTTTAGGTACTATATCCCCTGTTGTATATTTTCTCAAGTAATATAATTTGGGCGTGAAGGCCTAGCCCCCCAATTTCGACTGGGTTCTAGCCCTCGTTAATTTTTTTTTTTTTAACATATGTTTTCGTATTAAAAAATGGCACATTTTGAGCTTTTGAACTGGGCACACAAAAACTCAGGACCAGCCCTGCTCTCAGTATGAACACTGCATGATCTATTGATTGGTGTACATTAAGCATCTCCATGTAACAAGGATCATGTATGTACTGTTTAAGTTGTATGCGCAGCATGACGTTACAGATCCACATTGTCATATACGTTTTAATTCTGATCAGGTCATTGTCACACGTTTTAAATACCAGGTAGTTCATAGGTTGCAATGAGACAGAGAGATGAAGAACTCAACTGCTTTTCTCGTCCTACTGCTCTGTGCAACTTTTGTTTGTGGAGAGCGCCCAACAGGTTAGCATTTTGTTTAACAAAAGCGAATGGTATTGCGCCCTTCAAATTTACATTTTCAATCTGCTCATAAGTTCTTTTTAGCTCAGATTCAAGCAAGAATAGAAGAACATTGTTGTTCCAATACTTGGATCATTACTATCTGTAGTGGCCCTCCTTCTAGTCATAGTGCTTATACTAGTATGGAAGCTAAGAAGAATAAAAAAAACCAGGTACCATTTTAAACCCTTGATAATTATTCAGTTAGAACCAGCGCTGCTATTCTGGTGTAATGGCACTCCTATATATCCAGTTAGTCTGAACTCATATCTTTTTGTTTACCTAAGCTGCAGATGGAGAAAAATGTAACAAATTAAACACTTGGAGCAGCAAAGAAGGCCCAGTTGCTCACGATGACATTTTAGAAATCACCGAAAACGTTCAAACTGAAATTGGGAAATGAGGATTTGGGATTGTATACCACGGCTACTTGAAAGATGGCACTCAAGTTGCGGTTCTCCATCATCACCTAAAGGAACTAAGGAGTTCCAAACAGAGGTTTGACAATTAGAATTTAATTTCTTGGAATGCAAGTTAAATGCCTTGTCTCGCTGGTTAGAGATTGGTGAGTTCCTTGTCGCTGCTGGTTGAGCTCCTGATGAGATTCCATCAAAGAAACTTGGGCTGATTCATTGGATACTGTGATGATACCGACAATTTGGCGCTTATGTATGCGGACATGCCCAACAGAGGGTTTCAAAATATTATTAAGTGTCACATTAATGGGTGCAGATGCAGATAGAAGCTCACATAAACTTGGGAAATGAGACTTCAGATAGCATTAGATATCGTGTTAGGTTGGTGCTTCGTGTTATTTCGTACGCTAATATATTTGCGTATGTTCATGTGCTTAATTTGACTTATGTTGTTGTGAAATTTGGCTCATAGGGGTACATTAATTGCATGAAGGGTTCAATTCACGTATTGTGCATAGAGACGTAAAGACTGCCAACATTTTCTTGAGCAAAAACTTGGATGCAAAAATAGCAGATTTCGGTCTGTCCATGGTTTTCCCAGTGACAATGAGCCTCATGTGGTGACATCAATCTTGGGCACATCAGGGTACTTGATGCCGATTTGCTCAGATTTCATGTTCTTAGAATTTTGATCATGGTAAAAAAAAAAAAAAAAAACAAATCTGAGCAGTGAGTGATTGACACTTATTTTTTATGGTATACTGGTACTATAATTATCAAAGGTTGAATGAAAAAATTGATGCTTAGAGTTTTACTGGCCAGCCTGCAATCATAGAAAGTGAAGATCCTGTCCACATAGTGGAGTGGGTGAATCCTGAGTTCCAGAATGGGGATCTTAGAAGCTTCTTCATTCGACACAATACTGACTTCAACTTGAGACAATTTTTTAGACAATTCATCCAAAACTTCCATGAAGATAATATATGCCTCATTTGAAGATGCTGCACAACACGCTAATTTAGTAGCTCTACGACACATGTGGCTAAATTGGCCTTTGCTTGTTCTTGACCATCATTTCTTACAAATTCTTTTGAATCCATAACCCTAAACTTGTTTGCTGCTTGCTTCCATCTTTCCATAATGAAGTGGGATGGTATGACATCAATGTCTAGATGAACAAGAACTTTAATAATATGTCGACAAAGAATTCCAACGAACTCAAAATTTTGGCACTCACATGTGCCTTCATAGGTTTGTAGATTGAACTTAACTAAAAATTCTCCAGCTTCACCAATTTTTTTCCTGACCACATACATATGAAATTGATTGACAATTCCCCTATCTTCAACTTTTAGCCAGTTGACATTTATCCATTTTTCCTTGAACTTTTCAAAATTTTTTTTAGTATAAACCGTAGCCAAATGCTTCAAAAGGAAGTCATCATCATCCACAATACGGTATTTATGATCCGAAACAAAATCTTCTAGCATGTCTTGTCATAATCTTATTAAGGGCTTGCTCATACTGACAACAAATTCTTTAAGATTTGTGGTTGATGTAACAGAGTCATCGAAAAATACATTGATACCCTCACTACTTCCAGTTGTATTCATCCCAACAAAAAATGTGCCATGATTACAAACTGGCACCCACAACTCACGTATTTCATAGAGTTGGGCAAGCCATTCATTTTCTTCTAATTCATACTCCTTTATCAAGTTTTCCCACTGTTGTTCAAATTCCTCTATTCTGTATGTCAACCTAATACACTTTTTCATTGCAATCTTAAAACTTGATTTCTTATAGTATATATGTGATAATTTTTCAGCAAATTTTTTCCTAATATGCCAAAGGCAAAGGCGATGGCGAGTCTTAGGAAATACCTATGAAATTGCTACTCCCATTGCCAAATCTTGATCTGTGAGTATAGATACAGGATGGCGGCCTCTCATAGCTTCCAACCATGTCTCAAATAACCATAAAAATGTTTTCTCTGTCTCATCTTGTAAAATGGCACATCCGAATTGTATTGACTGAATGATTTACTCCAGTAAATGGTGCAAATGGCATTTCATATTTGTTTGTTCTATATGTTGTATCAAAACTAACTACATCTCCAAAATAATGATATGCCATTCGTCTCCTAGAATCCACTAAAAAAAATTGGCGGCCCTTCCGTTTTCATCACATTGGATTGCATAAAAGAATTGTGGGTTTTCTGCTTGCTTTTTTCTGAAGAAAGTGAGAACTGATTGCACATCTCCCCCTTCTAGCTCTCTATGCCTGACATTTCTTAAATGGTTGTAACAATCCCTATTATCAAAACCGACATTTTGGGCACCGTCGAAAATTGATGGAACTTTACCAATCTGTAAATTTTCTCAGTGAAATGCTTATGTCAACTCTTTAACTGCATCAGGCATATGTCGATTGGACTTCATCATTATCCTCCGAGATGGGGTCATTGGTTTGTGATTGTAAATGTCACTAAAAACTGACACTTTCCACTTTTTAGTCCATTTATCATGAACAACACGCATGGTAGCCTCACACCCACATTTAACAGTGGAGCAACTTCTCTGTCTTTTCTTCCTTTTTTTCATGTCACATACCTCTTGTTCATCATTATCTTTCATGTCATCTTCATTTTCATTCTACATGTTGTATTTTCCTTGATGCGAACAAATAAATTGTGCATTTGTCACCTCATTTGAACGTCGTCTAGACTTTGATGAAGTGTGAATACAAATCCAAAACCCTTCTTGTTGGCCATAATCTTCATAATGATTTCTTGCTGCTTCCATTGTTTCAAAAAGCATACCCACATATGGCATTTCTAATGCTTGATCATTTCTTTTTGGAGTGTGACAATCACCTGTGTCACGAGATATTTCTTCAACTGGTGCTAGTTCGACATTGTCGAGCTGAAGATCCATTGAGGCTGGAAAAATGAAAATAATATCATCGTGTTACCTAAAAATAAAATACAAACATCATTTTGCCTTAATCAATTACTCTGAACCGATTTCACTAACCTTGTAAAGTGCAAAGCTTGATGCTCCTATTTCCACAGTAAGATTGCTAGAAACATTAAAGATTGGCATGTGTAATAGAAAAATATAGACAACGTGATTCTTCCTAGATATTAATAATTCGCTACAAGCAGACGGCTCAATTACGAAATGAGTGATGGATTGGAGTTTGCATACGAAGTTTGCAAAACTTGTTTTGCTCAAAAATTGGAACAGATTGACCAAATTCACAGGCCAACAAAGATACAAGGGCACCAAATGGGTAGAAGAATCATCAAACTCATGAACTGACAAAATGAAAAAAATAAATTTGCAAAAACCTGATTAATCTCCCTACATATATGAACAATAATAAAGAATATAAGATTGTGTTTTGCTTACCTAATGGTGATTTTTCTATAGATATTAGGGAGACTTTTGGCAACAATCTCTTCCAAGCATTGCAGACCCCATCGACAAATTAAGAAGAGATTTCATTGTTTTTGTTATTGGCTCAAAGTTTTGCAGGTAGTTTGTTTTTACGATTACAACTAGATAGGGTTTCTTCCGTTTTTTAAATTTTCAGATATTCTGTTTTTTCAGTTTTAATTTTTATTATTAATATTAGTTAAAATCCACATAAGCATCCACGTTATTTAATGAATAAATAATAACCATTGGATGTTATAAAATCTAAAGGCTACAAAGAAGTGTAAAAATATTTGCAAAGATATTTGTCTCTTGATCCTATCCCCCATATATATATATATATATATAGATATATATATATATATATAGATATGTATAACATATATATACAATATATATACATATATATATATATATGTATGTATATATATATAGATATATATATACATATGTTATATATATATATATGTATACATATCTGTTGGAGATATGCCCTGAAAGTCAATCTTTGGAAGAAACCTTTCAGGACAATATCTATATGTATAGATAACTCTAATACATCAAAAGGGCAAAGTCACTCATTAGGACTATCTCAAATAAACGATATACGTCCTAAATAGTGAATCCATGGACAATGGATCGATGGAAGAAGTAATTTAATGATGTTAGACTGCAGAGACCTTCTTCACATAACCATGATGTCCAAAAAGGTTCCTGGTCATAGGATTGTCAGAGGGACACTGACAATACATAGACCAGTACATACTATGTCCTCTTCCAAGCTAGAAGGATGGCAAGTCTCATGCCATTCGTGTAGTGACACTAAGACAAGTATGTAGGTGCTCATTAAGGGAATGGGTTCACTGAATACAATCAAATGAGAGTACTTCCATGGAGGTCTACTCACATGTCAAGCAAGTAACTCTACTTGTTGGAATAATGTAAGTAATCCTTTGACCTGAGACATCATAGTTGTCTTGGGGATACGTTGCTGATCATTTGATAATGAGACGTGATCACATCTCATCTTGGATGTGTTCTATGCATTGTTGGGGTCAGTGATTTATTCTCAGAGGCATGTGAATGATCAACAAGGGATCTCTAATCTTCGTTATGAGAGGAAGAATACTCTAAGATATGATTCGGGAATCTTCGACCGAAGTATCAAGCGTAATGATGGAAAGCGTTCCTATACGACTCAATAGAATCATATAACTTGATATGATCACATTAGGGGTTTGACATTAAGTATCCATACCCTAGTAATGTGATTGTGAGTATTGTGTTAGAGAAGGATCGAATTACGTTGTAATTCCAATTGAATAGATTCTCCGAACAAATTCTACATTAGCTTGGGTAGCCATGATATATGATTAGATGTCACTCATGGCTTGTGGGTTCTTCTAGATGATTAAACAAGTAGTCATTAAAGAAGAAGGAGAATTAAAAGTAAGTTTTAATTCACTAAGTGATTGGATAAATACTGATCAATTGGAATGGTACCAATCACCTCACTGCCTTGCTAATTAGAACCTAAAACGATTGTACACCGATGCACTCTTGTGGTGAGACAACTAAAGGATGATGGAGTTAAATTAATTGGATTAATTAAGTGTTATGATTAATTAGAAAGTCTAAAGAAATCATATAAGCGATAAAAGATCGTTTTGGGCTTAAAGAAGAGTTTGGGTTCATTCGGGCCCAAACCCATTGGGCTTTTATCCAAACATAGGATGACTTGAATTAATAAAAGCCCAAAGCCCAAACAACACAAAGGGGGCCGGCCAAGGATGAGGATAGAGAGAGAGAGGAAGTCAATTTGTTGACTCACTTCTTTGACATTTATAAAGGAAGTTTAGTGAAAAAGTTTCATAAGGGTTTTGTGTGTTCTTTTTTCACAAAAGAGAAAAACAAGTCTCTCTCTCTCTCTAACACACAAGGCCGGCCACCATAAGGGAAAAACAACTAATCATCTTTCATCCCTTTGGTTATTCCATCATCCATCTCACTACACTAGTGGGTGTGGATCTTTAGAGGTCTTCTACTTTGGAGACTAAGGGAAAAAGGAGCTCTAAATCTTTCAAGGTGGAGGAAGCAAGGAGGGAGGCTAGACTCAAGGAGTTCCAAGAACAAAGAGCTTGGAGGTGGTCCATCCTTGGTCTCAAGTCTAGATCAAGAGGTATAAAACTATACCTTCACTTTGTTCTTCAATAATTTCTTAGATGCATCATATATGAACCTATGCTTCTTGAAGGGGATTTGCATGACTATAGCTTTGATATTATGTGATAACATGCTTCCGTTGCTCTTGTATATAAATTTTGAATTGTATATGCATGCTAGTCACTAGAAATCCCACATAAATCTCATTATTTCCCTTCAATATCTATATATCTATATAGATATACATATATAGATATATAGATATGTATACATATGTATACATATATGTATACATATCTATATATATATATATATGTACACATATGTATACATATCTATATATGTATAGATATATAGATATCTATATATATATGTATACATATATATATAGATATCTATATATATATATATATATATATGTGTATATATATATATATACACACACACACACACATATTGACACACCCCGATTGGACATCGTGAGGTGCTGGCTGTCACGTGAGCGTGACAAGGCCATGCGCGCAGTACGGAAGAATAAATATAAATAATAAGTGCTCAGGTAACCATAATAGTGCTACAGGCACATAAAAGAGTAAGGCAATTAATATCAAGATACACAGAGCTCGAACATCCTAGGTGCAGTCCAAAGGACCTAAACGAGAAAATAAAAATATTTACATGGGTGGTGTGCTGTCAGATATGCCTTTGCTGCCTCGTTTGCCACCAAAACTATCTAGTACCTGGAGGGGCGCAAAACAAAAGTGTGAGTGGGCAAAAACAAAGCTTTATCAAAACCATTTCGATATGAAATAATCAACATAACCCAAATACCATCAAATAATCAGGTGATATCCCAACTCAAATCATGCCGGCAATATATATATATATATATATATATATATATATATATATATATATATATATATATCAATCAGCTGGAGTCACCTCTAATGACCTGTACGGCTGAATCTATGGCTCCTCAATCAAATCCTCAATCCATCTCTCAATCAATCATCAATAATCAATAATCAGTAACCTGCACCCATGACGGAACCACCTAATGTGGTCTGTACGTCAAGCTGGGTATATACGATCTGTGCTACGATCATGTGAAGGCTGGCGACGAATCGCAAGTCACCTACGAGTCGAAACCACCTAATGTGGTCTGTACGACAGGCTGGCACCTGCCTTGGATCCAAGGTGAGCGTACGGTGCGGGAGGTGAACGGTCACGTGAAAGCTAAGCCCTACTCAGGCATGCACAACCCCGATGTGCAGGTAATGAGCCATATAACAATCTCATCGATATCACCTTAATCATCACATCACAAACACATACTTACCTGACTTACCTGGCGTCCGCGATGCATCAATGTATATTCACACAAATGTATATAAAAATATAACTATGGCATTCGACATGGCATTCATTTCATAAAACCATTTTAAAACGCATTTCTGGGAAATCAATCAATTATATATATATATATATATATATATATATATATATATATATATACTGAAAACCAAAAGCCCACTCACTGATATGTAGACGGGTCGTAGCCCCCGAGCCTCGCGTGGCTGCGCTCGTCCTCAAGATACGTCTCTCCTATATGCGAAACAACTATATAAACGTTAATTATGCACGTAATCCAAACCAAGTAATAACTTCTCATACGTTGCTCAATTGGGGTGTTTGAATATACCAACATGCTCTACTCAATCCCACGAACACCCCCATATTTTTAAAATAATTTTTGGAAGCCTCACGCGCCGGCCAAGGCACGACCACACGCGCCGCCCACGCGCGGCCACGCGCCGTGCACACGGACGGTTCGATCATCACCAAGCATGTTTCCTCACTGCCGCAGCTGACATATGTATTCACAAAGCCTTTGGGCAAAGATGTTTTCTTAGATATGACACGCAAGTTGGGAGTTCTTGACATCCACTCGCCAACTTAAGGGGGAGTGTTAAAAAGAAATCATAATCCCTTACAATCATGGATAAGCGTGTATGTTGCAATTGTTTGACTTATTTTCTTTCCCTTTATTGTATAGCTGTATTAGTTCCTAGTTTATAAGTTCTTTGCTGTATAATAAGTAACTATCCTATGAATAATAGATCATTCTGGACAAATATCTTCTTCTTCTTTTTTTGGAAACTGCATTGGGCTGCTTGATTTATTACCAACAACACATAGTTACAAGAAAGATGCCCACATACAATACAAACACAACAACAACAAAAGTATGGCCCTCCAAAGTACAACCAAACCAAGCCCAATAGAAAACAGAAAAAAGCCCGAACAACTTGCATCCTCCGCCGCTGCTGCCATCCAAAGGACCTCCAAACTCAAACCAATTGCTTGAAAGCAAGCCAAATCGAGCCCCCAAAGTGGATAAAAAGAAGGCTTCAACAACCTCCAAAGAGCACATCGAAGATCGGCACCACAAATCGAAGGAAGCTCGCAGGAAACAACCCACGAGCAACAAAGGCAACAAGGCCAAGTCGAGGCAAGAAGGTCGTGAGAACACCCGAGCATCGAAAAAATCCGAAGCTCTACACATCTCCCTCCTAAACAGGAATTGCGAGTTCACGGTGTGGAATAGTGGAAGCCGATCTAAAGGATGAGAGCACTGGAGGAGTGAGCCAAGTGGAAGGGGTAGGATGTGGAGTGATGAAAACGAAGTAGCTGGAGGGAAAAGGAAAGGAAGAAAGGGGAGATGAGGAAGGGAAACCAAATTTATCGATCCAATTTTACACCCTCACCGCCATCACAACCACAACAACCTTCTTCACCGCCAACACCATGTCTACTACTACCGTCGTGCGATGGTCATTACTAACACTGTCGCTGCCACAATCCCTGCCACAATGCCACCGCCATCGTTACCTTTACAACCACTATTAACATCACACATGATGCCCCCACCATTTCAAATATTGAAAAATAATACAAATTCCCATTAAATAGAGCACTAAAAATCTCTGATAAAATTAAACCAACTCCACTGAAATCCATATGAAACAATTAAAGTCTATGTGTAGTATATGAAACTCATTCAAAATTCACTCTCTTTTAAAATCCTTACCCAGTACATTCTCCTTAAATTCTTCCAAATTCCCAAGTGAATGTTTTTTTCTTATTAATTGAATGGAGATTCGAACTTAAACATGTTTTAACACTGAAAAAAGAAGTACCATTATACCAAAAACTGGTCTGTAACTTAGTATGCACCCTTAAACAAGTAAATCGTCAATTCACACCCAAGACAGAGAAAAAAACATCGTCCACCCTTCATGTGCATTTTAGGCTTTTAGCCTTAAACCAGAGAGTGGACAAGAACTTTTTGAAGTTCCAAAAAATAAATTTCAGATGAATTTTGCACTTTTCCCTTCTTACTTGACACATATTGAAGAGATTTGTTTACATAACACTATGTAGATTTACAGTAGGGGTATTGAACTCGTCATTCATGCTACTATTCGTTCAATAATGCATGCCAAAAATAATGGTCGTTTGGTCTGCGAGTAAGAGTCATGGAACAAAAATGAAGATCTCATTTTTTATGTTTAACAAAAAAATTATAATGGGGAATAGGATAGGTGGCAACGGGTATGAAACGACCCAAATGTGTTAATATGCCCTTGACTACTCCCTTTAATTTGCTAACTTTACCGACGAAATAACATAAATATCCCATGAAGCGCATCATTTGCTTATAAACATATATGTACTGTTGTATTTCTAAAGATCAATTCACAAGAAGAAAAATGCATTACAATAATACGAACAAAGCAAAGGATAGGGTCATAAACCACATATTCCTTCACCTACAACACAACGATATTGAAAGCCAGAGTAATTTTAGTCATCAACAAAAAGCGGCTACTGCTTACGGGTTCGAGCGCTGAAACCTGCAAACCAAGCGACTCTCATCAGCTGCATACCAAGAATTAGTACCCACCACGACACCAGTCCCCTAATCGTATGCATCATCCATGCTGGTGCACTGAGCTCAGTTCCAAGCTTCAATCCCCTCATCAGCTGCAATAGCCTGTAAGACTCATATACTACAGGGGTCACCAGCCAAACCGGCGACTGCCAATGCCAAGTCAGCATCTCAGTCAGAATCTGTACTGAAATAAGCACAAGGTAGGGACCCAATAGAACTGCGAAAGAGATGAAAGGCAGCTGGGGTTGGAGGTAACCCTTTTGGGATCCAAAAGCCGTCATCAGAGGAACGATAAATCCAGTCACGTTTGCAACCATATTCCAAAACTGGTAGCTAAAGGGGGGCTTGCTTTTACAGGTTTGTGCTGGTTGTTTAGGACGAGCACAAGAATCAGCCATGAGGAGAAAAAGGGTTGCGCCAAGATTAAATATACAATCAAGTCCGACCAAGGAAAGTAGGCTGGCTATGTTGGGGCCAAGGAATATGGAGGATATTGGTAGCCACAAAGTTGGCACCATGCCCGTGATGAGAAGAAGAGAAGGTCCCAAGAGCCACATTGGCCATTTGTGGACCTGAAGCTCCGTTTTTGTCTGATTACCTGCATTAAGCGTTTCACTGTTGGTTTCTGGTGCTTCATCGGTGCTAACAGAAGAAAGGCTTTCAAATATGTTGGTCGTTTTATTCAAGAAGTTGTCACCAGCACTCTCTGTGGGGGCATATGTGGCAGATGAGGGCTCCCAGGGGGTCAGTTTTGTGCAGCAAATAGGGGAAAGTTTTATACGAATGTGAGAAAAGGTGGGTATATGTATAATACTTGATGTTTTCAATGATTTCTGCATTGCAGGGTATACTCTGCGAACAGTATTGGCAGACATCATGAATGGAGGTTGAGCTAAAGATGCCATTATTTGATAAGGGCCAATGCTTTTCACTCTGAAACATGCCAACAAAAAAAATTTAATTAAAAAAGAAAAGAGAAATAGTTAAAAACAGAAGATGAAGAAAAATGTTGAGAAAGAGAAACGGTTTCTTGGTTCATGAAATCACACACTATGATCATATAGTTTATTCCTATCATGCAAAAACAGTCCATATAACAAACCTTAAAAGTAGACCAATAAATATAAGAACTTTTGAAGATCATGTGAACAGGTCCAAGCAAAAGAATCCCTTTTAAGGATCAATAAACAACTTTGCAAGCAGATACTCAAACAATCTTTTACCATTTACCTTTTTGCATGAAGGTTTTTCAAACGGCTAATAGGGGCTGCAATGCGGTTGCCCCACAACTTGCAAAACTCCATCACATCAACTTAATTTTGGGATAAAAATTTTCAACAAGACTGGTTTCGCTATTTTGGGGAATTAAAATGCCCCTTCTAATATGGCAAGAACACCCAGGGCCAACGTGACAAAACTGGATGTTTTATAACACCATCTAGACCCAATTTGTTTTCAAGTTACCAACAATTACCAAGCAACCAATTTCTTCTTCTTCTTTTTGTTACAGTTAAAGTCAAAATGTTAGTAAAGACTCTATGGTTCATCGGACATTAACATGATTTCATACAATTGAGGAACTCTAAACCCCCACAAGAAGGTACACTCCAGATTCCCTATTGCCAACAGTATACCCTTAGACTGCGTTTGTTAGACGGGATTAGCTTAGATAAGATAACTACTAGATTCCGGTATATGATGGAATAAATGGATGAAAAACTTCCAAACTTCGTTCAAGTTGAAGGTAGAAGACGGAGTAGTTATGAATGCAAGTTATCAGTTCTAATCCTACCATTTTTGTGGGAATTAAGAGGGACAATTTCCCTTGATGTCTACTCAACCTTCAAACTAAAACTTGGACAAATTTCAGAAGTGACTCATCCATTTTACCTTTTAATATGCCTCCAGTCTAGTGATTTATCCTATCCAATCCAATCCTTTCTAACAAACACAACCTTAATTATCAAGGAATAAACTATAAGTACCCACAACGTGCAAAACCCAATTTTTATTTAAAGCCGCATCTTTCACATAACCATTCAATCAGAGAGAAACCCTTTCGCTGGACAATTTATTGCCATTCAAATACCCAATCTTTTCTATTCCGATGGTTTTCCCAGCAGCCAAACAGAATACAAAGTAAAACACAAAGAGGATTGAAAATTAGGAGTCGAAATTAGGTTTACCTGTCTGAGGTCCTTCTCCTTCAGCCAATCGGTGAATTAATCTGATGGTCTGCGACGTCGGAACATATTGGCATTGAGACGATGGCGACGCTGCTGAAACAATACGGGCTTGGACCCGGTAAGAACAAAAAATGGCGGGTCTTGTCGTCCAGTGTAATGGGCTAACTGAACCTTTTCCTCTGTTGTTATTTTTGTTTTTTTTTTGTGTTTTTGCTTCTTTAGATCAACTCCGACCAACTCATGTGGTTCAAATAAAAATTTAAATTTTTAGCAAAGAAAATTTAAATTTTAACTCAGAAATAACTTTTTTTTCTTCTAATGGTTTTGGCTTGAAATTTCCGAGATTACAAGAAATGATTTTAGTATAATTCTTTTCGGTAATTTAAAAAAAAAATTATGTATCCTAATACATTTTTGTGAACATTGCAACTTAAAAACATTTAAATTCAATAAATAATAATAAATTACTAAACCTACCTCATTCTTAGGCATATGCACCACATGAAAGAGCATTAAAAACCACAAAACCTACCTCATTCGTAGGAATGGCAATGGATCGGTTTGGGGACGGAAATTGTGACGACCCGTCCCGATTTATGACATATATTTTATCCCCGAGTATGCAAAATGTCGATAATGCCCCTGTGGTTCAGTGACGTGGATAGACATATATAGTTTTTAGTTATTTTCTCGCTTGTGAAATTAAATGGTGCTTGACGTCACGAGCACGTCGACATGAATTAAGAACGAGAATAGACGAAATTCTATTTTTGGGCTGGTTTATTTCTTCTTTGGGCCCATTTTTAGGGCTTAAACCCTATGGCCCAATCAAGGGCCTTATTATTTCCCCTGACCCGTGCCCCTCACTCCAGAAACTTCTTTTCTCCCTCACACCCTCCTGCACTTCTGTCCCTCTCGGTGCTCTCGTCCCCGACACAACACACGCACATACATATTTGCACCCACTACAACTATCGAGATTTCTCCCTTTCTTCCTCATAACCCATCCTCACCCTTTCTCACCCTTTAGAATTGTGTGGTTTCCGTGTGGTAACTCCGTCGGGATCTCGAACCTTTGGACCAAGCTAAGTTTGGAATTCCCCAACCTCAAATCCTTCTTATTTTGAACTCCTGGTGATGTTTTTAATCTTAAACAGAAGGTTGTGGGTGACTTAATACAGATTTCATCTCGGGAAAGAATTTCCCCAGATTTGTGGAAATGGAACAGTGGTCGTTTGATCATTTTCAGACCAAATTTCCGGCCAACTCGGGTTCTCCGTTGGGTCTCCTAAGGGTATGATCCTCTTCTCTACATTTCTAACTTCAAAATGGCTTTGGAATCATCAAGTTTGGTTTAGTATCGAACTAGAAACTAGCTAGGAAAGTTGGAAAAAAATTCTAGTTTTCTGGAATTCTTGGACCCGTGGCCGTTTGGCCACTTTTAGACCACTTTTCCGGCGAACCCTGTCCATGTCACGACCCCAAATGGGTATAGATATATTCCCTGCATTCCTAACTTTACTTAGGTTTTTGAATAACGGATTTTGGTTGAGAATCGAACTCGAAATGAGCTCTGGAAGTCATGCGTTCCAAACTGCAAAAATGCAGATTTTCGCGAGGAGGTCTGTTGGGCCAGCCCAACCTTTAAACAATTTCAATTTGGACCTAAGCTATTTAATTAGTTTAGGCCTTATGTTTAAAATGGATTAAGTCCATTTAGTTTTAAGTTGGGCTTTACACTTAAACTAGATTAAGTCCAAAAAAATTTCTAAAAATATGAGGATGCTCGTGGGGTTGAGTAGGCCATGATGGTATATTCAAACACCCCAATTGAGCAATGAATGAGGAATTAATCCTAGGTTTTGTATATGTGCGTTATAATTAACGTTAAATTAGTATTTTCCCATATAGGTGAGACATATCCCAAGGACGAGCGCGGCCAAGCGAGGCTCGGGGATTACAACCCTACTATTTATCAGTGAGTAAGCTTTTGTTTTCTATATATATGTATATATGCTTTACGATTCCCAGAAACTGTTTTTAAATGAATTTACGTTTTAAATGCCATGTCACGGATGCATTATATTTTAGAATTTGCATTAGTATAATTATGCATAATATTACATGATGTTGCGGAGGCCCAAGTAAGCTTCAAGTGAGTACATTATGATGATAGTGGTTGCATTGTGTATGGTTATGCTTAGATGCATTTAGTGCTCATTATCCTGCACCCCGGTGTTAGTGTTTCGCCCGACGCCAGGGCCTAGTCTTATTGTGATGTTCACCTCCTGCACCACACGCTCACCTTGGATCTAAGTTTGGTGCCAGCTTGTCGTACAGACCACATGAAGTGGTTTTGACTTATAGGTGACTTGAGCGTACCTATTTACACCCAGCCTGTCGTACAGATCACATTAGGTGGTTCCAACTCGTGTGCAGGTATTGATGGATGAGGATCAGTCGTACAGGTCACGTTAGGTGACTCCGGCTGACATAACATTACTGATGGATGAGCTATAGGTTCAGTCGTACAGGTCACGTTAGGTGACTCAGGCTGACATGTCATTTTATATTGGTTCACATCACCTGGCTTACATGATTATTGATGAGATACCTGACATGGCATATACCTTGGTTTTCACTGCTCTCGAGCATGATTTCTATATACGTATGTATTATTATTTTTTGGGAAATATACGGGTTTTACGGTGAGGGGTTATTATGTTTAAAAAGAGAAATGTGTTTTCAAAAGTTTTGTTTTTGCCCACTCACGTTTTCTGTTTTGCGCCCCTCCAGGTTTTAGTTGTTGAAGTTCGTACCGACGAGGATTCTTGACAAGTCTCAGTATAATTGGCTACCTTTGAGGGTATAATTCTTACCCACTCTACTGTACTTTACTTATGCTCTAACATCACGAGTGAAGTGGGTTCATTCCCGCTCACCAGTGCACTATGATATTTAAACACTCTTAGGTTTAAATTTATTCATTTTTTCCACATCACTACACTTTATGGCTTCGTCACCTTCCAGGTCTCAGCCAACACAACTCGATTTGGAGTCCTAGTGGACATTCCGGGTCGGGGTGTGTTAGAAATGCTATATCCATCCCCATAATCACGAAAATTAACCATATCCATAACCGCAAATTAACCATCGGGTGTTATCCATAACCATACCCACCGGATAACGATTATATCCATCTTTGTCAATACAAAAAATATATTCGTCCAATTGACGCATGATAATTTAGTAAATATTAATTTCATAATTAAATATTTGATGTATAAAATGATTTAATTAATTGATCTTGTGGAGCATAAAAATTAAAGCTAAACATTGATAATATTGGTTAATCTTTGATATCTCTCATAAGTACCATTGAATTCTCATAGATTTTGATTCGTATAAAAACTTTTGAAATTTGCCACAAAATGCAACTCACACAATGCAATTTTTGAAATATTGCAAGAATATATTTCTTTAAATATTCTTCCAATATTCTAGTTCATCATTGTTATATTCATGAGCAACACTCAAGATTATGAATACCCGCTAAGTAAGCACATAAAATTATGAACATAATCTTTCCAAAATATATAATTAGAGCTCAATAGCTCAAACATCATATCATAAATCCATAGGAGCGTTCTAGCTCAAATCATCATCATAAACCATGTTCATAAGTGTGTGTACATATATATATATATATATATATATATATATATATATATATATATTCATAAAGAACGTAAATTTAATAAAGCATGATATTTCATAAACCGTAAATCCGATAATTAAAAGAACGTTTCATAAAGTCTTGCTTTTCATATATGCATGTGTAGTAATAAAATCATGCATTTTAGAAGGGGTCCACTCACAAATACTCCGTCATCGAAGAGTCGTTCAAACTAGAGGACGGGGTCGCCACTAACAAACATACCTAAGCACATAAAAGGACCAATTGAAAATTTCGTAAAAAGTCAACGAAAAAGTCAACGGTCAACAGGTCAACCCGGTTCGCTTGAAAACCCATCGAAAACTGGGTTTAGTGGCCAGAAAACTGGGCAACTTTCAAAAGGCTATTACTCTCTCATTTCTTAACCAAATTCGACTCATAATATATCAAAATGAAGCTAAGGAAGTGTAGAACAATATTATAGATGTTTGGAGTTCAAACAGTGGCCAGAAATAGCCAGGAAACGCCTGCAAAGCGTCGGAGGTCGCTACAAAACGGGGGAAAGTTCAAAGGGTTATACCTTCTTGAATACTCAACGAAATCGAGTAATTCAAAAATGAAAATCATACTTCTCGATGAGTTGAAGTGAATGGTACCTTTCTCGATGGCTAACTCGTTATGGTTTGGTCGGAATATGGTTTGAAAGCCGTAGTTCGACTTGGGTTCTTAGATAACTTCGAGGTTTTGTCTGGTATTTCGAGCTACCAGTGGGTTGGGGATAATCGAGAGGGTGGTTTGATGGTGTCAAAGGTGTTGTTCTTGTTGTTAGTTGTGCCTTCCAGAAGAGGAAAGTTACAGAGAGGGAGAGATGAGAGAGTTGTGTTAGAGAGAGATATTTGAGAGAATAAAGGGAGAGAATGAGAGAGTCACGGGGAAAAAGAGGAGCTGGAAGACAAGGAATACAAGTAGGTCCCAATGGCTCACAAAACAAGACCCACTAAAGACGAAACGTGAAAATACCAAAATACACTCGACGTTACGAAATTCGTAAAACTTCGCTCTAGCTCCAAATTCGATTTTGTTCGTGCCCACGCTTTCGTGACAATGAGTACAATAAGAATATGCTAAAAGAACCGGTCATAAGTCGCAGGACACAAGAGTCAACATTTCTCACCTCTAAGGGCATTTTGGCCAAAACACTCTTTTCGAAATAAAATATAGTAAAATTATGGACGGATCCTAGCAATACCCTTGTGAGCACTCTACTTGCATCTGAAAGACGTATATTTTTAACCTAATGCAACCTCTCACTTTTCTCATTTGACTATGGGTTTTTATCCCACCTTGGGTTTTTCCATAGCGAGGTTTTGTGAGTTTTACCACCTATGCATTCTTCTGTTTGTTTTGAGACTTGCATTCGCTGTTTATGCCAACTAAACGAGACAACTTCATGAACTGCTTCTACATTTGCCTGAAGATCTGATGCGCCATCTACTTGAGTATTTGCACACTCAAGGGGGAGTGTTGCCATATACATTCTAATACATGTGTGATTGTGTAAATCCTAAGTAGAGATAGATTAGGAATCCTTCGGGATCTAAAAGATCTTTTCAATTAAACTTTGTATTACTTAGAGAGCAAGTTTCTCTCCTCCTTATCACTATAAATCAAGGTCTAGGGAATAACACACACTCAAGGCTATTCTTTCACTTTTGCCGCACCCTCTATTCTCTCAGTTGAATATAGGCCACAACAATCTTGCCCTATAGGTTTGTTATCTTTCATATTATTAATCAAAATTCGAGTGCTTTTCTCAATTCTCTAGTGTTCCAGAATCTTATTTAAGCGTAATCGTTCGTGATTCCTTAACCTACTACTTTCGCTTTGTCATAAAGCAACATATAAGATTTTACCTATGTTTTCTTCCATGCATAATGAAACTTTTGGTTTAGTAATTTTTTCTTTGTATGGATATCAGGTGTTTGAATTCGCCGACAAGGATAATGGGTCTTATAACGACAGTATTGGCAAAGGAGCATGTGCAACTTCAGTGGCTACATGGTATATAACTAATTGATCACGGGACATTACACTACAAGAAAACATGGATTAGGTGACGGTATTTTTTGTGGCGCCTAAAAATTCATCACATTTGGCCAAAATGAGTGAGGCTTTTTTAGAAATCGTCACATAAAGATTTTCACAAACACCAAAATATTTTGCGTCACATAAACATTTTGAATTCGTCACAAACTATTGGGCGGGAAATTTTACCGCCGAACGAAATGTTAATATGTGACGAAATTTTTACATTCATCACTTATATAAAGAGTAGGCCACATAATAGTCAATTCATCACTTATAATACTAAATGTAAAAATTAAAAATATTGAAATAATAATGTCAAAACTCCCAAATTGTAAAACCTAATAACCTATTTCGTTCTGTTCTCACCCATCTCTTTCAGCTCCCCTTGGTTCTACTCTCTCACCCCGCCTCGCCGACTAGCCACCTGGTGGTTGCCACCGACGGCGACCATGTACCACCTTTCCTTCGTCTCCCTCCCTCGGCCTCTCAATCGACAACAAGGTACTTATTTCTTCAATTGTTTTTGGATTTTCTTCTTCAATCAATCTTTGTTTGCCAAGCTTAGACACCCAGTTATCAATTTCCTTTCTCTTTTGAAAATCAATGAATAATGGTTGTTATTTTTCTATTTTCTCTTTGGAATGTCATTGATTATTTTCTCTTTGGAATGTCATTGATGGCCACATGTGAACATTATCATTTGTTAAATTGTAATTTTCTTATTTCTAATTTAGTTAGAACACAATTATTGCAGCTATTTAAGCTCTTGATTAGTTGCATAGTTAATTCTCTGAGGTAGGATAAAAACTACAACATCTCGGCTAAAGACAAATCCACTTCTATAAAAAAAAAAAAAATTATCATGTCCTGCTACACCATAACAAATAAGAACAAAAAGGGGAAAACAAAAGAACTGAACAAAAGGAAAAAAAAAGAGGAGGAATAGTTTTTGGTAGATGAAGAAGATTATACTAGTCACAATATTCGAAGAAAAAAAAAATGGAACTACTCCCTTTTTTGTGTAACTATTTTTTTCAACACGTAGACTACCACAGAGTCAATTTGTGGAAATTTTAAGTTTGTTTGAATGTATTTTTCATAGATTGATTGAATGTACAAAGGGGGTATATAATGAGGTAGAAGGTTACACGCAACCAAACCTTGGCAAATCCTACTAACCCGGTAAACCTTAAAGCTGTCACTCCTTAAATTAAGGGAGTGCAGCAAGTAGCTAGCACACAACTATCAACAAGTCATCTAGATGTCAATCTTCCTCAAATTAAAGGATTAGACTTAATAGAGAATCCCATATAAAGAGGAAGCATAAAACCTGGCAGCATCAGTCACCACATATCATCTAATATCCATATGCAGCATCAGTTATGCAGCTTCAGTCACCCAGTATGTAGCATCAGTCATATGCAACATCAGTCTCCCAGTATGTAGCATCAGTCACCACATATCGTCTAATATCCATATGCAGCATCAGTCATATGCATCATCAGTTATGCAGCATCAGTTACCCAGTATGCAGCATCAGTCACCACATATCGTCTAATATCCATATACAGCATCAGTCATATGCATCATCAGTTATGCAGCATCAGTCACCCAGTATGCAACATCAGTCATATGCATCATCAGTTATGCAGCATCAGTCACCCTATATCGTCTAATATCCATATGCATCATCAGTTATGCAGCATCAGTCACCCAGTATGCAGCATCAGTCATATGCAACATCAGTCACCCCATATCGTCTAATATCCATATGCAGCATTAGTCAAATGCATCATCAGTTATGCAGCATCAGTCACCCCATATCGTCTAATAAAATTCTCAAACAAAATAATATTTTGTTAATTAATCTGAGATTGATTGAATTGATTAAATTTTGGTGTTTGTTAGTTCAGGTACAAGTACAATTTTAGTATTGTGTATGATTCTAAAATGCAGAGGACCCTTCACGTTCTTTAGAGGGTTTCCTATTCTATTTCTCACTGAAGCACCTTTTTTCATGGTACTCTTCTTCTTTCCCACACATTTATTTACCTATCTATTAATTGCAATGCTTTTAGCACTTCAAACTAAGTATTTTACAGTTTTTATACACGCAATATATGTAGCGTCAAAAGTTAAACATGAGAGTGCCAACGGCGTTGTGCCGTTGCTCTTCTGTAATTGGTTTATTATGTGATTTGGTGCATTGTATGGTAGGCTACATAGGGTGTTTTTGAAAATCTCAAGAAACTAGAACAATGAGGGCTGGATTTGGCTTTGCCACTTTCTTGAACGCATTTCATTTTTAGGGCGTTGGACATGCATTATGCAAGCTTAAATTTGGATTTCATGTTCCCTATCTTTTTAACCTGCCAAGTTTGGGATCAGATTGGATTTTACATCCTAGTCGCTTGTTGGAGAAAAATGTAGTTTGACATTGGCATGCTCAGAGATTCAGATATTCTACCCAAAGTACCTTCAAGTGCTTTACAATGGAGGAAGAGAACAGAAGATTTGAATTAATTTGTAATTGATGGGATATAGAAAGCCAAAATCATTTGATGGGAGGATAGGAAACTAGAACTAGTAAATTGATTGAACATCTACAATTGGTTAGTCAACTTTTAAAATTTCTATATTATGCTCTCATCTAATTATGCTCTGATGTAGATTTACTTTTGTATATACATATATGAAATTCTTGTACTTTCTTGATTTTCAGGATTAAAGGTGCTCAAGCTTGAGATTAGTTAAGTACAAGACCAAAGTTTCAAGTTCGTATGTTGTATTTAATACTTGCAATTTAAAATGACATAGTATTCATGCTACCTCTAGTCAAAAGTATTATTGCATCTTAATAGTAATGATGAATATGAAGTATTGTGCATGTATATGCTAAAAGCATGCTAGTTTTTCCTGTCATATTATGTATGTCTAAACAATTTTACATATATTTTATTATGGCAACTTATTGAAATGTGTCAGAATTTGCATCTCAATAATAGGACTAAAAATGATTTGACTTCGATTCATGGATAGACAATGGATTTGTAGTTTTGTGAGCTTACGACAATGATGATAAAGTGATTATGATTGATGACTATGGTGAGATATGTGCATTATAAATTAATTCATATCCAACAATAGTAATCTATTGGCCTATAATTTTACAAATAGTCATTATGCGTATAATGATTTGTATATATTAACATTTTAGTCATATTAATTACTTTCCCTTTTCATATTTTAGATGGCAGCTTCTACGTAGTGAGGAAAGAGGGTGAAATAGGTGAGGGATCCCTTACCTCCTCCTCCAATTGATGCACTTGCACCTCCTCCGCCACCGCCTCCTCCACAAAGACAAGAACGGTCAATGGATCAATGATGTTGCTCTAGACAAATAGATAAGTCATTCAGTCATTCATAGGCTTATCATTTTTTTTCATTTCAAGAGAGTTGGAGAGTAAAAATTCACATTTGACAAGATACAACTTAGAAAGCACAAATAAAGTGAACATGCAAGATTGACTTTAAGAAAAAAACTTGATATAACTAGCTAGAAGCTGAAAGGGCCCCTTATGAATTAAATTACATTTGTGTTCCTAATAAGTTTATGTTTCTCTTCGTTTTGTTTGCCCCCCCTCCCCCCCACCAATATATCCTTATGATATTGATTGATGCTTATTACAGTATATTCTTATTCTATTGATGCTTATTACTTTTTGAGCAAAACCTTGTATGTGCCTAATTCAATTTAACCCACATTCAAACAGAAACTACAAAATCATATGTAAAGATAAGTTATACCTAGTGGTCTCATACAGTAGTCAAGTTGTATTTTCTTAATTAAGGATATTGTAGCTAATCTTTCAAAAAGAAACTGATTTGTTTCTATTTTATTATGAAAGGATAACATGAAGAAAAAGAATGATGAAGCAGAACCAAGAAGCACCTAAGGGTACTCCCTTAAATCAAGTTTTTATTAGATGGTTTCCTCAGATGAACAATTGAGAGCTCAAATGGATTTCCAAAATGAAGATGAAAGTCTGGTATTAAAAGTTAAAAGCTTTTTTGGCTGCAAGTGTCGTAGACTTCTTTATTGTTAGCACCTTAATATTGATGAAAGTCTGGTATCAAAAGTTAGGCTTTTTTGGCTGCAAGTGTCTTAGACATATCTTTTGTTAGCACCTCAATGTTGATTAGACTTTCCTTTTGTTAGGACCTCAAGTTGTCTATGTATAAGTGTTGGTGCCCTTCATGACGAATTACTACCACTGAGATAGGTCACCCTGAGTTAGATTGATATTGGGATGTTTATGTTATTTTGTGGGATGTACACTTGATGAATGTATTCGACTTATGTGCTTTAATTGTTGATTAATGAAAAATGTGAAGTATATTACCTTATAGTTATGAAATGCAATTCTAGATTACGAAACAGGAACAAGTAATTAATTCATCATATATTATTCCTAAATAGGTATTTCATTTAATATATGTGACACAAGTTGTGTCACATGTCAAAAGAATATGTGACGATTTCAATGTCATTTTGTGTTAATCATATCACTTTGGGATTATATTGGGTGATGATAAAATCATCACTTATAAGTTTGATATGAGACGAAAAACATTGGTCACTGACTTTTTTATTTTATGATGCTTATTCCGTCACTTACAAACAAAATATGTGACGAAATTAGCGCCACATAAAAGAAAAATATGTGGCCACTCTAACATTCGTCACGTAAACTATCGGTGACGCTGTATAAGTGACGATAATTGTGACGCTGGAATTTCGTCACATATAGTCAAATGTGACGAATTTTCATATTTATGTGACGAATGTCTGTCGCCACAAAAGCCCTGTTTTCTTGTAGTGTTAATTTGTTTTCCAAATTTAATTAACATGTCCAAAAAAATTTATACTTGGTGTTAAACAAATTTTTTTGGGTAAATTTGGTAGTGACTAACAATAAATTGTTGCAGGATGAATTGCTCTGGGAAGCTGCGTGGTTGTACAAGGTAACCAATTAAGGCACCATATTATGTTGGAAATTATATATTATAATATGAAATATTGTAATATATAATTTTAATAATTGAATGGAAAATAGTGTTAACCGTATTTCTTAAAAAGCTTATGTTGTTTAGGTGCTCCTTGCCAAATGATGTATAATTATAAATGAAAAGTTACATCTCTTTAATAAGTAGTAATTGGGTTCTGTATAAACACATGAAACCATTGGTATTATATGATAGAAAATTAGAGTTAATTTTTACTCTTGAGAAATAGGGTTCCGAACTCTGTTTTTCTAATTATTTGTTTGTCAAATTCCGAGTCGTGTCTTAAGAGTACGGAATATATGAAGTTTGCCAGAATCTAAAGATTGAAGTGCTTCGACTTTGGATTATAGGTTGTTGAATCTTGGGAGACGGACGCCTACCGAACTACAAGCACAAGAGTAGAGACGAAATTCTGTCTTTAGGTCATTGCATTTATGCAAGCCTCAATCTCCAAGTTTGTTAGTGTTTTTAACTTTCTATCTAGTTATTTAATTTAATGTCATACATAATGATGTTGTGAATTTCTTTATGATTATTGTTTTTGGAATTGTTGTGTTATTTTCATATTTTCTAATATTTCTCCAGCATATTATTAGGACTACGTCAAAACTAACTTACACTACTTGGAGTCCACTGTAACAAGAAACGTAAATGGCAATCCGTACTTAATTGGTGTTGTCACTGAATTTGGAAGGGATTCGAAACATTCTGGAATTAACATACTTGTTTCTGAGTTCAATTTTCAGTTCACAATAACACCATTTTCTTCATCTCTTCTCTTTTGATGAACCTACGTTACGTTTTCAATCCAGCTGAATTTTCTTCTTTTATTTACTTTATTTGCAGTGGGTGATGACTGAACCCAACATTTCTTGTCCCTTTACCAAGGCAGACAAGTTAATATGCTCTATATTGCCTTAATCACCCACTCCAAAATCAGTCACATATTCACCAGGCAGTTCCCTAAAACTATCCTAGCTATATATGTCATTAGCTATCCAAAATGTGAGTCAATATCGTAAAGGATTCAAAATATGTTAAAGACAGGAAATATTAGTCACACTCTTACTTTGTCATTGTGCATTTATTTATGTGCATGTTTTAAAATAGTAAACTGCTGATTTTGAAGTGCACGATAATAAACTAAGAGTGTGAATATATATAAAGTTTTCTAACATCTACATAAAAGATCGGTATGTATTTTCACTAGCTTCATATGGGACACTTTTCTAAGAAACGTAGTATAGCATAATGGTTTTTCTTGTATTTATCGAAAGCTAGGGTTACAAGATATATAGGAAACATATACATTCCTGATCCTAAACTAAGGCCTACAATCAAGGAAATCAAACCTTAATAGGTAAGCAAATAACTAATTACAGATTTACAATATTTACTATAATTAATCTGAGATATCTTCTTTAACACTCCCCTTCAAGTTGGAGTGTATGTTAATAACACCCAACTTGCTGAGCAATGTTTCAAACTGTTTAGAACTCAACGGTTTGGTGAAGATATCTGCTGGTTGGTCAGTTGTTCGTATGTATGTCGTACGAATCAGTCATCCTTGAATCTTCTCTCTCACCAAATGACAATCAATCTCTATATGCTTTGTCTTTTCATGAAATACCGGGTTCGAAGCAATGTATATGGCTGCTTGGTTATCACAAAACAACGTGACTAGTTGTGAATGACTCACTTTTAAATCTCTTAAAATGTTCTTTAACCATGTGATCTCACAACATGTGGCTGCCATGGAACGATACTCGGCTTCTGCACTGGAACGAGAAACAGTGGTTTGCGTCTTTATTTTCCAGGATATTGGTGCTTGACCAAGTTGGATACAGTAACCTATTATCGATCTTCTTGTGTCTTTGCATCTAGCCCAGTCAGCGTCACAAAATGCCCTTAATTGCAAGGATTTCTTGGATGACAAAAATATGCCTTGTCCCGGTGCACTCTTGATGTATTTGAAAACTTTGTGTGCCGCCTCAAGGTGTGGTTGTCGAGGCTTTTCCATAAACTGACTTAACATGTGCACATCATAGGCTAAGTCCAGCCTTGTTATGGTCAGGTAGATCAGCCTACCCACAAGCCTCATATATGTTGAAGCATCAACCAGAAGTTCTCCTTCTGCCTGTGTAAGAGAAACATTTTGCTCCACAGGCAATCGTGAAGGTTTGGCATCCAAAAATCCCGCATCATCTAATATATCCAATGCATATTTTCGTTGGCACAAGGTGATGCCATTTTTGGACCGTGCAACCTCTATCCCCAAGAAATATTTAAGTTGGCCTAAGTCTTTCAATTTGAATTGTTGCGAGAGAAACTGCTTCGTTGCTTGAATTTCTTGCAGATTATTTCTTGCTAAAATTACATCATCAACGTATACCAACAAAGCAAGGAAGTTACCTTGCTGACTTCGGACGAACAAGGAATAATTAGACCATGATTGATGAAATCCAGCAGCCTTAAGAGGGGTGGAAAGTTTAATGAACCATTGTCTTGAGGCTTGCTTTAAACCATATAAGGATTTGTGTAGTTTGCATACACGAGTCTCCCCTTTTCGTCTGAAGCCAGGAGGTAATTACATGTACACTTCCTCGTCAAGATCACCATCCAAGAAGGCATTGTTGACATCGAGTTGGTGCAAATGCCACTGACGCACAGCAGGAACACTAATGAGCACACAAATAGTGGTTAACTTGGCAACCGGAGCAAAGGTTTCACGATAGTCAACCCCTTCTATTTGACTATAGCCCTTGGCAACCAACCGAGCTTTGTAATGCTCGATGATCCCATCAGGTTTAAGCTTGACGTTGTACACCCATTTGCAGCCAATCGGCTTTTTGTGATGGGGAAGTGGAACGAGAGACCAAGTATTGTTGGCCTGAAGAGCAGCAATTTCGTGTTGCATGGCAACACGCCATTGTGGATTTTGGACAGCCTGCAAAAAGGTGGTAGGTTTTCGAATGGTGGTGACGTTAGTGACAAAATGCTTATGCATAGGGGAAAGGCGATTGTAAGATAGGTAATGAGACAGAGGGTGAAAAATACCTGATGACTGAACCAGATTTGAGGAAGGAGCAGGTCAGGACGGGAGAGATGTCTCGATGTGGAAGTCCTGCAAGAAAGATGAGGGTTTGGTAGGGCGTGTGCCACAACGGGGTGGCAATGGTGCAGCAGGAGGGGAAGGCGGAGGGGATGGTGAATGGGTCACAACGGGTAAAGGGGTGGAATGGTGACAAGTGCATAACCTACTTCAGGAGAGGGTTCTATGGTAGGTGAATAAAGGAGAGTAGGGGACAGATCAAAGGATGGCGAGTAGGGTTCTATGGGGAATGGTGTAGGACTGGTACTGGGAGCAGTGGAAGTACGGGATAGTTGATAGGGAAATTGATCTTTGAAAAAGGTGACATCCCGTGACACAAAAATCTTTTTAAGTGTAAGATCAAACAAGCGATAACCCTTTTAACCATAAGGGTACCCAAGGAAAAGACACCGTCGTGCATGAGGATCAAATTTAGAGGGTTTTTGTGCATGGGTTGATGCAAAACATAAGCATCCAAAAACACGTAAATGCATGTAATTTGGTGCCTTGTGAAACAATTTGTGATATGGTGTTTGCCTGTGAAGAAGATGTATGGGTGTACGATTTATAAGATAGGCCGAAGTGAGAATGGCATCCCCCCAAAAATGTTTAGGAAGGTTGGCTTGGAAAAGAAGGGCTCGAGCAACATTTAACAAGTGTCTGTGTTTGCGTTCAGCAACACTATTTTGTTATGGTGTGTTGACACAACTAGTTTGGTGAAATCCCTTTGAGTTTGTAAAATGTGGCGAGTTAGAACTCGGGACCATTATCACTTCGAATCACCTTAACTGTTGTGTTGAATTGACTCTTGATCATGTGAATAAATTGAACAAGAAGATTTTGTGTGTCAGATTTGTGTTTCATCAAATAAACCCAGGTGCACCTTGTGTAATCGTCAACAATGGTGAGAAAGTATTTTGCACCTGAGAGGGAAGGAACTTGATAACCACCCCAAATGTCAATGTGTATTAATTCAAAACATGAACGAGTAGATATAGAACTCAAGGGAAAAGACAATCTGGTTTGTTTAGCCAATGGGCAAATTAAACATTTATTTGAATCACATGATTTGTTGTGCACAAAGGGAAGTAACGAGAACACTTTAGGTGATGGGTGCCCAAGGCGTTGGTGCCAAAAATGAGAGCTCATGCTGGTTATGGTGTTGCAAGATCCCTTCCTTGGTGGTTCGAGATAGTAGAGTCCCTCCCGTTCAATTCCCGTCCCAATCATCTTCCCCGAACGTAGGTCTTGTATGACACAAAATTGTTTGAGAAAAATGGTGATGTAGAGGGAATCATAGGCTAACTTGCTAATAGATATTAAATTTAACCTAAACAATGGTGCACATAAAACATTGTCATGGATAAGGTCGGGAGAAAAGACTACTTGGCCGACATGGGTTACGGTAGCAAGGGAACCATTTGGTAATTCAACACTATGATTACCAACACGTTTTGAAGACATGAGAAACTCAGGACTGCACACGATGTGGTATGTGGTGCCACTATCCAAAATCCAAATGATTTGCTTTCCATTACGCACGAAAGAAAATGCTTTACCTGAAATTTCTTCATGATTCGAAGAATTACCCACTTGATTAGCAAATGAGGATTTGCTCTTGTTCAAAAGCTGAAGAATCTGCTTGCAGTCCTCCGAAGAAAAAGGGAAGTTGGGCATTGTGTCCTTCTTGTCACGTGCCATGACTTGGTTGCCCTTGGAAGGCCGACTTTGGTCAGTTTCAGTCGCTGATTTTCGTTTCCAACCACAAAATGTGCACTTGAGATGAGCACGACAATTCTTGGTGCTATGGTTGGTCTTGTTGCATTTGGCGCATCGCTGACTACCATCTTCTGTCTCGGGTTCTCGACCAGCACCCTTCACTGTAAACACGGCAGCTTTAGGTTGCATGGTGCTGCTCTTTCCATTTGACACTTCAACTTGTTTCTCATGACGAAGAACAAGCGCATAAGCTTTGTTAACAGTTGGCAATGGATCCAGCAAGCGAGTGTTGCTACGAACCGTAGCATATGAGTCACTTAAACCCATAATGAACTTCATTGTTTCTGAGTCTCAACATATGATGTTATCTGATAGAAGCATATTTATGCGACTTAGTTAGCATGTTTTCTTGCATTTTCTTAGTTAGTTTCTACTTATTATAGTGTTTTAAGCTATTTTCGTGTGTTTGTAGGTTTTAAGTGTCAAGATGGCAAAAAGAAGCAATTTGGAGCATTCTAGAGCATTTTTGGGCCAAGATTGGGTAGTGCAAGCATGGAGGCAAGTTGATGGACGAAATTGAAGATATAAAGGCTTGAAATCAGCTAAGAAGATGGAAGAAAGAAGTCAAAGATAAAGAAGATAAGGAATCAGCTCAAAAGAAGGAGAATTATCCAAAACAACCTTATCTTATCTTCTCTTATCTTATCCAATCCTTATCTTATCTTATCATAATCTTATCCTAACCTGTTTTCTTCAGTTTAGGGGACTTAAAACCTGATTTCTAGAAGTCCTATCCATTCTCCTACAAAAGTGGCGCCCCAAACTCTTCTAGAAACCTCAAAATCTGCCACAAAACACATTCTTTCTAGAACCCTGAAAATCTGGCGTCTCCTTCCCTTCTAGAATCCTTTTTCCTTGCCTTGCAAGGCATTCCCTGCCCTTATCCTATTATGCCGCACCTCTCAGGCCCTTTCCCTATTGGATTCTGATTGTTAGGCCCTCTTCCTTGTGGATTTGGGTTCTACAAATCCTTTTCAGAGATTAATTGGACCACAATTCCTTTTCCAAATTAATTGCCGCACCCTAGGGCCCTAATCCTATTTTTCTGCTAAGTCCAAGTCCTAAACTGATTTCCCTAGGGTTTGCTATGCTATATATACATATTTTCAAGCCTTGCCGCACACCACCACCCATCCATACGAATTCTACACACCTCTACACATCTCAGCCATTCCAAACACCATTCACAAACCCTAAACCACTTGTGCCGCAGCCCTGCAAGGAGAGGAGGAGCAGCTTTGGAGCGTTTTGCACCCAATCTGGAGTGCTGGGCATTCTTAGGTGTTTTCTACCTTATGTTTTCGATGTTTAAATTAGTTTTCCTTTGTCTTGCTGTAGTTATGAGAGGCTAAACTCGTTTTTAGCTAGAGGCTACTTTAAAGGAGCTGTGCACGAAAAGGAAAAGGATTTCAAATAAGGAGGTGGTACAGGTAAGTGAGAATGTCTCAGCTGTTTTGCAACGAAAACTGCCCCCTAAATGCAAAGATCCGGGTAGTTTTACAATTCCTTGTGTTATAGGAAATACTCGATTTGAAAATGCCATGTTAGATCTAGGTGCATCAATAAATGTCATGCCTTATTCTATCTATGCATCTATGAACCTAGGCGAACTGAAAAATGATGGAGTGATTATTCAATTAGCCGATCGTTCTAATGCTTATCGAAGGGGAGTTTTGGAGGATGTTTTGGTGCAGGTTGACCACTTAATTTTTCTGGCTGATTTCTATGTGCTTGAGATGGAAGAGTCAGCCCATTCTTCCCCAATGCCGATTCTACTTGGAAGACCTTTCATGAAAACAGCCCAAACCAAGATTGATGTGGCCAAGGGGACGTTAACTATGAAGTTTGGTGGCGATAAGATTAAATTTAATGTTTCTAAGTCTGTTGAGAATCCTAATGTTGTTCATTCTTGTTTTGCCATTGATAAAATAAAAAAGATAGGGCCGGACCGTTCACCACCAAGAACAAAGGATGCATCAAGAGCCATACAAGACGAGGGAATTGGAGTGGAGCATAAGGACCATACGACCACTGCCCTCAAAATGCCCAAATTGGTCGAAAGCACCATGGGGAAAAATGTTCACAGTGCCGCTACTTCATCACAACACATAGGTAAGCCACCTAATCCAAATCCAATTCCCATTAAAATTGATAGGTGGTTCCCTTCTTTGGTGCAGGCACCCAAGCAAATCCCTGATGGTGGGCGAATTTACATGAACCTTAGGGAACACAATTCACCAATCAGCAAACATCACTATCCCCTTCCATTCATCGATCCACTGTATGAGAACGTTGAGGGGCAGGTTATGGAAGAAGTTCCCTTCCATGCCGTGGGCTCCAATGATGCTTAAACTGAGGAATCGTACGGCTGCAAGATGTTAAAGCAAGCGCTTCTTGGGAGGCAACCCATGCATTCGAATAAAGAAGACCTAGGAACAACCGGCTCAAACCCAGATTTGCGTTCCTAACTCTACTCTTTATTGCTTTTACTTTGCCATGTGTGTCATGTTAGTTAGTTGGGTTGTTTGCTGTTTGCTTTCTGTTAGTTTATGCTTGAAACATTGAGGACAATGTTTGGTTTAAGTGTGGGGGGGTAAACAAGTTGTTTTTGCATGATTTTCGTGGGATTTTATCACCTATCACTTCGAATGTTGTTTTTCACTGTTTTTAAGTGTTTTTAGTGTGTTTTGAAGCATTTTAGTGTGTTTGGAAAAGTTAATCCGAAAATTTCATAAAAATTTGAAAAAGTGTTTTGAAAAACCCAAAAAGAGTTGTTTTTGTGTGTTTGTTTGTGTCTTAGGGTACCTTCCAACACAATGATAAGGATTCGTTTTTTAATTACATGGCTGTTAAAGAGAGTTATAAACATGGATGGAAGTTCGAATTGCTCTCTGGTTTATGCTTGATTATGGTTATAATTCATGAATTCATGTTTAATCAAAAAGGAGAAAATCAGTTTTTGTAACATGCTTGAAGGAAGGAACTCAAACTAACGCTACAACCCTGAGAGACTTGAGCTTAAAACGTTCTTTGGAGAGTTAAATATCTGTGCATTTATTGTTTTCTAAAATCGTTGCATGATCTCATCATTCTTTGCTTGGTTGCTACTTAGAAGGCGTTTCATCATTTAGTTCCAAATACTAGAACTCATACCCGTTTCATTCAAAGCATGATATTGAAGTGCATCCTTAAAACGTTCTTTGGAGAGTTAAATATCTGTGCATTTATTGTTTTCTAAAGTCGTTGCATGATCTCATCATTCTTTGTTTGGTTGCTACTTAGAAGGCGTTTCATCATATTGTTCCAAATACTAGAACTCATACCCGTTTCATTCAAAGCATGATATTGAAGTGCATAACACATACCAAGATGAAGTTGTGTAGTGAACCAAGAGCCAAACAGCCTCACCCCCTTCTCATTTGTTTTGTAGGTTTAACCCTTTTGAGCCTTGTTTAGCCTATGTTCTTTGTTAACCCACATTATCCTTACCTAGCCTAGATTAGGACCATCCTTACCCCTGTTCTTAAGGCGTGGTGAAGCATGACCTAGAGTGAATTCCCTTTGTTCATTATTGGGCAGCAAGCAAGTGTGGGGGAAGGGATTTTTGTGTGTGGGTGTGTGCCAAAGTAAACAAATAGGGCACGGGAAGAAGAAGAAAGAAAAAAAAAACAGAGGAAGAAGAAGAAAATTCGTGAGAAAAAGAAAAGAAAAAGAAAAGTATGTGAAAAAGTATGAAAAGTGTTCAAAATAAGTGAGAATAAGCTCACAAGTGTTGGTTGTTGAAGAAAGGGTCCAGAAAGTTGAATTCGGCCCTAAGTATGTGTGATCTTCCCTTTATGTATCAAAGTTTGTGGCTGCGTTTCAAAACGGAGTTCTAAGTGTCATATTCATTACTTTGCTCACTATTGCTTTAAGAACGTTTGTTTTCCTTACGTTTCTTTGTTAGCCAATACCCTTAGCCCCGTTACAACCCTATACTTCAATCTTGAGTGTTGTGTGTTTCAATATGTGGAGTTTGGGATTGGTATGAGCATATGGTATCCCTGGTTCTCGCGTCTAAGTAGTAGCATTCCATTCATGAGATCATATCCAAACATGCTTATAAACTCCATAAATTGCTTTCTTTGTCATAAACATATGTGAGTGTTCGTTTTCATGTTTACATCAATCTTCTCACATATAACTAGTGTAGGGAGTGTAGTTAGAAAATCTGAGTGAAAATAAGAGTGTACCTAGTGAGGAATTGAGTGAATTCTCTAAGGCATGTTACTACGTTCAAAACATTGTTTCAATTGGTTAGATGAGAGCTAATGGATGGTGACTGTGGTTAAGTATGTACTAAAGGGTGGGGAAGACTAAAATCTATGGTTATGATGATCTTGAATATGTCATGTGTGTTGGAAATCCCTGAGGTGAACGTTGGAAGATTTAGTTTGTTTACTTTGTTTTGTTTTGGTTGTTTCGTTTTGCTTGAGGACTAGCAAAAGCTAAGTGTGGGGGAATTTGATAGAAGCATATTTAATGCGACTTAGTTAGCATGTTTTCTTGCATTTTCTTAGTTAGTTTCTACTTATTATAGTGTTTTAAGCTATTTTTGTGTGTTTGTAGGTTTTAAGTGTCAAGATGGCAAAAAGAAGCAATTTGGAGCATTCTAGAGCATTTTTGGGCCAAGATTGGGTAGTGCAAGCATGGAGGCAAGTTGATGGACGAAATTGAAGATATAAAGGCTTGAAATCAGCTAAGAAGATGGAAGAAAGAAGTCAAAGATAAAGAAGATAAGGAATCAGCTCAAAAGAAAGAGAATTATCCAAAACAACCTTATCTTATCTTATCTTATCTTATCCAATCCTTATCTTATCTTATCCTAATCTTATCCTAACCTGTTTTCTTCAGTTTAGGGGACTTAAAACCTGATTTCTAGAAGTCCTATCCATTCTCCTACAAAAGTGGCGCCCCAAACTCTTCTAGAAACCTCAAAATCTGCCACAAAACACATTCTTTCTAGAACCCTGAAAATTTGGCATCTCCTTCCCTTCTAGAATCCTTTTTCCTTGCCTTGCAAGGCATTCCCTGCCCTTATCCTATTGTGCCGCACCTCTCAGGCCCTTTCCCTATTGGATTCTGATTGTTAGGCCCTCTTCCTTGTGGATTTGGGTTCTACAAATCCTTTTCAGAGATTAATTGGACCACAATTCCTTTTCCAAATTAATTGCCGCACCCTAGGGCCCTAATCCTATTTTTCTGCTAAGTCCAAGTCCTAAACTGATTTCCCTAGGGTTTGTTATGCTATATATACATATTTTCAAGCCTTGCCGCACACCACCACCCATCCATACGAATTCTACACACCTCTACACATCTCAGCCATTCCAAACACCATTCACAAACCCTAAACCACTTGTGCCCCAGCCCTGCAAGGAGAGGAGGAGCAGCTTTTGAGCGTTTTGCACCCAATCTGGAGTGCTGTGCGTTCTTAGGTGTTTTCTACCTTATGTTTTCGATGTTTAAATTAGTTTTCCTTTGTCTTGCTGTAGTTATGAGAGGCTAAACTCGTTTTTAGCTAGAGGCTACTTTGAAACCATGATTTTGTGTGTGATATGACTTGATAAATTTCAGTTACAGATTCTTGAAGTATGAATGCAATTGGCTTAACTGTTTGAATTAGAACTTACTTTAGTTTGTTGATTGAGGGTCGACACTTAATTGGCATGCATAAATTTGATGCTAGGATATAAGTGAGTTTCACATAATCGTTACAAACTTATGTTCACAAGTAGTAAAGGTTGCTGGAACAATCGTGTTAAGTTCAATTCTTGGTGTGAGTAACATAATGTCATAGTTATGAATGCCTCGTCAATGCTTATGATTCTCATTGAGCGTAATGATTTCTGATTGTGTCTCTATTATGATGTCATGTAGGGAAATTGATGAGAATAATTTGGTTGTAGATGAGTTGTCCGTCCAATTCAATGAAATTAGGAAAATCTGAGGGTTAATTAGTGATTGACACGGTTAATCTGGGGCATTGTCATTCATAATTCAATGAAAACGTAACTGGAAATCAAGTTATATGCATATAAATCATGTGTGGATAAGGAAACCTCTAGCTAGTTCACCATCCATCCTAAAAACCCAATTTCGTCTAAATCTGCCTAGTTTAAAGTCTGTGTTAGTTTTAACTTAGTTTCAATCTAAAACCAATCCCCCTTCACTTGTTTGAGTCTAATTAGTTAGAATTTGTCTCAGTTTGTGTCTTTGTGTGTTTTGAGTCAAGTTTAATTCAATTTTCGTCCAAAGTTGTGTCTAGTGTCTAGAATATGTCCAATTAGTGTTTTTAAGCAGTTTTGAGTGTTTTGAACCTGTTTTGAGTCTTACTAGTTTATTTAGAGTCTTTTGAGTCTTGTTTTGCTTATTTGAGTCAGGTTGTGTTAGATTAGCAAGCCCTCATAATCCCCGGTCCAGAACGATCCCTACTTGCATTTATACTACAATTGATAACAAGAGGGTTTAATTTGTGTGCTTAACTTTAATCACATCATTATCTCATTCCTCGTTTCACAATGGCATGTCGGGATTGAACATAAGGCATCACGTTCATCCCAAAGGCTTTTGAGTTTGGTGAAATAAGAACTCACCGTCATGTTGCTTTGCACACAATTATGAATTTCATTATCTATGTGAAACAGTTGAACGATGTTCACATGAGAAAACCTTTCTTGTAGGTCAAACCATATCTGCCGCGCGTCCTTGCAGTGTATGACACTTCCTGAGATTTCTTTTGACATGGAACCGAGTAGCCATGTTTTCACCAGATTATTGCACCGATTCCATTGCTGTAATTCTTCAACTTGTGCATCAGTTGGCTTCGTGATTGTTCCATCAACCAGCCCTAACTTGTTTTTGACCATCAAGGCCATGGTCATGGATTGCGCCCATGTGCCATAGTTGTCTTCCACGAGTGGCTGCAGCACAAGGATAGCGCCAGGCTGATCCGAGTGGTGAAGGTAAAGTAGATGATTAGGGTTCTCCCACTTCTGATGCAAAGTCATGCCTGAAGAGGTTGACTTTTTTGGTTTGTCACCCATGGCTATGGTTGCTAGGGTTTAAATTTCTGTCGTGGTTTTCCCAGATCGATCACTCTGGTACCATCTAAGAAACGTAGTATAGCAGAATGGTTTTCTTGTAATTATCGAAAGCTAGGGTTACAAGATATATAGGAAACAGATACATTCCTGATCCTAAACTAAGGCCTACAATCAAGGAAATCAAACCTTAACAGGTAAGCAAATAACTAATTACAAATTTACAATATTTACTATAATTAATCTGAGATATCTTCTTTAACAACTTTGGATGCGGTCCCTAACTATCAATATTCTTTGACTGAAACCTTGTTGTTTTCAATTTTTGATCGAAGTTCCTGAAATTAATGTGATAATGTATTTCTATGTAGGTTACTATATTTTTTTAAATGAAAAATTGAAATTTATAGTTGTTTGTATTAATGAGATTTTTTAAATAAAAAAACCCGTAATTTGTGGATTAAAATTATTAAATTATAAATTATACTCTCCTATATATTTTGTGTGTATGTATATAAACATGGCACTAGTACAAAAACATGTTTGCGCGATGGAAACTTACGCGACGCAGCATATTTCATCGCGCAAAGTATGTTTGCGTGACGCTAAACATAAACCGTCGCGCAAAGCCACTTTACGTGACGTAGGCTGCATCGCGCAAGATTTTGACACCAAACAAAGAGTGGTTTACCGCTTTTTTTCCCAACTTTGTGCAACGCAGGTGCACCTACGTCGAGCAAAAAAGCTTTGCACGACGTAGTTGTACCTGCGTCGTGCAAAGTCAGCCCTCCTTTTAAACACAAACCGTCGCGCAAAGCCACTTTGCGTGATGTAGGCTGCATCGCACAAGATTTTGACGCCAAACAAAGAATGCTTTACCGCTTTTTTTCCCAACTTTGCGCGACACAGGTGCACCTACGTCACACAAAACAGTTTTGTGCGACGTAGTTGTACCTGCGTCGCGCAAAGTCAGCCCTCCTTTGAGTTTCTTTGTGATTGACTATATCCATCTTGCACTCTTGTTGTGTAATCCATGATTCAGATTTATGAACGCCATTCTAAAGGCATCGTGTGTTTACAAATTAATATTTCTTGTAGTTTAAGCAAATGCCAAGCAAAGGTTCCTCTAAAATAACGGTATCTTTTAATTATTAGGCCAAGCCTAAAATTAGATACATAGTATTATGAGATTATATGAACTATGGAAGACCACAGTGATTTAGAATTTTCATTCACTCCTCGCCTCATGCCATTACTTTAGTCTAATTCTTGGCTGCAGGCTTGCTTACTGTTGTCTGATTTAGTAAGTCGATTTTAATTTATTTATTTTGTACTCATAAGCAAAAGGGCAAAAGGAAACCAAAAACAAAAAAACAAAAACAAAAACAAAAAAACTTTGCGGGACATAGGTACACCTGCGTTGTGCAAAATAGCTTTGCGCAACGAAGACCTACGCCGCGCAAAGTTTTTTTTTTTTTTTCCTTTTGTTTTTCTTTTGGGGTTCTTGCATTGCCTTTTTCTTTTGTTGTATCCACTTGTGTAAATGTTTTAAATTGACGATCGAATTAGTTCATTGTATTCATATAGGGTTAAAAAGTGTGGCTTTAAAAAACATCAAAATCGGAGTTACAATAACTGTTAGATCGTGATTTTTTGTTTATAGCCGTCGAAAAAGTTTGTCCCGTTACTTGATATTTGAATGTTTATTTTTTGAGCAAAGTGTTTTTTGACTTTCCACATATAGGATCTCTATTTATTTAGTCCAATCGATGAAATTCAAGTTGGGCAGAGACTGATCCTTGCAAAAGGATGATGTTATTTGTATCTGCAATAGGAAAAAAAAAAAAACACTTTGTGCGACACAGGTTACGTCGCGGAAATCTATTTTGCGCGACGCATGTGTACCTACGTCGCGCAAAGATTTTTTTTTTTTTTTCTTTTGCTTTTCTTTTTGAGTTCTTTCATTACCTTTTTTTTAAGTAAGATGTGTCACATCATCAAAATGTTACAATGTTCTTTCAAGTAGCATCATCTCAAATCTTAGCCTCTCCTCTATTTCCTCCCTCAAGAGGTTATCGTTCCATGCCTTTGTTTGGCCGGCCTTCACAAACCTCCTGACATTCCACTCCAAGCACCAAACACTATCACTCTAATCACGAAAACTTGAATTGGATACACTACTAAGGCAATCTCCAACTATGGAGGGCTACATAGGCCTCAAAAATATAATTTTTTAAGGAATAGTAACAAACTAATTTTTTCTGTCTTCAATCATATTGGCTAAATCTTACTCTCTCTATATTTTTATTACGTACTTTTTAGTATGCCCAAGTACCTTTTCACCATGTCAATAACTAACAAGCTAAAAAAGAAATGCCTAAGTGCTTGGGGGTGGCACTTTTTCGGTCTTCTAGGGGCTGATTTGAGGCCCCGAATACACCCATTTGTAAATGCTCTTTGGTTGGAGATTATTTTGTTCAATTTCAAGGTTAATATTGACCAAATTCCCTTTGATCAGAGATGGTCTAATTGACATCCCAAACACACAATATCACTACAAGCATAGCACAGACGTCTCTGGTATCCACTTATGTAAATGTTTTAAATTGATGATCGAATTAATTCATTGTATTGATATAGGGTTAAATAGTGTAGCTGTAAAAAATCATCAAAATCAGAGTTAAAATAATCGTTAAATTGTGATTTTTCGTTTATTGCCATCGAAAAGGTTTGTCCCGTTACTTGATCTCTAAATGTTTGTTTTTTGCGATTTTTGGCGTACGCGATCTTGAAGCATATACAAACAAGTTTGACGGTTAGATCGTTGAAACTAGTTTCGTGCAATGCGTTTCCCATCAAGTTCAATGGTATATATATATATATATATATTTACTAAGTATATTTTAATTTATTTATTTTGTATTTAGTTATAACACTTAAGAAATTGAATGATATATATGTAAAAAAAATTATTGTGGGTTTTTCTTAGAAAAATATATTATTGTGGGGTTTATGTAAAAAAAATTTTGAATTTGAAACGAGTAAAGTCACATTTTCAGTAATTTTTATAAGAATTGAAAAAAAAAAAAAAAAAAACCTTACGCGACCTCTTAAAGTGATCGTCGTGCAAAACCACTTTGCGCGACATCAAATTGCATAGCTACGTCGCCCAAGTTCTGATAAATTTGGCACTGCAATAGTGAAAAATAGGCGGTTTCTTTTTCAATTTTCCAAAGTTTAGACATCTCTCTCCCTCTCATTCGCAAGCTTTCCTCTTCACAATCTCGAATCCAACCACCACCACTACTCTGTCGGTTGTCTCTCTCCCTCTCGTTCTAAACGACCGGCAGCCACGCGAATCTCGAAGCCGACGTGAATCAAGTCCCAAAATCAAGGTGAGGGTTTCTGATTTTCGATGGGTTTTTGTTATTTAGGGTTTAGGCTCAAATTGCATGTTGGGTTTTTGTCAAATTGCTTTTTTCGTGAAGTGATTCGAGTTGATTGTTTGAATTTTTGCAATTTTGTTGATCTGTATGTGTGTTTTGTGTATGAACATGGAGGTGTTCTTGCTGAAGTTTTTGCAATTTTGTCGATGACTTTGATGCAATTTTGCTGAAGTTATTACCAAGATTAAACAATCTGTGCAAGTTCTCTGGCAAATAAAAACTCGCACCTCCAGTTTGGCAGGTCTGCATTCCATTTGAGTACGTTTCTTATTAGCGTTTTTGTTTGATAATAGCTCATTTGAGTACGTCTCTCACTTCTCCGAGCCTCCATATTTCCAGCTGCGGCTCCAATGATGAGTCTTGTTTTCCCTTAATTTTTCTGGGGTTTTCTTTTTAATTTGTTTAGCTCTTTATGCTGCCATTGCTGATTTTTATGTTTTTTTTTGGAGAATTTAGTGCTAAATTTGGTGTCTTTCTGGTCAAGCTGGGGTTTTGGAATCGAGGGGTTTGTCTAGAATCAAATTTTAGGTTTCGGAAGTTAGTATTGTGGAAAATTAGGACAGTTTGAGCTCCACTGGCGAGAATTTCACAGGTTTACTTTTTCCAGCTCTTTCTGTTTGGTTGGTGAGAAAATTTAGGAAGCCAAATTCGATTTCCAGAATGAATTAATATTGGAAGAAAGTTGAGTATTTGCCCCACTGTTGCTTCTCTTCGAGGGAAGCATTGCAGCATATGACATACTATATTTTATATATATATGGGTAAACTGTCAATTTAGTCATTGAATTATCACCTTAGTGAAAATTAGGTTCCCAAACTATTTTTTCAGAAAATTAGTCTCTGAATTATAAAAATCTGCCAATTACATCCCTAATGTTATATTCGAAGATACTATATTCAATTTTCCGTCAATTTAATTCATGTTACTTGCATGTGATACACATTAGAGGGTAGATTCGTAATTTTTCATAAAGAAATAGTGTATAGAGTTAACTTTGGAGGATAAATTGGTAGTTTTTCATAAAGAACTAGTGTAAGTTAACTTTTGAGGGTAAATTAGACATTAAATTCGCAACCTATGTGAAATGTTAAGGATTTATAGATGAGAAAATGATTGTATTACGCTTTAAAATGTGTCAAATGACTTAATTTGACGAAAAATTGGATAATATAGGGTTAAATATAATAGTAGGGATGAAATTAGCATTTTCTAATGAATTTAGGGACTAATTTTACCAAAAAAATAATTTAGGGACCTAATTTTCACTAAGGTGATAGTTCAGAGACTAAATCAACACTTGGCCCTATATATATATATGTTATATATATATATATGTATATATAAATATGACACACCCCGTCCCGAAGGAGGGCATGCTGGCCGTCACGTGAGAGTGACGTAACCATTTACACAGTTCGGAAGCTTAAAAAAAATACAATTGTGAATTCTGTCAGAACACCGTTGGATTCCTCGTGGCCACCAAAGCTCTGCTATCTCGAACCTGGAGGGGCGCAAAACAAAATTGAGTGGGTCAGTAAAACAAGTCTTTTCAAAACTTTCCTTTATCAAAGTTCTAACCCCTCGCTGTAAAACATGTATACTTTCCCAGAAATTAGCATATATAAATATATATAGCTTCAAAAATCTCAAAACATCATTCTTTATCACTTTTAAGAAAATATGCCATGCCATGCGCCAAAAACATAATATGGATGCATCAATATAAATCAGGTGAAATAATAAATCAACCGGAGACCCTGCAGTGGTCCTGTACGGCCGATTCTAGAGCTCAATATCCAATCCAGCTGGAGTCACCAACTGTGACCTGTACGGCACTACACTACACATAAGTCGGAACTACCTGTAGTAGTCTGTACGACTAGGATGGTGTAATAATACGCTCTAGTGCTTCTCTCATCAATCATCTGTGCACATAATCTAGGGTCACCTACTAGTCGGAACCACCTCTAGTGGTCTGTTCGACTAGCATGTCGCAACCACCTCTAGTGGTCTGTACGACTAGCATCTACTTGGATCCAAGGTGAGCGTGTGATGTGGGTGAATAACATAAGCACTAACACCAGGGGTGCAAGTTATGAGCTATCAACATAAATCACATCAAACAATTCAATGAACCAAATATAACTCACCTGATACTCACCTGTGCGTCCGCAGCACCAATTCACATATATGCATCATATATCAATTCACATATCTCATATAGCTTATATGCATGGCATTTCAACTCACATGATTCATATAAATCTATGCATGGCATTTTAAACATACTTTCATTTAATTTCGATTTCTGGGAAAATCAATAAGTATATAGGTATATAATAAAAACAACTGCCCACTCACCTGACAACTGCCCACTCACCTGGAGTTCGCCCTACAACTCTCTAGCACAACACATCAAGGCGTCATGACGATCAGCGCCTAGAACAATCATCAAATCATGCCTCAGAAGTCATATCGATAAAATATATAACTTATATAAAACACGTCACTATGTAGTTCGATCCGGAAGATCTGCAACTCAGATTTCCAATCCATAACTTCCAGAGGTCCACAATAAATCTCTAGAACAACATCCTAAAATTTCATTACCATCCAACGGTCGGATCTCCGCCAATTGCCAAAACTAAGTGACTGTTAACATTGTATTTTATGAACTTACAACTCCAATTCCAAAAGATCCGTAAATCGGATTCTCGATCTGTAAGTTCCTATAATCCTCAAATATTACGTATTACAACGTACCAAAGTTTGGTGACGATCCAACGGTTGGATCGTCAATTCATATTTTGGCCTAACCCCGCATCGCAACGAATTTAGGTTCGAATGATCATCATACGTCATTCATTCACCGAAAATGAATTCAGAACATGAATTATGGCCTAAAAATAGCATTGGCGGCTCACTGGCCACGCGCCGCCGTGGGTGGCGGTCAGCCGCCCCGGCTCGCCGGAAAATTTAACTTTATCCAAAAATTACCAAAATTTGCAGAATTAAATATCTCAAAGAGTAGAACAACTTTCATACCTGTGACCAAGGCCAATTCGGTCAATAAGAGCTCCAATTTCAGCAAAAACCGTACGAAACCCTTGAATTTGGTGTGATTCGATTCGACTCCAAAACAACTCCGCCGCTCCCAAACTTATTTGGGCTTTGTTCTAGGCCTCAAGAGGATGTCATGGGTGGTGGTAATTGGAAGAAATTGCTTCACATCGTGACGGAACGGAACCCAACCCGTGCGCCCCCTTTTGCACGGTTTCTTCCATTTTCAAGACCAATTCTCTCAAAATTCTAGATGGTATGGATAGAGGAAGGGTCCTAGAGTGTTTCCCATGAGGTTTCTTGAAGCAATTCGCCGGAAAAACGGGTGAAAATCGTCGAAAATAGGCATGGGTGCCGACCGGGTCAAAAACGGGCCAAGGGGATCCGGCCGATCCCCCGCGCCACTCTCTCCCTCCTTTCCTCCTTTCTCTGTTCCGATTGGCTGGGCCTTTTCTCTCTCTTCTCTCCATTCGCCAGCTCTCTCCTTTCTCTCCCGGAGCTCTCTTCTCTCTTCCTCCTGGTTGGGCAGTTTTTGCCCAATCCTCTTCTTCTTCCTTTCTTCTTCCACCAGCCCCACACACACACACATAATCTTATTTCTTTAAATCCCAGCCCTCCATTTATTTTTATTTTTTTATTAAATCTGGGCCGTCCAAATGGCACACCAAACTTTTATAATAAAATTCATAAAATGACCAAACTTCAAACTTTAAAATCTTTTTCGTTATAACTCAAAATCACGAACCGCTTGCGCCCACGCATCCGTAGTGACGAGTACTATGAGGATATGTCAAGAAAACAAATCTTAGATGGCACGACACAATGATTAACCTCGAACAATGCGCGTGTCTCAAAGGGCATTTTCGTAAAATCCTTTATTAAAACTTTAAAAACTCTTAAAATCAGGGACGGTCTGTCACAATCTACCCACCTTATAAAATTTCATCCTCGAAATTTAAACAATAATTACCATCCATTAATAATTGTAAAATAATCTTGAATATGTTTCTCTTATCTGATTCTCTGTCTTCCAAGTAGTTTCTTCCGTTGAATGATTCCTCCATAAAACTTTTACCAACATCACTGTCTTATTTCTCATAACTTTGTCTTTCCAATCCAAGATAGTCAATGGTTCCTTATTATCTGATAACTCTGGAGGCAACCCAAGCCTGTAAGCAACTTCATCGACTCGCTCGGTGATCACATAAGGTCCGATGTCTCTAGGACTTAACTTACTTTTCTTCTCGAACCGAATCACACTTTTCCAAGGTGAAAATTTCAAACACACCCAAACACCTACATAATACATTCGATTAGTGGCATGTCTGCTAAGCTCTTTTGCCACTCCTGGGCTGCTTTCAGGTTAAACTTAATCACTTGAACATTCTGAGTAGACTCATCCATAATCCCAGGGCCCACAAAATTCTTTTGACAACTTCTGACCAACATAAAGGTGTACGGCAAACTTTTCCAATAAATGCCTCAAATGGCGACATACCAATACCCGAATGAAAGCTGTTGTTATAGTTACATTCCATCAAATCCAACCGCTTATGCTAAGTGTCACCAAACTGCAATATTGAAGATCTTAGCATATCCTCCAACATCTGAATCGTCCTCTCAGATTGCCTATCTGTTTGAGGATGATAAACCGTACTATAAAGTAACCTTGTATCCAAAACCTCTTGAAATGCTATCCAAAACTTTGAAGTGACCATCATACCCAAAAAGCTCAACAGATCTGTAAGCCCGAATCTCCTTTCCATAAAACAAATAAATAACTGTTGCACTTGTTTGGGAAGGTTATTGCTCTTCACTGGAGTAAAATGCGCTGACTTAGTAAGTCGATCAACTATCACCCAGATGCCATTATAACCATTTCATGTACGAAAAAGCTTGTACACATAATCCATAGTAATATTTTTCCACTTCCACTCTAGAACAGAAAATGACTGCATCAATCCAAAAGGCTTCCTTCTTTCCGCTTCAACCTGCTGACCAATGATACACATACTTATCTACTCAGCAATTTTTCTTTTCATACCCGGCCAATAGTAAAAAGGTTAAATGGTATGATACATCTTAATACTTCCAGGATGCATTGCATAAGCTGAACCATGGGCTTCGTTCCAAAATTGTTTTCTTTAATTCCATAACAATAGGTACATACATCTTGTTCTCTTGCATAAGGATGCCATCTGATTCTCTAACTCTGAGGTCTTTCTTTTTCCCGATATTCTTTGCCTCAATTAATTCCTGGTTTCTTCATCAATCCTCTGGGCATCGAGTATACGATCCACTAAAATTGACCCAATTTGAAAACTAGTAAGTAAGGCTTCTTTTCGCTCTTCTATTTCTAACTTTACTCCAGTAGATCTCAAATCCGCAAGAAGAGGAACATAACAAGCATACAAAGCATTTATTCTCACGAGAGTCTTCATATTAAGTACATCAGTCCAAACATTTGCACGATCACCCTGGTCGTGCAATCATAATCACTAAGCAATTCAATCCACCTTCGTTACCTAAAATCAAGATCCCTCTGAGTAGACAGATATTGGAGACTCTTATGATCCGTAAAAATCTTGCACTTCTCACCAATAATATAATGTCTCCATAACTTCAAAGCAAGGATGATAGCTGCTAATTCCAAATCATAATTAAGGTAATTCATCTCATGAAGTTTCGATTGCCGTGAAACGTAGGTAATCACCCTACCATTTGCATCAACACACATCTAATACCATTCAAAGAAGCATCCTTATAGACCTCATAATTCCCACTATCATCTGAGAGTGCTAACACAAGTGCATGAGTGAGGAAATACTTCAACTGTTGAAAACTTTGCTCACCATTTTCTGTTGGAAGTATGCCCACAAAGCCACTCATTTGATGTAATAGCTTTTGGAATACTTATTGTATTAGACTATTATATGTTTAATGAAGGGCAAAGCTTATTGTTAATCACTATTTATTGTATCATTTGTTTAAGCAATAAGGGAATCCAAGGAATATATTTAATCTAAGAGAGAAGTGATCTAAGTAAGTTAGATTAACGAGACCTTTCTCTTATGAACATTCCTAAAACGTTCCTAGCCATAGGATTGCCATTTGGGCATTGACAATCCACTAAGGTTAGTATGTGTTATGTTAACTCAAGCGTGAGTATGACTAGTCTCAAGTCATTTAGTGTTGGACACTGAGACAAACACATAGATGCTCAAAAGGTAATCGAGTACACTGAACAACGATCAAAAGAGAGTTCGAACATACATGTCATGTAAGAACTCGTAAGTTGCAATATGCAAAGTAGTTCTTTGACCTGAGGCATCATTGATGTCTAATGGTTAGGTCCTTGATCTTTGATTATGTCAAAGGCATTCCATTGAGAGTGTCCACGACATTGTTGGGGTCAAGCTATCTAGTCATGTAGGCATGTGAATGCACAACAAGGGATCTCTAACCTTCCATGGTGGAAGGTGAATACTCTGAGATATGATTCAAGAGTCTTTGGCCAAAGCATACGAATATGATTTAGGAAGCATGTTCCAAATCATATTCAATTGATTCATATAGAGAAGTATCACATTGGATAGTAGACATGAAACAAACTATCACTCAAACAATGTGATCAAGAGTATTGTATTAGAGAAGGACCGTATTGCATTGTAATTGTAACTGGATAGGTTCTCCAACCACTTCTACTTAGCTTGGGTAGCCATGACATACTGCTAGGTGTCACTCATGGTTTGTGGAAGCCCTGAGGATTAGCAAACACTAATCTTCATCAAAGGGAGAATTGAAATGTAGTTTCAATTCACAATCGATCGTTAAGAGTAACAATCGCCCACTACCTCGCTAATTGGAACCTAATGGATCGTACACCGAGTAAGGGTGAAAGTGAAGAAATATAAATGAGATGGATAAGCAATTAAATAGTTTACTTGAGAATGGTCAAGATTAATTAATTAGTTAATTAATCTTACGAAAGGTTCGTATTGGGCTTTTAAGTTGGTTTTGGGTTTCGGGGCCCAAAAGGGTTTTTGGTCCACAAGGCCCATTGAGTTTAGGTTGTGTGACAACTAAAACTAAATGGAAATTAACCCAAAAACAAAGTCAAAACCGGCCTAGGGTGAGGGTTATCAAACTTGGGTTAATTGCAAGTTTGCCACTCACATGTGAGGTGGTATAAAAGCATCTTTATAGCTTTTACCTCATCAGGGTTTTCTTGAGACAAAAAAGAGAAATATTTTCTCTCTTTTTCTCCATAGAGGCCGGCGACTTAGGGGAGGGATAGCTAGCAATCTTTCTTCCTCTAAGTCATCCATTTCATCTTCACACCTCATCCTTGGTGTGGAGACTTAGAGACACCAAACCTTTGGTGTTTTTGGAGATCCTTTCCTCACATCCTCAAGGAGCAAAGAGTAACAATAGGAAGTAAATCACAAGGAAGATCCAAGGAGCTAGGAGGTGACTTGAAGGCCCTCCACTTGGGTGAATCCCTTGTGTAAACAAGGATGAGCTTCAAGGGTAATGAATCTCAAAATCCTTTCTTCTCTTTGATGTTGTTAAAGAGTCTTGTGGTTCACCATTCACTAGGCTTTGAAAGTCATGGGTTTTAGAACTGTTTTTGAATGCATGCCTACTTTAAAGTGTTATTAGTTTGCATATGTGTTCAAATATTCTCACATGTTCTTAGCTAGGACAAAATTTTTCCTTCATTTTCATCCCACTCAAACTTAACCTCTTTTCTCGTTTATCTCGTCAATGGCAAGGCAATGACTGAAAAAATCTTTCACAAACCGTCCATAATAGCCTGCTAAGCTAAGAAAACTCCGAATCTTAGTCACGGTTCGCGATTGTTCCAAATTCTCAACTTCTGCTACCTTTTAAGAATTCACTTGAATACTTTAAGCAGATATAACATGTCCCAGAAATGCCACTTGATTCATCCAAAATTGGCATTCGCTAAACTTAGAATACATCGACGATCCCTCAATCTTTGTAATACCAATTTAAGATGTCTAGCATGCTCAGCTCTAGTCTTAAGTATACCAGAATATCGTCAATGAAAACGATAACAAACCTGTCGAGATATTCCTGGAATACTTCGTTCGTCAAACTCATAAAATTCGTCAATCCGAATGGCATCACCAAAAACTAATAAAGACCATAACGAGTTCTGAAAACCGTCTTAGGGACATCATCACTCTTAATCTTCAATTGGTAATAACCAGACTTCAAATCAATCTTTGAAAATACACAGGCACCTCTAAACTGATCAAACAATCATTAATACGCGGTAATGGATAACGATTCTCAATCGTTACCCGATTCAATTGTCCATAGTCAATGCTTAGCCTTAATGTCCACATTCTTCCTCATAAATAAACTGGGCTCTCAACGACGGCATACTAGGTTGAATGGAACCTTTATCAACCAATTCTTGCAATTGAATTTTCAATTCCCTTAACTCAGCAGGAACCATTCTCTAATATAAGGTCCGTACCTGGAAACAAATCAATAGAGAACTCCACATCTTTGCCTGGTGGCAATCCAGGTAAATTCTCAGGAAAACGTCAGGAAAATGTCTAACCACCTTGACCTCTTCCACACTACTCAGAGCACTATCTCTTAGTACCGCATGAACTAAATATCCTTGGCAGCCTTTCGATAACGATCTCTTTGCTCTCACAGCAGAAATAACGGCATACCTCACTCCACTTTGCATACCCCCAAAAGTAACCTCTGGTCATCCAGGTCGATGGAAAGTAACTGATTCCCCGTAGCAATCTATCTTGGCACGATTATAATACAACCAGTCTGTGCCTAAAATCACATCTAAATCCACAATATCTCACGGGATAAGATTCACTGGCATAACAACATCTTCCACCATCACTGGACACCCTGAATAACACCATACTAACGTAGGATAACCTACCTGTTTACTCGCTTAACGAATCCAACAATAAGTTATAGATATTACGATCTGTAGCCTGCAATAACGATAACTCACTGTTGTCTCGATAAGTAAGTAACAATTCCCAAGGATGCAATATTACCATCTTGCCCTTCATTAGAAATACATATGCACGCCTGGATCGTGCTCCATCATTACTCTTTTTGGCAACATCGTCCATAACAAGAATCATATCAGCCGGAAGAACTAGAACTAGCTTTACTTCTTTTGAAGCTTTGAGTCTTTTGAAGTCCTTAAGATTACTGACCTTTACCTTTGCCATCTTTCCTCTGATTCACAATCTTTTCCTCTTCTTCATCACTATCGCTGGACATAATCTCAGAGTCCTCAATTCTCAATAAAATCTCATAAAACTCCTGATAAGAAGCACAATGGATAGTGGTCGCCAAAGAACGCCACTTCTTCTTATTATCCAGTTTAAAACGACATAACATTCCCACCGGATTAACAACAACGTTCGAATGGTAATGAGACAAGTCAATAAACTTTCCATAATACTCATTCGCCGTCATCTTTCCTTGTCTCAAATTTGTAAACTCTTGCTTCTTACCATCAATATATGCCGGAGGGATAAACCTTTTCTTAAACAATTCTTTAAACAACTCTCAAACAACTGTTTCCTCTGGTGACATCATATAAGACTCCTGTCTCCACCAGGATGCAAATTCAATACTCAGAAACCAGGTAGTCATCTCGACCTACATTGCAAAAGAAAGATTCCCTTGACTTTGCATAATCCGAAACGTCTTTTCTAAATGATTAAGCCATCGCTCTGCTACCTCCAGTCTTTCATTTCCATAAAGTGATTCAGCTTCAACTTATAAGCAATCTCAAGAGAAGTCCTTTGAATAATATACTGAATCACAATAGCAATAGCTTCCCCTAACTGAGCTATATCAGGGAAACTAAACTCATCTAAACGACGTGGCTCTCTACGAGGCGGTATAGTTCTAACAGAAGACACTAGGAAATTCTCAAGATACACAGGACTGCAACCTAGGCTCTGATACCAACAGACACACCCTGTCCCGAAGGAGGGCATGCTGGCCGTCACGTGAGAGTGACGTAACCATTTACACAGTTCAGAAGCTTAAAAAAAATACAATTGTGAATTCTGTCAGAACACCGTTGGATTCCTCGTGGCCACCAAAGCTCTGCTATCTCGAACCTGGAGGGGCGCAAAACAAAATTGAGTGGGTCAATAAAACAAGTCTTTTCAAAACTTTCCTTTATCAAAGTTCTAACCCCTCGCTGTAAAACCTGTATACTTTCCCAGAAAATAGCATATATAAATATATATAGCTTCAAAAATCTCAAAACATCATTCTTTATCAATTTTAAGAAAATATACCATGCCATGTGCCAAAAACATAATATGGATGCATCAATATAAATCAGGTGAAATAATAAATCAACCGGAGACCCTGCAGTGGTCTTGTACGGCCGATTCTAGAGCTCAATATCCAATCCAGCTGGAGTCACCAACTGTGACCTGTACGGCACTACACTGCACATAAGTCGGAACTACCTGTAGTAGTCTGTACGACTAGGATGGTGTAATAATACGCTCTAGTGCTTCTCTCATCAATCATCTGTGCACATAATCTAGGGTCACCTACTAGTCGGAACCACCTCTAGTGGTCTGTTCGACTAGCATGTCGCAACCACCTCTAGTGGTCTGTACGACTAGCATCTACTTGGATCCAAGGTGAGCATGTGATGCGGGTGAATAACATAAGCACTAACACCAGGGGTGCAGGTTATGAGCTATCAACATAAATCACATCAAACAATTCAATGAACCAAATATAACTCACCTGATACTCACCTGTGCGTCCGCAGCACCAATTCACATACATGCATCATATATCAATTCACATATCTCATATAGCTTCTATGCATGGCATTTCAACTCACATGATTCATATAAATCTATGCATGGCATTTTAAACATACTTTCATTTAATTTCGATTTCTGGGAAAATCAATAAGTATATAGGTATATAATAAAAACAACTGCCCACTCACCTGGAGTTCACCCTACAACTCCCTAGCACAACACATCAAGGCGTCATGACGATCAGCGCCTAGAACAATCATCAAATCATGCCTCAGAAGTCATATCGATAAAATATATAACTTATATAAAACACGTCACTATGTAGTTCGATCCGGAAGATTTGCAACTCCGATTTCCAATCTGTAACATCCCGAGGTCCACAATAAATCTCTAGAACAACATCCTAAAATTTCATTACCATCCAACGGTTGGATCTCCGCCAATTGCCAAAACTAAGTGACTGTTAACATTGTATTTTATGAACTTACAACTCCAATTCCAGAAGATCCGTAGATCGGATTCTCGATCCGTAAGTTCCTATAATCCTCAAATATTACGTATTACAATGTATCAAAGTTTGGTGACGATCCAACGGTCGGATCGTCAATTCATATTTTCGCCTAACCCCGCATCGCAACGAATTTAGGTTCGAATAATCATCATACGTCATTCATTCACCAAAACTGAATTCAGAAAATGAATTATGGCCTAAAAATAGCATTGGCGGCTCACTGGCCACGCGCCGCCGTGGGTGGCGGTCAGCCGCCCCGGCTCGCCGGAAAATTTAACTTTATCCAAAAATTACCAAAATTTGCAGAATTAAAGATCTCAAAGAGTAGAACAACTTTCATACCTGTGACCAAGGCCAATTCGGTCAATAAGAGCTCCAATTTTAGCAAAAACCGTACGAAACCCTTGAATTTGGTGTGATTCGATTCGACTACAAAACAACTCCGCCGCTTCCAAACTTATTTGGGGTTTGTTCTAGGCCTCAAAAACGGGCCAAGGGGATCTGGCCGATCCCCCGCGCCACTCTCTCCCTCCTTTCCTCCTTTCTCTGTTCCGATTGGCTGGGCCTTTTCTCTCTCTTCTCTCCATTCGCCAGTTCTCTTCTTTCTCTCCCGGAGCTCTCTTCTCTCTTCCTCCTGGTTGGGCAGTTTTTGCCCAATCCTCTTCTTCTTCCTTTCTTCTTCCACCAGCCACACACACACACACACACAATCTTATTTCTTTAAATCCCAGCCTTCCATTTATTTATTTTTTTTTATTAAATCTGGGCCGTCTAAATGGCACACCAAACTTTTATAATAAAATTCATAAAATGCCAAAACTTCAAACTTTAAAATCTTTTCCGTTATAACTCCAAATCACGAACCGCTTGCACCTACGCATCCGTAGTGACGAGTACTACGAGGATATGTCAAGAAAACAAATCTTAGATGGCACGACACAACGATTAACCTCGAACAATGCGCGTGTCTCAAAGGGCATTTTCGTAAAATCCTTTATTAAAACTTTAAAAACTCTTAAAATCAGGGACGGGCTGTCACATATATGTATATATATATATATGAATATAACATATATATATATATATATATATAATATATTGGTGCTGCATTGTGCAGCATGTGTGTGCGAAATGATGGTACCAAAAGGTTGGATTTAATTCAACCTTGTATATTTTGGTTGAACTACAACTTGTGGTTAAAAAACATGATGCTTACTCAAATTGTATGAGTAGAATTAAAAGATATAAATTATCAATATTTATTTTCTGAAAATTCTAATAGAAGGCATGTCTTTTGAGTCAACACTATTAAGAAGGGTTGTGTATATTCAACTAAAATGAAAGGGCTCGATGAACAGGTACTTCGATGTCTATAAATACATGTTGTGGCATAATGTTTCATACACAATTTCAGAAATTTGTTTCTACATTCCTTGCTCCCTTTTCTCTCCATCACATTCATACAATTTCTTTCTAGTTATTTATAAGGGAATATAATTAGGTTTTGCTAATCGAATATTCCATACTTTGTTGTATCCTAGAAGTGATTTGCCAAGAACCCTTTAGCAAACTCATTCGAGTGAGGGCAAATAACACTTTAAGGAAACGATTCAAGTCGTACCTCAAAGTCATCATTCAGATTATTCTCTATATTTCTACATTTACTCTAACAATCTTAAAGTGTTATATTCGTCATGGAGAACAAATCTGATAACATGGCTTTGATGATTATCAATCAAGATGTCTACAAGTTAGACAAATTTGATGGATCAAATTTCACCCGATGGAAGGACAAGATGTGTTTCATGCTTACTGTTCTAAATGTCATATATGTGTTGGACCTGAAATTGGAGCCTATTCGTGAACCAAGTGACAAAGACTCGAACAAAATTGTTGCCGATCGAAAGAAGCGTGAAGAAGATGAATTGGTATGTCGAGGACACATCTTGGGCACATTATTTGATCGCTTATATGACTTGTACGCACACATTCAATCTCCAAAGGAAATTTGGAAAGCACTTGAACACAAGTACACAACAGAGAAAAAAGGTACCGATAAATTTTTAATGTGCAAATATTATTAATTCACTATGTTTGATAACAAACTCATCCTAGACCAAGTTCATGAATTATTGGTCTTGGTCTCAAAGCTTCGTGAACTTAAAATAGTTATTCCGGATTCTATGATAGTTGGGGCTATTATGGCAAAATTACCCCAAACATGGAATAACTATAGAAAGAAACTTCTACACATGGTGGAAGATATTAGTTTGGAAGATTTGCAAAAGGGTATTCAAATTGAAGAGGAAACTCGAAATCGTGATAAGAATTTTGCGAATCAAGATTTCTCTAAAGTTCACGTTGTCGAAGGAAACAAATACAAAAAGAATTTCAAAGTCAAAATTGACAAAGGGAAGTTTAAGAAGACCAATTCCAACAACAATCAAAAGAATGCAAATGGTGTTTGCTACCATTGTGGAAAGAAGGACCATTACATTCATGATTGTAGACACATAAAAGCAAGTGAGGAATATGCCAATAAGACCAATAGTGCAATATGGTGGAAAATTCTGGAATTGATAACATTGTTGCAATGGTATCAATGATGTATATTGGCATGATTACTGAACTAAATATGGCAGCGGCAATAAAATCATCTGATTGGTGGCTCGACTCAGGGGCTACTATACATGTGTGCAATGATAAGGCATAATTCAAGACATATGAAGCATCAACGGACAATCTAGAGGTTTTAATGGGGAATCATAATTCTGCCAAAGTTCTTGGAAAATGAACCATTGAACTTCAATTTACTTCTGGGAAGAAATTGATGTTGCTTAGTGTATTGCATGTTCCAGAAATTAGAAAAAATCTTGTGTCTGCAAATTTATTATGGAAGAACGGTATAAAGACTGTTCTAGAGTCCAACAAGTTAATAATGTTGAAAAATAGGATGTTTGTTGGGAAGGGGTATTCTTGTGATGGGATGTTCCAACTAAGTATTAATAATAAAGTGAATTCTTCTGCTTATATTGTTGAATCTTCCTCTCATTTATGGCGTTTACATTTAGCTCATGTAAATTTTAGATCTTTAAAATACATGGGCACACTTGGTTTAATTGCTTGCAATAATGATTACAATAATACATGTGAAACATGTATTCAAGCGAAAATTACTAAGAAACCTTTTCCAACTGCCGAAAGAAATACATATTTATTAGACTTAATACATTCTGACATATGTGAATTTAATGGTGTTTTAACAAGAGGAGGAAAAAGATATTTTATCACATTTATAGATGATTGTTCTAAGTTCACTTATGTTTATTTATTGTCTAATAAAGATAAAGATTTTGAGTGTTTTAAGCACTATAAGGCTGAAGTTGAAAACCAAAAGGGAAGGAAAATTAAATGCCTTCGTAGTGATAGAGGTGGTGAATAGTTTTCACATGAGTTTGATATCTTTTGTGAAGAGTATGGTGTTGTACATCAAAGAACTGCACCCTATACACCACAACAAAATGGTTTGGCAAAAAGACAAAATAGGACACTCACTGAAATGATTAAGTCTATGATGATTAATGCTAATACTCCAAAATATTTATGGGGTTAAGCATTGTTTATTGCATGCCATATACACAATAGAATTACATCTACAAAAACACATGTGTCACCATATGAAATTTGGAAAGAAAGAAAACCAAATTTGTCATATATGAGAGTATGGGGGTGTGTAGCTTTTTATAAGGCACTCGATCCTAAGAGATCCAAGTTGGGTCCAAGAGGAATTAAAAGCATATTTGTAGGATATGCAGAACATTCAAAGGCATATAGGTTGCTTAATTTAGACTCAAATACAATTGTTGAGTCTAGAGATATCAAATTTATAGAAAATAAATTTTATAACGACTACCCAATGTCTGGAAACGAGAATGATCAAACACCTTTCTCTAATCCGGCTACTAGTAATTCTCAAGGTGAGAAAAGAAAACAGTCTGAAACTGTTAATGAACCAAGGAAAAGCCAAAGAGTAAGAAAATAAAAGACTGTAGGCTCTGGTTTTATTTCGTCTCAATCTATTGTATTTTTAGTTGAAGGAAATAGAAAGAAGGTTCTTAAAAAAATACCCATATTGTTGAATGTTGAGTATGATCCTAAAAGTCTAAGCGAAGCGTTGACTTCAAGAGATCCAGCCTTTTGGAAAGAGGCTACAGATGATGAATTTGAATCATTACTATCTCATCAAACATGGGTTTTAGTATACTTGCCCAAGGATCAAAAGCAATAGGTTGTAAGTGGGTGTTTAGAAGAAAATACAATACAAACGAGTCTATTCAGACATTTAAAGCCACGCTGGTTGCCAAGGGTTTTAAGCAAAAAAAAAGAATAAACTATTTCGATACATATGCACCAGTAGCTAGGATCACATCAATTAGAATATTGTTTGCATTGGCATCTTTATATAATTTGCATGTGCATCAAATAGATGTGAAAACAACTTTTTTAAATGGTGATTTAGATGAAGAAGTCTATATGAAACAACCAGAAGGGTTTGTTCTCCCTGGGAATGAAAAGAAAGTTTGTAAATTAGTCAAGTCGTTATATGGATTGAAGCAAGCACCAAAACAATGGTATGAAAAGTTTGATATTGTCATTTTATCATATGGATTTAGACATAATAGTGCTGATACATGCATATACTCTAAATTCACAAATAATTATGGTGTTGTTATATGTTTATATGCTAATTTTTGGTACAAACATGAAAGATGTATCTAAAACTAAAGAGTATCTAAGTTCAAAATTCAAAATGAACGACTTGAATGAAGTAGATACCATCTTGGGAATTAAAGTAAAGAAGTATAATAGGGATTACGCTTTGTGTCAGTCACATTATATAGAAAAATTGCTTCTTAAGTTTAAGCATCTACAAATAAAAGAAGCAAATACCCCTTATGACCCTCGTGAGACCTTGCTTAATAATTTTGGTAGGTCTGTTGCACAGCTTGAGTACGCTAGTGTAATCGGAAGTTTAATGCATACCATGCATTGTACCAGGCCAGATATCGCATTTGTAGTAAGCAAACTTTCTAGATACACTAGTCATCCATGTACTATTCACTGGAAAGCAATAAATAGAATTTTTGGTTATCTTAAAAGAACTATTAACTTGAGTTTAACTTACTATGAGTTTCTAGCAGTACTTGAAGGATATTCATATGCAAGTTGGATAACAAGTGCGAATGATAATAAGTCTACATCAGGGTGGATTTTTACAATTGCCGGATGAGCAATTTCTTGGGCTTCGAAGAAGCAAACATGTATAGCACATTCAACTATGGAATTTGAATTTATAGCATTAGTAGTAGTAGGTAAAGAAGTGGAATGGATTAGAAATTTGTTATTGGAAATAGAGTTGTGGCCACAACTAATGCCATCCCTTTCTTTATATTGTGATAGTGTGGCTACTTTGTCTAGAGCATACAATAAGGTATATAATGGAAAGTCTAGACATATTAGCTTGAGACATGAATATGTCAAGCAATTAATAACTGATGGAGTTATTAATATTATTTATGTTAAATCAAGTAATAACTTGGCAGATCCGTTAACGAAAGCACTTTCAAGAGTTTTGGTAGTTAGTACATCTAGTGGAATGAGGCTAAAACCCTTTACTGAAAATTAGCCACCAATAATGGTAACCCGACTTTCTCTACAACATCACTAGTTTAAAATTTTAATGGGTAATAACAAGTTATTGACAAGTGGTTGTGAAAGCACTGAAAATTAATATATAGCTTATTCCAAGATGATCAGTGCAAGACTGCTACGTTTAGGAGGATGAGTTTTATCTCTTAATGAGGTTATTTGTAGTTAGGTCTATGGTAGCGGGGACATGGGAAGGAACCTCACCTATATGAACACAAGAAGTGGTGCCGCTTCTACCAAGAGTTGGGTTTTTTCTTGTAAATGTTCATGAAACCAGGATGAATCACAAGGCCATAATAGTGCTTACTTAGTTCTGAAATTTCTTTAAGGAAATAAGACATAATCATGTGTGTAGCGATTCCGGTTTTAACATAAGAATAGGTGGTTTAAACTTAGGTCACCATCTCATTCGTTATAACTTTGAATTACTTACACTAATTAAAGGTTTAATTCGAAAGACACCATTATTGTATGCATGATTATATCGGTATGCTTGTGATTAATTATAAAGAGAGAATTATTGTAATACTATTTTTATATATTCTTAAAATAGGGAAGGATTGTTGAATATTTCAAGAATATATTCATATATTTGTTGGCTGAAAATTTGAGTATTTGCCCAACCGTTGCTTCTCTTCGAGTGAAGCATTGCAGCATATGACATACTATATTTTATATAATATATATATATATATATATATATGTATATGTATGTAAAATATTGGTGCTGCATTGTGCAGCATGTGTGTGCGAAAATGATGGTACCAAAAGGTTGGATTTAATTCAACCTTGTATCTTTTAGTTGAACTACAACTTTTGGTTAAAAGACATGATGCTTACTCAAATTGTATGAGTAGAATTAAAAGATATAAATAATCAATATTTATTTTCTGAAAATTCTAAATAGAAGACATGTCTTTTGGATCAACACTATTAAGAAGGGTTGTGTATCTTCAACTAAAATGAAAGGGCTCGATGAACGAGTACTTTGATGTCTATAAATACATGTTGTGGCATAATGTTTCATATACAATTTCAGAAATTTGTTTCAACATTCCTTGCTCTCTTTTCTCTCCATCACATTCATACAATTTGTTTCTAGTTATTTCTAAGGGAATATAATTCGGTTTTGCTAATCCAATATTCCATTCTTTGTTGTATCCTAGAAGTGATTTGCCAAGAACCCTTTAGCAAACTCATTCGAGTGGGGGCAAATAACACTTTAAGGAAACGATTCAAGTCGTACCTCAAAGTCATCATTCGAATTATTCTCTATATTTCTACATTTACTCTAACAATCTTAAAGTGTTATATTCATCATGGAGAACAAATCTGATAACATGGCTTTGATGATTATCAATCAAGATGTCTATAAGTTAGACAAATTTGATGGATCAAATTTCACCCGATGGAAGGACAAGATGTGTTTCATGCTTACTGTTCTAAATGTCATATATGTGTTGGACCCGAAATTGGAGCCTATTCGTGAACCAAGTCACAAAGACTCGGACAAAATTGTTGCCGACCGAAAGAAGCATGAAGAAGATGAATTGGTATGTCGTGGACACATCTTGGACACATTATCTGATCGCTTATATGACCTGTACGCACACATTCAATCTCCAAAGGAAATTTGGGAAGCACTTGAACACAAATACACAACTAAGAAAAGAGGTACCGATAAATTTTTAATATTCAAATATTATGAATTCACTATGTTTGATAACAAACCCATCCTAAACCAAGTTCATGAATTATTGGTCTTGGTCTCAAAGCTTCGTAAACTTAAAATAGTTATTCTAGATTCTATGATAGTTTTGACTATTACTTCACTAGTACCAGTACCGCACATGTCTTTAAAGGATTTGTCAGGCAGCTGACTCGGGGAATTCCTTCACTAGTACCAGTACCTATAAATATGATTTCTGATTGCTCACGAGGTGAGCCAGAACCCGTAGTTGCAGAATATGTGGTTCATTACAAAGTTAGTACACAACAGCTTAAACTCGTACAATCCGCAAAAGGAGAACATTCAAATTTGTCTATATGGTAACAACAAAGCCCACCAACATTATATATTCATCACCATGCCAAAAGCCAAGCTACCATCTTATAAATTAGAACTATTGTTTGGAGTATGCATATTTAAAACCAAAATTATAACCCAGTTAATCAAATTGAACCATTTGTTTCCATCATCCATTGAATTCAATGCAAATCAATGTGTATATCACAACTTCATTTGTATTTACACCCAAAAGTTCAAACACAAGCTGCACAACTCAGTCCCTTATCTCTTATTAAGCAATACAAGTAAACTTTGGCGCCTAAAATCAATGCATAAAAACCATACATACCCACAAAACAAGAACACTGAACATGTACCGATTCAACGGTTCAAATGGTATTAGAATATTGACGGAATGCACAAAACCTAGAAATAAAAATGCAAAATATTGTAATCGGAGCAAGGTAAATAACAAATCAGGGATGGTGGAGCCTACAAGATTGGAGGAAAGAGTTGAAAATTCGTCTGAAGGGAGAAAACCCATTTGCTGGAGCTGTGATTGGAGGGCTGTGGAGTGAGAGTTGGGGCTTGTACGTAGCAAAGTAGCTCAGAGAAGGAGAAGGGTGAATAGTGCCTTGTGACGATGGGTGATGAGAATTAATCCAATGGTTTAACGGGTGTTGACGTTGATGTTTTGACTGGAATCTAAAACCTGAAGGCGCTGGGTGCTGTGTTGTCGGAGACGAGGGAATGAGATAAGGGTATATTGGGTAGAAAAAACTGAGTATGAGATGAGGCTTTCTTCCGGAATCCAAATACCACTGAAAATCCGATTCCAGGTAAATCAGGGATCAGATTCCTTATTTTTGGTGGGCCCCACATACAATTTCATTCCCCAATGTTAGTAAACACATGAATCACTTGGAATGAATGCAACTCCCATTCTTCTCACTTCATTCCCTTTACGTAAACACGCCTTTAAGTTTTCAATCTAATAATTACCAATAATAGTTTCTATTTGGTACCTCAAATTGCATGTAATTCAGCAACAATTAATCTTGCGGAACTTGGTGAAAATTCTAACCATATCTCCAGTACTGTAAATTTAGGCACCATTTCATAACATATTCTTATCAAATGCCCTTTGGTTTCCTCGAATTCGAAGCTTTGGGTAACCCCTCATCGGATTTGATTAGTGCACTTTTCAAGTGAGTTACATTGCAATTGCAATGTGACAAGTGGCCCCCAACAATAACGTGTACACTATATTTTTGGTAAAAAGAATGTGTACACTTTTTTTCAGATCGATCGTGAATATCCTTTTTTGAGGAATTTTCTAAAATGTTTATTTTGGCATTTTCAACTCCCAACAATAATGGAAGAGATCTTTCAACGACAAAGATAAAAAAAAATATGAGTGTAACAATTCCATTTGCTCATAGAGAATATATCTTGCGCATATATATAAAGTTGTCGAAAGAAAGAAGCATGCATGGCAATATACTAAGCTGATAGTGGTAGACATAGACGAAGAAAATGCAACTTACTTTTGCTTTTAATTAGTGGTTTTTTCTTTGATGAACTCTAAATAGTGGAAAGACCAAATTAACCATAAATCTCGGTGGGAGATTTATCTGATCAGAAAGTTAGTGCCAGAGAAACCTTAACCATGAGCCAAGCTTGCCGTCATATTTCTGAAGAAAGATAGCAATTATTATACGGCCGGAAAGTACAATGGGGTTCAAAAAGAGGTAAATAATTCTTGAAATTCATGACCACCAAAAAAGAAAAAGGGTAAATTACAAAAAATACCTCAACTATTGGGGTTACGATAGTATCATACCTCATCTTTTAAAATTGACAATATCATACTGCATCTTTAGAATTTCGTCCAATGTTATACCTCTGTTAGCTTGGCCGTGAATTCCCCAGTTAAATGCTGACCTGGCTTGATCTGGGGCCCAGTTCCTTGCCCAGATGGATTCCACATGGCACCACACCCAATGTTTTCCCGCCAAATGGCATCCAAATCAGAAAATATATTTGATATTTTTTTTTTTTTTTCATAATTTGAATTTCAAAATTTCAAATTTGAAATTCAAATTTTCCCACCAAAAATTGAGACAAAGATGATCTACCATTTTAAGCAGTGGTCTAAAAAACGGCCTAGGCGCTGGGCGGAGGGTGGCCGAGGCGTTTTTGTGCAAAACGGTGGGAAAAAGCGACTGGGCTCTAGGCGGGCTAGGCGGGCTAGTCAGCTGGCGGAGCTAGGCGGTTTTGTTTTTTTTTTTTTTTTTTTTAAGTTCCCGTGCCTTGTAGCTACCCTAATTTCAGAAACCAAGTCTCTTCATCTCTTCTTCCTTAACTGCAGTGCACTCACCTGCTGCAACTTCAAGAGGTTTTCTGGGTCATCGACTCATCGTCGTCGATCGTCTCTCCCAATTTCCACGGTCTCCACTCTCCAGTCTCCACCTGCTCTCGCATCTCGATTCTCCATAGCTTGGCTGCGACTTCGAGTAGAGGAACTCGTCGATTACAAAGAGAGAGAGAGAGAGAGAGAGAGAGAGAGAGAGAGAGAGAGAGAGAGAGAGAGAGAGAGAGAGAGAGAGAGAGATTACTGGCGAATTTCTGCAACTCGTCTCTGTGAAGATGAGGGAAGAGAGAGTGCGAAAAGAGACTAAAAGAGAGAGACAATTAAACATTTCAATCTGTGGTCTGTTATGCAGCTCGTTTGTGAGTGTGAAGATGAGGGAAGAGAAAGTGCGAAGAGAGAGAGAGAGATAAACACTAGAACATTTCAATATGTGATGGCGATGAATGGGATCTCAAATCCAAGGAAAAGCTGGTGGTTTTAATTGTCAAAACCATGGACGCTAATGGTTTTATTTATGAAAACCACCCTAGGTGGTGGACGGGTGATGTGAAAGAAGAGCCAAAGAGGTGAGGTTGCTGATGGTTTTAAATTTTAATAATGAAGACCACCCACTATGTGGGCTTTTTATATTTTAAAAGTTTGGGATATATATATATATATATATATATATATATATATATTATATATATATATATGTTATATAAATTATAAATTATTTAGATAATATTTTTTTTTCCTAGGCAAGCATATTATATATGTACATAAAACATTCACATATGTATGTTCTATAAGAAATAACATATTAGTCAATAATTATTTACATTTGATATAGTAAATTTAATTAATTCATAAAATATATAAGAAATTTACCTAAATCCACCTAGGCCGCCTAGATCCCGCCTAGCCGCCTAGGCGCCCGCCCAGATCCTGCCTAGCCTCCTAGGCGCTAGGCGCCAGCCTGCCGCCCGACTAGCGCCTAGCGTTTTTTAGAACCTTGATTTTAAGCACAGATTATCATCCTTGACCTCAAATTAGAAAAATCTCACCCAAAATATAATGATATAACCACAACAAAACAAGTGTATTCAAGCACAAACTACTCATCATTTCCAAGAAAAACATGAAATAGACCAAATTAAGCATAAAACCTGATTAATTATCCAGAAATTCATAAACTTGTTCAAAAAGCTAACAGAATTCATGTAGCATCTCCAACCAACATTACAAAACCTACTGAATTCATAAAAACCTGCTACATCATCCATTCAATTCACAAAATACGTACTGGATGCATAAAACATGTTCTAACTTTACAATTCCTTTACAAAAAATAACCATCTGTGCAAAAAACGTGGCTGGATTGCTTGGTATTTCTGTGCTTGGTGCCTTTGGATGATTCAGTTATGGGTTTGCTTGGTCTTTCTCTGCTTTGTGCTTCTAGGTGATTCAGCTACTGATTGTGATGCCTAAATCCAAAGTTCATTTAGAGACCAAGCAAGCTTTTTAACTAAATCCAAATGTTTTACTGTAACCAAGGTATTAAATATCGGTAATATGGGAAATATCGGTAGTCCGAAAACACGGAAATATCGATGGAAATATCGGGATAATATCGATATCGATAAAAATTATATGGAAACCACGGAAATTGTAAGAAAAACTTGGAAATTTTTATTGAAACTTTGCAGAATGTTTATTTAGTCAATTATCTATTAGTTTATCACAAAAAATTGGAAGGAAATGCATTGCATGATGGATTTAACATTATCAAGTTGATTATATAGCGAGCTGACAAATATTGTGAGTGTAGAAAATATGTAGTAATTAATGAAAGAAGTTTAAACACACCATAATCATTTATATATAATGAATTAGTACAATTTTACACTTTATACATTGCATGGTAAGATACATAGTGACTTAGTACCACATAGAGTTCCTATGAGGTTCAAATTTTTCACTATCTTCATCATCTCTATGTGTAGAGTGAGTGTATTGTGAAGAGTAGTTATCAAATGATAAATCCCCAAAATAGTTTTGCATGTAATTGTTAACATGCCACCCATATGGATCCGAGATTGGTTGACGTTGTCCATAAGCAAAATCATTTGAAGATTGAGTCTCGGATTCTTTCCATGAGTCGCTCGATTCCATCCCAACAGGAATGAGATATGAAGGGTAGGGAAATGGTTGGTTATGAGTATAACCATAGTTACTACCTCCCACTCCAACAGAGTCTGAAGTTCTAGATAACGAGTCATCTTCTTGACTTGACAAAATCCCCTTGCCTCTTTCTCCACGAGTATAGTCCTTCCCTATGGCACCAATTCCTGGTCCTGCCCGCCTACTGCCATGGTCATCATCCTGTGTTGCATGCGTGAAGTTTGCCTCACCAGTGAAGGGGCTCATAAATCCAGGAGGTGGTCCATAATAGTTTCCATATCCACCACCACTACCTCCAGCTCCACTATATCCTTCATCATTCCCACCTCCGGTGGTAGGTGAGTCTCCTGATCTTGTACTAGAGCTATCATTAGTATCAGCACGATGTTGTGGTTGTGTAGGATTGGAAGAAGGTGGAATTCCAATGTTTCTTGGTCTGGGGCGCAAAAGTTCTTCCAAAGAGTCAGCGCTGCTAGATCCCACCTCCCCCTCTAATACTCTTTCTACATTTATCCCTTCATTACGTGCTTCTTCAGCAACTCTGGGAGCTGTGTTGCCTTCATCATCATCTAAATGAAGAGGTCTAATCCATTGATAAAGTTGGTTACCCTCTGTATCATCATCTTCAGCAACAATATCAAACACATCTAGTGGGTCACCACGGTCGACATGATCTATTTCTGCTTCCTTATCTCGAACTTGAAGCTTCATGTTGTAGTAGCAATAAACTAATTTTTCCAACCTACTATGAGCCAACCTATTTCTTTGCTTTGTGTGTATGAGTGCAAATGTGCTCCAATTTCTTTCACAAGCAGATGAGGAAGCTGTTTGTGATAATACTTTGATTACTAACTTTCTCACAGTTGGTGCGTCGATCCCATACATGATCGACCATTCAGCTACAATGAAAAACAATGTTGATAAGCCTAATAACTCCAACAAATTCTATTATAAACTTATAGTGAAATATGTTTACACTCACTAGGAGACATTTTTGTTCGAGCAGCAACTGATGTTGGTTCTCCAAAAGTTCTTCTTGCATCTTTAAACCATGTTAGCTGAATTCAATAAATCGTGTTAGTTTAATCCAACAAAGTAATTATTATAATTTAAGTAATTGTGTACCTCATTTCCAAATTGGCCAATTGTTGGTGATGCAGGGTCTAATTTAGAGTATACATTATGTACAGCACGTATAAGGGTACCATCATCTCCAACACCAGGTCTGTATTGGTATCGAGGATTCAAATAATATGTTGTTCAAAGAAACACATACTCTAATAAGAGAAATAATACTTATGCAACTAAAGAAATGTATTACAAATTATGACATAATTTATACCTGCTGCATGCAAATCGTGGTATAATGTTTTATACCATCGATCTTCAATTATCTTTATGACCCACCTTGCACCATGTTTTCTTTCCAATTCATCCTTCACTACACGCATCAACTCATATATTGCCCCCATAGTAGGATACACTTCTGTGTCAACGATCCGTAAAACTTTGTAAAGAGGTTCAAACACTTGGCACACATGTTCTGATTGAGTCCAAAAAGCATGATCAAGAACTATACTTTCCACCATACGACCTGCATTTGAGCGGCTCAAATTATGGTTGGCCCAATCGTCACTAGTGAATAGATGCTTCAACCCTGCTTTCTTCTTAAGTAGGCTGTCTAATGCAATATAGTTGGTGGCGAATCGAGTGGTAGCTGGACGAATAATTTCTCCTTTGCAAAATTCACGCATCTTTGCCAACAACCAATCGTGATTGTAAATATAATTTGTGATCGTTCTAGCTCTTTTTACCACAGTAGCAACATTCTCTCTCTTCCCCATTGCCTCAAACATGAGATCAATACAATGTGCTGCACATGATGTCCAAAACACATTATGATGCTTCATTAACTTTTTTCCAGCTTTGACAAATGCAGAACCGTTGTCGGTCACGACTTGGACAACATTATGCTCTCCAACCTCCATGATTACATCCCTCAATAATTTGTAAATATACTTGTAGTTCTTTATATGGTCTGAAGCATCAACAGACTTCAAAAAAATTGTCTTTCCCTTGGAGTATACCATGAAGTTTATGATAGACAATCTGGTCGGGCCAGTCCATCCGTCACACATGATTGTGCAACCATTAGTTTCCCACTTTGACTTCAACTTGTTAACATACTCGTCAATGTCTTTATACTCCATATCCAAATATTTGTTTCTTATCTCATAGGGAGTGGGAGGTTATACTCCAACACCGGCTTGTTGACATCCCACTACCATATTTTTGAAATGATGTGATGATGCTTTCTCAGCAGGGACATTTTCATAGATAAAGAACTTGCTAATTAGACGCCCCATTCCCTCCTTCACATTACCTCTAGTGAAATAACTCCAAACACTCTTTTGACGTGTTTTGGATGATTTATATAAACTTGGGGCTATTGGTGGTGTTGGTTGTGATTCTCTAAGACTGCCTCCCCGTCTCATTTGTGCACCACCACTTGTCCCGGAACCTTGTGCTCTATTAGGAATTTTTATGAAGGTGTTCTTTTTCCCATGCTGACTGTTTAGAGGCACGTAATGCTTGTTTCAAACTGCGTCGTTCTTCAGGTCCCATGTCATCATCACATTCGTCCTCATCGTCATCATCATCACTGTCAACCGCTTCGCCAATGACTTCTCCTCGTAGCCCAGCTCGAATATTTTCCATTCCATGTGTTATCTTTTCCTTGTGCTGTTTTTTATTTTTTAATAATGTGCTGATGAATGCCTTCACTTCTGGGGGGACATTATCGCATCATTGGACATTTTTTGCTGGATCTAATCCACTAAGATGGTACTTAAGTCGTGTCACTCCGCCACTCTTCATTACCCGATGACAATATTTGCAAATTGTGCCATGTTTGTTTCCGTCTATTAGGTCTCCATGTTCCCAAGCTGGATCACGTTTAGTAACTCCACTGGACATCTTAAACGTACCTATATTTATTTTTCATGAAAATTAGACAATTTTTATTTGGCCAAAAAATATAGTAGTGATGACGGTTATATAAGAGAACCTAAATAATAAAGTTATTCTACAGAAGAATTAAATACGAAGTAAAGAAAATGATTGTAAAAATTTAAGTAATTATAAAAATAATATGGAATAATAAAACCTAATATTAATGAATAATAATCCAATTTGATAAAAAAAATAATCCTAATATAAAACATAGTGATGAATAATAATCCAATTTGATAATAATCCAATTTAATAATAATCCAATTTAATGAATAATCCAATTTGATAATAATCCAATTTAATGAATAATAATCCAATTTGATAATAAAAAAAACCTAATATTAATGAATAATAATCTAATTTGATAATAAAACCTAATATTAATAAAATAATAAATAACATTAAACATATTAAAATTATCCTAGGGAATAATTATACAACATTACTTAATTACTTACAAAAATTAACATGTAATTGTTAACATTACTTAATTAGTTACAAAAATTAACATGCAAGTATTAATTACTTAATACTTGCAATAATATTTTTGTTGTTGTATAAATTAACATACAAAAATTAACATTACTTAATTAGTTACAAAAATTAACATGCAAGTATTAATTACTTAATACTTGCAATAATATTTTTGTTGTTGTATAAATTAACATACAAAAATTAACATTACTTAATTAGTTACAAAAATTAACATGCAAGTATTAACAAAAATTAACATACAAAAATTAACATTACTTAATTAATTACAAAAATTAACATGCAAGTATTAACAAAAATTAACATACAAAATTTTTTTTGTTGTTGTGTAAATTACAATAATATAAATATAAGTTTTTAAACTTACCTTAAATATGGAACCCTTTGTGTTCAAGCTCTGTAATATATCTGGAATGGCTTTGAAAGGGGTAAGGGAAGAAGTAGAAACGAAAATACTCTGAATGGCTTTGATACAAATGTGAAAGAATATATGTTTGGAATGGCTCTGACAGACATAGAAATAAGGTATTTGAAAACTGAAACTGGTGACGCAAACTTGTTGGTGGCTGCCAATCAGATCAGTCAGAAAAAATCGTATGCACACATGCACAAAACTGAACACAAAACCATGTGCCAAAACCGTGGTTTCCTACGAAACCATGTCCCAAAACCGTATGTGGCTGTGTGCCACAGTCAGACACAGGACCCCACCCTCTCTTCTCCGCTCCCCGTTACCCAGGACCCCTTCTCCCCAACCTATCTGTGCTCAGAAGACCCCCAAACAAAAAAAAATCTTCAGAACGCCAAAAGATCCATCCCCCCTCCCCCCCCCCCCGCACGCCCAGAAGATCCATCCCCTCCCCCCCTTCCTCCCCCCCAACACACCACCCAGAAGAAGAAGAAGAAGCAGATCCCTCCCTTCCCCCCCCCGCACAAAACAGATCATTCCTTCCTGGGACGCGGCGGATCCTCCCCCCCCAGATTCTTCCTTCCCTTCCCTTTCCTCCCCCCCAGAACGCCTTCATCTACAGAGAATGACGCCTTCCTCTGCAGTGGCACATTTTCAAAGCCCCTTTTCGCACCCCCAAACGCACAGATGGGGTCTCCTCTGGGGTGTCTTCCCCTGTTCTTCCCCCGTTCTTCCCCCCACTTCTCTGTGTCCTTCCTTTTCCTTGCAGAATATCGCCCCCACTTCTCTGTGTCCTTCCTTTTCCTTGCAGAATATCGCGATAATTTCGAAAATATCGCGATATTATCGATATTATCAATAATATCGCGATATTTTGACGAAAACCAGTTGGGTAGTAATTAAAATATCGGTACCGTGAAAAACCGATAATATCGGCGATATTTCGCCAATATTATCGGCATTTTGTTCCTTGACTGTAACAGCCCGTCCCGGAAATTTTCGTACGACGGATATAAAATGACGAAAATGCCCTTGGACGTTAATTAAGGTATGTGTGGGTATCTACATTGGGAGTGTTTGGTTGGTGGTATTTGGACCACACACACACACACACACACACACATTCACTCTTTCTCTCTCTCACCCCCGCACTCTCTCTATCTCTTAGACTCTCTCTCTCTCTCCCTCTCGGCTTTTGTACGGACAATCCCCAAAACCATTTGAAACTTTGCAGATTGAGGCTAAGATAAGCATTTTCATGTTCCTTGTGATTTTAGGAAGCCATTAATACAAGTTTTAAAACCTGGAACCTTCGATTCGTCACAAAACCATAATCTCCGAATTGTGCATTGTTCATGCACACGTGAAATGTTGTTTTTCAGGGAATTCTAAGTTCATAGGAAGTCTTATGAGGTCCTAAGGAAGCTTGGAGTAGTTCGTTTGAAGTTTTTGGACGTCGAAATGAGTTTTTTCCAGAAAATCAGTTTAAATGAAATGCGATATGAAATGCCATGCAAAGTATCTATTTATTTTATTATACGTTATTGATTACTTATATTGATGTTGGTGCTGAGGACGCACAGGTAAGTGGCAGGTAAGTTTATATACTAGTTGATGAGAACGAATGATGTGATGTGAAGTGATGTGATATGATTAGAGCTCATAAACCTGCACACTGATATTAGTGCTCCCGCCCAGAGAGGGGCTCAGTCTTTCACGTGATGTTCACCTCCCGCACCGTATGCTCGCCTTGGATCCAAGTTAGGTGCTCAGTCCTGTCGAATAGGCCACTATAGGTGGCTTCGACTCGTAGGTGACCCGCGATTTATCGCTTAGTCTTCACATGATCGTAGCACTAAAGCATATTAGTTTATATTCAGTGATGTTGTGCAGACCACTAGAGGTGGTATTGATGTGTATGCAGGGTATATATATGATATGATTGAGATGAGTATGAGCTATATGATATGAGATTGTTATGAGCTATATACAGCCGAGGGCTGAGTTGATTATTTAGTATTCAATCACATTCACATAGTTATGCTTTGGCATTCAGTTATGATACTTTGGCATGGCATACATACTTTCATACATACATATTTTCAGCGAGATTTTGAGAATTATATATATGAGTATATATTTTATTTCTGGGAAATTATGCAGGTTTTACGGCGAGGGGTTATAACTTTTGAGAAAAGAAAGGTTTTGAAAAGATTTGTTTCTGACCCACTCAACTTTGTTTTTCACCCCTCTAGGTATTAAGTAGTGTTCGTTGGTGGCATACGAGGAGCTCATCGAACATTCTGACATAATTCACTTATGTATGACCACCTTCGGGTATTATTTCTATTCAGTAAAACTGCTTGACTGCACGTAGACTTTTATGCTCTGTATTAGTGGAATTCACACTTCTTTTACACTAGTATTGCTAGTGTTTCGGTTTTAATTGATCCATAAATTTCTATTCTTTATTGCTTCCGCACTGTGCACATGGTTACGTCACTCTCACGTGACGGCTAGCACGCCCCACTTTTGGGTCGGGGTGTGTCATTTACAATTAAGGAAATGGTCAAGTTTTTACCTTTGTTTTCCTTATCCTCTTTTTAGGTTCAGTTTGAGCTGAATTTGTTGATGGTGATTGTCCATGAGTAGATGTGGATGCCTACAAAGCAATTTAAAGGATTAAGAGTCTAATATGATGTTAAAGGATTTAAAAAACCACATAAAGTAGAAAATGTTACCTGTTTGTCCATTGGAGGAAGATGTCTATTATGGGTTCTTGCATTAGGACCTTCCTTTTTGCATATAGTACATTTCAAAGTGGCTTGCCATTTCCTTCCTAGCTTAAGTGGCTGAGGAGGACCTTGAGGATTATTGGCTTGGTTTGTGGGAGTTTGTTCACCCTCATTGTCTTTTTCAGCAGCTTCCTTGTTTCTCCTCCTCCTCGGCCTTCCAGGTTGCCTTGTACATGTAGGAGGCAATATTGGTTGGTTATCAGTTTCCTCCCACAAAGGCATCCCATTCATCGGCATTACTAAATGAGAATATAGGTCCAAGTAATGTGCCTTAGAATAATAAGCATCGATATAGTCCTCGGGCTTTTCTCTCTTGAAATTTATGGCCGCTATTGCATGGTTGCATGGGATTCATGTCAAGCCAAACTTTTTGCAAGAACATGTCTTCTCAACCAAGTCAACCACATATTGCTCCCCCCTTCCAGCATCAACTTGAAATTTAGAGCCCCCTGACCATTGTGCAATGCACCTGCCACTTTGAATTTTGGCTTCCTCCAACTTGTTCTTGATTTTAGGATAGAGATCTCCAACTTTGTTCACCATTATATATGTTCTCATCTGAATTCTCTTCATCAAAAGTGTGTGAATAAGGAGTAGCATGGTGACAATAGGTTTTTGTCTCAGCACAAGTATGACAACATTGAAACTTTCACAGAGATTGTTTAGCAACATGTCACACTTGGGATATGTTTCAAAATGGGACTTGCTCCAATGATGTGCAGGCTTCTTCACCAACCAATTATAGGCCTTTTCATCGAGCTTCTTCATATCCTCCATTGCTTTTTTGAAGTGGGGAACTGTTGTTGTTCTGGCTACTGCCCACAAAGCATCCTTCAATGTTTTCACTTTGAACAGATTTCTGAAGTTGGTATACAAATGTCTCACACAAAATTTGTGGTGGGAATTAAGGAAGACTTTTTGAAAGGCCGGAATTTACCTCTTTTGCTGATCACTGATAAATATCCATCCCCCTTGATTGACAATCCCAACATCAACGGCCAATAACTCCAATAACCAAATCCAACTGGACTTATTCTCTATTTCTACAATTGCATACGCTATAACCCATATTTTATCATTTAGGTCAATGCCAACAGCACAAAGTAGCTGACCTCCATGTACACTCTTTAAATGGCATCCACCTAATCCTATCAATGATCTGCACCCTGACTTAAACCCCTCTTCGCAAACCCCCAAGCACAAGTTTATCCTTTGGAACCTCCCCCTATCCAACTTCACATTCACTGTGCTTCCAGGGTTAGTCTTCCTCACTTCCTCAGCAAAGTCCCACAACTTTGTGTATTGCTCTGCATGTTTTCCCTCAATGATCTTCAAAGCCCTATCTAAAGCCCTGTAAGCCTTCCTCTTTCCACAATCGTGATTCCACTCTGATTTGACAGTTGCTAAAAAGGAATCCACAGGCTATGTGGGATTCAGTTTTATCATGTCCATGTACAAATCGGTTAGCAAAGAGGACTTCATGTTCTCGTTTGCCCAAGTTCTCCCACATGTGCGTTCATCAAGTATGGTCTTGATCTGTATGTTGTTTGAACCATACATTTTTCCAGCACAACACTTCCAAGGGCACCCTTGTGCACACTTTGCTGTGACTTTCAATTTCTCATTCTTGGGAAAATGGATTTCCCCATATCCATTCACTAGGGAGTACATGATGACAGCTCGCTTGAATTGCACATGATCCCTGAAAACAAGCCCTTGTGTAAGAGTGGGATTCTTCATGTTTGTTTTCTCATTAAACTCTGGAAATCGCTCATGTTTTTTGCCTTTTTCATCATCCGAAGAGTGTACACTCTCAAGAGCATCAGAGTTATAGTCTGGATCATCAACCACATTTTGTTCCACATTTGCAGTATCAAATTCTTTTTCCCTTTGCTCTTGTTCTCTTTCTCGGCTTTGCTCAGATTGTCTTGCACTTCTTTGCTCAGAATCCCTTTCATCTGTTTGCTCAGAGTTCCTTTTTTTTCTGTGCTCAGATTCCCTTTCTTCCACAATACCATCAAACTTGGAAAACGCTGGGTTATCATCATCACTCCCATATTCACTCTCTTCAAAGTCACTATCATCTTCTTGAGAAACTTCTTCATTCTCTTCTTCAACATTCCCCTCAAAACTAATAGGTACATCAAAGAATAATTCAGCATCCCCACCTCCTACATCCCCCTCTCCTACCTCAGTATCCCCTTCTTCTACCTGAGTATCCTCTTCTCCTACCTCAGCCACAGATTTCCCCTTATTCTCCTCTGGCCCTTCACAATTTCTCTCTTTCTGACCATTCCCAGAATCAGCATTTATCTCTCCTACCCTAGTCACACATGTTTGCACTAGTTGAGATGTGCAACAATCATTCACTTCTGGCCCTTCCATAGCTAGCAAGCCCCTAAATCTGATTAGTTTAACTGCTGTTGGCCCAACATCCCCCTCTGAACTAGTTATCTCCTCAAAAACCAATTTACTTGGACCACTTACTTCCACGGACTTCAGAAACTGTTGCTCTTGGGTTATGGCCTCTTCTGTCTTCAATTCTTCGATGTACATCTCAATCACTTTATCTTTTGGAACAAAATTGCACATAGACTGAACATCGGAATCACTTTGAATCGACTTCAAGCCATTGGAAAGGTCCATGTTGGGAATCTTGTCATAACAGTTCATGAACTGCTCACTGTATCCAAATGCCTCCACCATATCATCTATAACCGGCAGTGACATAAGGTCTTTATCACAGTTATCTATATATGTCACTTTTCCCCCGAGCGTAGAGGTCATAACTTATCTCCCCACCGTGATGCAATTCAATAGAGAATAGTTCTGAATATACTGAAATTCACAAAAAAAAAAACCCTAATTAAAAGCCAACAACAAACAAAAGCAATTGCATTTTAACCTAACAAACCATTCTATATGCAACTAATGCACAACATTCTATATGCAACTAGTTGCATTTGAAAAGCCAACAACAAAAACCAATGCACAACATTCTATATGCAACTATATGAAATTGCAACAAACCACAACTATATGTAAACAGCCAAAGCACATTAACCAAAACCACCTTTTCAAACAAGAATAAACAATGCTACAAGAATAAACAAAACCCACATTCAACCCATTCCAACACCCAGGAACCATTTCGAATTCACAAAACATGAATCCACCTTTTCAAACAAGAATAAACAAAACTCATTCCAAATAATAAGTTCAGTATACATTTGGAATCATCAAAAACACAAAAAAAAACTTACAATAGGTAGGCGTCGTTTTGTCGGGATCGTCGCGCACATACCACCCCATGTCAAATCCTTCGATTTTTCTTCAAAGCCAATGGAACCCAGATGAAACCCCCTTCCAACACCAACGAAGTCAGGGAAGCGAGTCGACAAGATGATTTGGGTTTTTCGTTGAATTTCTAATCCGATTGTTCGAGACTTGGAGCCGCGAGAACTAGGGTTAGGGTTCTTGTTTTTCTGGAATTGGGAATGGAATTAGATTGACAAGATTTGGGTGTATCAAGGGGAAAACCAATTCGAAAGGCACACTTTACAACGCTCCCTTACCTTTTTTAATTTTTAAAATTTTTATTTAAATTTGAAGGAATATCCACGTGTTGTCCTGTGAGAAAGCCACGTGTATTGGGAATCTCAGCTGGATGTCATTTGGCAGGAAAACATTGGGTGTGGTGCCACGTGGAATCCATCTGGGCGAGGAACTGGGCCACGGATCAAGCCAAGTCAGCATTTAACTGAGAAATTCACGGCCAAGCTAACAGAGGTATAACATTGGACCAAATTCTAAAGATGAGGTATGACATTATCAATTTTAAAAGATGAGGTATGATACTGTCTTGACCCCAATAGTTGGGGTAGTTTTTTGTCATTTACCCAAAGATGCATGCTTGAAAGCATGCACTACAAATAGTTTATATATATATATATATATGCATATACACACACACACACACACACACACACACACACACACACATATATATATATATATTTATAAATCCTTTAACAAGAGGGATTCCCATTTTTTCTAAAAAAATGGGGACACCTTATTGACCGTTGAATTTGACTTTAATGAAATTGTGTGGTTGAGATTGTGTGGCCTGTGATTTAATCTCAACCACATAATTTCATTAAAGTCAATCCAGCGGTCAAAATGGTATTCCCATTTTTTTAGAAAAATGGGGATCCATCTTGTTAAAAGGCCTATATATATAAACGGAAAAGGATCATCGCTGGATCCTTTCCTTGGGAATCCTAGGGATCTCCTGATCGTGACCGTTCATCGTATATCGTGCGGTCAGTTTTCGTTTCAAAATTCAAAATTTCAAATTAAATATAAATAGTACCTAACGAAAACTAACTGCACAATGTACGATGAACAGTCACAATCGTGGGATCCCTAGGATCCCCAGGAAAAGATCCGGCTAGGATCCTTTTCTTATATAAACGCCGGAACCTTTTCCTATATAAATTATTTGTAGTGCACGCTTTCAAGCATGCATATATATATATATATATATAAAGCCACTGGAAAAGTGAATAGTGATTTTGGTGTCATCAAGATTTGGACAAAAATGCCCCTAAGACAAAAAACTTCAAAGGCATCCCAAAATAATGCATCAAATAAGGCAGGGGTATTTTCATCATTTTGATAGTGTATTTTTAATAATTAATTTTTTGGCACGTTTTTTTTAATTAGTACCTCATAATAGGCTAGCAATAATGTGATTCAATTTCTCTATTTTTAAACACGTTCAAAACATCTTAAGAGGCGTATAATGCCGGTTCTAAAAAAGGTCTTTTGCATGTGGATAGTAATGTGATTAAATAAGTTGTTAAATGATTGTTTTATTTTTTTTTAACAAATGATATTATCTACATTAAGGGAAATGTGATGGGCTTAGCCTCACAATGGGTTAGCAATAATATGATTCAATCAGTTGTTTATTAAATATTATTTTCTCTATTTTTAAACATGTTCAAAACATCTTAAGATACGTGTAATGCCAGTTATAAAAAAAAATATTTCGCAGGCGAATAATAATGTGATTACATTAATTGTCAAATGATTCTTTTTTTTTAACCTTTCGTACGCGGATAATAATGTGATTAAATAAATTGTCAAATGATTGTTTTTTTTTTTTAACAAACGAAATTATCTACACTAAGGGGAAGGGGGTGGGCTTAGCCTCACAATGGGCCAACAATAATGTGATTCAATCAGTTGTTTATTAAATATTATTTTCTCTATTCTTAATGTAAATTCTATAGAGACCGATTTTATTATGTGAATTCAGCTGCTTCAATTAGTTTATGAGGGGTTTCTTCTAGCATGATCTAAAATTATTCATTTACTTCAAATATTTGACTTTTTTTTTTGTCAATTTACGCATATAAATACATTTAAAACGTATAAGTCGCGAGTAGCATGCCGTGATTCAAAAATTGCCTTTTGCACACAGGTGAGCGCGTGCATAAGGCTAGTATATATGTAAACTACTATATTATGATTTACATTTCTTTTCTTTTTTGTGTTTTAAAAGCTGTATCAAATAATATATATATATATATCATTATATACATGGCTTTTTTAATTAGGATTCTACCCCTTCATAGTCTAGGTCTACTATAAAATGTTTTTTTTTTTGGAGATCTACTGATGTTTCTAAAGGCATTTCTTGATTGATGATCATGTACTTAAACTACACACGAAATTTACACAAAATTACATATACGTAATAAAGTAATGCTAGGTAGACTTTATTTGTAGACTAAATTTGCAAACTAAATGATGTGTCACCAATAAGAAATAAGCACGTTAATCAACACTTAAGTAATAATTCAATAATCAATTTCCATGTCATTTAGTTTACCAATTTTGTCTTCAAATTTAGCCTCCCTAGCGCATCCTAATTAACGTGTTATGGTAATTTATGTTAGGGCTCTAGCTAGGTTACCTGACGATGTAATAATAAAGAAGCGTGCATCAAATTAATAATTTAATACAAAAACTGTTTAGTTAGAATAAAAATAAACTCGAAGCAGTGTCCATCAATACCTATCCCTCTGCAGGATCATGCATTAATTCACTACACAGAAAGTCCACAAATTTTGCTTGAAACCCTAGACTCCAACGTCTAATATTCAGTTGTCAACAATATAATGTTTATAATTTTATATCAATGTAATGTTCATCCTGTTTGCTGTGAAAGTCTCACCGTTACATGTGTGAAAAGATAAACAAATCTGTAAGGATGAGCAACAAGCTAATGCTTCTAAGAATTAACTAACTGTTTCCTGTTTTGGTTGATTTTTTATCATTGATAAATTAAGCTTCGAATGTGGTTAACTGAATTGTTAACCGGTGAATATGTGGTTCCGGTGAATATGTGGTTGAAACCACGTCGTTCTGATTTGTTGTTAACAAGCTTTTTTTTAATTACAAACGATATTACACTCTAAGTTATACTAAGGTAAGCGATATTACTCTAACTTACACTAAGGTAAGAAAGAGAGTTTAAACTCGATACGTAATGGATTAAACAGAAAAAATAGTACACATGCACAAGAGCACATAACAGCAGACCCCCTTAATTAATTTTGTACGTAACTACGCTGAACATGTATGTGGGTCCGTTTGCAAAAAATTGTAGGGATATATACTCCAAATAGAAACGGTCCAAATTGTAATTTACTATTGTTTATCTACCTTGTTAATTTCCTTGATCTCAGATTTTTCAAGGTTTTAGTCTTGTCTTACACATGCTTTCAACAATGTTAAAAACTGATCCATCAAGTAAGTGCTCCATCAGTTAGCATGTCGGCGATATTTAATCATACTTTTTAACCTGCGAGATTCATTAGGGAATTATAAATAGAAAGACTGCCTTCTTCCTTTAACTTTACCTTATTTGAAGAGCTAGTTACAAAAAAAAAAGTCAAGCTTACTTGCAAATAAATGGATAGCAGAGCGCAGCACGCTGGCTTTGCGGTTTGGAGACCTAGCAGCAGCAGCAACAAAGTCTCCAAATGGAATCATATCAAGATCAGAAGGAAAACAAAAAATAAGAGGTACTTAATTTCTAATATTCATATTGTTTTTGCTGCTTCTGCTTACATATTATTATGTTTACAACTGATCAACATGAGACCAATTTCAACAACAAAAACCTAATGGTGGATTATTTTGGTTTTACATATGTACATCTATAAAGTTGTTTTTAGCCTAGTGGCATGATCGCGCAAATAAGAGCGGTAAGATTATTCAAGGCGTTGATGGGCGGATTTTGAGAAAAAGTAAGTGATCATGGCCGGCCGATATGTATATTTTATAAACCTTTAACTTAGGGCATCGATCATTGAAGGCTAATTAGCCATTTTCCACTTCTGCCGCCCGACCTCATTTGAAGGTTGCCCGACCCTCGTTTGGGTGATCATGAGTTCTAATACCTATGATGTTCACGCTTAAGATCGATTGACTTACGTTTTGTGGCTATGGTTTAATATTGAATAATCATCCTAAAACGTTTCGGCAGCTGTTATTGCAATTCCAAAGTAGTTATTCCGGTATTCTTCTAAATGCAAGATTGTCTGCCTTATATTTTCATAACCTATGAGTTTATGATGATTTTTTTGAATTCGCAATGACAGCTCCCAAAACCTTAAAACTTTTTTTTTTTCATGTATATAGCTAAAAGGTTAATTAAACTAAGGTGATCATCACCTGATTACGCAGAGTGAAAGCCCGCTCTTCATGAAGAGAGAAAGATATTATTTAAACTAATTACACTCCTTTATATAAGCTTAAACTATTTTACATAAGTGACTTTTGATTTTGTTGTGTAGGCTGCAAGGATTCATTTCCTCAATGCCATGGCATGCCATTTTGCATTTGTAAATCCATTGCTAATCGCGTACTTCAAGTAAAATGTCAAGGTGCAACCGAATCCCCATTCGACACACACCCAAGACACATGTGGATATTTTTGTCGACAACGTTAGTCTACTGCTTTGCATTTGCAGCTAGCATAAAATCACGCCGTAACTGCACTGCCATATTCTACTCTCGAATGTCCGGTCATATTGCTCTACTCACCGGCTCTCTCTCTTCAGTCTCTTTAGTCTCCATCTTCTTTCCGAGCGTGCTTGATGAGCAACTTGTTTTCTTCTCATGGATCGTTATGCCTTTGATTGTTGGTAGGACTTTGATTGGTCAAGTGTGTAAAAAGTATTTAATTATATAATATATGAAAATGTACATACAACATATCCGAACAATAATTAATTATATAATATATGAAAGTCTTCTAGGTGAAGTGGCTACTGGGCATCGGCAGTGTGAAGTGGCTCGAAGGTCGAAGGTGTAGCAAGATCAGGTACTGGTAACGAGATTTGGAGGCCGGACATCTGTATGGCTCGTACAAGGTCTCTCATGTGCCCGGCATAGACCTTCATCTCCTCGCCCTGGGCCCTCAACTGCTCCCTCATCTGCTCGCCCTGGGCTCTCATCTGCTCGCTCTGGACCGCAAGCTGACCTTTTAGGCCGCCGTGCACTGCTCGCAGGAGCAGCAGCCGTTGTTTCTTTTCCAAAGGAAGAAAAAAAAAGTTGGTGGTAAAAGATGACAGCATTCCAATCAAAGAAAATAGCATGAAAAGACCAATCCCTTAACTCAGAGAATACTGAAGCGAACTCATGTGAAAAAGCTCCACCTATAAAAATTCTTCTATTGCTTTCCAGACAAACTACCATGACAATTTCTGATACAGCATGCCCCAAGCACCAAACCCCTCCCCTACCTCCAAAAAACTTTTAACTTTTCACATAAGAGGCATCACAATAGGCTGGAATCGGACATCTGATGTTTCATGAATTATGATGCCATTATCGGACAATCTGAGTACATGCATATACACATGATAATTCTAAGATCAGTTGGTTTCACTAATAGCATAAACTGCTAAATTCCAAAGTCCAAGATCTCTACTGTTCACAAAGTTGCAGATGTTTCATGAATTATGATGCCATTATCGGACAATCTGAGTAATAAATTGAGTTATGCTTTTCCCTTTACGTACAACATAACTCGATGGAGAATAGTTTACCATGATTTGCATATAATTTTCAAGGTGTAGACATCTTTACAACCTTGGACAGTTTCAGCAAATATTACGTTATTTTTTTTTTCAGTTAATCAAGCAGGCTAAAATGGGAGAGGGAAATGTTCGAACTCTTGGCTCAGGTGCGGGATAAAAGCTCATTACCCATTTCATGAGGACCCGAGGGCTCATATATATCATCATTTATAAAAAGATTCTTACAACTAGCAAGTGACTGTTTGAGAGCTTGAATGTGTAGCCTACACGAATCTGAAAATAAAAAAAGGGAATAAGAAGTCCTAAAAAAATTTGAAGACATCAATATGTCAGATCTCTTGTTCCCAAACCCATTAACATTAAACATATTTAATAAAAGATAATGTGATACTACAGATGATATACATTGGCTAGTAGGAATAGGTTCGAAAAATCGAAAACCCAAAAAAATTGAACCGAAGCCAAAGAAAAACGGAATACCAAACCCACCCTATTGGCTAGCAGCTAGTAATTTATCCCAAATTAAAACCCTAAAACCCATCCCTTCAACTTAGATAAAAATATGAAAGTTGTCATCCATTTCTTCCTTCAAATTAGTGAACCTCACCTACAAACGAGGCCAAAGACTTCAACATATCTTAGAGGACAAGGGGAATCTCCCAAAAAGTTAAGAAATTTTAGAGCCAGAACAAAATCTCTGTAGTTACAAGACATCTCCACTATTACAAATCCATCTTTATCTTGCTTCAAACATATAAGATGCAATGTTTGTGTGTGTTCACATGCACAGTGCACCTGTGTGTATACTATGAACAAATATTAATATGTGACAAGTCCTCTCGTCATCATACTACTTCAATTGAAAATCCAAAATTAGCCATATGATGCATTGGCGCAACGAGATCTACAGGCACTCAGAGTTATACAAAAAAAGAAAGTTTTCTATAACCATACCTCACAGAGAAGGCAACAATCTGTCACCTTGAAAGACTTTCAAGTGTCCATTAACACAAACTTACATTCCATCTCTGTTGCAAAATAAATCAAGACATAATATTATAAGAACGTCACAATGTGTTGGTCACTCAACAATCCCGATATCTATATATGGTGTCAAAATTTCAATGAAGAACTCACTGATGATAGTGAGAGAAACTTACTCTATTTCCTGCATTTCTCTGGAGTCAAAATTCTCATTCACCCTGTTAAGAAACAGAGAGATTCAAAACTTAAAACATTTCGGGTCTATCTATATATTCATTTTTAGCTTAAGTTGCTAGATTGTGCATTGAATTGGACACCAAAACGCAATAATCTCTTCAAAACAGTTAACAGTGTGATAATATAAACTCAATCAAATAGGGCAACGCAAAAATTACCATCTTCGGCACTTGATTCGCCCTGTTCCGTCATCCACAGTGAAATCAACATCAGTGTTCCTTTCGACTTTGTCAAAAACCATCCCAACTACTGATACCTAAACCAACCAAATATCATATTAACTGAAACATTCCAAAAATCTCTCTTTTTCCATTCAATTGATTGATATGAGAAACAAACAATAAAATCCTGATGAAACTAAAAACGGTGCATACATACATTAGCAACGTCTTCCCCGCTGATCACAAAGTTTGATTTTTTGTCACCGGACTGATGGGCTTCGCTAATCTGCTTCACCGTCACCGGAACCAATCCGTGAGTTTCGCGTCTCTGAAACAATAGTTACAACAAAAATACTTCCAAAACCAATCCGTGAGTTTCGCGTCACTGAAACACCGACCTCGCCGAAACCCTAAATCGGATTTTAACAAAAATCAAGCAAAATAACCTTCAAACATAAAATTAATTAAATATATACTCTCTCTTTTTTTTTTTCATTTTTTCACAGTTATTGAAGGGAAACGTTACCTTGGCCGGAGAGGGAGTGGAATCGCCGAATTGAGTGGACTGAGAAGCCATGAAACCGCCGCCGGAGAAGGCGTTCGTGGCATCGAATTGGGAGCCTGAGAACATCTTTTAAACCCTGAAATCCATCCCATGCCCTAGTAATTTATCCCAAATTAAAACCCTAAATTCTAAAATTCATCTCAATTCACCATCAAAATCTTTAATTTCATAATTCCATAATTTGTAATTAGACTTACTTTCAAGGAGAGAGACGAGCACGACGAAGGGGGTGGTGGCTACCCGTCGTCTAGAACGAGAGGGCGAGAGACAATCGACAGTGGGGTTCGAGATTGGGGCGATTTGGGGTTCAAGATTTGGGGTTCGAGCGTGATGAGCGAAAATGAGGAAGCCTACGGGAGAGAGGGCGTGATGAGTGAAGAGGAGGAAGGCTACGGAAGAGAGAGACTGAGTGAGAGAGAGAGAGAGAGAGAGAGAGAGAGAGAGAGAGAGAGATAAGGGCTCTGGGAAGAGGAGGGCGTGATGAGCGAAGGGGTGGGAACATTTTGTCCAAAATTATCAAAACTGGCGCTTATTTTTTACACTTGCGCCAAAATTATCAAAACTTGCGCGACGTATATATACACTTCGACGTCGCACAAGGTATTTTTTATTTAAAAAAAATTATTTAGAAAATTACTGAAAATATGACTTTAATCATTTCAAATTCAATTTCTTTTACATAAAACCCACAATAATATTTTTTTTAACAAAAACCTGACTATAAATTGGTAGCTACTTAATAAATATACATATCATTCAATTTTTTAAGTGTTACATGTAAAAAATAAATAAATTTAAATCTACTTAATAAATATATATACCATTGAACTTGATGCAATACGCATTGTACGAAACTAGTTTCAACGATCCAACCGTCGAACTTGTTTGTATATGTGTCGAGATCGCATACGCCAAAAATCGCAAAAAACAAACCTTTAGAGATCAAGTAACGGGACAAAACTTTTCGACGGTTATAAACGAAAAATCACGATTTAACGTTAGTTTTAACTTCGATTTTGATGATTTTTTACAGCTACACTCCTGGATCCTATATGAATACAAGGAACTGATTCGATCGTCAATTTAAAATATTTACACAAGTGGATACCACAAAATCATCTGTTATACTTAATGAAAGTATAAATAAACTCCAAGTGTTAGTGAAAGTATCGTTTTGATGGGAAACGCATTGTACGAAACTAGTTTCAACAATCCAACCGTCAAACTTGTTTTTATATGCTTTGAGATCACGTACATCAAAAATCGACAAAGCTTCAGAGATCAAGGAACGGGACAAAACTTTTCGACGGTTATAAACAAAAAACCACGATTTAACGGTAGTTTTAACTCCGATTTTGATGATTTTTTAGAGCTACACCCCTTGACCCTATATGAATACAATGAATTAATTTGATCATCAATTTAAAATATTTACACTAGTGGATATCACAAAATCTTATGTTATACTTAATGAAAGTATAAATAAACTCCAAGTGTTAGTGAATCTATTGTTTTGATAGGATACCGCATTATACAAAACTAGGTTCAACGATCCAACCGTCAAACTTGTTTGTATATGCTTCGAGATCGCATACGCGAAAAATCGCAAAAACCAAACATTCAAATATCAAGTAACGGGACAAACATTTTCGACGACGATAAACTAAAAATCATGATTTAACTGTTATTTTAACTCCGATTTTAATGATTTTTTACAGCTACACTCTTTAACCCTATATGAATACAATGAACTAATTCGATCATCGAATTAAAACATCTACGTCACGCAAAGTGTTTTTTTTTTGTTTTTAAATATGTATTTCCCTTTTGCTTATGAACTAATTCGATCATTGAATTAAAACATTTACACAAGTGGATACCACAAAATCTTATGTTATACTTAATGAAAGTATAAATAAACTCCAAGTGTTAGTGAATCTATTGTTTTGATGGGAAACGCATTGAACGAAATTAGTTTCAATGATCAAACCGTCAAACTTGTTTGTATATAATTCGAGATCGCATATGCCAAAAATCGCAAAAAATAAACATTCAGCGATCAAGTAACGGGACAAAACTTTTCCACGGTTAGAAACGAAAAATCACGATTTAACGGTAGTTTTAACTTCGATTTTGATGATTTTTTACAACTACACTCCTTGATCCTATATGAATACAATGAACTAACTCGATCGTCAATTTAAAACATTTACACAAGTGGATACCACAAAAGAAAAAGGCAATGCAAGAACCTCAAAAGAAAAGGAAAAAGAAGAAGAAAAAAAAAAAAAAACACTTTGCGCGACGTAGGTACCCCTGCATCGCGCAAAACTGCTTTGCCCGACGCAGGGGTATCTATGTCGCGCAAAGTGTTTTTTTTAATTTTTTAATTTTAAATATGTATTTTCCTTTTGCTTATGAACTAATTCGATCATCGAATTAAAACATTTACACAAGTGGATACCACAAAATCTTATGTTATACTTAATGAAAGTGTAAATAAACTCCAAGTGTTAGTGAACTATTGTTTTGATGGGAAATGTATTGTACGAAATTAGTTTCAACGATCCAATTGTCAAACTTGTTTGTACATAATTCAAGATCGCATACGCCAAAAATCGTGAAAAACAAACATTCAGATATCAAGTAATAGGACAAAACTTTTTTATGGTTATAAACGAAAAATCACGATTTAACGTTAGTTTTAACTTCAATTTTGATGATTTTTTTACAGCTACACTCCTTGATCCGATATGAATGCAATGAACTAATTCGATCGTCAATTTAAAATATTTACACTAGTGGATATCACAAAATCTTATGTTATACTTAAAGAAAGTATAGATAAACTCTAAGTGTTAGTGAATCTATTGTTTTGATGGGATACGCATTCTACAAAACTAGTTTAGACGATCCAACCATCAAACTTGTTCGTACATAATTTGAGATCACATTCGCCAAAAATCGCAAAAAACAAACATTCAGAGATTATGTAACGGGACAAACCTTTTCGACGGCAATAAACGAAAAATCACGATTTAATGGTTATTTTAACTCTAATTTTGATGAATTTTTACAGCTACACTCCTTAACCCTATATGAGTACAATGAATTAATTTGATCGTCAATTTAAAACATTTACACAAGTGGATACCACAAAAGAAAAAGGCAATGCAAGAACCCCAAAAGAAAAGCAAAGGGGAAAAAAAATAGAAAAAAGAAAAACAATAAAATAAAACACTTTGCCCGACGTAGGTACCCCTGCGTCGCGCAAAACAGCTTCGCGAGACGAAGAAATACGTCGCGCAAAACAGCTTTGCGCGACGCAGGGGTACTTACGTCACACAAAACATATTTGCACGACGTTTGTGCACCTGGGTCGCGCAAAGTTTGGAGAAAAGTGGTAAAGCATCTTGGTTTGGCGCCAAAACTTTGCGCGACGCCAGGCTTCGTCGGGCAAAGTGTCGTTGCGCAAAGACAGTTTGCGCGACGTTTTCTGTTTAGCGTCGCTTAAACATACTTTGCGCGATGAAATTTGCTACGTCACGCAAGTTTCCGTGGCGCAAACATGCTTTTGTACTAGTGCTAACGGGCAAACTATCTGTGATATTCAGATCAAATATGAATATGCAAGACTCATTAAGTTTTGTGAAAACTCTTTGAAAAACCATGCAACCCCTAAGAGCGTAATATTCGCCTTAAGTGAAATTACAATTATTAACAACAAGAAGCAATACTCAATCCGATTACTTTCTAAACATCCTAATGGTCGTGAATCACTAAGACATAGAGACAGTTTAAGCACAGTGATTAATAATCCAAAGTATGCACGCATGATATCACAAGCAATTGAATAAAGACTACATATTCATGCTAAGGCTCATGGCTTCACCCCTTGACAAAGGTTATTAGTTACGCATATTCATAATTAAAATAAAAATGAATTTTATTGAAACAGAAAAATATCGAAAACACCTTGAATGAAAATTATGAAATCCCTAAACTTGGCCAAATTCCTCTCTCAAATATCACATAGAGAAGAAGAACTAGGCCGGCCACATTGGCTTATTTATACTATTATAATTAAATCCTACCTAGAAAAGGTCTTACAATAAAATTAGGAAATCAAATCAATTAAAATAAGAGTAAATTGTGGCTATGGTCCCTTAACTTTAACTCAATTGGAGCAATGGTCCCTCAACTAAAAATCTATTACCATTGGTCCCTCAACTTATCAAAACGTGCAGCTATGGTCCCTCAACTAAAAATCCATTACCATTGGTCCCTCAACTTTAATTCAACTGGAGAAATGGTCCCTTAACTTTAACCCAATTGTAGCAATGGTCCTTCCAATGTAACTCGTTTTGACAAAAATTTTGACATAGTTGACAAAAAGAACCATAATTATACACTTTGATGAGTTAAGGGACCCTAACTGTATAAATGGTCAATCCAATATAACTTATTTTGACAAAATTTATGAAAAGGACTATAGCTATACATTTTGATAAGTTGAGGGACCAATGGTAATGGATTTTTAGTTGAGGGACCATTGCTCCAATTTGATTAAAGTTGAGGGACCATTCGTACAATTTACTCTTAAAATAAATTAGGAAATATAATCCTAAATTAACTAGTAAAATTCGTCCAGAATTTGTCCAGCCTGTTTTGGACCCATATCTCCTCCAAATCATGCCCATGATAGCTCATTTTGAAGCTTGGAATAATCCGAACACTTCTCCAGAAGGCCACGAACCCAACACAGGTCATCTTGGGGTCCAAAAATCACAATTAAGCCCAAAAAGTCACTTTCCAGCAACGCGCACTGCTCTTTTATTTAAGCGCCAGAAAATAACCACTTGGTTGTCCTTCTGCCTTACTGCTCTTTTATTTATTCGTCTGTTTGATCACATTTCGCTACAGAGAAAGTCAAATGTCTTATATTGAAAATATAAAGCAAAGTATCAAAATTATACCAAAATAATTATCAAAACATACTAAAAATAGGGTAACATATATAATATGAAATCGACTCATCAACATCATCAATTAAAATTAATGTCAGTTATTGTGAGAAAGGTATCAAGTTTTACATTTGCTTATTATGAAATTCTTGGAAATGAGATGATTTTCACTTAAGATTTTCATTCATGACAGTTGAATGTAGGTCCTCCTTTAAAAATGTTTCTAATTGTGTGTGTATATATATATATATATATTTTTTTTTTTTCCTTTCTTTCATAATATATAGCAATTGTTAAAAAACAAAAAATAAATAAATAAAATTAGAAGCTTACCCAAAAACAATGAATTCAGAAGAGTTATATTGCATGCCCTGTAATCATGTCGGTATGAATTTGATGAGAAATGAATAACACATTGCAAGTGCACTGGTTGCATGTGTCATCTCCATCCTTGCATCCAGTGGCGAAGCCATAACTTTATCGTAATGGGACAAAATTGAGAAATTTTCGAAGCTTGATTACAAATAATTTCATCCACAATTGTCAGATTATCATACTTGTGCATATATGTTTTATATTCAGTTTCCTATATACAATGTGAGGCTAATGCATTCTAAGAAGATGTTGTTGGTACTTCAACTCTCTAAGCAAAATATGCACTTCATATGTTATTGGCTTGCATTCCCTTCTTGGGGATGAACTCAATCTCTCATTGCAAACAATGTATCTTGACCACAAAAATTTCATAATCGGAGATCTTGAAATATATTAAACAAATCGACGGTGTAGGTTTCAAGTAACATATTCATAATAAACCATTCATTTATTTGATTCGTTTGGATGATTAAACGATCTCCACTTCAAATAATTTTTTGTAGGATTGATCTTCAAATGAAGTTCTGATTGTTTGCATCTCACATTGTAAGTGCACTGGTTGATTGACGAGAGCTTTTGGTTCCTCAACGAGTGCACAATCAATGTGAGGAATTGATCAGCCCCGTAGTTGATGAGCTGCCATAATCATAGAAGTTGATTGGCTTTTGTGAAACATAAATGAAAAATGGATGAGTAATGCGTACATTTATAAAATAATAGCACCCGACCCGAGAGCTTGGACTCCCAACTACGGACAATCCCCTTCCTCAACTACTTAGCCTCCAAACATGGACCAAATCAACTCTTTCTATGCATACGTCCAGCCAAGTGACCACTCGGGAGTTCGATATGTTTATATAGCTAGTTGGAAAGTGTACAATGTGACAAGAGCTTGTGTAAGAAAATTAAAATGTTGATTAGTACTAGGAAAACAAGAAAAATAGTAAATCTAATGATCGAACATGTGCTGGTTACTGCTGAAAGCATATCAAGTATATATGTGCGTAATTACAGATGTACAACGGGCGGGTTGGCCCAAATTCAGTACCATGAGATTGGTCAATAGTTTTTATTTTTAGACAGGATACGGCCTCGCAAGAGACTATTAGAGACCGGGACGACCCGAGCATCAAGTTCTCAATAAAAGGTTGTGCTTCCATCCTCATTAAGTCCATTATATGTGATCTTATATATTCAAAATGTCCTTGGTTGTTAAAAAAAAAAAAGGAAAAGATAATGACTTAAAGTATTTCATTTAACTTTATAATATTTTCACTTGTGATTTACATCATCATTGTGATTTACATGAGATATTTTGATATATGTATCAAACTGCCATTAACATGTAAAAAAAAATGACTCTTGATAAGTAAGGATTCATGACACACCCCGTCCCGAAGGTAGGGCGTGACGGTCAGCACGCCCTACCTTCGGGACGGGGTGTGTCAAGCCAAGTAAACTATATACAAAAAGATTGATGTTATAACTGTTTTATGCAATTATACAGTTGTTGGGGACCTTTTGATCAAGCAAAAGTTGGGCTTTGTGACGCAACTCTCCTAGTTTGTTTCCGGTACTAGGCCCCAAAATACCTTGAAAGCAAAGTGTGTCTTAGGAGATATCCCAGGTAATTCAACAACTTTATTAGCAATGATTGAACAAAAAATTATGACTTACCTGAGTGATGCGTGGTGTCGGAGCTAAAAGTCCACTAGTTTGTCACGAGAGAGATATCGTTGATGGTTGCTGTTTTTGAAGTGTTTAATTAGGTCTATGATGGGTCGCTAATTTTGAAGGAAAAGGAAGGCTTATGGTAAAGATCAGAATGAAGGAAAGGCTAAAGCTCATGAATTAGGGTTTTTCAACAATGAGAGATCGCTTCCTCTGTTTGGTGCGTTCCCCTTTTTCTAAGCGTGTTGATGGCTTGAATTTATAGGCGCATGAGTTCCTCAAAATACCAGCTAGAGAATTCCTGGTTTTCTCTCCATCATGCCTCTTTAGGTTAGTACTGTAGAGAGTTGGTAGCCTCGTGAAGGCTAGGTTGAACATTCTGGCCAGAACCCCTCCCTTTATGCACCAAATCCCATAGCAAAGCTACATCTCTACCTACACTCTTCCATAGCAAAGCTACATCTCTGCCTACACTCTTCTCCGTTTTCTCCTTTGGTTTCATACTTGAGCTAAAATGGTAAGGTTCTTCCTGCACCTTAAAATACGGTGAACAACTCAAGATTAGACTATCAATGCAAGAATCTAGGCAAACTAGATTTTGAATCTAGTTGGATTTGAAGTATTTGAGTCGGTTTGTACGGAAAAAGGTAAGGAATCATCTCTCACTGCCTTCCCACGTGAGATTAAAGCTGCAAGCTCGGATTTTGGTGCTCCCAAGTAGCTCAAAATCTCCATAAGCTTTAATTCCACACAAGCCCAATGGACTTTCGTAACCGTCCACACCATAACCCACTCGACAAGCTTTGTTATATGGCTTGGGCCCACTTAAGCATGTCGAGTGAAGAGTAGTCTGGCGTGATTCGAATTAAAATGTTAATGTATTAATATTATTACTTTGTTTTGCTATAGCCTAACAAGATAATAACTTGGTTTTGTATGGGCTTAGCATAGATTTTTCGAATGTCCAAAATATATACTAGGGAAATACCCTAAAATGGGGCAATTTCTTAATTTTGGGACAGAAATAGGACAAATCGGCCATGCACACCATGCACAAAACCGAAATTACTAAAATACCCACATATAAATACTAAAAATGATCAATCCATTGCATCATTATTCTCATTTGGAAGAAAGGGATGTCGAGAGAGCTTTGTGAGCTCTGGGTTTCTAGGTTAAGCTCAGATCTCTGAGCTCTTATTTCGAAGAGAGGGAAGTCCAAAGAGAGGCAAGAAGAGTGAGCTAGGTTTTGGGTTGACCTCATGCCTCTGATTTTGAACAAAGGGATGCGAGAGAGAGGTGAGAAGAGTGAGTTGGATTTTGTACCATATTTTTTGTTTTGGCCAAAAATTTCCATTTTTCCAGCGACTAAAGCTTCGGCAGGCTGTGTTTAGTTCCAAGTTCCTTCATCAATGATTTATGGAATAAATGGGTTGTTTGTAAGATGAATTAATACTTAGAAGTTAAACTAGGGTTTGTGTTTCATGTTGGGGTGTATGGGCTGTGGAATAAATTTCAAATTTTGACGTGCTAGAAAACTGGGATGGAACTATTTTTGCTTCAAGTGTCCAACTAAAGAAATTTGTGAAAAATTTTCCGTAATGTGCATGTGGTATGCATGGCTACATCTTAATATAAGAAGCGGGAATGTTCACTAATTATGATGCACGTATGTTGTGCCCCGGAATTTAGCGAGTATGACCACAACCTAGTTGGCCTCGGCGAAAAACAAAATTAAAAAAAAAAATGCTTAGAGGACTTTAAGGGTCATGCGTGTCCATGAAATAACGACAACGAGTATCATGATTTCCACGTGCACGGTTACATGGTGGTTGATATACGTAACAAGACTTTTCAAAATGTCACTGTAACCTTATATACGTAACAATTATGTTTTAATTGTATCCACTATACCAATATATTGCCGTTAAATTTTCTCCCGCTCTGTGTATATCACGTGCATGTACTGTACATATCATGTGCATGTGGTGTGCATATAGTGTATTGGTGTGTATTTATGTCTTTGATACTCTTCACATTAACGTAGTTTACTACTTTTTCCTTTGATTCAAAGGCAGGCCCTGCAAATACGAAAAAAGTGAACGAGTTCGTGAAATAATTTCCTTTGATTCAGATGGGTTCTTTCGTGCGCATTCAAATTGCAATTTTTCAAATCATTGAAATATTTGAACCCAATCAAATTTGATACCAAATTCAAATTAATGAATCTTCGATTCTTCATATAAAGTTTAAGGTCATTTATCTAATTGCACCATTTTTCTGATTTCGAAGAGAAAGCTGTGAGCTATGGGTTTTTGGGTTGAGCTCAGATCTATGAGCATAAGATGTGCATGTCATGTGCATGTTGTGTACATACAGTGTATAACGATTTTAATACGAAGAGAGCTAACGAGTACGCAAAACAATTTCGTCAATATCCTTCTCTCTTCCTTCTTTACACTCTGATTTCTCTCTTTTCTCTCAAATTTATCTCTTCTCCAAAAGGCAACTGACCTTTAATACGTTTTTCATTTAATTGCAGCAAAAGTCAAACCCTATTTTAGTAAATTTGGACCGAGAGAGGGAGCAGAGGGAGGGAGAAGACAAAAGAAATGAAAACCCACATATAAATCAGAGAAATGATAAAAATAAAAAATAAAAATTGAAGGATTTGGGTCTCCTCCAAGAAACACCAAATCAATTACTTCAACTCCAAAAATCCATCAATCAAAATGCAAAATTAAGCAAACCCAGTTCACAAAACCTACAAATAAAAAGGATAGCTTTTGTGCACATTCGAAATGTAGAGAGATAACTCTTGTGCATACTCGAAATGCAGAGAGTGGAGAGAGAGAGCTTGGATGAAGAAGATGAGTGGGTTAGAGAGAGCTCTTGGATGAAGAAGATGGGTGGGTTAGGGTTCTTCAAATTGGAATTGGGCGAGAGAGATTTTCTCTCTCTCATCTCTCTCTCATATCTGTTTCTCTCTCTACAAAATGAGAAATGAAGGCTGGAATTTTTGGATGATTCATTTATATGGGATGACAATTTGGTCATTTCAAGGTGTAGGAAAAATCATATTTCTGTTCGATTGTTGTGCATGGTGTGTGCATATTCGAAATGTCCTACTTCTGTCCCAAGATTAAGAAATTGTCCCATTTTGGGGTATTTCCCTATATAGGCTTTTTAGCCAAAATGGTCTCTGAGATTTGCATAACTCATCACTTTGGACCCTAAGATTTGAAATCAATAGAAGTGGTCCCTGAGTTTGTCCACCATCAATTATTTTGGTCATTCCATGAAAAATCTCCATTAAATAAGGCTAAAATGACAAAAACACCCTCAAATTTTGTCAAATCATTTGGCCCATTGTTTATTAAATTAAGGGTGTTTTTATCATTTTGATCTTTATTTAATATAATATTTCATGGAATGACCAAAATGATTGATGGTGGACAAACTCAGGGACCACTTCTATTGATTTCAAATCTCAGAGACCAAAGTGATGAGTTATGCAAATCTCAATGACCATTTTGGCTAAAAAAAACCCCTACATATTGCCCTATCTTTTGACATGACATGATTGTGAATTTGCATACCTCTCGTTTTGCACTCTATGCATGAATTTAATTTTGGTTTGGTACGAATATATAATGATTAGGCTTCCGAATATACTTTGGCTTTAGTAAAGATATCTGCAAGTTGTTCTTTCACTATGCAGAACTTCACATCAATCACTCATTCCTGTAATGCTTCCCTAATAAAATGATACTTCCTATTTATTTGTCTAGTTTTATGGTGGAAGATAGGATTCTTCACCATAGAAATTGCAGATATGTTATCACATAACAAAGGGGTTGTATTAGTTTGCATCTCCCCAAAATCATCAAGCACAAACCATAACCAAATAGAATGAGTTGTGGCCTCTACTGCAAAGACATACTCAGCTTCTACAGTTGATAAAGCAACTGTATTTTGCTTCACAGAGGCCCATAAGAAGACACCACTTCCAAAACTGAAGGCATAGCCTAATGTGCTTCTACTATCAACTTCACTACATGCCCAGTTAACATCATAGAATCCCATAAGTATTGCTTCTTTGTCTTTTACATACTCAATCTCATAGCTTATTGTACTATGCACATATCTCATTACTCTCTTTGCAATTCCAAAATGTTTCTTTATGGGACAGTTCATGAACCTTGATAGTGAACTGGCAGCATACATCAAATCTAGTATAGTTGCTGTCAAATACAACAAGCTCCCTACAATCTTCATGTACATGCTTTCATTAGTCAATTCACTTCCATCAACTTTCTTGAGTTTTTCTCTTATAGACAATGGAATTGACACAAGTTTGCAGTCTTCAAGACCAAATTTCACCCGGAGTGACTTTGCATACTTGCTTTGATGAATGAACACACTCTTATTAGTTTGCAAAATTCCTATTCCCAAGAAGTGAAGCACTCCTAAAACAGACATCTCATATTTCTGCATCATTTCTATTTTAAACTCACTAAGTAATTTCTCACTACTCCTGGTGTATACAATATCATCCACATACACAATGATCAATCCACATTTTTCATGAAATCTTGTGTATAGTGTAACCTCACTAGTGATTTTCTTGATCTTACAATTAATCAAGTAAGTATCAATCTCACTGTACCAGGCTCTAGGAACCTGTTTTAAGCCATATAATGCTTTCCTCAGCTTGTAAACCTTGTGATGGCATTCTTCAATTCAAAACCTTCAGGTTGCTCAGTGTACACTTCCTTTTAAAGGAGACCATTTAGGAATTGTGATTTTACAACTAACTAAAATAGCTTCCATCTTTTTTGTGTTGTAAGAGCAACGCAGCAATGAGACTTCGAATTATGTCTAACCTTGCCACTGGGGCAAAGGTTTCATACCAAGCTTTTGTGCATAACCTTTTGCAACAAGCCTAGCCTTGTGCTTTTGGACAATTCCATCCAAATTCAGCTTAGTTCTAAGCACCCATTTTACTCCTATGAGAGGCTTATCAGTAGGTCTCTACTAGCTTCTATATTTATTTATTTTTTTCTCAATCATTTCGATCTCAGCAATTATAACTTCTTGCCAAGCTTGATCCTGTGCTGCCTCTTGATAACTTTCTGGTTCAACAATACACATGCGACACCTTGCATATGTTTCATCCAAGCTTCTCAATTTCACTGATGTTGAACTAGGTGTTGAATCTTGACTTTGGCTTTCATTCCTACTAGTGGATGAACTGTCAGGACTTGAAATTGGTTGAGAGCTTTGAGCAGTTTCAACCTTAGTTTCATAAGTTGAGGTTTCCTGCATATCAGTACCATACACTTCATTTTCTAGACTGAGAGGTATTGAGAGTGTTTCAACCTGCATGCATTCCCAATTCCAGGACTAATCCTCATTGAACACCATATTTTTGGAGAGTATAATTTTCTTGGATTGCAAGTTATAAACCCATGTAGCCTTTCTCACAGCTACCATATCCCATGAAAATGCCTTTGCTTGTCTTTTCATCAAATTTATGCCTTAACTGTGATGGAATGTGTGTGTAACATATGCATCCAACACTTTCAAGTGCTTTTTACCAGGTATTCTACATATGTATGCTTCAAATGGAGTTTTGTCTTTCACTGCAGTTGTAAAACACATATTTTGCAAATATATTGTAGTGTCAACTGCTTTAGCTCAAAACATAAAAGGAATCTTCTTTTCAGCCATCATTAACCTTGCCATTTCTCCATTGGTCCTATTTCTTCTCTCAGACTCCATTTTGTTGAGGTATATAGGCAACCGTTAATTGCCTCACCATTCCTATGTTTGAACAGCAATCTAGAAACTCATGAGAGGTATATTCACTTCCTCTGTCACTTCTCAAGTTCTTTAGACTAAACCCACTTTGCAACTCCACAAAAGCTTTAAACTTTTTAAACGCATTGAACACATCAGACTTATTTATGAGAAAATACACCTAACACATTCCTAAAAAATCATCAATGAATATGATGAAGTACATGTTCCCACCAATGGGTTCATTTTTCATTGGTCCACACACATCTGTGTGCACAAGCTTAAGTGGATAGCTTGCGCTCCACACTTTCTCTTTGCATCATTTTAGATTACCAAAGTTCAAGTGATGAAGCCTTATATGGCAGCTCCATGACTCTTCTTCAATTGAGGTTTTCCTTGCTACAAAAGTTATTGACTTTAAGGACAATGGGAAGCACTTATTTCCAGCCATTACCACATTTTCAAGATTGCAGTCATCAAAGATTACTGCCATATTTCCACCAAACAAGACATAATAGCCATGCTTCATCATTTGACCAACACTCAATAGGTTTTCATCTAACCTTAGAACCAACATACCTTCATTTATGTATCTTTTCCTATGTTTTTTATCCACTATAAGTGTTCCCTTCCTTGTTGCTTGTTCCAAATTACTAGTTCCCATTTTCACTTTGCAGGTAACTGAGCTGTCAAGATTTAACAGTAATGACTCTTGAAAAGTCATGTGGTTGCTGCAGGCATTGTCCACAAACCACAAAGATCTATCTTGAGTGATTGAGGCTGAGTGACAAGCATAAAACATTGTACTTGTGGTTACATCTTCCTCTTTTTCATAGTTGGCAACCTATTTGTTATTATCACAATCATTTGCAGTATGCCCAAATCTATTATACTTACTACATTTTGACTTACCTTTGTACCTACATGTGCCAAAATGATATTTGTCACATGTTTGACATTGTGGTTTTCTAGTTCCTTGACTGCCACTACCTTGTCTATTTTGAAATATGTATATGTTGTTCCAATTCTCACTGATTTGGTTGTTCCAACTAGAGTTACCACTGTTATTCCAGTTGTTGTTTTGTGACCAAATCTTCCCTTTCTTATTTTGTTTGCCCTATGCACCCTTATAACTTCTATTACCACTAGGGGTGGGCAAACGGGTCTAGGACCCGCTGGGCAAGGCAGGTACAGATTTTGTAAACTCAAAATGGGGCGGGGCGGGACGGGTCTTCTATCTTTGAAAAAAGGCCCCCGGCCCAGACTGTTTCCACTCTCCATCATATGGACATCCACCAGTCCATTTCTAAACATATATATTATCTTTGTATCTTCGCTCTCGAATTCCCAAGCCGAGACTCTCCCTTCTCTTTCAAATTTCAAAATTGAGCAAGTCTCTCTCTCTTTCGACTCCTGAATCACCTACTCGACCGCCTCAGGGAGAAGGAGATTGGCATCCTCGCCGACTAGGAGAAGAAGTTTGAAGCCTACTGAGTCAACAACATCATCGAGACTATCACCGATTCACCGTCGTCACCCATCATCGTTGTTACGACCAGCTCCACGCCACAGTTCTCTCAGTTTCTCCCACTCCTGAATCACCTACCCGACGACATCAAAGAACCTAGGTCCCAGATCATCACCGATTCACCATCGTCACCCATCACCGCTGTCGCGACCATCATCACCCATCACCGCCATCGAGGACACTGCCATCATCCTCCTAAAATTTATGTAATTTGTTAATTAGGATTTATTTTTGTTTATGTGAATCTCTAATACAGGGATTTAGAGTTTTTGAATTAGGATTGTCGTGAGTTTTAGATTCTATTCTAGGTTCTGGAATACATATATTGAAGATTAATCCTTGCGAGTTCAGGGTTCTGTTCTGGTTATGTTTTTTTTTTTTTTTATGTGCTAATTGATGTTTCATTTCAATTTTGATGTTTTGATCATTGTTGGTTAGTTTTGTCTGTTTGCATGATCAAAGGGGTTTTATTTGTTATTTTTGCATCTGGGTTTGCTGTCATTTGTTGCTTGCTGTTGTGCAACCTATGTGTTGCTTATTCTCTTCTGTGATGAGGAAGACGTCCTCAATGAGGTCGTCCCTTCTGTGGCTGACAAAAAAAAATGATATTAGACCTGTGGACCTGGCTCGTTTCGGCCCTTTTCAAACGAGCTGGTTTAGGTTCGGTTCCCAATTCTGAAATCCCATTACCCGGCTCGACCCACCCCGTTACTATTTACAACGGGTAAGGTCCGGTTCCTCTAAATTTGGGCATGGGCCGGCCCTAATTACCACTACTGTTGTTGTTGCCTCTAATTTTCAGATTACTGGATGACTCAGTACCAGAGAACTTGTCTCTTCATCACGTAGGTCATCCCTCTTGTCATAAAATTTGACAGAGGCCAACACCTCCTCAATCCTTATAACATCAAGATTTCTAGTTTTCTATGTAATAAACACTATGGACGTGTATCTTCTACTCAGACTCATCAACAACTTTTGCACAATTCTTTTCTCAAGTACATCTTCTCCTAGTGATTTCAGGCTATTCACTATTTCAAAGAACCTAGCCAAATAGTCATCTAAAGTTTCACTATCTTGCATTCTCAAGTATTCAAACTCAGCTTTAATGGCTTGAAGTTTAACAGTTCTTACTTTTTTGTCTCCTCTGAACTCTTTTCTAAAAATTTCCCAAGTCCCTTTTGTTGTCTTCTCATTTCTGATGCGAGGAAATAACTCATCAGAAATTGCCTCTTGAATGAGACTCAATGCCTTGTCATTTTAACTCATCAAAAACACCTGGTGCCTCCACTGGGATATGCACAGTTTCCTCTTCATCATCTTCAGAGGTTTCATTGTTGCGAATGAGTTGTGCATGGATGCCAAGCTCAACCACATCCCATATATCGTGTGCTATGAGAATGGTTTCCATTTTAACAGACCAAAAATCGTAGTTGGTGCCATGAAACTGTGGAGTTCTTAAATCTTCACCAGATGAACTTGATCCAACCATTTCCTCGAATAAAGCAGCAAGAACCACAATAAAAGAACCACCTTTAAGGTTTTCTGAGTTTCCTTCGAAAATGGATTTCACTCACAATATCACGCCCTTCCTTGGAATCAGACCTAGAGCTCTGATACCATGTTGAAATGGTACCAAGCCATGATCTTTTTGTGTTAATTTTTTAAAGAATTTGGTTTTGAAATCTGGGATTCAAAAAACAAAACGCAGAGAAGATAGAGTGAAGGAGAGTAACTTTTTCTTAGACTTTCATTCATCAAAACCCTAGCATATAGATGGCTTGGAGAGATCCTATTTTTCAGGGATTGATTTCAGCCCCCTAGAGCACCAAGAGCTGTGATGATTCCACTTGGTAATGGATCCAGCAACATAGTACATTAACAGGATAAGAACAAGCACAGCTGTTCAACTTTCTCTAAATAGAAACTTAACTGGTTGTTGGACATTTTAAACATAACGGCTACTACTAAAAAAGGAAACTTTCATCTTCTTCAATTTCTTCAAGTTCATCTACAAGATTTGTCATCTGCAGGTTGATTTCAAGCATGTGGGAAGCTTAATTCTCAACATATATGGTGTCTTGAGCTTTGGTTGATTTTCTTCTAGTTTGCAGCTTAGGTATATTAATTTCTTCTTGACCTCTATTGTTTGTATCTTTATTCTCTTTTTTATATATTCACTCAAGTTCACCCAAGAAAGAATAGGTCAATTTGCTTGATTAAAAAAGACACCACTTGTCCAGCAATATGTGAAGAAAGTTAAAGTTCTACCAGTAAAACCAATTATTTATAAGCATATGTGAGATCTCTTGTTTTTATTATGTTGGATTCACACTCTCAACAACACAAATAACAGTAAATATCCAAATTCTATTTTAATTACTTTAAGAGCTCATTTGAATGTGCTTTTAAAATGACCGAAAGTGTTTTTGGTGAAAATATTTTTAGAACTAAATTTTAGTAAACATGCAAGTAAATCCTGAAAAAGCACTTAAAGTGCTTCCTGGAAGAAGCACATAACTGGTGCTTTTTACAGAAAACACTTTAAGTGTTTTTGGAACCCAAAAATATTCTCTAAAAACGCTTTCAGTCATTTTAAAAGGACATCCAAACGAGCCTTAAATCGTTTATAATAGTGAATCATAAATAGATATATAAAATACTAACCAGTGAGCACATTATTATTCCCTTCTGTCACCCAAGGGTAGCAGATACGCTCTTCCTCTTCGTCCAACTACATTCTCATGTTGGAACCATCCTCCCTCCTTTTAGTCTAGCTTAGAGTAAAAATGTTGACTTAAATAGAATGAAAAATAAAATAAAAAGCATAAACTCGCGTGATCATCATTTGCCAGTTCTTGTATATATATATATATATATATATATATATATATATAACTTTACCCAATTAATTTGTCTGCTTAGTTATTAATAACTAAACAATAGCTATGGGAGGGCTCAGTTGGAATAACTGGGTGAGATCAGAGCTGTCAGCAGCCAAGTTGATAGGTGGAAGAGAATACTGGTTATAAGTAGAGCTGCCTGCTCTTCTAATCTCTTCCATGGTGAGTAGAGCTGCAACTGTGTTCCTAAATATTCCTTCTCCGGCGACCGTAACTGCTTCTTTCACTTCTCTTTTTCTCTCTTCTTCGTCCACGGGGAACACTGCATCTATGGTGCTCTCACATTCCTTGACCAGCTTTGAGATATTGTCAGTTGTGAAAAATGGCTGCTCCAAAATCTTTTGAATGAATGGTAACCGCAGTAGGCCACCTGTTGTCTTGTCATACTTCTTCAGTATCTTAGCCAAACCTACAAAACCCAAAAAAATTGTTAGATATCGAATCATTAATGGTTTGCAAGACCTGGTGGTGATTGAAGTTCCATGCATGATTCATTTGCAGGGAATTTCTGTAAGAGTTTTAGTAGCGTAGTCACCCATGCGCTTTTGAGATGAAGATGACCCTCGGCCTTAATTGTTGTGGGAAAATAAGTTTTATGTACTACGCTAGCTCGCTCATACATACCAAGTCATTACGGTAGGGTGATATAATAATAAATTAACAATAAAACTAACGATATTCTACACTAAACCCTGCTCTAAGGTAAAATAGTTTTAAAAACCAAAGTTTTAAAAAACAATGAAACTAACGCGTTACATATCCTTAGAGCAATTCCATCCTGCTAAGGCAAGAATTGCCTGTCAATTGGGCAAAGACAGTTATTGCTTTAGTGAATAGTAATTATCCAAGTGCATCTCCACCAAAGTCAAAGTCTTTCTTCGAATCCTTCTTCATAATAATCTTAAGTTCTTACAATGTCTTATAAATTCAAGAAGATTGTTAGAAATTCAAGAGCTAGAGAATGAATTGTTAGATCTTCATGAGCGAGAAAATGAGTTGTTTCAAAATGGAAGAGCAAGAGAATGAAGCAAGTAGACGGAGACATGAAGTAAGAAGGGAGGAAGCCACACATAGAAGGAGACATGATGAAGCCTGATGGTTGGGTATTTATAGGAAATTTTTTTTTTTTTGTTGCTATCTCTAATTTTTTCAATTTTAATTTTAATTTTTTTAACCCTAAAAATGTCTGCAAAATAGGCCGTTGGAGGATATAGCCGTTATAAATCTAAAGGACCACATCGCGCCACGTGTCATAGTCATAGTGTTGGAATTGAATTTTAAATTGGAAATCCAATGGTTCACACTGCCCCAAATCTCTATGCATAGTGCGCTGCAACGCGAGTCCCATGCGTATTTTTTGCCCTCCCACACGTCAGTCAAGTGTGCATGTACTGCACGTGTCTTGACGCAAAAAAAAAAAAAAAGAAAAAAAAGAAAAAAAAAGCGTAGTTGACATCAGACATCATCATGACGTCAACATGACTTGTCAGATAGCACTCGAACTAGGGGTCGGGCATGAATTGCCTGATGACCATGTTTGACAAATTTTGGACGCTAATTGTGTATTTGCCCGACATTTGGGCATGGGCCAGAGTTGCTCTTAACGGTAAGAGACGTATGCAATTTTTTTGCAAGACCTACATGATAACAATTGTATGAGACCCACTAATATTTTATCGTGTAATTCACATTAATCAGCGATTAATCAGACGTCCTATGGATAAAATAATGCTAATATTTCGTGTAATTTACTATTAGAAGGAAAAGAATGGGAAGTGGAGGCTGGAGTGAGCTTGTTAATTAGCCTCATCAGCCATGGACTACCTGTGTAATTGATGTTGCTGTAGTTCACCAAAAGCACCATCTCACCGTGGAAATCAACGATGTCCTTCCTAATTTTGCCCATTTCCTCTTCATATATAGTCATTGAAGGCTGTCTTCCATTTGGCCCCCATTTATCAATAACTCTTTGAATTCTCTGTTGTAATTCCTGCATTCAGTTCGTTTTTAGGGTTAAGTATACAAATTTACCCGACTGTTAGGTCGATTTCATTTTAGTCCTAACTTGTTAAGATTGTTTAAAGAAGAAATTAGGTTCTCATCCTTCATTTTGCTACTCCTTTGATTAAAACCATATTCCTTTTCATTTTTTTTATCAAGGTTGTGAGATCCCACATCACCCAGGGAAGTGGATCTTGTGAGCCTTATATGTATATTCTCATCTCTACCTAGCGCGAGGCTTTTTGGGAGCTCACTGGTTTCGGGTTCCATCGGAACTTCGAAGTTAAGCGAGTAGCGCGCTAGAGCACTCCCATGATGGGTGACCCATTGGGAAGTTCTCGTCTGAGTTCCCAGAAACAAAACCGTGAGGGCGTGGTTGGGGCCCAAAGTGGACAATATTGTGCTACGGTGGAGTCGAGCCCGGGATGTGGTGGGGGCCCAAGGAAGTGGATCATGTCAGCCTTATATATATATTCTCATCTCTACCTAGCGCGAGGCCTTTTGGGAGGTCACTGGCTTCGGGTTCCATCGGAGCTCATTGGATATGTTTCATGTTTTGATGCTTCGGCATTATGTCTCAGATCCTTCACATGTGATATCTCCTCAACCTTTGGAAATTAATCTGAATTAGACTTATGACGAGGAGCCAGTGACTATCTTGGATTGGAAAGATAAGATTCTGAGAAATAAGATAATGCATTTGGTGAAGGTTTTGTAGAAGAACCATTCAGTGGAAGAAGCTACGTGGGAGATAGAGAATTGGATGAGAAAAACATATCCAAGATTATTTTATGATTATTAGAGGAATGCATTGTTGTATGAAATTTCAAGGACGAAATTTTATAAGGTGGGTAGATTGTGACAGCCCGTCCCGAAATTTTTTTTTATCGATAGTGTGAAAAGACGATAATACCCTTGGACGTTAAATAATGTGTGTGCGATATTTTTGGGTTAATTATTTTAGAGTAGTGACCCAATTACAACTAAGTTTTTCTTTGTTCTTGAGTGTTAGCTTTTGGACCACACACACACCCATACCCTTTCTCTCTATTCCCTCCCGTTGACTCTCTCTCTCGGAAACACTCTCCCTCTCTTCCTTCCTTGTACGGTCAACATCAAAAACCCCCTCAAATCTTGTAGATCGAGGGTGTAAAGAACACCATTAGATTCGTGAGGACCATGCAAGTCGGAAGGTACCATTTTCAGGTAGGGATACCTTCGAAAACCTCGTGAACCAAGCTTTCCCGATTTGAGTATTGTTCATGCTTACGCTAAACGTTGTGTTTTTGGAAATTTGAAGGTTATAGGAAGCTTAGTGAGGTCCCAAGGAAGCTCGGAGTGCTTCGTTTAAAGGATTTGGATGTCGGGATCGTGAGGACGAAGTTGGCCGGTTTTTCTTGGAATTCTCCGGTGAGATCCCGTGACTTTTAGAGTTAAATTAGTATGAATGTGTTCTACAAGTTAAGAGCTTCATTTTGGTACCAATTTCATGAAAAATGGATGAAAAATGAGTGAGAAAGAAAATTTACCCAGAAATCGGCGAGGTCACCGGCGGCTGGCGAGTCGCCGGAGAAGAAGACGGAATATTCCGTTAGTTTGGAAGGAATATTCCTGACGCCGTTAGTTAAATTTAACAGATGCCGTTAGAAGTTAACGGAATATTCCTAACGGCGTTAACTAACGCCATCAGTGTGCCTGGCAAGTGGCCGCGCATGGGGGCGCGTCTGGCCGTGCCTTGGCTGGCGCGTGGCAGCGCGTGAGATGTCGGAAAAATTTTCTAAAAATATGGGGATGTTCGTGGTGTTGTGTAGATCACGTTGGTATATTCAAACACCCCATTTGAGCAACGTATGAGAAGTTATTACCTATTGTTGGTTATGTGCGTTAAATAACGTTTATTCGGTTATTACGCTTATGGGTGAGGCCTATCTCGAGGACGAGCGCCACCAATCGATGCTCGGGGGTTATGACCCTTCGATATACCAGTGAGTGGGCAGTTGCTTTCTTTATATACCTATATACTTACTGATTTTCCCAGAAATCGAATTTAATTGAAAGTATGTTTTAAAATGCCATGCATAGAATTGATATGGAATATATGATTTGATATATAATGCATATGTATGAAATGGTGCGGTGGACGCACATGTAAGTATCAGGTGAGTTATATTGTGTGAATTATTGATGATATGATTTGTGTTGAGAGCTCATAACCTGCACCACCGGTGTTAGTGCTTATGTTGATATTCACCTCCTGCACCGCATGCTCCCTTGGATCCAAGTAGGTGTAAGTCCTGTCGTACAGACCACTTATGTGGTTTCAACTTGTAGGTGACTTGCGATTATTTCGCACGGCCGTTTTGATGAGTGTAGCACTAGAGCGTATTATTACACCAAGTCCTGTCGTACAGACCATCCAGTGGTTCCGACTCGTGTGCAGGCATAGGTATTGAGCTATATGATTAGCCGTACAGGACCACTGCAGGGTCTCCGGTTGATTTTTTATATATATATGCATCTGGCATGGCATACTTTCAGAATACTGACTTTGAATTATGATTTGAGATTTATGACATTATATGCGTATATATGCTATTTTCTGGGAAAGTATACAGGTTTTACGACGAGGGGTTAGCGCTTGGATAACGAGATGATTTTCTGAAAAGATTTGTTTTACTGACCCACTCAACTTTGTTTTGCGCCCCTCCAGGTTCTAAGTAGTAGTGCTTTGGTGGCCACGAGGAATCCAACGGTGTTCTGACAGAAATCACAAATGTAGGATACATCTTCGGGTGTTATATCTTAGTAATTGTATCTCTAAAGCTTCCAAACTGTGTAAATGGTTACGTCACTCTCACGTGACGGCCAGCACGCCCTCCCCCGGGACGGGGTGTGTCAGTTGGTATCCGAGCCTAGGTTGCAGTCCTGTGTATCTTGAGAAATTCCTAGTGTCTTCTGTCATAACTATACCGCCTCGTAGTGAGCCACATCGTTCAGATGAGTTTAGTTTCCCTGATATAGCTCAGTTGGGGGAAGCTAGTACTATTGTGAGTCAGCCTATTATTCAAAGACTCATATAGAGATTGTTTATAAGTTGAAACTGAATCATATTATGGAAATGAAAGACCTGAGGGAGCAGAGCGATGGCTTGATCATTTGGAAAAAACGTTTCGGTTTATGCAAGTTAAGGGAATCTTTCTTTTGAAAGGTAGGTCTAGACGACTACCTGGTTTCTGAGTATTGAATTTGCATCCTGGTAGAGACAGGAGTTTTATTTGATGTCACTGGAAGAAACAGCCGATTGAGAGTTGTTTAAAGAATTATTTAAGAAAAGGTTTATTCCTCTAGCATATTGATGGTAAGAAGCAAGAGTTTACCAATTTGAGACGAGCAAAGATGGCAGCGAATGAATATTATAGAAAGTTACGGACTTGTCTTGTTACCATCTGGGTATTGTTGTTAATCCGGTGGAAATGTTATGTCGTTTTAAGCTGTGTACTAAGAAGTGGCGTTCTTTGACGACCACTACCCATTATGCACCTTACCAGGAGTTTTATGAGATCTTGTTGAGAATTGAGGACTCTGAGAACATGTCCAGCGATAGTGATGAAGAAGAGGAAAAGAATATGAATCAGAGGAAAGATGATAAAAGTAAAGACCCGTCATCTCAAGGACCTTGAAAGATTCAGCTTCAAAAGAAGTACATCTAGTTCTAATTCTTCCAGCAGAGGTTTTAATATCACTGATCAGAGGTGAGGTGGTAGAGTACTGGAGGTTCTAGATTCCAGAGACAGGGAGATACTAGTAGAGTAAATGTACCTTTGTGCCGTAGGTGCAATAGTAGACATTTTGGAGAGTGTAGGCCAGAAAGCAGAGGATGCTTTATATGTTGACAAATGGGACATAGAGTTGTAAATTGCTCCCAGAATCAGTAGATGCCCCACAGTCTTCTTGCCACCACCAGGGCCGATCCAGCAGATACCTGGATATAGTAGTTATGGTCAAATGGGCCGTGGTGTGCAGGGTTAGAGCCGTACAGGTCACATGAGGTAACTCCAGCTGGATGGATGGTTATAGATTCAGCCGTACAGGTCATGTTAGTTGACTCCGGCTGATATATTTCTGGTTATTGATGATGTTATCAAGAGAGTAATGAATGAACATGATCGAGGCGTGTATATGTATTTCCCTATAAGAAACAAGATGGTAATATTGCACCCTTGGGAATTGTTGCTTACTTATCAAGACAACAGTGAGTTATCGTTATTGCGGGCTGCAGACCGTAATATCAATAACTTATTCGTTGGATCCGTTAAGCAAGTAAACAGAAAGGTTATTCTACGTTTGATATGGTGTTATTCATGGTGACCAGTGACGGTGAAAGATGTAGTTATGCCAGTGAATCTTATCCCGGTATAGATTGTGGATTTTGATGTGATTTAGGCACGGATTGGTTGCATTATAATCGTGCCAATATAAATTACTACGAGAAATTAGTTACTTTCCATCGCCCTGAATTACCAGAGATCACTTTTATGGGTGAGCAAAATGGAGTGAAGCATGCCGTTATTTCTGCTGTGAGAGCAAAGAAATGGTTATCGAATGGCTGCCAAGGATATTTAGCTCATATGGTGTTAAATGATGTTACTCCTAGTAGTGTGGAAGATGGAAAAGTGGTTAGACATTTTCCTGGTGTATTCCTGGATGATTTACCTGGATTGCCGTCAGAAGGGATGTGGAGTTCACTATTGATTTGTCTCCAGGCACAGATCTTATATTACAGATTGGTTCAGACTGAGTTAAGGGAATTGGAAATTCGGTTACAAGAATTGGTTGATAGGTTTTAGTCGATCTAGTACGTCACCTTGGGGAGCCCCAGTTTAATTGTGAGGAAGAATGTCGAGACCATAAGGCCATGCATTGATTATAGGCAATTGAATCGGGTAACGATTGAGAACCGTTATCCATTGCCGCGCATTGATGATCGGTTTGATCAGTGTAGAGGTGCCTGTATATTTTCAAAGATTGAATTGAAGTCTGGTTATCACCAATTGAAATTAAGAGGGATGATGTCCCTAAGACAGTTTTTAGGATACGTTATAGTCATTGCAAGTTTTGGGTGATGCCATTCGGATTGACGAATGTACCTGTTGCTTTTATGAGTTTGATGAATGAAGTATTCCAGTAATATCTAAACAAGTTTATTATTGTTTTTATTGATGATATTTTGGTATACCTTAAGTTTAGAGCAGAGCAAACTAGACATCTAAATTGGTATTGCAAAGCTTGAGGGAGCATCGGTAGTATGCTAAGTTTAGTAAATGCCAAAGTTGGATGAATCAAGTGGCATTTACGGGGCATGTTATATCTGCTTAAAGTATTCAAGTGGATTTTTAAAAGGTAGTAACGGTTGAGAATTTGGAACAACTGCGAACCGTGACTGAGGTTCAGAGTCTTCTTAGCTTAGCAGGATATTATGGACGGTTTGTTAAGGATTTTCAATCATTACTTACTATTACGAGATTGACGAGAAAAAAGGTTAAGTTTTGAGTGGGATGAAATTGTAAGCAAAGTTTTCAGCAACTGAAGTACTATCTCACTCATGCACCTATTTTAGCATTTCCAGATGATAGCGGAAGTTATGAGGTCTAAAGTGATGTTTCTTTGAATGGTTTGGGATGCGTGTTGAGACAACATAGTAGGGTAATTGCTTATTCTTCACGGCAATTGAACTTCTTGAGATGAATTACCCTAATTATGATATGGAATTAGCAGCTATCATCTTGACTTTGAAGATTTGGAGACATTATCTTTATGGTGAGAAATGCAAGATTTTTACTAATCGTAAGAGTCTCCAATATCTGTTTACTCGAAAGGTCTTAATCTTAGGCAATGAAGGTGGATCGAATTGCTTAGTAATCATGATTGCACGACCAGAGTGATCGTGCAAATGTGGTGACTGATGCACTGAGTAGGAAAACTCCAAGGAGAATTAATGCTTGGTATGCTTGCCATGTTTCTCTTCTTACAGATTTGAGATGTAGTGGCGTAAAAATTAAAGGTGAAAGATCGAGAAGAAGTCTTGTTTGCTAGTTTCCAAGTTAGGCTTATTTTGATTGATTGTATACTCAAAACCCAAGGAAATAATGAAGAAATTCAAGAGTTAATTCGATTAAGAAATCAAGGGAAAAAGAAAGACCTCAGAGTTAAGGAATCAGATGACATGTTTATATTAGAGAACAGGATGTATGTGTCTCATGTTATGGAAGTAAAGAAAGCAATTTTGGATGAAGTGCATTGTTTGGTTTATGCAATGCATCCTAGAAGTATTAAGATGTATCATACCATTCGACAATTTTTCTATTGGCCGAGTATGGAAAGAGAAATTACTGAGCATGTAAGTATGTGTATCATTGGTCAGCAGGTTGAAGCGGAAAGAAAGAAGCCTTTTTGGATGGATGCAGTCACTTCTCGTTCCTCAGTGGAAATAAGGAAATATTAATATGGATTTCGTGTACAAGCTTCCTCATATACGAAATGGTGTTGATGGCATGTGGGTGATAGTTGATCGGCTTACTAAATTATTTCATTTTATTCCAGTAAGGGAGAAGTATTCTTTAAGTCGATTAACTGGAAATTGGTTATATCAAAGATTATTAATTACCATGGGTTCCAATGAGTATTGTACCGGATTGTGATTCCAAATTTACTTCTAAGTTTTGGATAGCATGTTAGAAGGCTTTGGATATAAGATTTCTTTACAGTACAACATATCATTCTCAAACAGACGGACAGTCAGAGATGACCATTCAGACTTTGGAGGATATGTTAAGATCTTCAGTATTGCAGCTTGGTGACACCTAGCATAAGCGGTTGGATTTGATGGAAATTGGCTACAACAACAACTTTCATTCGAGTATTAGTATGGAGCTATTTGAGGCACTTTATGGGAAAGATTGTCATACACCCTCGCGTTGGTCAGAGGTTGGCGAAAGAGTGCTAGTGGGCCCAGAGGTTGCGGATGAGACTACTCAAAATGTTTAGGTAATTAAGTCTAACATGAAAGCAGCCCAGGATCGCCATAAGGGTTTGGCAGACAGACATGCCACTGATCGGGTGTACAAAGTAGGTGATTGGATGTTTTGGAATTATCACCCTATCAAGGGGTAGTTCGGTTTGGAAAGAAAGGCAAGTTGAGTCCTAGATATATCAGACCTTATGTGATCATCGAGCGAATTGGCGAGGTTGCTTACAGGCTTGAGTTGCCTCCAGAGTTGTCGGAAGTGCATGATATGTTTCATGTTTTGATGCTTCGGCATTATGTCTCAGATCCTTCACATGTGATATCTCCTCAACCTTTGGAAATTAATCTGAATTAGACTTATGACGAGGAGCCAGTGACTATCTTGGATTGGAAAGATAAGATTATGAGAAATAAGATAATGCATTTGGTGAAGGTTTTGTAGAAGAACCATTCAGTGGAAGAAGCTACGTGGGAGATAGAGAATTGGATGAGAGAAACATATCCAAGATTATTTTATGATTATTAGAGGAATGTATTGTTGTATGAAATTTCGAGGACGAAATTTTATAAGGTGGGTAGATTGTGATAGCCCGTCCCGAAATTTTTTTTTATCGATAGTGTGAAAAGACGATAATACCCTTGGACGTTAAATAATGTGTATGAGATATTTTTGGGTTAATTATTTTAGAGTAGTGACCTAATTAGAACTAAGTTTTTCTTAGTTCTTGAGTGTTGGCTTTTGGACCACACATACACCCATACCTTTTCTCTCTCTTTTCTCCCGTTGACTCTCTCTCTCGAAAACACTCTCCCTCTCTTCCTTCCTTGTACGGTCAACATCAAAAACCCCCTCAAATCTTGTAGATCGAGGGTGTAAAGAACACCATTAGGTTCGTGAGGACCATGCAAGTCGGAAGGTACCATTTTCAGGTAGGGATACCTTCGAAAACCTCGTGAACCAAGCTTTCCCGATTTGAGTATTGTTCATGCTTACGTTAAACGTTGTGTTTTTGGAAATTTGAAGGTTATAGGAAGCTTAGTGAGGTCCCAAGGAAGCTCGGAGTGCTTCGTTTAAAGGATTTGGATGTCGGGATCGTGAGGACGAAGTTGGCCGATTTTTCTTGGAATTCTCCGATGAGATCCCGTGACTTTTAGAGCTTTAAATTAGTATGAATGTGTTCTACAAGTTAAGAGCTTCATTTTGGTACCAATTTCATGAAAAATGGATGAAAAATGAGTGAGAAAGAAAATTTACCCAGAAATCGGCGAGGTCACCGGCGGCCGGCGAGTCGCCGGAGAAGAAGACGGAGACGGAATATTCCTGACGCCGTTAGAAGTTAACAGAATATTCCTGGAATATTCCTGACGGCGTTAACTGACGCCGTCAGTGTGCCTGGCACGTGGCCGCGCGTGGGGGCGCGTCTGGCCGTGCCTTGGCAGGCGCGTGGCGGCGCGTGAGACGTCGGAAATTTTTTCTAAAAATATGGGGATGTTCGTGGTGTTGTGTAGATCACGTTGGTATATTCAAACACCCTATTTGAGCAACGTATGAGAAGTTATTACCTATTGTTGGTTATGTGCATTAAATAACGTATATTCGGTTATTACGCTTATAGGTGAGGCCTATCCCAAGGACGAGCGCCACCAATCGAGGCTCGGGGGTTATGACCCTTCGATATACCAGTGAGTGGGCAGTTGCTTTCTTTATATATCTATATACTTACTGATTTTCTCAGAAATCAAATTTAATTGAAAGTATGTTTTAAAATGCCATGCATAGAATTGATATGGAATATATGATTTGATATATGATGCATATGTATGAAATGGTGCGGTGGACGCACTGGTAAGTATCAGGTGAGTTATATTGTGTGAATTATTGATGATATGATTTGTGTTGAGAGCTCATAACCTGCACCACCGGTGTTAGTGCTTATGTTGATATTCACCTCCCGCACCACACGCTCCCTTAGATCCAAGTAGGTGTAAGTCCTGTCGTACAGACCACTTCTGTGGTTCCGACTCGTAGGTGACTTGGGATTATTTTGCACGGCCGTTTTGATAAGTTTAGCACTAGAGCGTATTATTACACCAAGTCATGTCGTACAGACCATCCAGTGGTTCCGACTCGTGTGCAGGCATAGGTATTGAGCTATATGATTAGCCGTACAGGACCACTGCAGGGTCTCCGGTTGATTTGTTATTTCACCTGTTTTATATATATATATATATATTTATGCATCTGGCAGGGCATACTTTCATAATAGTGATTTTGAATTATGATTTGAGATTTATGACATTATATGCGTATATATGCTATTTTCTGGGAAGGTATACAGGTTTTACGGCGAGGGGTTAGCGCTTTGATAACGAGATGATTTTTGGAAAAGATTTGTTTTACTGACCCACTCAACTTTGTTTTGCGCCTCTCCAGGTTCTAAGTAGCAGTGCTTTGGTGGCCACGAGGAATCCAACGGTGTTCTGACAGAAATCACAAATGTAGGATACATCTTCGGGTGTTATATCTTAGTAATTGTATCTCTAATGCTTCCGAACTGTGTAAATGGTTACGTCACTCTCACGTGACGGCCAGCACGCCCTCCTTCGGGACGGGGTGTGTCATTAATCGAAGAAATTTACTAATTTTATTAAGCCTAATATCTTTTTTATTTTTTATTTTGAAGAATGTACCCATGTTTTGATACAATAATTTTTTTGTTAATTTTGATGAGTGTACCCATGTTTACACACACACACACACACACACACACAATAGTATATTTATATTTTAATATTTTTAATCTCACAAATTATGGTTTTTTTATTTAAAATCTCATTAATATAAACAACTATAAATTTCAATTTTTAATTTAAAAAAAATATAGTAACGTAAATATAAATAAATTATCACATTAATTTCAAGAACTTTGATCAAAAATTGAAAACCAACAAGATTTTAGTTAAAGAATATTCATAGTTAGAAACCGTATCCAAAATCTCCTTTATTTAAATAAATTCGTAACGTTTTAAAAATTAAACATATATTAAGCGTCATTTTCAACCCTTTTACATGTGTAGGAATAGCAGCAGGGGTGGAGGGACAAGGGGAATAGGATAGGCCTAGGCCTATCCCGACATTTTCTTGCAAGCCTCCCCTATTAACATCTTTCATTATTCTTCTTTACAACCCTTCTCCTATTGGTCAATAATACAAAACAACACAAACTATCTCCAATTTAAAATTCCAACTCTCAGATTTGATTCCATCTCACCACTAATTTTAATATTTTACTATATTTATTGGACATAAAATCAATAACCTTTAACATTTTGATTAAAAAAAATCTCTTATCATTAAACCCGTTCACTTTTGATTAAAACAAAAATCTTCTTTGATCTTTCTCTTTCACACGGCAATCCAGGAGCAGGAGTTCAAGACTAGAAAGCTATCCTTCTTTTCATTTCTTAAATTTCATATCTATTTTCATATACAATTCAAACTGATTCAACAAAAAACAATATTATTTGTAAAATTTATCTTATTTTCTATAATTTTATATTGTTTCTCGTCTATCTTACCTGTGAGATCCCACATCGTCCATGGGAGTGGATCATGTGAGTCTTATATGTATATTCTCATCTCTACCTAGCGCGAGACCTTTTGGGAGCTTACTGGTTTCGGAGTTCGTCGAAACTCTGAAGTTAAGCGAGTAGCGCACGAGAGGCGTGCTCAGGATGTGGTGGGGGTTTTTGATTAATTCTTCTTATTAAATTTAATAGTATGGATAACAAGGTTATCATGCAATCCTTTCAAAATATGAAAATTCATCAGAGACATTACATTATTAAAAATATAAAATATCATTGATGCAATGTGTTATTATGATATTTTAATTAGTAGTTTTGTAACTATTATTTCTCAATTTTTTGCATTTATAAATGTGACAGCCTGTCCCGGAAAATATTGATTTTATAATTTATTAAGTGATTTTACGAAAATGCCCTTGAGGCACGCGCATTGTTCGAGGTTAATCGTTGTGTCGTGCCATCTAAGATTTGTTTTCTTGACATATCCTCGTAGTATTCGTCGCTACGGACGCGTGAGCGCAAGCGGTTCGTGATTTGGAGTTATATCGAAAAAGATATTGATGTTTGAAGTTTGGGCATTTTATGAATTTTATTATAAAAGTTTGGTGTGCCATTTGGATGGCCCAGATTAAAGGAAATCTGAAATGGATGGCTAGGATTAAAAGGAATAAGATTATATGAGTTTATGTGTGTGTGTGTGTGGCTGGTGGAAGAAGAAAGGAAGAAGAAGATGATTGGGCAAATCTGCCCAACCAGGAGGAAGAGAGAAGAGAGCTCCGGGAGAGAAAGGAGAGACCTGGCGAATGGGGAGAGGAGAGAGGAAGAGAAGGACCAATCAGAGAAGGGGAAAGGAGGAAAAGAGAGAGGGCGAGAAGCGGAGGAAGAAGAACAAAAATGGGTCTTCAACCCGCGACCCGCGCGACCCGTGGGTTTTCCACCCTTGTTCGTCCAAATTTCTTCATTTTTCTGGTGAGTTACTTCAAACCATCACTTGGAAAACCCTCTATGATCTTCCCTCTTCCTATTACACCCCAAAAATCAAAGAATTTGGCTTGAAATTGGATGAAACCGTAAGGTGTGTGTGCGGTGGCTTAGTGTACAAATTCTTCAAATATTGAAACGTTTTCTTTCAATTTCTAACACCATTAACATTCCCTTAGGACCTGGAACAAAGCCCAAGCATTAGTTGGAGCATCGGAGTAGTTTTGGAGGTCGAATTGAAAACACCCATTTCTAGGGTTCTTCACGGTTTTGGAAAAATTGGAGCCTTTCCAGGCCGAATTGGTCTTGGTCACAGGTATGAAAGTTGTTCTACTCTTTGAGATCTTCAATTTTGAAAATTTTGGTAATTTTTGGATAAAGTTGAATTTTCCGGCGAGCCGGGGCGGCCGACCGCCACCCACGGCGGCGCGTGCGGCGGCGCGTGGCCAGTGGGCCGCCAATGTCATTTTTAAACTATATTGGATGTCCTGAGTTCAGTTTTGATAGTGGCTTAACGTTGGTTGATCATTTGGACTTAATTTCGATACGATTTACGGTTAGGCCAAAAGATGAATCGACGATCCAACCGTCGGATCGTCACCAAACTTTGGTACGTAGTAGTACGTAATATTTGAAGAATGTAGGAACTCACGGATTGGGAATTCGATGGACGGATCTCCCGGAATTGGAGTTGTAAGTTCATAAAATATAATGTTAACCGTCACTTAGTTCGACAATTGACGGAGATCCGACCGTTGGATGGTCATGAAATTTTAGGATGTTGTTCTAGAGATTTATTGTGGACCTATGGAAGTTACGGATTGGAAATTTGAGTTGCAGATCTTCAGGATCGAACTACTTAGTGACGTGTTTTATATAAGTGATATATTCTATCGATATGATTCTGAGGCATGATTTGATGGTTGTTCTAGGCGCCGATCGTCATGACGCCTTGATGTGTTGTGCTAGGGAGTTGCAGGGCAAACTCCAGGTGAGTGGGCAGTTTATTTCAGTATATATATACTTAACGTTTTCCCAGAAATCGATTTTTGAATGAAAGTATATTTTGAAATGCCATGCACAGATTTATATGAATATGTGATTTGAAATGCCATGCATAGAAATTACATGAATTATGTGAATTGTTATATGATGCATATATATGAAATGGTGCTGTGGGCGCACAGGTGAGTATTAGGTGAGTATTCATTATTGTTGTGAGGATGTTGAGATGTTTTCGAGCTCATAACCTGCACCCCCGGTGTTAGTGCTTATGTTATTCACCCACATCACACGCTCACCTTGGATCCAAGTAGATGCTAGTCGTACAGACCACTAGAGGTGGTTCCGACATGCTAGTCGTACAGACCACTAGAGGTGGTTCCGACTAGTAGGTGACCCTAGATTATGTGCACAGATGATTGATGAGAGAAGCACTAGAGCGTATTATTACACCATCCGAGTCGTACAGACTACTACAGGTAGTTCCGACTCATGTGCAGCGTAGTGCCGTACAGGTCGCAGTTGGCGACTCTGGCAGTGCCGTACAGGTCACAGTTGGTGACTCCGGCTGGATTGGATATTGAGCTCTAGAATCAGCCGTACAAGACCACTGCAGGGTCTCCGGTTGATTTATTATTTCACCTGATTTATGTTGATGCATCCATATTATGTTTTTGGCGCATGGCATGGCATATTTTCTGAAAAGTGATAAAGAATGGTGTTTTGAGAATTTTGAAGCTATATATATTTATATATGCTATTTTCTGGGAAAGTATATAGGTTTTACAGTGAGGGGTTAGAACTTTGATAAAGAAAAGTTTTGAAAAGACTTGTTTTACTGACCCACTCAATTTTGTTTTGCGCCCCTCCAGGTTCGAGTTAGAGCAGAGCTTTGGTGGCCACGAGGAATCCAACGGTATTCTGACAGAATTCACAATGGTATTTTTAAGCTTCCGAACTGTGTAAATGGTTACGTCACTCTCACGTGACGGCCAGCACGCCGTCCTTCGGGACGGGGTGTGTCAATAAAAGGCTCATCGTCATATTAAATTCTGACTTCGCCAGCGAAGAATAGGACATAGTGGAACTAATATGTGACCGACTCCATGTAGGATCCATAAGATAGCTTCGTAATCATTGACGACATATATATTTATAAACAACCTAAAAAGTTGTAATAATTTTTTGGATGAATCTAGGGTATCCCCCGCAGGTAGGCGAGGACTAATCTCTCGAGTCGGGTCGAATCCCATTTGAGGGGCAAGCTCTCCCAATGATGGCTGCTCCATTCACAAGGCTCGAACTCGAGACCTTGCTTAAGGAGAACAAGCTCCTTACCACTTGAACCACCAAGCATTGGTTTGCAATAATTTTCACTTTTGAGTTTGAGACATGTTTTCCCACATTCAAGGATAACACTTATTCATCTTCTGATTTTTTTTTTCAACAACAGATTTTGTTAGATTAGCCACCGACGATATTTGAACTCACGCCGTCATGTAATGACTCAATACCTTTCCACAAATGTAGTAAAGGGTCACTTGCTATTCATTTTTTGATTTGGCTCAATCAAACAACGTTACGGTTTTTTATTTTTAAAGCTCAAAAAAATTAAATAACATGTTCATTATTTTTTAAAACAATAAAAACATGTGTTAAAGTGCACCAAACTTTGATCTTGGAAGCTTGGTGGGGCCATCTACAGTGCCACCAAACCGGTTGACCCAACCGAGTCAACGACTCGGCCAAAACCAGGTAATCCAAATTGGGAGAATTGTCACTCAGACAAACTATGTATTAACGCACACAATAGATCACAGTAAAATAACCAGTTTAGACATTGGAGATGAATTATAAAACAGTCAAGAAAAAGCGTACCTTGTTCCAGATAATGAAATCCTCCTTTTGCTCCATAAAGAACACATTAAACTTGTCAATCTCATTGTTCAACAAGTAAACAAATTCAGCCTCAGTTTTGCCATTGTTTGGGTTAATATTAGAACTTTGGGCCTAAAGAAAGAAAAAGAGAAAGGAAGGCCCTAATTCATCTATAAAATGAGGAAGATGGCCCAGAGACAAGGACACTCAATCAATCAAACAAACAAACATACAATTTGCCTCTCAGTCAAGCAAATACCCAGAAAACTGCGCTTTGTCCAGATTCTGCACCCTTTTTAGCCTTAGATTTCCCTTAGAAAGACATTTTTTGTCTATGTAAAAGCTCTGCAACCCTTCTTTGAATGTTGTAGTATAGATTATCTCGTGTAAACTCGTCTGCCTCCCATTCCCCTTTAGCTCCTAAACCTTTGTAACTGCAAAGAGAAGAAGCTGCACAAGATTCAACCTTGCCCGACGAGGTTAAATCTTGCCCGACTCTCTTTGTATTGTCTTTTAATTAATAGATCTAGTGTTATAATGTATTCCTCAGTATATATTCAAGTCATTTCCAGCCCTTTAATGATTCAAAGTTCCATCAGCTCTCAGATTTGGTTCATCTAGTGGTTTTACTATCATAAGAGGATCAAAAGTGAACTAAAACGGATGACTTAATTGGATCTGGACCTCCACTCTTTAAGCATACAAGATAAATAAAAGTCCTTGATCTCAAGGCATAGAAAAGAACTTAATGTAGACTTAACCCATCTACGACAATCCTTTGATAAACAAGAAGTCAGAATAACTTGGGGCGCAAGTAATCGGCTTAAATACACTTGTTCTACATCTGCCATACATAGATGGCAGTGACACACCTCCGCACTCAGTTGGTTTTAATTGTGAGCCTCAAGGCCTACACCTAAGGCCCCACAAAGGCACCCTTCAGAATTGACTATGTTCTCCCCTTGCAACCTCTTAACAGGCAAGAACCCGACAACCAACCAAAGTGCCAACTCCTCGGAGAGCTGTGTGCTCGAGCCAGGAACGCCCACCATCCGAGATTTCCTTCCCGAACAGCCATACTCCAACGACTGTTGCAACAACATAGGAGCTGCAGAAATCAGCTTCACGAGCTTCTTCAAATCCTTGTACGACAAGAACTTGTCGCGCCAACCCGGCAACGTCCCAAGCATTTGCTGCTTCAATCTCTTCCCAAACTTCATTAGCTAGGCTTACAAACCTGGTGTTTGGTTACAAAGATTTTGTGGGATGGGATTTTCAGGAGGAGAGAATAGGGGAAGGTTTTTATTAGGAGGAAGGAAGAGCGGTAGAATATTAGGGAGCATACGCTTGGCGTGATGAAGTAGCCGTTGGAAAAGGTATAAATTGAGTAGTCCAAGTAAAAGAAATGCTTTGGCATATTCGGTTACTGTGTTTGGTCATAGTTATAGAGTTGGCATTACCAGGGCCGAGAAAATCATGTTTGACGTCCTCGTAAAAATTTACAAAAAAATGTTATTCTTACCAATTATTTGTACTATCTTTTTAATGGAAGTCAAACTCCTACATTAGACAAGAAACAAGAAAAAAATGAGTTTTATTGGAGAGATTCCAAGACCCTAAACTAAATCTGAAATTTAGAATGAAGAAATAGTCAAGTCAGACAACCTTCTCAGAGAAAAAAGAAACGGAGAAAAAAAGGAAGACATGGGCAAATCCTCAACATCCCACATCAAAAAGTAAATAACCATTGAGTTCAATGTAACATAAAACTTTACTATGGCTTAAACTGGTGTATCTTATTCCGTCATACAAAAACATCAAACTGTATCTAATCCGTCGGCTCTTTACTTCTCGACTCTGGCTGACTCCTACATTTGGTCTTCGGGTTGTGGCTGAACAAACGGATCTGAGGCGGCAACTTCGCATTCCTTGCCCAATGCTGTTCCAGAACCTTCCTCACCTGTGCCTGGATTCTCTATTGCCACCGCACCTGAAGTATTTATAGGACAGCTTGCCTCCTTCCCATTAAACTCTGAAGTTCCATTCCCAATGTTCTTGTCTCCATTCCCGGCTGCTGGGGATTCACAGTATGTCTGGACCGACTGCAGCAGATTCTTGATTTGCTCTATAACTGCATTTTGGCTTCCGTCTTGACACACCGCTTGTGCTCCTTGAATCAGTGAATCCAGTTGATTCCGGATTCCGCTGTTTGTTCCTTGAACTGGTGCCACAGCAGATGATGGTTCTGGAGGTGCTGCACTCCCTTGTGCTTGGGTTTGAGAGAGCACGTAGTTCACCAACAGTTGCGCCAAGGGGGCCTGAGGATCATTCACAGCTTGCTGGACCGGGCGGGCAGCTGAAGTTGATGCAACATTTAAGTTAGGTGGGTAAAGTGCTTGAAGGCCCACATCTCCATACAAAGCGCGGTGGCCTTGAAACCGCTTGAGAGTGGCTAAATGTTTTTTACCGCTCACATGACTATCAAAAACCACCTGTGACTCACATTTGACATTGCACAATTCACATATAAAAGGAACTTGTTTTGGTTTGGGAGGCTCAACTGGTCTTCTGGATCCATCATTAGTCCTTATATACTTACCCCCTCGACCCCCTCGCATCCTACGCTTAGAACCACGTCCTCGGCCTGCAAATTGACGACTAGAGTTGTTCCCAGGTTCTGCAAAAGCTTCAGAAGTTGCGCCCATATCTTTCTGATCTGTTTCATTTCTATTATCATCAGTAACTACTCCAGATATTATATTTTCTTGTAAGGGTTGTTTTTCCTCAAATCCCTCAACTCTCACAGGGTTACCAACTTCTGGTTTTAATTCAGTGTTGGGCATTTGAGCATTCTGCTGTTCAGTATTGACTTTGTTGCGTTTCTGCAACTCCTCATGTACCAGCATATTTTTTTTGTGTCGCTTTCCATTTTTATGCTGCTCAAGGATTTCAGGAGTGTTGCAGTCAACCCTACAAAGTTCACACCAAGCCAAACGAGGAGGTCGCCAGAATGAAGCAGAAGACACTTGTGTTGGTAATGGTGCCTGCCCAGGAACCAATGCCGTAGGTGGCTGCATTAAAGCAGCTACACCTTCAGCAGGTACAGATGCTGAATTTGGATTGGTTGATGCAGCACCATACTGTTGAAAGTGCCTACCACCACCCTGGCCACGTCCCCTACCACGGAAAGGGGCTGCTGAGCCATCTGGTCTAGAACCATTGTAACCAAAATGGCCCCGACCCCCCCCCCCGGAAGGGCCTATTACCCCTCCTACCTCCACCTCTATATGGAGTTTGCCCAATCTGCATAATACCATTTAAGGATAAAACAGTCCATGTAATGGTTTTATTACTAATGCGGCACAGAAAAAGAAAATGAAACAATGACAACTTTGAAATAAAATGCACAAAACAAGCACAAAGAGAGATAAAAATCACAATTGAAAATTCAGAATTCTTATATATATACATTGGAAAACATATATATGAAAGAAATGCTAAAATCAATCTGACTGAATGTTTAGGTAATTTCTTATAAGAGGTATGCCTAGGACATGAATAAGGATTCAATTCAAAAAAGCAAACCACGTTAACCAATGGAACCTAAATAGAGAATCTACGAACCAGATGCCTCAGATTCATTAAAGAATTATGATCGTTGCATCAGTTACTAAATTAAAAAGAAAGTGAGTTATACTGAATTATAATCAGAACAGTTAAGTGTTACATACTTCTCACAAATTGGGAAAAGAGTGGAAACAAGTCTTCATCAGGCCAAATGATAACAGCAGAAGCTTCGAAAATATTACATCACGTGCACACCGGACACAAGTTATATCCATCATAATGTATGATGTGCTAATATCCTGTAAACAGTTTATCAAAGGGAGTCCCATAACAAACGACGATAATCTAAAGTTTATACCAATTGAGGTAAATGTATCCTAGATCGACTTAATATTCACCAATTACGATAAAACCATTGTGTGATAATCTGAAAGCCTAAAATCGCTTGTAATTACAGAGAGATCCAATTGCAGATCCTTTTCTTAAAAGCAAAATATCAAAGACCAAAAGACCACCAAGGCTACAATAGTTTTCTGAAAAGCAACCTGAGATGCAATTTCACAGCAGAAAAGAAAACTACTATAGTCAAGAGAGATCCTGATACAAATACACCGTCTATATATTGCTTTGGCATGGAGAACACGCACACACCATTAATGTCTTTGAGAATCTTGATGATGAAAACATTAATGTCTTTGAGGAAATGACGTGCAATCAATTGATGAAGAAATGCATTTTTTCAATCGGATTCTGTGACTCAAGTTTGACTCCTTTTGCTTATCTAGTTAACGGTTAAAACTAAATAGAACTAATTTCTCAAGATACCAACTCCATATCGAAAGCCAAAAAATTCCATAAATTCACTCCCACCCACTCAACTATCCACTTACAAGAATTTCACAAAATCAAAGAAGGCATTCAAGAAAACACATAACATGTTCTAAAACAATGTTCACATTCTACAAATAAAATAAAATGCAAAAATATGTCCAAATTCCAAGTAGATTATAAGCATCAAATTCATAAGATTGATCCAGATAAACAGAAAAGACATCACATTTATGATAAGAACATGAATTCCCAATGCCTAAAATAAATTAAAAATGTTAAATTGAACCAAAACCACGAAATCGAACCACTTACAGGCGGTTGTGCAGCCCGCTGCGCCGCCTCGATGTTCCCAGTAAGCTGCGAAAGCGCTGCCACGGCCGCCGGATTCAACCCACCATAGCCAGAACCAGAACCCAAATCCACCTGCTGCTTCTGATCCTCCGCAACCCCATGTGGGTAATACGCATTCCGCAAATGGGTGGGGTCAGGATCTGCCGTTTTTGGCTGTTCGGCTGGAATTGGGACCCCGGGAGGATGAATGGAAGTGCGTTCGTGATGGTATTGATGGTGGTGGGCGGTGGCGTCGTAGGAGGAGGCGTAATCCTGGGAGGGGGTGGTGGTGCGGGTGGGATTGTAGTATTGTTGGTATTGTTGTTGGTGGTCGTATTGTTGGGGGTGGTTGTGGGGATAATAGGATTGGTAGGATTGGTCGTAACATTGGATTCTTGAGGGGTCGTAGGGTTGCTGCTGCTGCTGCTGCTGCTGGTATTGGTATTGGGATTGATCTTCTTGGTGGGTCTGTGGGTAGGAGTAATCCATGGCGATGGTGTTTCTGTATTTCCTTCTGCTGAGACAGATCTTTGTGCTCTCTACATAAGAGATGACATCTTTGTTGGGATTTGTGTCTTTATTTTTGGGAAGCCTTATTTTACTTCCTTTTTCTTTCTTTTTTCTATTTTATGTCGTTCTTCTTCCAATCGCAGTTCAACTATATATCTATTAGATTGACAAGTAAATAAATAATACTTTTTAAATTCAATTTTTTTAAGTAAAAGTTTTTCAATTCAATCTTGGCCATTAATTTTTGTAAACTGAGTAGTCCAGATTAGTAAAGAAAAATTATAATGAATATAGCCAAATTTGAACTTATATGTTTTCGTTTATAACTGAAGAAGAATGACAATATTAATAAGGGAATTCAGGCCATCCACATAATGGAATCTTGTAAGCAGGCATCGAATTTTCTGTCTATGATAATCGAATATGAGACCTAACAACTACAGGTTAAGAGAAATATTGAAATATCAATATATTTTAGTACTAATGGATTTTTTTTGTTGATCAACTACATTTCACACTCGTTAGGTTTTGAGTGACAAAATGGGCCATGATGTATCGATTTCTTATATTGCACCAAGAAATTTAGAAATTGTATTAATTTATGTCTTCTAATTTGACTATTTAGTTTTCGTCCAATTGAGGACTTGAGAATCGTAGGACTCATTTTTGAGTTGATGTGGAAAGCACACTTTCACCACGTGGACCAAAATTAGTTATCATGGAGATTCGACTTCCCTCAGTGATTAATTTGTAATCCAAAATAACAACTAATGACAGAGTTTGGTCCTAATTGTGGGAAAGGGATCCTCGGATCCCTTCCATCAAATCCATCAATCCGGACTCTTGAAATATGATCAAACAGCTAAAAACAGGGGCCTCCTTTAAAAGTTATAATAACTTTAGCCGTTGGATCAAATTTCAAGGGTCTGGATTTGTGGATTTGATGGAAGGGATCCGGAGAGGATCCCTTTCCCTAATCGTGTTAGTGTGACTTCTATTCAACCTAGGAAATGTCTCACATTTGCCGAATCAGCAATGTAACAAAGTATAATACAACGATAGGTGGAAGCCGTAAATGATATGATTTTAAAATCTCGTGGTACAATGTGAGAAAATTAAAACTCCAAGACCTATTTTAAAATTACCTTTAAATGGATGGAAGCATATTTTGCCGCTTAGTACTACAATCTAGTGATATATCTCCACTTGTGAGTGTGAGCTCTTAGGTTTTAATCTCATAGATGACGAGTTTAATACTAACTTATTAAGTTTGATCCATAAAATAGCTAAACCCTAATCTCTCTCTTAGTGCAAATATTATCGTTGTATTAAACGAATAGAACATATTTATTAGTTATTCCCTTTTTTCCACGGGTGGAGCCACCCACAAGGCTAAGGTGGGCTATAGCCTAGGAAGGTTTTTTGTAAGTAATGTTATCCACAGACCCATTTTTATTTTTCACACATCTATCTTCATTTTCGATCTTTGGATCGAATGAATTGAAGAATATCAATGACAAAAATTAATAAGGGTGTGTAGGAGGTAAATATGGGTATGAATAGGCTATTCAGAATAGCACTATCCTTTTTTAAACTCATACTTTAATGGCTTATGTTAATGCATGTAGCCTATATAGCCTACTCAATTTCAATACAGGTTATTATTTCATATATATTTAGTTGAGGATACATAATATATAATACTTTTTAATAATAAATTAGTTTTGTCTCTCCTCCCCCATTTTATCCTAGTCGTTAAAGAAAAAGACCATTTACTCCATGCGATTTAGGCTCTGTGCTTCTTACCCAAGAAAGAAAAAGAATTTTTTTAGTCCACAATTAAATCCGTATCTCTACAATTCCTTACTTTCCATTGCGATTTTTCAATGAATGTACTTTTGGTACATTCTTAATCTCTTTATTTATGTATTTTTTTATTCATTTAGTAGGTAATATTATTTATACGGTTGTGAGATCCCACATCGACCAACAGAGAATGGGTGATGTGCCTTATATGTACATGCTTCCCTCCCTATAGCACAAGGCCTTTTGGGAACTCATTGGCTTCGGATTCCATCGGAACTCCGAAGTTAAGTGAGTTTGGGTGAGAGCATTCCTAGGATGGGTGACCCACTGGGAAGTTCTCATGTGAGTTCTCAGAAACAAAATCGTGAAGGCATGGCCCAGAGCGGACAATATCGTGCTACGACGGAGCCGAGCTGGGATGTGACACGGTCCTTGAATTTGTCGATTAGAGTTATGATTTTGAGAATAGTTTATATTCTATTATTATTCTTTTATATTGATTATTATATATATTTTTATAAGCAAAAGAAAAAATAAACATATGATTTTATGGCATTAATTTCAGCTAGCCCATCCAAGAAAAAATTCATGACTCCGCTCTTGCTTTTTTTCCCTTAAAATATTGATTTTGACAACATGCTTGACAAATACGCAAACTCTCCAAGAAATATTTCAATGTTTAAAATTATAAAGTCAGATAAGAGATTTGTAGCTCAGCTAGTTAAAATTATTTACCTTTGCACCTAAAGTCTAATGTTCGTGTCCTCCCTCTCCCGCTATCAATCACTTGAAAATAAATTATCGTCATAAAAAAAGGGTTTAAAAATCATGAACAAGATTTAACTATTTTTCAAAATTTCCCCTTCTATATTGTGTGATGGAAATCCTTCGTTCTGAAAAAAAAAATAAAAATATATATATATATAGGAAACCTTTCACAAGAGGGATCCCCATTTTTCTAAAAAAATGGGGACACCCTCTTGACCGTTGGATTTGACTTTAATGAAATTGTGTGGCTTGTGTTTTAATCTCAACCACACAATTTCATTAAAGTCAATCCAACGGTCAAGATGGTGTCCCCATTTTTTTAGAAAAATGGGGATCCCTCTTGGTAAGGGTCCTCTATATATTTACCTAAATGTTTAAAACAGGGCTTGGCTTTTTATAGTTTTTCTTAATTACAAGTTGATGTGTGTAAGGTGGTAAATTAACATATTGGGTTGTTAATGGGTACATGTTAAGACTCGTTTGATTTGATATCATCATAATATAGAGGTGATATTGATAGCGGTGATGATGATGTAAAGTGAAATCAAACTAAATGGGTCTTGATGGGTACTCATTAGCAACCCAATGAGTTGATTTGTTACCTCTATGTGTAAGTGGTATAATTGTAACAATCATATCTCTTTACACGATAATGTGCCATCAGCCATCCATAAGAATCAATCAAATTGACGTTTAACCATGAGGATATTAATCCAATTAAGCCTAGTTTTATCTTCCAACTACCCTATCACCATGGGGACTATTAATCCAATTAAGCCTATTTTTGGCCTAATTAGATTATTAGTCCCCGTGATGATAGGATAGTTGGAAGATAGCCCATGTGATAAAAATAAATAAATAAATAAAAATAAAAATAAACTAGGATTTAAGCCCTTGTGGAGAAGTTTGCCAGAACTTATGCCCAAAATTGAAAATTCTGTCAATTTTCTGTTAATTATTAGCACGTGAGCTACACATATTAGGCTAAAACGGAACTCTCCATACACATATTAGGCAAAAATGAAACTCTCCATTAATTGTTAGCACGTGGGACTGGCTCAAGAACTAATAATTAACATAAAGTTGACAGAATTCAATTTTAGGCATAAATTCTAATAAACTTCACTATAGGGGCTTAAATCCTATTTTCTAACTACTCTATATAGATCGCTAATATGACGTTTGTACAATTAATGATGTCATGTCATCATGTAAGTAGGTTCTCACAGCAAGGATTAGTGAGGCATGTATTTTCCAAATGGTTACCACTAAGCTCTAAAGCCAACAAGTGCAAATTTGTTTTCAAAATCAGAGCTACTTGGGTATTTAGTTCTCAAAGCAAGGATTAGTGAGATGCCATCTCAGTTTGAGAGAAAATAAGCTTGGAAAGTGGACACTGCAGATGTGTTTTTTTTTATTCTTTTATTTTTTTTAAACGAACGATATTATCTACATTGAAAGGAGGTGGATGTATTTAGCATCACAATAGGCTAGCGATAATATTGTTCAAATTCGTATTTGAAAAGAATCATACCTAAAACCTCTCGCTTACAGATGAAGCGAAATACTACTAGACCTTAATACTAAGTGGTAACAGATGCTGTGGTTTTAAAGAACAAGAAATGAATAAAAAAAATCTTATACAAGAAGAAATTTCAGACTTTCCTTTTCAGTACCCTTTATTGATTTGGCAGAATTCTGAATAACATCTTGAAAGGTAGAAATGGTATATCTTATATATGCAATTACGCTACGCGATTTTCCCTTCGAAAATTGGCTGCCCACTTTGTGTTTTCATCAGGGCATTCAAACTAACTGTTGGCTTCAGGTATACATATGTAACTCTCCTCTAATGGGGGTGGTAAAGGGACTTCCAACAAAAACCTCAACTCCCATATGTGCCATCACCAATCTTGCACAAGGATCCCGTTGTAACACCCCCGTCTAATGCACCTCTATAGATTTACAACTATTCCATATACCTCAGAGATCAACTTGTTGAAGGTCGTCTCCTAAACTGCCGCCACTACTGGGAAGCTGCATCGATGATGGCGGAACATTGTGCATATGTGACAATGGAGACATACCAAGCGGTCTTCCTAGAGGTTTGATTTCACTCCTCATAGATGGATTGCTACCATGATTAAGGCGTCCACTCCACGATGCTGCACGGTGGGATTCAGGGGGTGCAAAGCTATTGCCATTTCCCATGTCTCCTGTTCTCTTTTGTACAATGTTATCCATGCTAGGAAACCGCTGCATAGTCATTGAAGACGAAGTTGATGTTTGTGGAGTAGAGAATGCACCCTCAAATGATTTTGGGGGATTGTTGTTGGTCACCAATGGCTCTTGTATGCTTTCTCCAGGTGTTTGAACCGTCTCCTCATAGGAAGTTACTGGAGCCGGGACAAAAATCTTGGGTTTGGGACCACCCCCAGGTTTAGCAGATGGAAGAGATGGTGACTGAAATAAGTTTGTTGGTGCCCCGCCGCCTTTGTTGAATGTATCAACATACCTAAGGAAAATTTGAACACAACTTACATTAAGTGACCCTGATTGCACTTCTTGAAAATAAATACAATGAAAAGCAACGGGGAAAGACAGAGAGAATCCAGTAGTCTACCTTGAGCGAACACCAATACGTCCACGTGCGGAGAACTGGTTGGAACTGGGTGGAATGGGTGGTATTCCAGAACTCGGTTCAGGGGACACCAGGCTTGGGATTTGTGGCCCATTAACTGCAGGGAAACTTTTGGTTTCCAGTGCATCATTTATATTGTAATCTTGCATTCTATTCGGTAAGGCTGCAGTTGGTGGTGGAGGTGGTAAGGCTGCCTCCTCGGCAGGAGGTTCAACACCTTCTTCAACCCATCGCTTAAGTTTCTCATCATAGTAAAATTTATTCTTTTCACCCAATTTAGCCTTCAAAACAACAAAAACAGGACAACTTGTGAGGCTAAACTGAGAAAATATCTCTAAGAGAATCCCGTCATTCAAACTTAGTAAAAGGAACGTTTAAGTACCTGTCGGGATCTTTTCACAAATCCCAGAGTCTTTTGAAATATGCCAAAACCAAAACGAGATGACCCGCTAGATGTTGATTCATTTTCTCGTGCTTTAGAATATTCCACTTTCTTGGACGAATCAACCTGATTGAACACAAAATGACAGCTGTAAATTTTATTTCCACCAGTACAATACAGGTCAACTACCGAAATCAAGTCTTTGGTAGTATTAAGGTGAACGTTACCAAATGTGGAAAATGGAACTTGCTAGAGACATAAACTGTAAAGAATATGAACAATTTGCACTATCTGCAAGCTATAATGTAGTTCACCCACCCAAAGAAACAATATAACCTTGTATCAGATGTGAAGTTTACAATGAACAATATTTTCAAAAGACGGAATACAATAACAGTCACATTTACTGTCTTTTGTTTTTGCGTATCACCTATTATATTCTTTTGGGTGAAGTCAATTTAGTCCCTGGATTATCACCTGAGTGAAAATTAGGTCCCTGAACTATTTTTTTTCAGAAAAATCAGTCCTTGAATTACAAAAATCTGCCAATTACATTCCTAATATTATATTTGAAGCTACTATATTCAATTTTCCGTCGATTTAAGTCACATTACTTGCATGTGATACACATTGGAGGGTAGGTTGGTAATTTTACGTATAAAAAAAATAGTGTACGGAGTCAACTTTGGAGGGTAAATTAGAGATTAGATTCGCAACCTATGTGAAATGTTAAGGACTTATGAAATGTTAAGGACTTATAGGCGAGAAAAGAACGGTATTGCACTCTAAAGTGTGTCAAGTGACTTAAGTTAACGAAAAATTGGATAAAACAACTTTGAATATAATAGTAAGGATGAAATTAGCAATTTTTAATGTAGAGACTTATTTTATCAAAATAATTATTCAAGGACCTAATTTTCACTAAGGTAAATCGGCACTTCACCCTATTTTTTTTTATCTTCACGAATGAAATAGTCATGTGCTTTTATAAATTAAATTGGGGGAAGAAGAAAAGCTAGGATGCATACACCCCTGCCATAACCTTAAGCTTCAACTCAGAGAAAACAAAAAAAAAAAAAAAAAAAAAAAAAAAAGGAAAATAGAACCCAGACTCTTGACAGCCTTTACCCCATGTCATCAGATGATTGATTCGGCTAAACTGCCTTCGGTATAGGATATCATCCATATAAAAGTGATTCCCATCCTTTATCACTTGTCCTTACTGTAATGCACATTGCACAATGTGTCTGAGTTCAGTGGATTATTAATTTTCTTTTTATTTAAATGAACCGGAAGGGCTCTGCCCTGGCCCCTGTTCATTAAGTTTGGTTGCACATCGAAAACCACCTTTCTGATTGTGAATTCTTGATAAATTCAAATGCTATATTATAATTAGAAACAAGGTCTAATAAAATAAGATTACCGGTGGAAAAAATACATACCTTATTTGGGCTCCTCCCAAAGTCTGGTTCCGATATGCTTCTATTGGGTATATTCAGTTGATTGCCCTCAGCAGTCCATTCGCTTATTGGCTCCATCGATGCTGAAGGCATCAACGGAGACATAGCCATTGTTGACTGACTATTCGGTATGCTTGGCCCTGGTATAAACGAAGACACGACCATTGTTGATTGACTATTGGGCACACTTGGGCCTGGCATAAACGAAGACACAGCCATAGTTGACTGACTATTGGGTACACTTGGGCCTGGCATAAACGAAGGCATAGCCACTGTTGATTGATTACTGGATACACTTGGGCCTCTTCGTTGCTGAGCATGCTCATTACGTTGGGCAAGGACTTGTGATGTTGAAGGTGCAGGTGGAGGCGGGCCTCCAACAACACGATGAGCAGTATTATCAAATAATGTAAGCAATTTACCCATCAGTTTGGTTGGAGCTGAATTTGTACTGTAACCACCCTGTACAAAATGTTTTGTGTAAGAAAACACACACAAAAAAAAAAAGAGAGAGAGAGAAAAAGAACTGCATCTTAAAGAAAAACCTGCTGATGGTCTCTTATCCGCTCCTCCAGAGATGACACTAACTGTCTCCATGTGTCCACTTCAGGTGCTCGACCATATTTCAAAGACTTTAAAATTGCTTGACAGTATCTGACCAAACATATTGTCTAATAAGCTAGAGGCAAATAAAAAAATTTGAAAAAGCGACCATTTTCAAACTTCACTCTAGGAATAAAAAGGGTCTCGATGAACAACAGTTACACTTACTTCAAAGCATCTGCAACTTTTCCAACTTCTGCCAGCATGTGGGCATAAACAAGCTTATAGGGCTGAAAAGGTAGTAGGAGAAACTGAGAATTTCCGAGAACCCTTGAGTATTCATACAATTCTGTCCTCTGTCAACACAAAGTTTGGCTTAGTTAAAAATTGGCTAAAGTAGTAAAACAAAAAATAATGATATTAATAATAATAACAGCAGCATCAACAAAAACAATAATAATAACAACAATGACGTAATACAGTTAAAACATTTTCTTCTTTCCACAGTGACGTTACATGCTCCATACACAATATAAAAGGCAAAAATTTTAGGGGATCCAGAAATTAGTAGAAAATAAACTCATGCATATAATGACAATTGGTTTCTACATCATTAAATTTTAAAAGCTCCTAGTTTAATTCAAACTTCAATACAAAAACATAGAATAGAAAACAACATATACTGTCGATCACCTGGATAGCCTCAGGGCTGGTGTATGTTCGTGGATATTTCAAGTGATCTGCACCAATAAGACACAGTCTTGCACTGTCTGAATATGCCTCAAAATTGGCTTCTGCAACCAGATAACATATGTGTGCAGGAGTGTTCTGCACAAATGCTTTTGGTCAGGATAAAACCAGATGAGATAGTAAGTTTCTAACGTATAAATATAAGATGGAACTGAATCCAAGAAACACACAACATATACATGTCCCCTTTCCTTCCATAGGCAATCTCCAAGATGGATGATAACAAGCTCATCATCTTTTGTTCGGTTCGCAGTTAAGATGGCTAAATTCTCTTCCCATTCATCTAACATTGAATTGGCCCCAACCTGTGGTAAGAAAATAATCAAAATTAAGGCAAAAGAATTCAAGGAACTTCAAAAACATAGGATCATGACCATTACACACATAAGCAATGTTTTCACTTCAGTATTATATCCAGTTGAAATACAAAAAATCAAATCAAATGAAGATAGAAAACACACACGTCAAACTTTCCAACAAAAAACCCAGGTCGCAACGCTTTTTTCGTCTGAACCAAATAACCATAAATCACCTGTGTCTGCTGTTGTGATACATTCATAGAATTAGGTATACTACTATCTGTAGTGGCACTTGAAAACACGTCTGCAGGCTGCCTGGCAATTAACAAGCACAAAGTCCGCAATGGTGATCCTGCTGCTAACTGGTTTAGTGCCATAAGCTTTACAGTATCACCATAAAACTGCATGCAATATCAAAACAGACCAGAAAACATTCATCAAAAACAAATTAAGATAATAGATCTGACGAGCTTTCTTACTATGTTATATATATATATATATATATATATATATATATATATATATATAAAAGGATTAACCAAGTTGATGAATAATACTGAGAGAAATAATTGGAAGAACCTGTTCACCAAGCTGCGATGCAATCACAAGTGCTGGACCCCACAACTGACCATTCTGTGCACATTGTAAAGCCTCTTTCTTCCTACCAGAGACAAGAAGCTTTTGTACCTCAAGAGCAGTAGCCTAAAGAAAAAACATATATTCATTATGGAAGGCAGTGGAAATGTATGAGTCAGTGAGAGAGAGAGAGAGAGAGAGAGAGAGAGAGGGAGAGAGAGACTATGACATACTTGACTCTGTGCTTCAGAAGGCAAGTTCTGTAACATAAGAGCACTGTACTCGTTGCTTCTCTTAGCAGAGGCAAAAAGCTTGGCAACGGCTGACTCCAGACTATCAGATTCCTAATTATATTTTAAGTTTTTAACATAAGTGGTTAATAATCATATCACATGAGAACTGTTGAACGCTCTTGAACAAATAAAGAAAAGTTCATAATGTTAGGATTGAGAGGGTAATTTGGCAAGATAAAAACCCAATATACAAGCACCATCAGTATACTTCTAAAGTTCTAAAGTTATAATGATGACAACACCAGATTTCTGGGATTTTAAATTTTAAATCTATGCGCTAATTATACTGCCACTATGATTATTTAGCTATAACTAGCATACTAAGTGCCATTTTGTTGTCGCATGAAACTTAAGTGACAATTATCACTAAATACAACACTTTTAATGAGAGAATCCATCTACTGAGCATGCCCCATCAAGGAAGATGTACGACCAGCATAATTAATATGGTAGAATAAAATATAGAAATTCATGAAATGCCAAAGTTCAAATATTTATGAATCAAATTGAGAATGATAATCAAGCAATCAAAATGTGATAGAACATCCAATCAAAATGTGATAGAACATCCAAACAGGTCATAAATAGTCATTTAAGAACCACAAATTAAAGTACCTTCAATGCTACATCAGTGCCAAAGGGAGATCGAAGTTTTCCATAATACTGGCATGCTATTTTTAGTAAAGAGAAAAGCAACCTCGAATGGTCCCCTTTTCTGATGTCCATATAAGGAGTTTCACAGTTTGCAATCTTTTCATCTATCCATTTGTTAACTTCCCTACTTCCAACACTCCCCCCAACCAAAGGGCCAGGGTAAGATTGCTGGCACAAAGCATGGAAATAAGCACGACCATCATTTCCAAAGCTTGCAATATCAGTTTTGTCCACGACAACGTCCATCAGATTGAGAACATTAATCGAACCTCCTACAGAGTCCTTCAAATTACAAACAGAAAAGAAAACGAAATTAAGGCCTATGCCAACACCAGACATATGAGTAGAAACATGAAAATATATATATACACACACACACACATCAGTAGGTATGTGCCTCAGGAAATTGAAATCAGAAGGTAAGGCTTGACCTGGCTTCCATACATATTGCTGTAATCTTTCATGACTATAAGTTTCCCACCAAATCCAAAGGTAACTAGAGCATGTGGAGGACGTCCTGCAGATGACCTCCCTGCACTGGCCTCATGAGAAAACTGAGTTCCACTTTGGAGTGGTTGCTGTAAAAATTGTACTGGCTTCTGACCATCAAAGTTAGCAGGTGAGAAGCATGTCACTTGGTTTGGCTCCTTAGCCTGATGCTGATGATGAGATAAGTTTCCAGAAGGATTAAAGCCTTCAAACCCTCCAACCCCGCTACTAAAGTCGTAGCCATGACTTGCCTGTTGACTAAGAGCAACTGATCCAGAAGGATTGAACCCTGGTTGATGATTCACAGAACTGGTTACATACCCGGTTGAAAAACACTGGGTTGCGTACAGCTGTGTCTCAGTAACACTAATAGTGTCACTTGCAGAAACTGTTTGATTATGCCACATACTCGCATTTTGCTGATCGTAGGTGCTCATAGATCCATCCCAGTTTGCAACATCTGAACCATGATTCTCCACATTTGAATTGTGAAATTGCTGATTATACTCCACACTTGTTGACTGGTCAAAAGCTGGAGTGGAAGACTCCAACTGCTTCCATTCTTGGGTAATTGTGTCATAGTACCACCCAGGGTATAGTGGATCAAAAACCATATGGGCAGGGTAGTCTGTGCTCCCATTAGAATGCTGATTCCAGTCAGAAACAGCACTAGTTTCAGATCCCTGAGCCACACTTTGAGGAACAGATTGTGCTGGTTGCTGTAAATAATAAGCATCTGCTTTCTGGTCTGAAAAAACCACATTATCTGCAGTTTGAGAATGCACATTAACACTCTCCTGAGCATTTGCATTAGTGTTCAAATCTGTACTTGCATTTGCATTCACATCATAGCCCTCCAACTGATACCATTGCCCAGTATTTGGATCATACCTCCATCCCGAATAAAGGTTATCCCAATTCTGACTACTATTCAACTCTTGGCCATCTGTATTTTGTTCCTCAACAGCCCCATAGTGCTGACCTTCTTGTTGCTGCCCATAACTAGAAATGCCTACATCAGCAACTGAGGTCTCCAAGGCACCATCAGTGACATTAGACATGGCCCAGGATTCGTCTGTATTACCCAAATTTGCAAATGGGTCTGCGGAGAAATCTCCAAAGTCACCAGAAGGATTCAAATCTGAGTTAAACGAAGTCCATTGAACTTCTTTCAAACGTGATCCAACTGATGCCAAACTCGTATTCAAGTCCTGCCCATCTAAACTTTGTCCCTCAACAATCCCATAGTGCTGACCTTCTTGGTGCTGCCCATAACTAGAAACACCAAAATCAGGAACTGAGTTCTCCGAAGCAATATCAGTGACATTAGACTCGGCCCACAATTTGTCTGTATCGCCCAAATTTGCAAATGGGTCCACTGAGACATCTCCAAATTCACCAGAAAACGAGCTCCACCGAGCTACTTTCATACCGGATCCCACTGATGCCAAACTCGTATTCACCATCCCATTTACTGAACCTTCCTCCCCTTTATCCCCCAATTCCTTAGCCTCATTTTCATTACCCGCTTTATCCTCCAATGACTTAGCCTTATTTCCATTACCCGCTTTATCCTCTAATAAGTCAGTTGGCTCATTTCTATTATCGTCTATATCATCTGGAGCACTAGCCCCATTTCTATTATCAACTATATCATCAGATGCACTGGCCTCATTTCTAGAATCCAGTATCAGTGACTCACTCTCTTTAACAACTACAGGGTCCCGTACGGGATCAGACTGTTCCACCACAACCTCATCTTCATGACCCAATTCACCATTAACCCCAAGACTAGCATTGCCGCTGGTGTCTACTCCCACCGGATCTACTTCCGAAATACTCGATTTCGAAAAAGCTTTGACATCGACAAACTCTTTCTTCTCTACCGGTTTATGCACAAATTCAGTAAAGTCAATGTCATCATTAACCAATCTGTCAAAGAAATCCTCATCTGTATCCTCCACCTCAAACGGAGAACTCGCCATCTAAATCACACGCCCTAAAAAACTCCAAATCAACCTCACTATATGTAATCAAAAACCCACTTCCCCAAATTTTCTTCAGCAGACAAAAGTCAGTAGAAGTGAAGTACCACAGCATTCAGTCACATAAAAACTTCAAAATTCTGAAACTTACTACCATTTACCATCTGAAACAAAATGAATCACAACCAATAAAATCAACAATAACAAAATCAGGGTTCTATGAGCAATGACCAATCCAATTGAAATCTGAAATTAACAAATTAAGAGAGGACTGAATCAATATTTAATAATATGTAAATGATGGGTTTTAAGAGAGATAAACTTACAGGTTAAACCCTAATGGTTTCTGGGGAGGGAGAGAATCGGAGTCTCCAATTGAGACAAATCATGGATCTTGCAGCAAAGCAGCAAAAAGATGAAAGCAGCACACCCACCGAAAAAGTTTGCATGTTTTAATGGGTGTGTCAAAGTTTGGTAATATAAATCTTGACCAGAAGGGAAACAATTGCCACACGTGCCAATCGAGACAAAAGTTTGACAAGAGTTTATAGGTGCACGTGATGGGCTCTACTCCCCTATTGGTAACAGAACATTGTTTTTCGGAGTAAGATTTTCTCGCATTCTATTCCTATTTTCTTTTCTTATTTCCTCTCAATTATTTTTTATCTTATTGTCTTTATAAAAAAAATCAATATAAGATGTTCACATGATTTAATCGTAACCATTCAACTAGGAGAGAAATTAAGAGGGAAAAGAATTCTCCTCCGTGTTTTTCGACAATCAAGTTGTATTCTTCTTATTCGTTAATAAGTGATATATTTTAGACGTGATCCTAGTAAATAACGAATTCGACATCATCTATGAGATGATGATATAGTGAATGTACTGCGTTGTTTAGGCTATTTCAATTCCTTACAACATCTTTAAAAAATTTCACTTTTATACCTTAAGTACTATTTTATTTCAAAATAATACCTCCGTTACATTTTCCATCCATTAATCCGTTAAGTGCTGACGTGGCTGCCACATTTGTGCCACGTGGCTGGCAAATGTCTGCTAAGTGGCAAAAATAATAATTTTGTAATTTTTTTTTTAAAAACCTTAATTTTCTCAGGAAAAAAAAAATTATTTTTTTTAAACCCACTATCCCTCCCCCCCCCCCAGCAACCCTAACCCAGAACCCAAAAACCTACAACAAGAAGAAGAAGCAGAGGGAGAAAAAAAAAAGAAAAAAAAAGCCCCAGTTTGTCCCCCCAAAACCTGCAAGAAGAAGAAGAAGAGGAGGGAGAAAAAAAAAAAAAAGTCCCAGTTCGTCCCCCCCAAAACCTGCAAGAAAAAGAATAAGAAGAAGAAGAAGAGCAGGGGAGGGAGGTGGGTCCCGGGGGGGGGGGGGGGGGCGGAGGGTCACCAGGGGTGCGGGGGAGAGGTGGGTCGCGACGGGGGGTGGTGGGGGGGGTGTTGGAAGGGTGGGGGGGGGGGGGGGGGGGGGAGGAAGGGTTCTGGGCTTTTTTTTTTCCCTCTTCCTCTTCTTCTTTTCTGGGTTGCAGATGGGAAACATGAATGGGCGGAAGATGATTTTGGGGGGGGAATTGGGGGGGGGGGGATGAAGACGATGAAGATTGAAGGGGATGGGGCTTCGGCAGAAGGGGGATGAGATCTGGGTTCTATTTTTTTGGTTAGGTTGAAGATTCAAATGGGGTTTTGGCTGGGGGTAGGGTGGGGTGATGGGATATGGGTTTCGTAGGTTTTTTTTTTTTTTTTTGTGTGTGTGTGTTGAAGATTCAGGTTTTAAAAAAAATAAAAAAATTGTTTTTGCCACGTGGCAGACAGTTGGCAGCCACGTGGCACAAATGTGGTAGCCACGTCAGCGCTTAACGGATCAATGAATGGAAAATGTAACGGAGGTATTATTTTGAAATAAAATAGTACTTAAGGTATGAAAGTGAAATTTTTTAAAGATGTTGTAAGGAATTGAAATAAAGCCAAAACCTGAGGTATGAAAGTGTAATTTACCCTTGTTTTTCGGAGTAGGATTTTTTCACATTCTATTCCTATTTTCTTCTCTTATTTCCTCTCACATTATTTTTTGTCTTATTGTCTTTATAAAAAAAATCAATATAAGATGTTCACGTGACTTAATCGTAACTATTCAACTAGGAGGGAAATAAATAGGAGAGAAATTAAGAGGGAAAAGAATTCTCCTCCGTGTTTTTCGACTATCAAGTTGTATTCTTCTTGTTCGTTAATAAGTGATATATTTTAGACGTGATCCTAGTAAATAACGAATTCGACATCATCTATGAGATGATGATATAGTGAATGTACTGCGTTGTTTAGACTTGATCCATCTGAATAATGTAAATTAACGTTTGTATTTTTTTGGGTGTGTGGGGTAGGTTGTCTATTTATTTTGAAAATTTGGAGAGAGGGATTTGGTTGACTTTTACGCATTCCTTGCGTTTGTTTAGTTTGGTTTCTCAAAGGTAAAAGAGAGAAAATGGTCTTTTTCTTTCCTTTATGGTTGGTGTACATTGTCCATACCTGATTTTTAGACACTGGAAATGAGAATTGATTTGTGGCATTTCAATCAATCTATGAGGAGAACATGAATCTCTGCTATTGGTAGTAACTACAGCCCACTCAATTTTAATACAAATTAATATTTAATGTATACTTAGTGTATGATAAGTAATAAGTAATATTTTTATGTTAAAAACAGTGGTGGAAATGAGTGTTGCCCTTGCACCACGATGTAGATTCGAACTTTGTCGGCTCCTTAATCTAACATCTAATCTAACAAAAAATAAAAAGACTTTTTACCCTATGCAATCTAGCCATTGTGCTTCTTACTCAATAAAAGAAAAAGATTTATTTAATCAACTGCGCAATTTCTTTACATTATGTTGAGATTTTTCAATGAATGTCACATTTGGTACATTCTTAATCTCTTTATTTATTATTCTTGATTGGGTTTTTATCACAAATGATCCCTGAAATTGACGCACTCCATCAAAATGGTCCCTGAAATTGAAAATCAATCAATGTAGTCCCTGAAATTGGGTGTTGCAAATCAATGTAGTCCTTCTGTCATAATTCCGTTAAAATTTCTGTTATGTGCTGATGTGGCAAGTGACGTGGCACACTTTATATTAAAAAACTAATAAAATATTATTGAAAACTAAAAAAAAATCATTTAATATATTTTTTTTTTCTTCTTCTTCTTCTTTCTAGGTTGCAACGAACTTGGTTTTTTTTCTTCTTCTTCTTCTTCTTCTTCTTCTTTCTTTCTTTGTGGGTTGCAGGCGGTGGGGGGAAGACGAAATTGGGGTTTTTTTTTTTTTTTTTTTCCTTTCTTCTTCTTCTTCTTCTTCTTCTTCTTGTGGGTTGCAGGGGGTGGGGGAGAAGGGGGCGGGGAGGGGGATGACGAACATGGGTTCTTCTTCTTCTTCGGGTTGCAGGGGGTGGGGGAGAATGGGACGGGGGGATTTGACAAACATGGGTTTTTTATTTATTTTTTATTATTATTTTAACATTTAAAAAATATTAAATGATTTTTTTTTAGTTTTTAATAATATTTTATTAGTTTTTTAATATAAAGTGTGTCACGTCACTTGCCACATCAGCACATAACAAAATTTTTAACGGAGTTATGACGGAAGGACTACATTGATTTGTGACACCCAATTTCAGGGACTACATTGATTGATTTTCAATTTCAAAGACCATCTTGATTGGGTGGTCAATTTCAGGAACCATTTATGATAAAAACCCTTCTTGATTTAATTAGTAGGTTAATTATTCATATGGTCCTTGAATTTGTCGATTAGATTATGATTTTGAGAAAAGTTTAGGGAAATTTTATTTAAACTTATGTAACCTATTTCTACACCCAACTTAAATTTTAAATGTTAATTGTCAATTTTACCCTATTGCATGATTACTATTAAGTACAAAATGAAATTAATAATAAAACTCAAATTTATCAATAAACCCAAACACTATAATTAAACCATACGATCACTCTTTGTTTATCCTACGTTCATTCTGGCTAAAACTCTAATAGCTCTCATAGAGAAAAACAAATTTTTTTTATTGATGGATGGTGGTTTTGAAGTTTTGAATCATCCAACAAAGGTACGACTCAATTTATAAATTTTTTGTTCGTTTGATTTCAATTTTTTAGAGTTTAGAAGATGAGTATTTTGAATTTTACATGTACATTCTTAAATTTTCATGTACTAAATTAGTATTTACGATTTCACACAAAAAGTAATGTTTCTAACATTCAAACACCAGAGACTAACTAAGATGCATCTTGAAATACAATATAATTCAATATAATTTGCAGCCTTTGATATTGACACACCCCGTCCCAAAGGAGGGTGTGCTGGCCGTCACGTGAGAGTGACGTAACCATTTACACAGTTCGGAAGCTTAAAAATACCATTGTGAATTCTGTCAGAATACCGTTGGATTCCTCGTGGCCACCAAAGCTCTGCTCTAACTTGAACCTGGAGGGGCGCAAAACAAAATTGAGTGGGTCAGTAAAACAAGTCTTTTCAAAACTTTCCTTTATCAAAGTTCTAACCCCTCGTTGTAAAACCTGTATACTTTCCCAGAAAATAGCATATATAAACATATATAGCTTCAAAAAAATCTCAAAACACCATTCTTTATTACTTTTCAGAAAATATGCCATGCTATGCGCCAAAAACATAATATGGATGCATCAACATAAATCAGGTGAAATAATGAATCAACCGGAGACCCTGCAGTGGTCCTGTACGGCCGATTCTAGAGCTCAATATCCAATCTAGCCGGAGTCACCAACTGTGACCTGTACGGCATTGCCGGAGTCACCAACTGCGACCTGTACGGCACTACGCTGCACATAAGTCGGAACTACCTGTAGTAGTCTGTACGACTAGGATGGTGTAATAATACGCTCTAGTGCTTCTCTCATCAATCATCTGTGCACATAATCTAGGGTCACCTACTAGTCGGAACCGTCTCTAATGGTCTGTACGACTAGCATGTTGGAACCACCTCTAGTGGTCTGTACGACTAGCATCTACTTGGATCCAAGGTGAGCGTGTGATGCGGGTGAATAACATCAGCACTAACACCGGGGGTGCAGGTTATGAGCTATCAACATAAATCTCATCAAACAATTCAATGAACCAAATATAACTCACCTGATACTCACCTGTGCGTCCGCAGCACCAATTCACATATATGCATCATATATCAATTCACATATCTCATATAAATTCTATGCATGGCATTTCTAAACATACTTTCATTCAAAAATCGATTTCTGAGAAAACGTTAAGTGTGTGTGTGTGTATATATATATATATATATATATATATACTGAAATAAACTGCCCACTCACCTGGAGTTCGCCCTACAACTCCCTAGCACAACACATCAAGGCGTCATGACGATCGGCGCCTAGAACAATCATCAAAACATGTCTCAGAAATCATATCGATATAATATATATATAACTTATATAGAACACGTCATTATGAAGTTCGATCCGGAAGATCTGCAACTCAGATTTCCAATCCGTAACTTCCAGAGGTCCACAATAAATCTCTAGAACAACATCCTAAAATTTCGTTATGATCCGACGGTTGGATCTCCGCCCATTTCCAAAACTGAATGGCGGTTAACTTTTTATTTTATGAACTTACAAATCCAATTCGGGAAGATCCGTCCATCGAATTCCAAGTCCGTAAGTTCCTACATTCTTCAAATATTACGTACTACTACGTATCAAAGTTTGGTGACGATCCGACGGTTGGATCGTCGATTCATCTTTTGGCCTAACCATGAATCGTATCGAAATTAAGTCCAAATGATCAACCAACGTTAAGCCACTATCAAAACTGAACTCAGGACATCCAATATAGCTTAAATATAACATTGGCGGCCCACTGGCCACGCGCTGCCGCACGCGCCGCCGCACGCGCCGCCGTGGGTGGCGGTCGGCCGCCCCGGCTCGCCGGAAAATCCAACTATCTCCAAAAATTACCAAAATTTACAGAAATGAAGATCTCAATGAGTAGAACAACTTTCATACCTGTGGCTAAGGCCAATTCGGTCGGCAAAGCCTCCAATTCTAACAAAACCCGTCAGAAACCCTAGGTTTTGGGTGTTCTTGATTCGTCCTCAAATCAACTCCGCCGTCCTAACCAATGCTTGGGCTTTGGTCTAGGCCTCAAGAGGATGCCATGGGTGGTGGCAATTGGAAGAAATTGCTTCAAACATAGGAGAATTTTGAACATGAAGCTCGCGGCACCCGTGGGTATTTTCATCCAAACTCACACCTAATCTCCTCAAATTTGATATGGAAATGATAGAGGGAAGGCATATAAGATGATTGGGAGTGGTTGTTTGGCTCAATTCATCAGAAAAATGAGTGAAAAACGTCGAAATTCGGGTGTGGGTGTCGCGGGTCGAAACGGGTCGCGGGTGAAGATCCGTTTTCTTCATTCTCTCCTCCGCTTCTCGCCCTCTCTCCTTTCCTCCTTCTCTGTTCCGATTGGCCGGTCTCCTCTCTCTCTCTTCTCCCCATTCGCCAGTCTCTCTCCCTTTCTCTCCCGGAGCTCCTGCTCTCCTCTGGTTGGGCAGTTTGCCCAATCTCTTCCTTTTTTTCTTCCACCAGCCGCGCGCGCGCACACACACACGTGATCTCCTTCCTTCTCATCCCAGCCATCCATTTATTTCTATATTAAATCTGGGCCGTTCACTTTCATAAAAGAAATTCCAAATTTTACTAAAATGATAATTCCTAAAATGCCCAAACTTCAAACATCAATATCTTTTTCGATATAACTCCAAATCACGAACGCTTGCGCCCACGCGTCCGTAGTGACGAGTACTACGAGAATATGCTAAGGAAGAAATTATTAGGTGACACGACACTGTAAATAACCTCAGTCGAAACACATGCCTCGAAGGGCAATTTCGTAAAATCACTTAATAAATTATAAAATCAATATTTTCCAGGACGGATTGTCACAGATATCCTGCAGGTAAGTAAGTCTTGTGTCTACGACATATGTGCTTGTAAATTCGACATTTGTGCTTGTAAATTAATATGTGTGCCACAAATCTTAGGCTGGTGGTGGTTGTCCTGCATCTTTAAGGCTTGGTCGTTGGCTAGACTTGTACAGTGGTACTGGATCGGTTGGAATTTCATAAGCAAAATTTGCAATTGATATGCGATTGTGCAGTTTCGAAATTACAGAGATATTATCTTGTCAAACAAACATTAATGTTTTCGAACAAACCCAATTTGATTACTAGTGCTCCATGCACTTCATGAAACCTATAGAAAGATTCCTATGAAAAAGGGTATGGTAGTATACACATACGCTCATGAAACAGAGACCACACATAGAGAGATGGTGATACATGGTTTTTGTCAACATCTACAGAAGTGTCAGTCTTTGTCACATCCCGACTTGAGGCCCCCACCACATCCTGGGCTCGACTCCACCGTAGCACGATATTGTTCGCTTTGGGCCCCAACCACGCCATCACAGTTTTGTTTCTGGGAACTCACACGAGAACTTCCCAATGGGTCATCCGTCACGGGAGTGCTCTCGCGCGCTACTTGCTTAACTTCGGAGTTCCAATGGAACCCGAAGCCAGTGAGCTCCAAAAAGGCCTTGCGCTAGGTAGAGATGAGAATATACATATAAGGCTCATAGGATCCACTCCCCTGGGCGATGTGGGATCTCACAATCCACTCCCCTTTAGGGGCCCGACGTCCTCGTCGGCACACATGCGGCCAGGGTTAGGCTTTGATACCATTGTCACATCCCGGCCCGGGTTCGACCACTTCCCTGGCTCGACTCCATCGTAGCACGATATTGTCCGCTTTGGGCCTCGACCACACCCTCGCGGTTTTGTTTCTGGGAACTCACGCGAGAATTTCCCAGTGGGTCACCCATCATGGGAGTGCTCTCGCGTGCTATTCGCTTAACTTCGGAGTTCCAATGGAACCCGAAGCCAGTGAGCTCCCAAAAGGCCTCGCGCTAGGTAGAGATGGGAATATACATATAAGGCTCATAGGATCCACTCCCCTGGGCGATGTGGGATCTCATAGTCTTGTTGTCAGACATGGCTGAATTCACACCTCAATTCTCACTGTCCATTTCCAGACAGCGTAAAGATAAAGTTATAAATCAAATGGGTGTAAAAAAAAAAACATATTGAATTGGATTTATAGGGGTATATTGGGTAATAAATTTGGGTTTAAAGAGATATTAATAGTTTATTTAAAAATCAAATGGGTGCAAAGAATAAGTTAGGTGTAGAGATAGGTTACATGGGTTTAAATAAAATTTCCCAAAAGTTTATATTTCACCATTGTTGTTTCATGTTGATTCTTCTATAATTTTAGGAAACTGTTATTGGCAGTTCAAAAATCTCATTTTGCACTCTAAACTTTCTATAATTAGTAAGAAAATTACACTTAGAAGGAGTGTAGAATGAGATTTTTAGAATGCTAATAACAGTTCTCTAATTTTATATAGGCAAAAAAAAAAATGAACATATAATTTTGTTGTACTAATTTCAGCTAGTCCACCCAAGAAAAAATTCCTAGCTCGACCATTGTTTGAAACAATCAACAACTCTCATTCATTTCAAGAACGCAATAAAAATACCAATAGAATAAAACAACAAGACAGACAATGCTCTCTCTCTCTCTCTCTCTCTCTCTCTCTCTCTCTCTCTCCCCCTCTCTCTCTCTCATAACAATAGAATTAGGGTGAACATCCAATTTAGTCCCTAATTTATCACCTGAGTTAAAATTAGGTCCCTAAACTGTTTTTTTTCAAAAAAATCAAAGTTCTAAAAGATGGTAGGTGCTAATCGGGCGGCAGACTTGGCAGATTTAAGTAAATTTATTATATTTTGTGTAAAGAAGTGTCTACTTATACTTAAAATATATATAATTTCATCATAAACTACAAAAAAAGAATGACATCTATATTAGGAAGTATTTAAACATAATGAAAACATGGGGAACAAACATATAATGTGTATTCATTTAAGTATTCAATAAGTCTCTTACAATTTATTGCAAAAAATAAAATGTAAAATGAAAGTTATCTATTTTATGTCTAAGTGTGTTGCGACCTAGGCGGGTCTGGACGGGCTAGGCGGGTGCTTAGGCGGCCCAGGCAGCCTAGGCGAGTGCCTCAGCAGGTCTAGGCGCCATTTCTTAATTTTCAAACGCCTAGGCATTAATCGGGACGGTGGATAGCCGCCTGGCGCTTAGGTGGCGCTAGGCGGGAATTTTTAGAATAGTGAGAAAAATCAGTCGTTGAGTTATAAAAATTTGCCAATTACATTCCTAATATTATGTTTAAAGCTACTATATTCAATTTTCCATTAATTTAAGTCATGTTACTTGCATGTGAAACATATTGAGGGTAAATTGGTAATTTTACAAATAAAGAAATAGTGTATGGAGTTAATTTTGGATCGTAAATTAGACGTTAGATTCGTAACTTGTGTGAAATGTTAGCGACTTTGGGGGAGAAAAAGACGGTATTACACTCTAAAGTAGGTCAAGTGACTTGAGTTGACGAAAAATTGGATAAGATAGTTTTGAATATAATAGTAGGGATGAAATTAATAATTTTTAATGAATTTAAGAACTTATTTTACCAAAAAAATAATTCAGGAACCTAATTTTCACTAAAGTGATAATTTAGAAATTAAATCAGCACTTCACCCATAGAATTATTACAAAAGGTATTTGGAGTATGGATTGCGATCATGTGGCATTGATAAGATGGGTAGAGGATAAGTACTGCATCGAATAAGGGCACATTAGGACTTGCACTTGAACTTAAAACCTAAATGTAAATTCGCTTTTATCTCCTCTTGCGTATGTTGGTTTTCAAATTGAATAACTAATAAGAAAACACTGGTGGAGCTAGAAATGTTTATAGGGGTGGGCTAGTTTCAAATTTTTTTATTTGTAAGGGAAATGTTATTGGCATTCCAAAAATCACATTCTACACTCCTCACAAGTATATTTTTCTTTCCTAATATAGAAAGTTTGGATCGTAGAATATGATTTTTGGAGTGCTAATAACAATTCCCTATTTCTAAACAAACGATATTATCTATACTAAGGTGAGATGGTGGGCTAAACCTCACAACATGTTAGTAATAATGTGCTTCAAATTCGCCTTTAGTGAGAATTAAATTTAAGACCTCTCACTTACAAGTGAAGAGTTATATACCTACTAAACCGTAATAATAAGTGGTTGGTAGCTTCAAATGAGACAACTTTGACTTATAAACTACATGCTATTTTTTAAAATTCCAAACTTTAAGGCCACACCTTAGCCATACTCTACCTCTGCCTCTGCCCATTAATCAACATAAACAATATGAGTCTGCAAAAATAAAATATAAAAAAATGTGTAGAAATTATTTTTTTTAGGGTTTTTATCACAAATGGTCTTTGAAATTGACCATTACAATCAAGATGATCCCTAAAATTAAAAAATAATCAATGTAATTCCTGAAAATAGGTGTCTCAAATCAATGTGGTCATTCCATTACAATTTTGTTAAAAATTCCGTTAAGTGTTGATGTGACACATAAATGGGCCCTACAAGATTTACGGATTTTTATCACAAATGGTCCATGAAATTGACCTCCACCATCAAGATGATCCCTGTAATTGACCCACACCATCAATATGACCCCTAAAATTGAAAATCATTCAATGTAGTCCTTGAAAATATATGTTGCAAATCAATATGATCCTTCTGCCACCATTCTGTAAAAAAATTTGTGATGTGCTGATGTGAGTTTAATAATTAATTAAGAAAGTTGTCTAAATACCTTTTTGCACAATGGATTTTTTTTCCCCTTATAATAAGGCCTACTCCAAAGAGAGATCTCTTCCACAAATTCTCAAATGCACAAGGTGTAACCAAGGACTAAGAGGGGGTATGGAAATAGTTTTTAACCAACAATAAACGCACCTCAATTATAACCGCATTATCTCAAGACAGACATCGTCGTTCTTTGCATCACCAAACCTCCTGGTGCGGGCCATCGCCAGTACTGATGGTAGCCTCGGCATCACCCACTGAGCGTGGCAAGTTCGGCATCACCTACTGAGTATGGCGAGTTCGTCGGTTCTCTCTAGTATCTTACTCTTGCTCATCCTAATTTGTCCTTAACTTTTAACACAGTTACCAAGGGTATGAGTGCATGTTGCACCTCCCATATAATTGCTACAAAATGAATTCTTTCGTATGTCAAAAGTACTTTTGGTATTTGGATTCATCAAATCTCTGCAATTACTTGCACTTTAAGTTACTTTATTTTGATCAAATCTTCTAATATATTGTTTACTCTTATACATTCACTAGTGGTAATCCTTTTTAGTTATCATTGAAAGGTCTTAAATTCGAATCTCAAGAACGACGAGTTTGTAATTAATTTATTCCACCATCCTTTAGTGTAGTATGTTGTTGTATAGAAAAATACTACCCATTTGTAAGATCTGTCATTAGTTTCCTGGTTGCATTTCTAATTTTATGAAACAAAAATAGTGGTGGAGACTTGGAGTTGCTTCATTGTTGGCTCACCCACGGGAATGAACATCCTCGTAAAACCACTAGAATGAAATTCTGTTGGGCATTAATAAATTTATTTTTTTGCTTGAAGTAAAAAGAAAAAGAGTGATCATATGTAAGTATATGGAGGAGCCGCATCTCTTTCCAACAAATTTGTATTCATGCACGAATTAGATAGTTTGATTATCTCCTTCCTTAGTATCCTTTGTATAAAAAAAAGATTCGATGATGAAATTGATATGTTTTTCCATCTATTTTTCTGTTTATTTTTCTAGAACAGTTCTATGTACACCCAAAAATGGTCTTCAAACACCCGTATTTTCTTAGCACCCAAATTATTTTTCCTTTCTATCTGGACACCCACAGTTTTTTCTTCTTTTTCTCTCTCCCTCACTTGATGTCCATTGAACCGGAATCGATTTTGCGGCTGGTTTTTTCAGTTCTTCAACAGTTGGCAAACGCAATCTTGTTCTTCAATGAATTGGTTTAGCCAAAAAATTGAACCGGTCAATAAAACAATATCAAATCACAGCAGCCTCCTATCAATGCTTTCTCTCTTTTTATTTTTTATTTTTTATTTTTATTTATTTCTTAATTGAATTTAAAAAAAAAATTGTATTAACTTTGGAGCGTCTAAAGAATAAAATTGTATATAAATAATTTTTTAACTCGGGTGTCCACAGATCAATTTTAGGTGTACAAAGCATCATTCTTTGTACACCTTTGTGAATTGTGAGCCCAAAACGGGGAAAATGCAACTTACACTTGTTGGGAACTTGGCAGTTCGTTTGGCAAGCCCAAGACCATGAAGGTCCATTCTTATTTGAGCCGAATGGAGTTTTCTGTCATTAAAATAAGTTTAGCCCAATAATGATCTAAGTTTTCTGACATTTCTTATTACAAACAAATTGTATATATCTAACGAAACTGGTGATGTTTACCAAAAAAAAAAAAAAAAAAAAACTGGTGATGAGAAACTTAAGATCAAGTTCCCATCTATCTTAATAAACTTGTCCCTCATCCACTCTTTTTTACTGTATATCAACTCACTTGATCACAAAACTAAAAAATTATTAAAAAAAAATGGCATATCTAATGTGTCCGGCAAGGCTAGAGGCTAGAGGCAAAATTTGGCCCCTTAAAACAATGATATTGCCTAACAATATTTTTTTCTTGTTCTAGTGGTGAAGGGCTAGAGGCTAAAATTTTCGACGTTAAGTGGGTTCCACGCTATCTAAAGCTTGGACTGACGCTAGTTTGGCCTCATAACATGCCTAGGTTTCAATTTGACTAGACAAATTTTGTTGGACTAGGAGTTGTTAGAGCAGTAACATATTCAATTGAAAAAACAACTTCTAGCCCAACAAAATTTGCCTAGTCGAATTGAAGTTTAGGCACTTTGCGAGTTTAAACTAGCCCCAATTAGTGTGGACTTAACATTGGAATCTTAGTGGTGTGCAAAAGGTGTAGTAGCACATTGCTTCGAATTTTTTAGGGGCCCCAAATTTTTTTATCCTCCTATATATTACATATGAGTATAAATTTATAATAAAAAAGATTTAAACCAAAAAGAAAAATTATCATCATTACAATTGATTAAGTGGAGCTTGCTTGTACTCAATATATTAATTTTCTACCTTTTTTTCTAGCAATAAAAAACTTGTGTTACTTTTTTCCACTTTTCTATTAAGTAGTAAAAAAACTAACTTGTGTATTAATTTCTTCCACAAATATTGATCGTTGAGCTTTGATATTGTCCAAATAAATAATTTTTATTTTTTTAAAATAAGGAGGACCTTTTTATTAAAATTGTATAGAGCCACCAAAAAGTCAGAGACGTCACTGCCTCTAGCACTTCACCACTAGAACCAAAAAAAATATTGATAGGCTATATAATGGTTTTGAGGGGCTAGATTTTGCCTCTAGCCTTATTCCTTGTCCCAAGACATTAGATATACTCTTAGATTCTACAAGGGATCATACAACATCATATCCATATCAACAAATGAGAAAAATTGGTCCCTTAATTGGGGGAATGCACATAGTCCATCTTTTGGGAATAACGCATCTTTATCGTATAAACTATATAATTGGAATAGTTAGTTTCTTAATCTTCATTTCAGATTATCTCTATGAAAAAATTATTCGAAGTGGAAATCGTTTAATCATACAAATGTACTTTTTAAAAAGACGGTTCATCATGAATATGTTACCTGGTACTTACATAGTTGATTTGTTTCATATATTTGGATAACTAAACGATCTCAAGTTCGAATGATTTTTTTGTAGGGATGATCTTCACATGAAAATTACGAAATTGAACAGCTCTGATCGTGAAATTTATATATTGAATATACATTATTCAAAATAAGTGTGATATGTGCATTCCCTCATGGAGAAACATAAGTATTAATTATTTAGAGGGTCATAATGACTATGAGTCAACAGTTAACCAATAGGAATTAATTATTTATTTAAACAACTTTGAAACATTTAGGATTGATTATATAGAGCGACTAGGAGCTCCTTTATGCCCCCTATATTTGGGGCTAGTTTGGTATTGCTGTGCTTTTTAAAAAACTACTTCTTTTACGATGTGAAAACAAATAGTTACAAAATAAAGTTTGTCGAGTGTTTGGTAAACTTTTTTTTTTTTGTAAAAGTTTTTTAACAAAACAAAAAAAAAAAAAAAAAAAACAGCATCTAAGTATTTGGTAAACATTTATATAAATTACTGTGAATATGTTAAATGACTAAAAATGATATAATATTTAATGTGATATAATAATTGTTAAAAAGAATAATGTAGGAACAAAGATTGCAATTTTGTAAAATATGTTTGTGACAGCCCGTCCCGAGAAACATTTTATCATTGATGTGAAATGTCGAAAGTACCCTTGGACGTTTTGTGTTGTGTGACTTGTAATATTATGGTAGTCCAAATTCTTAATTTGCTATTATTTTGGACCCAATAGGATGTGAGATTTTTAGTGTTTGGTATTGGTTGGATGCATTTGGATCTCACACCCACACTCTCCTACTCTCCTGTGTACTCTCTCTCTCATCCCTCTCGAACCTTCACCCATTTTTCGTCAACTGTACGGACGAACCTCAAACCAACCCATTTCTACACAGATCGAGCTCGTGATTAGTACCATCACCTTCATCTCGTCATCACAAACTCAACCATACCATCTTCAGGACTTGGAAGCTTCGAAAACCCGAGAAACCCGAGACCCCGATTGTGGAGCACAATAACTCCGACTTGATCGCGGAGATTTTAAGACATTTTAAGGCTCAAAGAGGTAAGCTTTAATCCTTCCTAGCACTTTAAGTTAGTTTTGACTAAGTTTGGACGTCGGGATTGTGAGAACCAAAGAACCCGATTTGAGCACTGTTCATGTGGTTTTAATTGTGGACGTTTCAATGAATTCTAAGCTTATAGGAAGCTTGTGGACGTTCTCACGAAGCTCGGAGAAGAAAATCGGAGTGAATTGGACATCGGGAAGCCCGAGAATAGGGAGTTGCAGAGGTGGCCGGAGTATCGAGCTTTTCCGACGAAGCTCCGTCGAGTTTTGGGTCTTAAAAGTGGTATAAATCTCTTCTCCTCATTTTAAGCGTCATTTTGGTGAAAGAATCATGAAATTTGGTTGAGTTTTGAGAGAGTTAGGAAGGTTAGAAGTTTTTCCAGTTTCTAGCGACGGCGACGGTTGCCGAAGTTCGAAGGTAGGGGATGAAGGAATATTCCGTCAACTTTGACGGAATATTCCTAGCGGAGGTTAACGGAGTTAGGTTAGATTTAACGAAATATTCTATTTTTGGACGGAATATTCCCTAACTGCCGTTACTGTTACCGTCAGTGTGCCAGGCACATGGCCGCGCGTGGGGGTGCGTCTGGCCGTGCCTTGGCCGGCGTATGACGGTGCGTGAGAGGTCGGAAAATTATTTTAAAAATATGGGGATGTTCCTGAGGTTGAGTAGGTCTCAGTGGTATATTCATATACCCAAATTGAGCAATATATAAGGAGTTATTAGCATAGTTTTGTATATGTACATTAAGTGACGTTATTTCAGTTATTTCTCTTATAGGTGAGGCCTATCCGGAGGACGAGCGTAATCATTTGAGGCTCGGGGGCTACAACCCTTCGACATATCTGTGAGTGGGCTTTTGTTTTCAGTATATACACACACACACACACACACACACACACACACACACACACACACACACACACACACACACACACACACACACACTTGATGTTTTTCCCAGAAAATGTATTTAAAAGAAATGTGATTTAAATGCCATGTCATACTTGCCTCATATTTTAGTGTATGCATTATCGTATTTATGCATATTGTCGCATGTTGCTGCGAAGGCCTAGGTAAGCTACAGGTGAGTATATTATGTTGGTAATGGTTATGAGATATGATGATGATGATGTTGAGATATATTGAGCTCATCAAATTGCACCCTGGTGTTAGTGCTCTCGCCCAGAGTTAGGGGCATAGTCATTCACGTAATGTTCACCTCCCGCACCGTACGCTCGCCTTGGATCCAAGTTAGGTGCACAGTCCTGTCGTATAAGCCACTTTAAGTGGGTTCGACTCGTAGGTGACCTGCGATTAGCGCACAGTCTTCACGTGATCGTAGCACTAGAGCGTATTTATTTACACCAAGTCCTGTCGGACAGACCACGTGAGGTGGTTCCAACTCGTGTGCAGTTATATACATGTTGAGATATATGATTGAGATAGAGATTGACCCGTACAGGTCATAAGAGGTGATCCCGGCTAGATGATGAGCTCCAGATTTCATTATACGGGTCATGTCAGGTGACTACGGCCGACAGATGATTTATGTTGAATTATATTACCTGGCTTACTTATGTGATATTGTGATAGTAGACATGGCGTAAGTACTGGACATGGCATATGCATGGCATTATTTATATGCAGATTTTGATATTTCTAAGCATGATTTTGAGATATATATGTATGTATTCTATTTTCTGGGAAACTATACTTGTTTTACAGTGAGGGGTTAGAATATTTGAGAAATGAAATGATTTGAAAAGCTTTGTTTTTGCCCACTCACGCTTTCTGTTTTTCGCCCCTCCAGGTATTAAGTAGGAATTGTTCGTTGGTGGCTTACGAGGGCTTGACGGAAGTTCTAACAGTTCACCTTCCATGTAGGATCATCTTCAGATGTTGTATTATTAATAATTGTCCTGCTAGACTGCACTAGGTTACTTATGCTCTGAATTATTGGGATTCACTATTAATGTTGCACTAGCACATTATCTTAGTTAGTACTGCTACTGGTTTGGTTTTAATTTATTCCTATTTCTCTATATCTTTCCACTTCCGCAATGTGCACATGGCTACGTCACCCTCACGTGACGGCCATCACGCTTCGATCTCGGTTGGGGTGTGTTAATGTTGGTGTATACTTGCCATTTGAAAATTTCATTAAATGGGCATTGATGACTATGCTTTGAAAAAAATACTTTTTTAGAAGTATAGTAGACTCTGTTTCTGCTTTTCTGTTTTACCAAACATATTTGATATTTCAATATTTTTAATAAGCTTTTTTATTTTTTTATTTATTATTATTATTATTTTTTAAAAGCACCACAATCCTAAACCAACCTTAGGAACTCCTCGATGAATCCCTATCTTAGGAGGTGAATAGGAAACATGATTGGAATCGATACTTTTGAACTCTTGTCTAAACTCTAGTTAGGAATTTATTTAGGGAACCCATTGGAAATGTTAATTGTGTCAAGTACAGACATTTGCCAATTAATGACAAACTCCAACGCTCTAGCAGAAAATCAGGACCAGTAAAGGCCAAAACCATATCAGATGAAAATAATTTCGAGTCTGGCTACAATACCATGAAGCTAGCTAGCTTTACTTTACGATAAGAGTGGCATGGAAGGTCTGTTGCACAAAATGTACTTCTAAGTAATTAATTCATAGATCTTATATCTATTTTATACCTATATGAAGAAGAAATCAAGTAAAGAAAGGGGTTCTTATTTGTATAAATGGTGTTTGAAACCTGGAACACGAGCATGAAGAAATTAACGATATTTCTTTATCTTTTGAGTCGTTCTGCCAGATTGGTCACTCTAAACCTTTGGTCTTTACTCAACCCGATGAAAAAATGAAATCACTTCTTATGGACTCATTGAGGATAATTTTTGTGTAGCAAAAAATAATCAAGAAAATTATGGAGGCGACACGTGGACTTTTGGGTGAAAAGGACAAAATTACCCTCGAGGCACATCAGGATTCCCACGTGTATGCAACGGACAATAACGGCTCAATCAAGGAAGAGTCAAAGGTGATCAAAATGATATTTATTCAAATCCCTCTCATCACTTCTCATAAAATCCTCATTTGAAAGGTAACTCCCAATTTTCTTATTCAATTTAGGATTAATTACCAAATTAATTGCAAGATATTATTTTACATAATATCTTGCAATTATACTCAAATTCCCACCATATATGGCCGGACCATAATTCTCCAAATTAGGCCAGCCACACCCCTATAAATAGCCTCATTTCTCCACTAAAATCCTAAGTTCATTCTCTCCCAAAAATTCTCAAACACTTTTTTCTCTCAAATTCTAACTTTGACATCGGAGATTCTTCTGCCAAAGCCTTCCATTCATCGTCGGTGCATGAGGCTTTTGGCCTTAATCTTAGGTGTTATTATTTTTGTAGGTGCATTTTCATCAAATGAGAAGATGGTGGAAATGTGCATCCACAAATTGGTGCTTTCATTGAGAGTTTGATTCACACGCTCGAAGAAGACTATCGGATTCAAAGTTTTTAACTTCTTGTTTATTTGTACATTTTTTGTGCATTCTTATTCCTAGAATTTTTTTTTATAAAGTTCTTTGAATAAACGTAAAAGAAAAGTACAATGACTAGAAATTTGGAAACCACAACGAACGGAACTTCCTACATTCAAGGATTTGGACCAAGCGATGGAGATCGAAGCATAGCTCCACCACGATGAAACACGAGGCTTAACACGAAGGCTAATGGAGCGGCACCACCCCACAGGGCACCACCATGGTAGCCACCACGGCAGCAACCACCGTGGCAGCCATCGGCGAGCCCTCTGCACACGGTGAACATGCAGCCATGCAGCATCAAGCCCAGCGCCATAAGGCCGCAAGCTTAGCGCCACTTCACAGCAGCGGACCCAAGCCACGCCACAAGGCCGCAAGCCCAGTGTGAAGCAGCCTAAAATGTTGCGCCCCAGCAAGCCCAAAACCAGGCGGCTGTAGGCTCAATGCAACAGCGCCCCACACCACTCCAGCCTACTTGGGCCCATGCCTTAAGCGAGCAGGCCCGAGCCACACGAGTAGTAGCCAGAGTTGCGACTCAGCGCGAACCCAGCACGCTCTAAGCCCAGCGCAAGCCCAATTCACCCTCCGCCTAGGGCCAAGCAGACCAGGCCGCACTACACCCACGCACGTGGCCCAGCCCATTCCCGTGGCCTTCTAATCAATCCCAACCAATCCAAGATCGGTTTAACTGTCCCGGCTTTAGATTTCTGGACCAACGATTGAATCGGGGATATTTTCACCCCATTTCTTTGTAGATTTGACATATCCCAACTCAAATCTTGTGCCTGGAGTCCATTACACTTCCACTACTCAAGGAAACACATATCGTCCAAGCTCTTCGAACCTAAATGGAGAACAACACTTGTCTCAACAAGTTATAGAGTTGACAAACGCCTTCGTACAACAGACAATCTTGGTGAATTAGCTCTTGCAGCGCACCGAGAAACAACGTGCCTTTGACGAGGTGTCTCGAAGTAGGATAAGGGTAGACGATAAACCTCTCCAACAACATCCTGATAAGCAGCTTTTCGACCAGTCATGAATCGAGCATTCAGGCAGTGTACACTCCTGACTGGGCCCCCGAGATAGCGTATACTTTCATCTTAGCTCACGGAGGAGTGTGCACTCTCAGCTAGGCCCACGGACGAGCATACATTCACAGTTGGGGCCATACTCCAATAATCAACATGAGCAACCTTCTAGGCGAAGTGTTCATTCACGGCTAGGCTCGCATGAAGCATCATTCACCTCACATCGAAGTAGGCAGCACGACAGATGGAGAGAAGTAGTCACTCAATTTGGCTCAAGTTCAACCGGTAGCCTGAGAGAAATTTGCTTGTCTGCTAGGAACATACCATATGCACCGCAACCCTGGCATAGACGAGTCAAACATATGAAAGAGCAGCTTATACTAGCAGGTTATGACCGGAGGCAGCCGAAAGCTCCACTACCCCAACAAAGGAAAATTTAGGAAGAAGTAGATAGGCTCTTGACCGAGCGATTGCATGATTTCCAATGCAACGAAGTCACTGATGAGGCATTACGATTGGACATGACCAACATAAGCAGGTTACCCTTCACAGACGAGATCGAGCAGGCAGAGCCTCCACGGAAGTTCAGCATGCAACATTTCATATCCTTCAAAGGAGATAAAGACTTGGAGAAGCATCTAAAGCACTATCGAAGCGCAATGATCCTCTATCAGAACAACGACGCTCTCATGTGCAAGATATTCACCACCACTTTAAAAGGCGAGGCACAAGATTGGTTCCACACCCTGCCACCATAATTTGTCCGAAGTTTCGATGAGCTTTCTTTGGTTTTCAGCAAAGTATTCATTCTATCACTCGATCAAGAAGAAGTCCGACCACTTGTTCAACGTTAAAAGAAGCCTAAAGGAGTTGCTTCGCTACTATGTGAAGAGGTTCAAAGCAGTGAAGGCAAAGATAGCAGATGCAACGACTCGATAACTAGTACAGCTTTCCAAAAAAACCTCCCAGTAGACCACCAGTTATTCGGAGAATTGATCATGAGAGAAGATCTAACTCTGGCAGACTCATTCACTTTGGCAGAGAAGCATGCACTTTGGGATTAGGCTTGGCGAGCAAACAAGGCACTCGAGCAATCTTGGGTACAACAAAACCAAGCTGAAAGCAGCGGATAACTTATTTATATGCTTGACGGTATCCGAAGTAGCAATAAGCTCTACCCTCATATGAGAAGAGCTGAGGGCCCAATTACTTGTATTCCACAGTTCAAAAGCTCTCATTGATGTGGAAACCAGCTACCAGGAATTCAAAAGCTAACTTTGGCGATAATTGTTGCAACTCGAAAGCTCAAGTTATACCTTCAGACACATGCAGTCATCCTCATGAAGCACTATTCTACCCAATCCAGACGTGCGACAATAAAGGCGCAGACACTGGTGGACGCAAAGTTTTTCAACGAACGCATCAACTCAGCCCAAAAGAAGCGCCAAGGGCAGACGAACACTAAAATGACACACTCAGAAGCAAGTTTTATCTTCGTCGTCCCAAAAGATTCTACATAGGAGTAACATATACTGGCAGTTGAACACCACATCCTCATGCACGTCGCAAGGCCCCAACCAACCCTTGCTTCATTATTCAGCTCTAGAGTGGCCCAATACTGGCAGTTGAGCATCACTTCCTGCCACGTGTAACATGGCCCTAACTCCGCTATTCCCTGTCTCGCTTATCTTACATCATAACTCCCGACTGTGAAGAGTCATACTTCGTCGCTCCTCGCCATACCGACTTAAGCTCCGTAGCTTCTCGCTGCGCCAATTATGTTTGCAGCTCTTTAGACTTCAAAGCATTTAATGACGGAGTAGAATACAAGGCTTTACCAACAGGCCTCCGAATGACAAAAGACTTGGCGGTGAAAAAGCTCGCAATTCATTCAAATTCCTAGTTAATCACCCGCCAGACTACCGGGGAGTACATAACAAAGCATCCGAAGATGGTGCAATACCTAGAGAATGTACGAAAGTAGCTTGAGGCGTTTCAGACTAACACCCTCACTCAAGTTCCGTGAGTAGACAACGCCCACGCGAACGCGCTAGCCAACCGAGGTTCCGCCCTTGATCATTAACTCAAACACTCTATTTTGGTAGAGTATCTGGACAGGCCAAGCATAGAGCCAGTAGCTGAGGTGTCACAAGTTAGTACAACTCCAAATTGGCAAGATTCTATTATAGACGACCTGGTCAATGACACACTCCTCATGGAAATATTGGAGTCCAGAAAGCTCCAAACAAAGGCAGCACGCTACTACATGTGGAACGACATTCTCGTTCGAAGATCCTACACTGAACCACATCTCCGCTGCATAGCGTATCCCGATGACCTAAAGGTTCTAAGTTCAATCCATAAAGACATTTGTGGAAATCACTCCGGAAGCTGATCCTTAGCACAAAAAGGCTATTAACGCAAGCTCCTACTACCCTACTATGCTGTCAACGCTATAAGACGATACCAGCATTACCTGCTAGCGAACTACACCCGTAGACGAGTCCTCGGCCATTCATGCAATGGGCAATCGACTTGGAAATGCCAATACCGCCTGCTAATGGAGGCATAAGCATGATGATCTTGGCAACTAACTACTTCACTAAATGGGTGGAAGTAAAGCTCATGACAACCATAACTCAGATGGACATAGAGCGCTTCATATAGAGGAACATCATTTGCCGATTTGGCATCCTCAATCCATCATCACATACAACAACCCGCAATTTGTATGAAAAGATTTGGCGAAGTTCTTCTAGAAATATGGCATCAAGCAGCATATGTCCACGTTGAGGCATCCCTAAGGCAATGGGCAGGCTGAGGCATCCAAAAAAATGATTCTTGACTGCCTTAAGAAATCCCTCTTTGACAAGAAGGGAAAATGGCCAGACGAACTTCCCGGATGTCTATGGGCGTATGGCAAAACCAAACGACGAGCAACTAATGAGATTCCTTTCTCTTTGACATTTGGTTCAGAAGCAATCATTCTTCCCAATGTCATCGTGCCAAGTATCAGCACTTTATTGCCAAGCATTAAGCAGAACAGAAAAGAGATGGCCACAAACTTAGATTTGGCAGAGATGAAATGTGAGAAGGCCATCACCCGTATCACAGCCTACCAGCAGCAGCTCCTCTCCAGCTACAACAAAAGGGCCAAGATTCAGCAGTTCTAGCCTGGAGATCTAGTCCTAAGAAAAACCTTCATCACTGCCTGCAGAAAAGGCTCCAAAAAGATGGATCCCATTTGAGAAGGTTTGTACAAGATCAGCAAAGTAGGTGACAAATGTAGTTACACCTTCGCCACCATGAACGACAAAGACATCGAAAAGTAGTGGAACACCTACAATTTGAGGAAGTACTATGTGTGACTTCCCGCTACATCAAAGCCCGAAGACTCAAGTAGCTCGGCGGGCACCACCTCGCAAGCCGAAGACTATCCAGTTGTTATGCAGTTCCAACCTTACACCTAAGTTTTCATTCGTTTCACTCGTTTTTCAATGAGGAATTCAGAAGTAATCTACAACTTAGCTCAGCTGCATGCTTACAACAACTGATCATTCCTGCACTTCAAAGGAAGACCGCACCCTTCTTAGGGACTTATTGCAGGAATTGCACCCCCTAAGGACCAACCATACTCTCCAGTCCAAAAAGGTAAACCAATTCCCCCACACCCACATGGGTTTGCTCTCCAATGCGGGAGGATAAACTTTACACTCTGAATATCTAGACGTGGATGAGTCAGGCTGCCCTAGTGTAACTAGGTGCATGATGGCTTGCGTCGGGGTTCCTAGAAGTAGCCACAATGGTCTTTTTTCAAGGCTTAACTAACTGAAGGATTTTAGGTCTTTTGGCTTAATCCGCAGGGAACTAGGCCTCAAAGACGGAGGAGGCACATTATGCAGTACGCCCTATAGACGACTGCTCTGGAACCCCAAAGCTGCTACCGAGTGCACTAAGGTAGCCTACGGTTTCCAGAACCCTTCGACCAATGAGCTGTGCTAAACTTATACAACCGCACATTTTTGTTAAAGGTTAAACAAGTTAGCGTGCATATACAAAGCTTTATCCACTACCAACATGCTACGTAGTCGATAGGCTTCACCTCTGCCAAGCATGAAATGATCATATAGATCTACACTAATTCCTAAAGTGATGTGATACTTGCTACGCAACCCACGAAATTGGTTACATAAAGAGCAAGGAGTTCTCTCGAACCTTTGCTTACGGAATTCCATACAACCGCTTACTTTTGATATGAAAGGTTAGCGAATTTCATGACCCAAAAATCTTTAGTATGTCATGATGCAGGCCACACAGCTCAAAGGATTGAAGAAAGCCAAGGTTAATAGCCTAGTGGTCACGTGGACTCTTCTGCTTCTGTAAGTAAGGCGTTCGGCTGCCAACCCTATGGTTAACAACCTTGCAAAAATTCTACACCAAAACCTATGGCTGCATAGGCTACGTGGGCATGTCTGCTTATAGAAAAGTAGCATGCCTGCCGCTGGTATAAAAGTCAAAAGGTTGGGCGTAAACAAAAGAAGCGAAGATAGAGAAAAACGAAGGAAGCAAGTTTATTAAATTTTCTAGCTAAATTGATAAACAAATAACAAAGGCTGAAGGAATTCAAGCAAAGCAAAAACAACAAGGAAAACAAAGAAAATCCTAAAGGCTACCTAGAAAACTACCCTTCAGTAGGTTGGATATCCCACGACTACTCGGCCGCCAGACTTTTAGTACCCGCGACGCTCCCAGCAGCGGCATCATCCGATGCTTCACCCCTAGCTGCTCTGGCCTGGGCATCAACCTCTCTGATTACTTCACCAATGGAGGCCTCAAAAGTAAAGGGAAGCAAGTCTTTTGGAAAAATAGAGAAGGTCTTGAAGACTTTCCCAGCAAACTTGAAGTTAGACGGCCTACCAAAGAGATGATCTACATAACCCAGCTTGTAGAAATCGGCCTGACTCTGAACAAGCGAAGCCTCGAGCCCAACATTCTCATATTTCAGCTGCTTGTTCTCCTCGAGTAGACCAACACAGATATGCTATAACTCATCCACTTCTTTCTTCAAACTTTCATTGATCTTCAGCGCACCTTGAAGTTCCAACACTTGGGGCTCAAGCCTATCAATGATCTTCTTGAAGTGGATCACTTGGTTATAAGTAGTAATCAACTCTTCATCCTTTGCGTAAGCAACAGAACGAAGCTCAAAAATGGCACGCTCAAGATCTTGAATCTGAGGTATATAACATTCGATCTTATTATGAGGTATATAACATTCGATCTTATTCTTTGCACTTTCATACTTAACTTGGATCGTGTCAAGCCTAGTCTTCAGGTCCACGACCTGTTGGTGAGCAGTCTCAAGCCTAGTCTTTAGAGTCCACCTTATCACTCTTCATGGTAGCGAGCCTCTCCAAAGGTGAACCAAACTTAACTCCCAGCGGATACCTTGGCACTGGTTTCGGCACTGGGGGCACAACGGAACCTCTACGCTGAGCAATCTTATCGGCAATCAAACTAGCTAACTTTGGCATGTTGGAAGTATGCCCACAAAGCCACTCATTTGATGTAATAGCTTTTGGAATACTTATTGTATTAAACTATTATATGTTTAATGAAGGGCAAAGCTTATTGTTAATCACTATTTATTGTATCATGTGTTTAAGCAATAAGGGAATCCAAGGAATATATTTAATCTAAGAGAGAAGTGATCTAAGTAAGTTAGATTAACGAGGCCTTTCTCTTATGAACATTCGTAAAACGTTCCTAGCCATAGGATTGCCAATTGGGCATTGACAATCCACTAAGGTTAGTATGTGTTATGTTAACTCAAGCGTGAGTATGACTAGTCTCAAGTCATTTAGTGTTGGACACTGAGACAGACACATAGGTGCTCAAAAGGTAATCGAGTACACTGAACAACGATCAAAAGAGAGTTCGAACATACATGTCATGTAAGAACTCATAAGTTGCAATATGCAAAGTAGTCATTTGACCTGAGGCATCATTGATGTCTAATGGTTAGGTCATTGATCTTTGATTATGTCAAAGGCATTCCATTGAGAGTGTCCACGACATTGTTGGGGTCAAGTTATCTAGTCATGTAGGCATGTGAATGCACAACAAGGGATCTCTAACCTTCCATGGTGGAAGGTGAATACTCTGAGATATGATTCAAGAGTCTTTGGCCAAAGCATACGAATATGATTTAGGAAGCATGTTCCAAATCATATTCAATCGATTCATATAGAGATGTATCACATTGGATAGTAGACATGAAACAAACTATCACTCAAACAATGTGATCAAGAGTATTGTATTAGAGAAGGACCGTATTGCATTGTAATTGTAACTGGATAGGTTCTCCAACCACTTCTACTTAGCTTGGGTAGCCATGACATACTGCTAGGTGTCACATGGTTTGTGGAAGCCCTGAGGATTAGCAAACACTAATCTTCATCAAAGGGAGAATTGAAATGTAGTTTCAATTCACAATCGATCGTTAAGAGTAACAATCGCCCACTGCCTCGCTAATTGGAACCTAATGGATCGTACACCGAGTAAGGATGAAAGTGAAGAAATATAAATCAGATGGATAAGCAATTAAATAGTTTAATTGAGAATGGTCAAGATTAATTAATTAGTTAATTAATCTTACGAAAGGTTTGTATTGGGCTTTTAAGTTGGTTTTGGGTTTCGGGGCCCAAAAGGGTTTTTGGTCCACAAGGCCCATTGAGTTTAGGTTGTGTGACAACTAAAACTAAATGGAAATTAACCCAAAAACAAAGTCAAAACCGGCCTAGGGTGAGGGGTATCAATCTTGGGTTAATTGCAAGTTTGCCACTCACATGCGAGGTGGTATAAAAGCATCTTTATAGCTTTGACCTCATTAGGGTTTTCTTGAGGCAAAGATGAGAAACATTTTCTCTCTTTTCCTCTAAAAGAGGCCGGCCACTTTGAGAAGATATAGCTAGCAATCTTTTCTTCTCTAAGTCATCCATTTCATCTTCACACCTCATCCTTGGTGTGGAGACTTAGAGACACCAAACCTTTGGTGTTTTTAGAGATCATTTCCTCACATCCTCAAGGAGCAAAGGAGTATCAAAAGGAAGTAAATCACAAGGAAGATCCAAGGAGCTAGGAGGTACTTGAAGGCTCTCCACTTGGGTGAATCCCTTGTGTAAACAAGGATGAGCTTCAAGGGTAGTGAATCTCAAAATCCTTTCTTCTCTTTAATGTTGTTAAAGAGTCTTGTGGTTCCCCATTCACTAAGCTTTGAAAGTCATGGGTTTTAGAATTGTTTTTGAATGCATGCCTACTTTAAAGTGTTATTAGTTTGCATATGTATTCAAATGTTCTCACATGTTCTTAGCTAGGACAAAATTTTTCCTTCATGGCATAGTAGGCATCACTGACTCAGATCTAGTAGCCCTATCTTTCTTCCCCTTGGAAGTAGTCAAGTCAATCACAAGCCTAGCAGTAGATGAACCCTCACGAGTAGCGGAGGAAGTATTCGGCTTTTTCTTAGCCGGTATCTCTTGAGCAGGCTAGGAAGATCTTTTCTTTCCACCTTCATTCATAGTAGGCCTCACAGACCAACCTAATTGGAGGGGGCTGACACCCCTGCACCTCCATCTCATTCTCATATCTTATGCAGGCTAGCCTAATGGCCTATGGCCCAATTGCACGGCCCGAGCCCAAAAGCCCAGACCTCGCGCCCCAGCACTCACCAGCCTTGGCCCAAGCCAAGTGGCCCCTGGCCTATGCCAGCTGAATCCAAGCCGAGCCCCAGCTCATCTCCAAGGCCCACGTCGCTGCAGCCAGACCTCGACACGCACCAAGCCGTCGCCACACCAAGCCGACAACAGCTACCCACGGCCTCTCTAGCCATTTTTCCACACATCCTTGACCCCTGTCGAGCCAAATTTCAAGCCCTGAGGCTCCAAAAAATTACGAAGACAAGGAAAAATTAATTTTTTCTTACCTTGGTGTGGCGTGAAGATGAAGAAAGCAACAAAAGACGGTCATTTGCACGGGCAAGTGTAGAAGATTGCTAGGGGAGGGGGAACAAATATCCTCTAGCTTTCTCTCTTTTGTAGGGTAGAATAAATTGCTCTTTCAAGTTAATTTAATCATCTACTTAAGGTAAACTTAAATAGACTTTAGAAGTGATTTATTTCCCTTTCCTAGAAGGATCTAATTTCCAATTAATGTGGGAATCTACATCAAAATAGGAAACAATCTTATGTTTCCTAAAGCAAAGGAATATGTCTACACCTGCTGCCATTTCTTGCAAGCAGCCCAACAGGTGTGAGGGCATTTGTCAAGCCAAAAATAATCAAGAAAATTATGAAGGCGACACGTGGACTTTTGGGTGAAAAGGACAAAATTACCCTTGAGGCACACCGGGATTCCCACGCCCATGCAACGGACAATAACGGCTCAATCAATGAAGAGTCAAAGGTGATCAAAATGAAATTTATTCAAATCCCTCTCTTCACTCCTCATCAAATCCTCACTCAAAATGCAATTCCCAATTTTCCTATTCAATTTAGGATTAATTACCAAATTAATTGCAAGATATTATTTGTAACAACCCGTCCCAGAATTATTTTATCGATGATGTGAAATGACGGGATTGCCCTTAAATTGCTATGGTATGTGACATTATCTTTGGTTTTATTGTCCTATCCTAAGTTTTGGAAAAATTTATTTGGAAAATAATTGTTATGGTTTTGTGTGGCTAGGGTTGCTGACCACACACCTAACTACCCCTCTCCCTCTCTCTCTCCCCCGTAAGCTCTCTCTCTCTCTCTCTCGGAACACTCTCCCCGTGCACTGTGCACGTACGGACGGAGTTGGAACTCGTCCATTTCTTCACAGATCGAAGCCCAAAAGGTAAGATTCTTGATCCTTGTTAACCCCTGAGTAGTTTGGTACCAAATTTGGAGCTTGTAACCCTCGGATTAGGCGTGAAATCCTAACCCCGAAAATGTGCACTGTTCATGCACACGTAAAATCTTGCATTTCAGGGAATTTCAAGCTCACAGTGAGCTTAAGGAGGTCCTCACGAGTCTCGGGGTACTTCGTTGGTAGAGTTTGGACGTCGGAGGACCGAGATCGAAGGTTTTTAAAGTGTGCCGAGCTATCGAGCTTTCTCAGGTAAAATCCTGTGATTTTCAAGCCTTGAAACTTGTTTAGATGTGTTCTACATGCTTAGAGCTTCATTTTGGTACCAATTGCATGAAAAATGGATGAAAAATGAGTGAGAAACCATAGTTGGAAAAATACCTAGAATCCGGCGAACCCACCGGCGGCCGGCGAGTCGCCGGAGAAGACGACAGAATATTCCGTCAGTTGGACGGAATATTCCTGACGCCGTCAGTCAAAATTAACGGAAACCGTTAGGAGTTAACGGAATATTCCTGGAATATTCCTGACGGCGTTAACTGACGACGTCAGTGTGCCTGGCATGTGCCCGCGCGTGGCCGGCGCGTCTGACCGTGCCTTCGCCGGCGCGTGGCGGCGCGTGGGTGGTCGGAAAATTTTTCTAAAAATATGGGGATGTTCCTGAGATTGTGTAGGTCATGGTGGTATATTCATATACCCAATTTGAGCAATATATGAGAAGTTATTAGCGAAAGTTGGTTATGTGCTTAATTAACGTTATTTCGGTTACTTCTCATATAGGCGAGGCTTACGCGGAAGACAAGCACAGTCGAGAAAGGCTAAGGGGTTATGACCCTTCGATATAACTGTGAGTGGGCAGTTTATTTCAGTATATATATATACTTAACGTTTTCCTAGAAATCGATTTTTGAATGAAAGTATATTTTGAAATGCCATGCATAGATTTATATGAATATGTGATTTGAAATGCCATGCATAGAATTTACATGAATTATGTGAATTGTTATATGATGCATATATGTGAATTGGTGCTGCGGACGCACAGGTGAGTTAGATATGGTGCATTGAATTGTTTGATGAGATTTATGTTGATAGCTCATAACCTGCACCCCTGGTGTTAGTGGTTATGTTATTCACCGCATCACACGCTCACCTTGGATCCAAGTAGATGCTAGTCGTACAGACCACTGGAGGTGGTTCCGACATGCTAGTCGTACAGACCATTTGAGACGGTTCCGACTAGTAGGTGACCCTAGATTATGTGCACAGATGATTGATGAGAGAAGAACTAGAGCGTATTATTACACCATCCGAGTCGTACAGACTACTACATGTAGTTCCGACTCATGTGCAGCGTAGTGCCGTACAGGTCGCAGTTGGCGACTCCGGCAGTGCCGTACAGGTCACAGTTGGTGACTCCGGCTGGATTGGATATTGAGCTTTAGAATCAGCTGTACAGGACCACTGCAGGGTCTCCGGTTGATTTATTATTTCACCTGATTTATGTTGATGCATCCATATTATGTTTTTGGCACATGGCATGGCATATTTCTCTGAAAAATGATGAAGAATGGTGTTTTGAGATTTCTGAAGCTATATATATTTATATATGCTATTTTCTGAGAAAGTATACAGATTTTACAGTGAGGGGATATATATATGTTGATAAAGGAAAGATTTTGAAAGACTTATTTTACTGACCCACTCACCTTGTTTTGCGCCCCTCCAGGTTCGAGTTAGAGCAGAGCTTTGGTGGCCACGAGGAATCCAACGGTATTCTGACAGAATTCACAATGGTATTTTAAAGCTTCCGAACTGTGCAAATGGTTACGTCACTCTCACGTGACGGCCAGCACGCCCTCCTTCGGGACGGGGTGTGTCAGTTGGTATCAGAGCTTAGTTTACAGTCCTGTACATCTTGAGAATTCTCTAGTGTTTTCTGTCAGAACTATACCGCCTCGTAGTGAGCCACGTCGTTTAGTTGAGTCTAGTTTTCCATATTTAGCTCGGTTATGGGAAACTAGTACTAATGTGACTCAGTCTATTATCCAAAGGATTTTTCTCTTAGGACTGGATATAAGTTGATGCTGAATCACATTAGGGAAAATGATGACCTGAGGGAGCAGGTCGATGGCTTAATCAGTTGGAAAAGGTGTTTTAGATTATGCAAAGTCAAGGGAATCTTTCTTTTGACGGTAGGTCAAAACGACTACCTGATTTCTGAGCATTGAATTTGCATCCTGATGGAGACAGGAGTCTTATATGATGTCACCGGAGGAAATAGCTATTTAAGAGTTGTTTAAAGAATTGTTTAAGGAAAGGTTTAGTCCTCCGATATAAATGGATGGTAAGAAGTGAGAGTTTGCAATTTGAGACAAGGAAAGATGACGACAAATGAGTACTATGGAAAGTAGCGGAGTTTTCTCGTTATCATACGGATGTTGTTAATCCGGTCGAGGTGTTATGTTGTTTTAAGCTGGATAATAAGAGGAATTGGCGTTCTTTGACGACCACTATTTATTGTGCTTCTTACCAGGAGTTTTACGAGATGTTGTTGAGAATTGAGGACTCTGAGGTTATGCTCAGCGAGAGTAAAAAGGAATAAGAAAAGAATGGGAATTGGAGGAAAGACGATAAGGGTATAGATCCGTCATCTCAAGGACCTCGTAAGACTCAGAACTTCAAGAGAAGTGAAGCTAGTTCTAGTTCTTCCAGCTGAGGTTTTTGTGCCACTGGTCAGAGGTATGGTGGTAGATTCACTGGTGATTCCAGATTTCAGAGACAAGGTGATTCAGATAGAGGGAATGTACCTTTGTGCTGTCGGTACAATAGCATACACTCTGGAGAGTATAGACAAGAAAGCAGTGGATGCTTTATATGTGGATAAATGGGACATAGAGCTGCAAATTGTCCCCAGAATCAGTAAATGCCTCCATAGTCTTCTTTGCCACCACTAGCGCTGATTCCGCAGGTACCTGGATTTAGAAATTTTGGTTAGATGAGCCGTGGTGTACAGGATTAGAGTCGTACAGGTCACTAGAGGTGACTCCGACTTATATACTAGCATGGATCGATGGGTTATGAGTACAGCCGCACAGGTCATATTAGATGACTCCGGCTGGGTGGACGAGCTATAGGTTCAGTCGCACAGGTCATACTAGCTGATTCCGGCTGATATATTCCTTGTTATTGATGATGTTGCCAAAGAGAGTAATGATGGAGCACGATCGAGGCATGCATATGTAATTCTAATGAAGGGCAAGATGGTAATGTTGTATTCTTGAGGATTGTTGCTTACTTATCGAGACAACAGTGAGTTATCGTTATTGCGGGCTGCAGACCGTAATATCCATAACTTATTGTTGGATTCGTTAAGCGAGTAAACAAGTAGGTCATCCTACGTTAGTATGGTGTTATTCAGAGTGTCCAGTGATGGTGAAAGATGTTGTTATGCCTATGAATCTTATCCAGTTGGATATTGTGGATTTGATGTGATTTTTGGCACAGATTGGTTGCATTATGATTGTGCCAAGATAGATTGCTACGGGAAATCAGTTGCTTTCCATCGACTTGGGTGACCAGAGGTTACTTTTGGGGGATGCAAAGTGTAGTGAAGTATGCCGTTAGTTCTGCTGTGAGAGCAAAAAGATTATTATTGAATGGCTACCTAAGATATTTAGTTCATGAGGTACTAAGAGATATTGCTCTGAGTAGTGTGGAAGAGGTCAAGGTGATTAGACGTTTTCCTTGAGAATTTACCTGGATTGCCACCAGGCAAAGATGTGGAGTTCTCTATTAATTTGTTTCCAGGTACGGACCTTATATTAGAGATTGGTTCATGATGAGTTAAGGGAATTGAAAGTCAGTTGCAAGAATTGGTTGATAAAGGTTCCATTCAACCTAGTATGTCGTCGTGGAGAGCCAGTTTATTTATGAGGAAAAATGTGGACATTAAGGCTATACATTGACTATGGAAAATTGAATCGAGTAACGATTGGGAATCGTTGTCCATTATCGCGTATTAATGATTGTTTGATCAGCCTAGAGGTGCCTGTGTATTTTCAAAGATTGATTTAAGGTTTGGTTATTAACCAATTGAAGATTTAGTGAGGATGTCCCTAAGATAACTTTCAGGACTCGTTATGGTCTAATGAGTTTTTGGTAATGCCATTCGGATTGACGAATGCGCTTGCTGCTTTCCTGAGTTTGGTGAATGAAATATTTCGAGAATATCTCGTCAGGTTTGTGTTTGTTTTCATTGACGATATTCTGGTATACTCTAATACTAGAGCAGGACGTGCTAGACATTTTAAAGTGGTATTACAAAGTTTGAGGGGTCGTCGATATATTCTAAGTTTAGTGAATGCCAATGTTAGATGAATCAGGTGGCATTTCTGGGACATGTTATACCTACTTAAAGTATTCAAGTGAATTCTTTAAAGGTAGCAGAAGTTGAGAATTTGGAACAATCGCGAACCGTGACTAAGATTCGGAGTTTTCTTAGCTTAATAGGCTATTATGGACGGTTTGTGAAAGATTTTTCAGTCATTACCCTGCCATTGACGAGATAGACGAGAAAAGAGGTTAAGTTTGAGTGGGATGAAAATGGTGAATAAAGTTTTCAACAGTTGAAGTATTTCCTCACCTATGCACTTGTGTTAGCTCCCAGATGATAACGGAAGTTATGAGGTCTATAAGGATGCTTCTTTGAGTGGTTTGAGATGTGTATTGATACAAGATAGGGTAATTGCTTATTCTTCGCGGCAATTGAACTTCATGAGATGAATCACCCTAATTATGATTTGGAATTAATCGCTATCATCTTGGCTTGAAGATTTGGAGAAATTATCTTTATGAAGAAAAGTGTAAGTTTTGTATGGATCGTAAGAGTTTCCAATATCTGTCTTCTCAGAGGGATCTTGATTTTAGATAACGAAGGTGGATTGAGTTGTTTAGTGATTATGATTGCACGACCAGGTGATCGTGCAAATGCTTGGGCTGATGTACTTAGTATGAAGACTCTCGTGAGAATAAATGCTTTGTATGCTTGTTATGTTCCTCTTTCTGCGGATTTGAGATCTACTGGAGTAAAGTTGGAAATAGAAGAACGAGAAGAAGCCTTGCTTGCTAGTATCCAAGTTAAGCTTATTTTAATTAATCGTATACTCGATGCCCAGAGAATTGATGAAGAAACCAGGAATTTATTTAGGCAAAGAATATCGAGAAAAAGAAAGATCTCAGAGTTAGAGAATCAGATGACATGTTTATGCAAGAGAACAAGATGTATGTGCTTAATGATGTGGAATTAAAGAAAGCAATTTTTGGATGAAGTACACTGTTCAGCTTCTACAATGCATCCCGGAAGTATTGAGATGTATCATACCATTTAACCATTTTACTATTAGCCGGGTATGAAAAGAGAAATTTTGGGTATGTAAGTAAATATATCATATGTTAGTAAGTTAAAACGGAAAGAAAGAAGCCTTTGGATTATGTGTACAAACTTCCTCGTTCACGAGATGGGTATGATGGAAATTGAGGTGATAGTTGATCGGTGTACTAAGTAACGTATTTTACTCCAGTGAAGAGCAGCAACCTTTCCAGACAAGTGCAACGGTTAATTATTTGTTTTAATTATTTGTTTTATGGAAAAGAGATTTGGACTTACGAATCTGTTGAGCTTTTGGGTATGTTGGTCACTTTTAAGTTCTAGGTAACTTTTCAAGAAACTTCGGATACAAGATTACTTTATAGTGCAGCATATCATCTTCAGACAGAGACAGGACCATTCAGAATTTGGATGATATACTAAGATCTTCGGTATGGTAGTTTGGTGATGCTTGGATTAAAAGTTGAATTTAATGGAATTTGCCTACAACGATAACCTTCATTCGAGTAGTGGTAGGACGCCACTTGAGGCATCTTATGAGAAAGCTTGTTGTACATCTTTATGTTGTCAGAGGTTGGTGAACGAGTTTTAGTGGGCCCTGAGTTAGTGGAAGAGATTACTCAAAACATTCAGGTGATTAAGTCTAACCTGAAAGCAGCACAAGATCGACAAAAGAACTTAGCAGTCAGGCATGCTACCGATAGAGTGTATAAGGTCGGTTATTGGGTATTCTTGAAGTTATCGCCTTGGAAGGTGTTGTTCGATTTGGGAAGAAAGGAAAGTGGAGTCCTAGGTACATCGGGCCGTACCAAATCACCGAGCGGGTCGGTGAAGTTGCTTACAGACTTGAGTTACCGCCAGAGCTGTCTAAAGTACATAATGTGTTTCATGTGTCGATGCTTCGACATTATGTCTCAGATCCTTCACATGTGATACCTCATCAACCTTTGGAGATTGGTTCAGATTTGACTTATGATGAGGAGCCAGTGACTATATTGGATTGGAAAGAGAAGGCTCTGAGGAATAAGACGGTGCAGCTGGTTAAAGTTTTGTGGAAGAACCATTCAGGAGAAGAAGCTACGTGGGAGGCGGAGGATCGAATGAGAGAGATGTACTCGAGGTTGTTTTATGGGTATTAGTGGATGATTTTGATTATGTAAATTTCGGGGACGAAATTTTTATAAGGTGGGTAGATTGTAACAGCCCGTCCCAGAATTATTTTATCGATGATGTGAAATGACGGGATTGCCCTTAAATTGCTATGGTATGTGACATTATCTTTGGTTTTATTGTCCTATCCTAAGTTTTGGAAAAATTTATTTGGAAAATAATTGTTATGGTTTTGTGTGGCTAGGGTTGCTGACCACACACCTAACTACCCCTCTCCCTCTCTCTCTCCCCCGTAAGCTCTCTCTCTCTCTCTCGGAACACTCTCCCCGTGCACTGTGCACGTACGGACGGAGTTGGAACTCGTCCATTTCTTCACAGATCGAAGCTCAAAAAGTAAGATTCTTGATCCTTGTTAACCCCTGAGTAGTTTGGTACCAAATTTGGAGCTTGTAACCCTCGGATTAGGCGTGAAATCCTAACCCCGAAAATGTGCACTGTTCATGGACACGTAAAATCTTGCATTTCAGGGAATTTCAAGCTCACAGTGAGCTTAAGGAGGTCCTCACGAGTCTCGGGGTACTTCGTTGGTAGAGTTTGGACGTCGGAGGACCGAGATCGAAGGTTTTTAAAGTGTGCCGAGCTATCGAGCTTTCTCAGGTAAAATCCTGTGATTTTCAAGCCTTGAAACTTGTTTAGATGTGTTCTACATGCTTAGAGCTTCATTTTGGTACCAATTGCATGAAAAATGGATGAAAAATGAGTGAGAAACCATAGTTGGAAAAATACCCAGAATCCGGCGAACCCACCGGCGGCCGACGAGTCGCCGGAGAAGACGACAGAATATTCCGTCAGTTGGACGGAATATTCCTGACGCCGTCAGTCAAAATTAACGGAAACCGTTAGGAGTTAACGGAATATTCCTGGAATATTCCTGACGGCGTTAACTGACGCCGTCAGTGTGCCTGGCACGTGCTCGCGCGTGGCCGGCGCGTCTGACCGTGCCTTCGCCGGCGCGTGGCGGCGCGTGGGTGGTCGGAAAATTTTTCTAAAAATATGGGGATGTTCCTGAGATTGTGTAGGTCACGGTGGTATATTCATATACCCAATTTGAGCAATATATGAGAAGTTATTAGCGAAAGTTGGTTATGTGCTTAATTAACGTTATTTCGGTTACTTCTCATATAGGCGAGGCTTATGCAGAAGACGAGCACAGTCGAGAAAGGCTAAGGGGTTATGACCCTTCGATATAACTGTGAGTGGGCAGTTTATTTCAGTATATATATATACTTAACGTTTTCCTAGAAATCGATTTTTGAATGAAAGTATATTTTGAAATGCCATGCATAGATTTATATGAATATATGATTTGAAATGCCATGCATAGAATTTACATGAATTATGTGAATTGTTATATGATGCATATATGTGAATTGGTGCTGCGGACGCACAGGTGAGTATCAGGTGAGTTAGATATGGTGCATTGAATTGTTTGATGAGATTTATGTTGATAGCTCATAACCTGCACCCCTGGTGTTAGTGCTTATGTTATTCACCGCATCACACGCTCACCTTGGATCTAAGTAGATGCTAGTCGTACAGACCACTGGAGGTGGTTCCGACATGCTAGTCGTACAGACCATTTGAGACGGTTCCGACTAGTAGGTGACCCTAGATTATGTGCACAGATGATTGATGAGAGCAGCACTAGAGCGTATTATTACACCATCCGAGTCGTACAGACTACTACAGGTAGTTCCGACTCATGTGCAGCGTAGTGCCGTACAGGTCGCAGTTGGCGACTCCGGCAGTGCCGTACAGGTCACAGTTGGTGACTCCGGCTGGATTGGATATTGAGCTTTAGAATCAGCCGTACAGGACCACTGCAGGGTCTCCGGTTGATTTATTATTTCACCTGATTTATGTTGATGCATCCATATTATGTTTTTGGCACATGGCATGGCATATTTCTCTGAAAAATGATGAAGAATGGTGTTTTGAGATTTCTGAAGCTATATATATTTATATATGCTATTTTCTGAGAAAGTATACAGATTTTACAGTGAGGGGATATATATATGTGGATAAAGGAAAGATTTTGAAAGACTTATTTTACTGACCCACTCACCTTGTTTTGCGCCCCTCCAGGTTCGAGTTAGAGCAGAGCTTTGGTGGCCACGAGGAATCCAATGGTATTCTGACAGAATTCACAATGGTATTTTAAAGCTTCCGAACTGTGCAAATGGTTACGTCACTCTCACGTGACGGCCAGCACGCCCTCCTTCGGGACGGGGTGTGTCATTATTTTACATAATATCTTGCAATTATACTCAAATTCCCACCATATATGACTGGACCCTATTTCTCCAAATAGGGCCAGCCACACCACTATAAATAGCCTCATTTCTCCACTAAAATCCTAAGTTCATTCTCTCCCAAAAATTTCCAAACACTTTTTCTCTCAAATTCTAATTTTGGCATCGGAGATTCTTTAGCGAAAGCCCCCCCCATTCATCGTGGGCGCGTGAGGCTTTTGGCCTTAATCTTAGGTGTTATTATTTTGCAGGTGCATTTTCGTCAAAGGAGAAGATGGCAAAAATTTGTATCTACAATTTTGTTCTAGTTTATGGCTATTAGTCCACATGTTATTATAGGATTTATTTTAAATGATGTTATTAATAAATAAATAAATAATACGTTATAATTCACGTTATAACAGTGGTGTTACACCACCTTAAAAATTTTCTGAAAAATATGTTTTATTTTTTGTTCGATCAGAAAGTTATTTAAAACCATTACTGCAATCAGCAAAATCATTTTCAAGGACAAACTGGGACATATAAAAGAAAAATGACTAGTCAATTGATCATGGTCTTTGTAAACCACACAAATGTCCTGGTGCAAGTCTAAAGCGTTTAGTTATGTTCACTTGACTGATTCGGATAGCAGCATATATTAAACCACTAGAAGAGCAATTTATATATAATGGATTCAGTGTTATTGTGATGGCCTCGGTACAATAATATTCTGTTGTATAAAAGAAAACTTATACATGAAAATATTAATGAATATACAAAACTTATACACGAAAATATTAGTGAACCGGAATACCACGTGATGGAAAAACTTGTCCCACGTAAGTCCTTCTCGACTGTCAGACATACTTTACAAAATGTATCTAATGCTAGTAATTAGTAATAAGTTATTTGTATTAAGTTTCAGCATATTTGTTGCTTAAAATTATTTGGACTCCTAGCTTGCCTAGTTAGGGTGGTTGTATTGTCATTTTGATTAAAACAGTAACTATTTTTCTTTGGATGGGATCCTCTCCGGATGATGACTTCTGACCACATGATAACTGATGAACGGATAGGATGAACTGATTTCTAGGATCCTCACGAAGAGGACCTGGGGATAGGATCCTGTTCCATTTTTCATTTAGTCAATAGTTCTTAATAATTAAAAAAAAAAGGGATAAATGACAGGATATAAGCAAGTAGAAGAGGAACCCATATCTTCTACATCAGACAAAACAACAGAAGCAATATACTCCACGTGAGCAGTTTCATAAGAGTTTACAACCATGCACCGCCAATTTGGCCAAGTTATGGACAACCAAAGTTAAATTGATGAGTTGACTTTGTAGGCTAAGTTATGCCCAACCTTGTATTGACTAGTTTACTTATTTCCACTTTACAGGATTAAATATAAACCATATGGTCTAAAATATTGCTAGAGTAGTCCAGCATTCATTAATTATTTTTATTTTTATTTTTTTAAAAATGGGATCAGCTGGTAGCTTCATTGCGACAGTGTACCTTTTCGAAGGCCGGAAAGACTTACAGAAGCATTTCAGCCTTCTCTGACCATCAATTTAAATCATGGGTTTTTATCACAAATGGTCCCTGACATTGATCAAACACATCATTTTGGTCCTTGACATTGAAAATCAATAGAAATGGTCCCTGAGATTGATCAAACACATCACAAATGGTCATTCCGTTAAAAACTCTTTGGGCAATTTTCAAAACTTCGTAACTCAATCGTTTCTTAACCAAATTCGACCCATAATATATCAAAATGAAGATAGGAAAGTGTAGAACAAGATTATACCATTTGGAAGCCCAATTGTTACTGGAGATGGCCGGAAAATAGCCTCAAATATGATTGGTCCACGGAAAAACTGGAAAACTCGCTGGAAATTGGGTAAACTTTAAACGTTCATAACTTCTTCAATAATCAACGAAATCGAGTGATTCAAAAATAAAAATCATACTTCTTGATGAGACAAAGAGAACGGTATCCTTATTGATGGCTAACTCGCCGTCGTTTGGCTGGAAAACGGCTCGAAATTGGTTAACTCGAAAATGGTTATCCAATTTCGAGCCACTTTCCGGCCAAACCACGGTGAATTAGCAGTCAATAAAGGTACCATTCTATTTATCTCATCGAGAAGTATGATTTTCATTTTTGAATCACTCAATTTCGTTGAGTATTGAAGAAGTTATGAACGTTTAAAGTTTACCCAGTTTCCGGCAAGTTTTCCAGTTTTGCCACTGACCAGTCACATTTGAGGCTATTTTTCGGCCATCTCCAGCAACCATTGGGCTTCCAAATGGTATAATCTTGTTCTACACTTTCCTATCTTCATTTTGATATATTATGGGTCGATTTTGGTTAAGAAACGATTGAGTTACGAAGCTTTGAAAATTGCCCAAAGAGTTTTTAACAGAAGGACCATTTGTGATGTGTTTGATCAATCTTAGGGACCATTTCTATTGATTTTCAATGTCAGCGACCAAAATGATGTGTTTGATCAATGTCAGGGACCATTTGTAATAAAAACCCTTAAATCATTGACCAAAAACTAGTTTACTTGTATTATTTCCAAGCCCAGTTATTGAATAAAATATGCTCTACTCATATACGTACTCGCCACCTTCCTTGATCGATTTAGAATTAATGTACTATCTCTAATCCTTAACTCACTACACAAACATTTAACGTATAAAAATATTGATATCTATTACACCAGTATAATATGTCAATAAGTTCATATAGGTATTACACATATGCATATTCTACCCACCACACAGTTATTCAATTTCGTTTGACATGGAAGAAACCATGACTTTTGGAGTTGCTTAAGGGTCACAACAGCTGCATGCTATGCACCTTTCAAAACATCCCCAAAAAAAAAAAAAAAAAAAAAAAAAAAAAGAAAAACTGAGAAAGGGAATTAGCCAATGGCCTAAGTCATGGATCTGTCTATGTAAATTCGTCTTGGAATTGAAAACAAAGTGAAATGTCCAATCAATTTCAATAGAATGAACCAGAATCTAAAAGTTAAAAGTGAAAACGGGGACACTTGACTCCAAATGAATACTGAAGAAAGTTAAGTAGTCATCATAAAGTTATTGGACAATGTTGGAAGTGATAACCCAATTTACTTATAAATATATGCAAGATTCCTCCTCCAATCAATATGTGACTCATTCTCAATACTCTCTCACATGTGGCGAATTTTTAAGCCTAAAATCTAAACAACACAAATAAGATGATATGGAAGAAGTGTAGCCGTTGAGTTCCACGCGTAGAACAACCTGCTCTGATATCATAAAAAAATTTGAGAGTTCCACAATGATATTATGTGACTATAGAGAGAGATACATATTTTTGAGGCTTGTCTTCGGTTGGAATTTCATGCAACTCTTTTTTTCTTAATTTGATTAACAAAACTCGAATCATTTTGACAAAGATTATCTAAGAACAAAGAGGTATTCATCAATTTCCCCCCTGAACTTGTGACTATTGGCCAATTTCCCCCCTCAACTTTAATTTTGGCCAATTTCCCTGTGACAGTTGGTCCCTGATTTTACAATGGTATAAATTTTTAATAAGTGATTTTACGAAATTGCCCTTCGAGGCTCGTGCGTTGACTGAGGTTAATTACAGTATCGTGTCACCTAAGTTTTGTTTTCTTGGTATATTCTCGTAGTACTCGTTGCTACGGATGCGTGGGCGCAAGCGGTTCGTGATTTGGAGCTATATCGAAGAAGTTATTAACGTTTGAAGTTGGGGGTTAAAATGTTAATTTAAATGTTTTGGAGAAATCTGGAATGCCACGTGGGCGGCCCAGATTTAATGATAAAATGGGATGGATCGTAGAGATTAGAAGGAAAGGATGAACATGGGAGAGAAGTGGAGGAATAAGAAGAGAGATGGATGGGCACTGCCCAATCAGAAACAGAGGAAAGGAGGGAAAGGAGAGAAGAGAAGAATGAGGGAAGAACCCGTTGGGTTCCCCTTGACCCGCGACTGTGACCCGTTTTCACCATAATTTCCGGTGGTTTTCCACCGGATTTCCCACGAATTGGACCAATTAACTACTCCCAAACATCATCTAGCCCTTCCCTCTTCCTATTAAACATCAAATTTGGAGTCATTTAGCCTTGATTTTGGACAAAACCGTGCAAAGGGGGCGCACGGATTGGGTTCATTTCCGTCACGATTTGAAGCAATTTCTTCAAATTAATGCCACCCATGGCATCCTATTGAGGTCTGGAACAAAGCCCAAACAATTTTGGAGGCGTTGGAACAAGTTTGGAGGTCGAATCGAATCACACCAAATTCAAGGGTTTCGTACGGTTTTGATGAAATTGGAGCCTTTCTTGACTGAATTGGCCTTGGTCACAGGTATGAAAGTTGTTCTACTCTTTGAGATCTTCAATTCTGCAAATTTTTAGAATTTTTGGAGAAAGTTGGATTTTCTGGCGAGCCGGGGCGGCCGACCGCCACCCGCAGCGGCGCGTGGCCAGGGAGCCACCAATGTTATTTTTAGGCCATAATTCATGTTCTGAATTCAGTTTTGGTAATGAATGACGTAGATTGATCATTCGAACCTAAATTCGTTACGATTCGGGGTTAGGTAAAAATATGAATCGACGATCTGACCGTTGGATCGTCACTAAACTTTGATACATGGTAGTACTTAATATTTGAAGAATGTAGAAGCTTACGGATCGGGAATCTGATGTATGGATCTTCTCGAATTGGATTTGTAAGTTATAAAATAAAAGGTTAATCGCCACTCGGTTTTGGAAATTGGCGGAGATCCAACCGTTGGATCATAACGAAATTTTAGTATGTTGTCCTAGAAGCATAATGTGAATCATGAGAAGTTAAGGATTGGAAATCTGAGTTGCAGATCTTCCGGATTGAACTGCATACTGACGTGTTTTATATAAGTTATATATTTTATCGATATGATTTCTGAGGCATGATTTGATGATTGTTCTAGGGGCCGATCGTCATGACGCCTTGATGGGTTGTGCTAGGGAGTTGTAGGGCGAACTCCAGGTGAGTGGGCTTTTGGTTTTTAGTATATATATATATATATATATATATATATATATATATATATATATATATATATATATATATATATATATATAATTGATTGATTTCCCAGAAATGCGTTTTAAAATGTTTTTATGAAATGAATGCCATGTCGAATGCCATAGTTTTATTTTTATATATATATTTGTGTGAATATACATTGATGCACCGCAGGCGCCAGGTAAGTCAGGTAAGTATGTGTGTGATGTGATGATTGAGGTGATATCGATGAGATTGTTATATGGCTCATTACCTGCACATCGGGGTTGTGCATGCCTGAGGGGTTAGCTTTCACGTGATCGTTCACCTCCCGCACCGTACGCTCACCTTGGATCCAAGGCAGGTGCCAGCCTGTCGTACAGACCACATTAGGTGGTTCCAACTTGTAGGTGACTTGCGATTCGTCGCTAGCCTTCACGTGATCGTAGCACATAGCGTATTTACCCAGCTTGACGTACAGACCACATTAGGTGGTTCCGTCATGGGTGCAGGTTACTTATTATTGATTATTGATGATTGATTGAGAGATGGATTGAGGATTTGATTGAGGAGCCATAGATTCAGCCGTACAGGTCACTAGAGGTGACTCCGGCTGATTGATATATATATTGCCGGCATGATTTGAGTTGAGATATCACCTGATTATTTGATGGTATTTGGTATATGTTGATTATTGGTTATGGTTCATTCGGACATGGCATTGCATATTTGATGAGATTGATTGATTAATGGTTTTCTGTTTTAGTACGTATATATATATTTTATGGGAAGTATACTTGTTTTACAGAGAAGGGTTACAACTTTCATATCGAAATGATTTTGATAAAACTTTGTTTTTGCCCACTCACGCTCTTTGTTTTGCGCCCCTCCAGGTTCTAGTAGCATAGTTTCTTTATCAACAAGGACTCGTGGCATATCTCAGTTCAGGTGGCTACTTCTGAGGGTATGATCTTTACCCACACTACTGTACTTTACTTATGCTCTGACAACGCGTGTGAAATGGGTCCATACCCACTCACAGCGCACTCTGATAGTTAGGCACCTTTAGGTTTAAATTTATTCATATTCTTCCATATCATCACTTTATGGCTTCGTCACCTTCTAGGTGATGGCCAGCACAGCTCGATTCGGAGTCCTAGTGGACATTCCGGATTGGGGTGTGTCATTCCCCCCTCAACTCTCATAATTAGTCAATTTCCCCCCTCAACTTTAATTTGGCCAATTTCCCCCATCAACTCTCATAGTTAGTCAATTTGCACCCTACTGTTAATTTTTTAGTTTGATCATAATTAAACAAGTGTGTGTAAGAAACTAAATAAGATGTATGTTAATCATTTTCCTATATCTTTATCCTATTACAAATAGATTAAAATTAAGAATTTTACAATTTATCATAGATAATATTATTAGTCATAATAAATCAGTATGGAGTAATTTTATTTGATTTTTTACTATACAAAATTGATAACGAAAAGGATTGATATGTACATTTTTGTATGTGAATACAATTTTCTTTATAAAAGTGAAAGCTAAGTTCAAGTAAATTGCGGAGAATCGAGCTTTAGTGCAAAAATGGCTAGTCAATTCATAATTTTTGACTACTTATTAAGAATAACCCATTTTATTGAAATTGGTCTGATCCATGAGTTTAGGATTATTATTTCTTTTTGTTATTATTTCTGCTTCTACATGCTTTAAACCCGATTCATAACATTTTCTTATAATCAACTCATATCACATACTAATTGTATTATGTTTTTGTACATTTTACCCTATATTATGTAGGTGAGTTTACGTTAATTTTAGTACTTTGTTGGAAGTTATTAGAAAGATTTAAAAAAAAAAAAAAAGATGGAAAATTAAAAAAAATTAACAGTAGGGTGACAATTAACTAATTATGAGAGTTGAGGAGGGAAATTGGCCAAATTAAAGTTGAGGGGGGAAATTGACTAATTATGAGAGTTGAGGGGGGAAATTGGCCAATGGTCACAAGTTCAGGAGGGAAATTGATGAATACCTCGAACAATTTACAAAATAACAGATGCACCAAAAGTTCTTTTCACTAGATTCACATTGGACATATTCATAGATGCTACATGTTACATGGTAGATGACCTTCAATTTGCATAGGGAAATTTTTTATGACCAATTCTAATAAACGCTAGAGCTTCTTAGCTATTGGTCATTGATTTGTAATGGTGAATTCATGATTTTTTACTTGGAGAAGTCATAGTTTAAAAGTTTCATTTCTTTTAGACTAAATAGTGTATCCCAACATAAATTGTTAACCTTTGCATATTACTCAGCATTCATGTTTTACCTGATATGTAAAATCATGAAATTTAACACTCTAAAAAATAAGAACCCAAGGACATTTAGGTTTCTAGAGATCAATAAAAACAAATTGTCACAAGTTTCCTATTCAATTGTACCCTAAACCTAATCGGTGGCATGTCACTTCTTGATCTAGCTTTATGGAAAATTCATGGAACCATAGGTGAATTTGTAAGCGTCTTAAAGGACAAAGAAAGGAGGCGAAGTCCAAAGCAAATTAGAGGGTAGTGAATCTTTTGAGACACACACACCCCACTTGGGACTTGGTAACTAGTGTGAATCTTTTGAGTGTCTATGACTTACTAGGAGGGGCACGGAATCATGGTGTTTGTAGCGTGAACCAAAGGTAATGTCGACAGTATGCATAAAAGGAGTACCAAGTAACAATAAAATAGTTAGTAAAGAGAGGGTTCAGAAACTAGGAAAGGAAGCAAAAATGTGTGAAAGAAAGAAACTCAAAAAAGAAAGGGAAGGTTGTTGCATATAGGCTTTTCTTGAATGCCCTAATTGGTGAGGAGCCATATGGTTGATTAATTCAGAAGTTAGGCATTGAAACTCTGGCGCTAATTTGTTTGGTAATTGGTGCAGAATTGGAAAGAAGAAAAGAAGTAACTAAAACCACATGTACATTTCTCATTCGGATTACAACTCAGTAAATTAACGACTCTAATCATCGTTAATTTTACGAGCGAGAAGTTTGTTGAGAATGATGGTCACACCTTAGAAAACATGCCTAATATCATGATCAATAAATATGATAAGTTTATTGAGTTAAGAGCTCTTGGTACATTGCAACCAATTAGCCATATGGTGTGTTATTTTGTCATTTCTTTTATTTGGCGTGGTTGAAGAGTTGCTCAAATGTTAGGTAGTGTAAACTTTCCTGCAAATGAAATAAAATATTTGACTTTCATTTTTAATGTTAGGAATAAAATTTGTGGCACTAGATGTTAGTGGCTAAATATAAGTGAGTTTGATTAATGTGCTTATTTTCTATTAGTGACACATTATTTGATTTGCAAATTTCGTTAAAAAATTTGGTCTACCTAGCATTATTACCTCCATGAAAAACTTGAGTCTAGGGCTTATGAGATTGATGGCCAATGCCCTTTCTCCTTTCTGCCCACTTGTATTTTGCTGCTTTCATAACTCATATAAGGGAATGTAACGGATCCTTTTAGATCAAATTAAACTTTACTAATTAATAACGATCAAGAATTTATACATGACATGTCACATCCCGGCTCGGGGCGGACCACTTTCCCGGCCCGCTCCACCACCGTAGCACGATATTGTCTGCTTTGGGCTTACCATTCCCTCACGGTTTTGTTTTTGGGAACTCACGAGCAACTTCCCAGTGGGTCACCCATCATGGGAGTGCTCTAGCCTCCTTCTCGCTTAACTTCGGAGTTCCTACGGAACCCAAAGCCAGTGAGCTCCCAAAAGGCCTTGTGCTAGGTAGGGATGAGAATATACATTTAAGGATCACTCCCCTGGGTGATGTGGGATGTTACAGGACAAGTATGTCAAATTGGTCTAGCAAATTTATTAGATGAGAAAAAAAACGAATATGGCGGAATGTAGACCTTCAAATCAAAGATAAGCATTTGTCTCCAACCTCTTAACTGTTTCTTTTTTTTTTTTTCTCTCTTTTTTTTTTTTTTTTTTTTTTTTTTTTTTTGATAAAAAAAGTTGAGAGGTTGGAGACAAATGCTTATCTTTGATCAGGGTTTTCATGCCCCGTTTGGTAGATCTTAAATGGAGACTTGATTGAGCTCACTTTTAGCTTTGGGAACATGGTTGGTGTTGTGATAGGTTTGACCGTGCCATATCCATCGATGGCCTTGACTTTGGCCTTGCAAATAATTATATCTATATATGTAAGGTATATTTCTTAAAGTGTTGTATTACTCTAACAAAATGTGTATAAGCGATATTCTACACTAATCTATACTAAATGACAAGTTTAAACTCGGGATGGTGAGTTGTAGATAAAAGATCCTAATCTACACTATACTATACACATGAATGCATTATTTTTTATATATTATACTTGAGCATTATTTGCAGGTGTTCGCCGGTTCTCAGAATGCTAGTGCTAGGGTCGCTTAATGGAGCTCAAAACCAAGCTTTTGGTTGAGACTTGAACTTGCTATAATTAAGCGTAGTAATGGATTAACATGCAACTTAATTTGACTAAGCAAAACACTATTAAATGAAAGCCTTTCATTGTTCATGCATGAGTGGCCCCTGGCCTGCTCCAAAATCAAACCCTAGAGCATCCCGGAATAAACCAGAACTCCCGTCGCGACCCGCTCTGATCAAATAAATATTACCTGAAAATAAGGGTTTCGTTTGAAAGAAAAAGACTGAAGATGGACGAAGGTCGTGGCAGATTATTTCAGTTTTAAGGCAGTGAAAGATGATAGAGAGAAAGAGGGGAAGGGAAGGCAAACTCAGCCTCTTTTCTCAAGGAAAAAGGGGCATGAACCCTTTTAGGTGTTTTGATTATTATTTTTATTATAGAAAAATATGTTAAATGTTTTCAAGTATTTTGAAACAATATTACAAGTGTGGATTATTCTGGTGGTTAGGGAATTGTTTTCAACTACTGCTTGTTGAGTTTAAATCATTCTTCTAGTGTAGATTAAGGTAAAATATCGTTCGTAATTAAAAAAAAAAATCATGACTAAGAACTAAGAGCATTTCAAAAGGAGATGTCAAAATGTCATAATCAGCATTAACAGTAAAAAATAACAACAAAACTATTTTCCAACTGAGAAATCAAATCTAATGTGACATTAGAAAGGCAGCTCTTACCCTTGCTGGCAAATTTACAGCAGCTTCAAATACATTTTAATTCATTATTAAATGCTTTACTAATAATTTATTGTTTTAAAACATTTATTAATTGTCGATGATGATGATGAGTCGGTCTCAGCCGATGATGATGAATCGGAACTACAAGGCTTGGCCTTAGCCGATGCCTCAATTCGCCGCCCAAAAGCCACCATCGTCGAATCTTAACCTCGTTGGGTTCACCTTATGCGGTGACTCCGACTGTTCTGCCCACGCCCATGTTTCACCTTCGAGGGAGGTCTTGGGAGATATGGCGAAAGAGGAGTGGGGTATTGATGGGTATGGGTCAATGAAAAGGTTGATTTGGCTTCGGTCACCTGGAAATATACGAGGAGGGTGGTGGCTGATCAAGTGAGAGCGATGTGGAGGAGCATGTGGAGGTGGAGAGGAGGTTAGACCATGATTTGAGTAGGTTCGAGATGGTGTACCCTAAAGAGTAATCAAATATAGGTGTAATGTTCCTTTCTTTTCTGTATGGTTGTTATACTTGACTATGTAATTGTTAGTATTACTGAGGGTAAATATGTAAAGTGTTAAATCTGTTAACATTATAAATACCAAGCGTATAACTAATTATTTTTTAATGAGAAATACAAGTATTACAGTTAAAAGTTTTATTCCTTCTAAGCTTCCTCTGTAAGTCTCAATATGGTATTACTCGCCATTTGCCTCCCAACGATTTCGATCCGTCCAATTTTCGCTCGCATTATTTGATTCTCGAAGAGAATTCCTCTTTGTTTCTTTGATTTGTGATCTTGCGAAGCTGTATTGTGTGTATATTCTCCGTTGGAATCCTCTCACGAGTCAGTGCCAAATCCGACCTTAATTTCATCCTCATCAAACCCTAACTTCTCAAATTCGTATACTTCTCTTACGATTCATAATATTAGAAGCATGGTTCCGTTCAAGCTAAAACGCTCCAATTATCTTCCATGGCGTGCGTTGTTTGCTCCGATTCTTCGCCGCTACAAACTCATTGGTGTCATTGATGACACTGAACCATGTCCTTCTCCTTTGCTTCAAGATCCTTCAATCAATCCGGCCTTTGGACTTTGGTATGAAAAAGATCAGAATCTCCTTATTTGGTTAAATTCTAAGCTTTTTGAAGAAGTTATTCCGTTTACTGTTGGGGATTCATCATCTCGAGATTTGTCTATCATATTGGAGTAGCGATTTGGTGGTGTTTCTGATGCACACATTCACATTGCAATCTTGACTTCAATCTTTTCAGAAAGCATCTATGTCAATCTCTGAATATCTGCAGCAAATCAAAGAGATATTTGATTCATTGACTGTTGCTAGAGCTCCTGTAATCGATCGTGACTTAATCGCTGCTACACTTGCTGATTGCCAGATGAATTTGAGTCGTTTATCGATTCTATCATGCTTCATCTTTCTTCCACAACACTTGATGAATTGCACAATTTACTTTTCACCAAGGAATTGTCCATGTCTCGGAGAAAGAAACTTGCTTCCTCCAATGTTATAGAACCATTTGAAGCTTTTTCAGTTCACGCTCAAGCTTCTCAAGCTCCTTTCAAGCTTTTCAAGCTCATATTCTTCCTACACCACAAGTCTTTACTGCTCAATATCCTCAATCACATAATTTTGTGAAGCATAATCGGGGTAATTGAGGCAATCACTACAACAATTGAAGCCATAACTACAATAATCGTGGCAATCGTGGTTCCCATTACAATTCCAGAGTTAACAATTCCAATCACCGTGGCAATTATCATGGCTCTCATAATTTCAATACACCTGGTTATCGTAATACAATGTCAAATATGTGGTTCCACTAGTCATGAGGCTATCGACTGTTATGATCGTAGGAATCCTGAGATTGTTTGTAAAGTACTTTCTACAAAGTTGGCTACGATGTGTGCTCATCATTCAATGAAGCCTAATACTCCATCCTGGTTAATTGATTCTGGCGTTACTTCTCACTTTACAAATGACATCTCCAACATTTAACCTTCAGCCCTTATCATGGAGAAGACAAAGTATACATTGGTGATGGTAAAGGTCTGTCCATTGATCATATTGGTTCTTCTTTGTTACATACTGCAAACTCTACATTTCAGTTGCACAATGTCTTACATGTGCCTCAAATGCAACACAATATTCTTTATGCTTATCAGTTTATTAAAGAACACAAATATTCATTGACTCTTGATATTGATGGATCCTATGTCAACGATTGTACTACGGGGAAGATGCTTTTGTGGGGACCAGTTAAGGATGGTTTCTTCCCTCTTCAAAGCTACTTTACATCCTATCCCTCTTTAGTATCTTCCCTTATTGCATTAATCAGTAATAAAGCCTTTGTAAAAGTGTGGCATAGCAGACTTTGCCACCCTTCTTCTTCCATTTTCAAAATGGCACTCTTTACCACTCAACTTGAACTTCAAGGAAAATCTACAGTGGATTTCTTTTGCAAGGATTGTGCTTTAGCCAAGAATCATAAACTTCCTTTTAGTAGTACTAGTTAATTTTCATCCCAATGTTTGGATTTGTTGCATTGTGACTTGTGGGGACCCTGATAAGAGCATATTTATACGACTTTGTTATCTTATTTCTTTGCATTTACTTAGTTAATTTTCATTTATTGTAGTAATTTAAGCTATTTTCGTATTATTATAGGTTTAGTTGGTAAAGATGACAATAAATAGTCATATAGGGCAATTTGGAGCAGTTTTGGACTTGGATTGGATAACATGAATGGATAATATGGGCTAGACGTTTTTGGTGTTTAAAATGTGTTAGACATGTGTAAAATATGGAGAAATTAAAGTTGAGGCTTGGAAGGCAAGGAATTACACAAGAAAGACGAATCCTTGTTGGAGAGAAACATTATCTTATCCTATCTTATCTCATCTTATCCTACATTATCTTATCTTATCTCCAGCAGCAAGGAGGAATCCTAATCACATTCCAACACTCTCTACCTAATTCTTAGAGTCCTAAAATAATTCAAAACGCCAAAACCTTTTCCTCCTTAGATTCAGCCGTCCCCTCCCTATATATATGAAATTCCTGCACATTTTAAAGGTTGCCGCGCCTACCATTCATTCATTGAAGTTGCTGTCCAAACAGGTTGGAGAGTTTGCATTGATTATAGGAAGCTCAATGCCACCACAAGGAACGACCACTTTCCTCTACCATTCATTGATCAAATGCTTGAAAGGTTAGCTGTTCATTCTTTTTATTGCTTTCTTGATGGTTATTCGGGATGCAATCAGATCGGTATAGCTTCAGATGATCAAGAAAAGACTACTTTTACTTGTCCATTTGGTACTTTTACTTATTGCCAAATGCCATTTGGTTTATGTAATGCACCAGCCACCTTTCAAAGATGCATGGTAAGTATCTTTTTAGATTTTGTTCAGAAGATTATTGAAGTTTTCATGGATGATTTTAGTGTCTTTGGTGATTCTTTTGATGATTGTCTAACTAATCTCACATTGATATTGAAAGGTTGCATTGAAACTAACCTTGTTTTAAACTGGGAAAAATAACACTTTATGGTAAAACAAGGCATTGTTTTGGGTCATATAGTTTCAGAAAAGAGAATCGAAGTTGATATATCTAAAATAGATCTTGTACGCTACTTACCCTCTCCCACTTTGGTGAGAGAGGTTTGTTCTTTTCTTGGACATCCAGGATTCTATAGATGATTTATCAAAGATTTGTTTAAGATTTCAACACCCTTATGCCGACTGCTACAAAAGGATGTGCCATTTGTGTTTGATGACAAATGTGAGAAAGCATTCAATCACCTCAAAGAGATGTTAACTTCATCCCCTATAATTGTCCCACCAGATTGGAGTCTTCCACTTAAGCTTATGTACGATGCTTCAGATTATGCTTTAGGAGATGTTTTGGGACAAAGAAAGGACGAGAAGCCACATGTCATCTATTATGCTTCTTGAACCTTGAATGATGCTCAATTGAATTACTCTACTACTGAAAAAGAACTCCTTGCTGTTGTGTTTGCTTGACTTCAGCCCCTATCATTGTCCTACCAAATTAGACTCTTCCACTTGAGCTTATGTGCGATGCTTCAGATTATGCTTTAGGAGCTGTTTTGGGACAAAGAAAGGACGAGAAGCCGCATGTCATCTATTATGCTTCTTGGACCTTGAATGATGCTCAATTAAATTACTCTACTACTGAAAAAAAGTCCTTGCTGTTGTGTTTGCTTTAGATAGGTTTCGTTCTTATTTACTTGGAACTAAAGTTATAATTTACTCTGACCACGCAGCTTTGAATTACTTACTTACGAAGAAAGAAGCCAAGCCAAGGCTTATTCGCTGGATGCTTCTTCTCCAAGAGTTTGACGTGGAAATTTGAGACAAAAAAAGGAAGCGAGAATGTAGTACCTGACCATTTGAGTCGTTTGGTACATGAAGAAGACCTATTACCTATCCCAGAGGCATTTCCAGATGAACAGCTGTTGACCATTAAGGTAAGTGAACCATGGTATGCTGATATTGTGAATTATATTGTCTAAACAAGTTCCAAACAGCATAAACAGGCACCAACGTAAAAAACTTAAAAAAGAAGCATGTTTTTATGTGTGGGATGACCCTTATTTGTGGAAATATTGCCCTAATCAAATCATTCATAGGTGTGTGCATGATTCTGAATTCAATTCAATTTTAACTTTCTGTCACACTTATGCTTGTCGAGGTCATTTTGGTACTTAAAGAACAACACTTAAAGTTCTAGAATGTGGATTTTATTGGCCTACTATATTTAAGGATGCTAGAATTTTTTGCATGACCTGTTATCGTTGTCAAAGAATAGGCAATATAAGTTCAAGAGGCCAAATGACGCAGACTCCTATATTTTTTGTTGAGATTTTTGATGTTTGGGGCATTGATTTCATGGGTCCTTTTCCTTCCTCTCATGGTTTCACTTATATTTTACTTGCAGTAGATTACGTTTCGAAATGGGTGGAAGCAAAAGCCACCCGTACTAATGATTCCAAAGTGGTTGCAGATTTTTTCAAAACTAACATCTATGCAAGGTTTAGAATGCCATGAGTAATTATAAGTGATGGGGGTTCTCGCTTTTGTAATCGGACCATAGAGGTACTGCTTAAAAAGTACAGTGTCACACATAAGGTTTCGACACCTTATCATCCTCAAACAAGTGGGCAAGCTGAAGTTTCTAATCGGGAAATCAAGCAAATCTTGGAGAAGACAGTTGGACCAACTGGAAAGGATTGGAGCTTGCGTTTGAATGATGCATTGTGGGCATATCGTACTGCCTACAAAACACCAATTGGAATGTCTCATTTTCGGCTCATTTATGGGAAACCATGTCATCTTCCAGTTGAGATGGAGCATCATGCACATTGGGCAGTCAAGACTTTCAACATAGACATTGGTGCTGCTGGCCTTTATAGGAAGTTACAATTGAATGAGCTTGAGGAAATTCGGAACGAGGCTTATGAGAACGCTTGTATTTACAAGGAGAAAACAAAGGCTTTCCATGATAAGATGATCCGTAGTAAGACATTTTCTGTAGGGCAGAAAGTGTTACTCTTCAACTTCTGCCTTCGATTGTTGCCAAGTAAGTTGCGTTCTAAATGGATTGGTCATTTTGTTGTTACTAATATTTTTCCTCATGGAGCAGTCCAAATTCAAAGTTTAGAGACTGAAAACGAATTCAAAGTGAATGGACACCGATTGAAGCCTTACTATGAGTGTTTTGAGGAGCATGTCGTGGAGGATGTACCTCTCTATGCTGCAGGCCATAGTGAAGCTTAAGTGGAGGTATCGTCTGGCTGGAAGACGTTAAAGCAAGCGCTTCTTGGGAGGCAACCCATGTTTTCAAATAAAGAGACAATGGAATTTCCGACTCCTACAACCAGATTCACTCTCTTTTACCCTTCTCTTTATTGTTTTTACTTTGCCATGATCAAGGTTCTAAAAGACGCTAGGCGCTAGTCGGGCGGCATGCTGGGTCCAAATGCCTAGGCGGCAAGGCGGGGCCTAGGCGGATTTAAGTAAATCTATTATATTTCGTGTATATAAGTGTCTATTTATACTTAAATTATATATAATTCTATCATAAACTACAAAGTAGAATGATATATATATATATATATATATATATATATATATATATATTATGAAGTATTAGAACATAATGAAAACATGGGGAACAAGCATATAATGTGTGTTTATTTAAGTATACAACAAGTCCCTAATAATTTATTATAAAAAATAAAATACAAAATGAAAGTTATCTATTTTCTGTCCAAGTGAGTCGCAACCTAGGCGGGTCTGGGGGGGTGCCTAGGCGGGCGTCTTAGTAGGTCTAGGCGCCCTTTCTTAATTTTCAAACGCCTAGGCATTAATTAGGGTGGTGGCCAGCCGCTTAGCACCTAGGCGGTGTTAGGCGGGGATTTTTAGAAGAGTGGCCATGACTGTCTTGTCTGCTAGTTATCTCTTATTGCTTTCTTGTTTAAGTTTATTTTGAAACATTGAGGACAATGTTTGGTTTAAGTGTTGGGGGGGGGGGTAAACAGATTGCTTTTCATGACTTATCTTCGAATTTCACCACCTATCACTACTAATGTTGTTATTCATAGTTTTAAAGTGTTTTATTGTGTGTCATAACAACCAAAAAAGAGTCATTTTTGTTGCATGTGTGTGTCTTAAGGTACCTTCCAACACAATGATGAGGATTTGGTTTTTAATTGCATAACTATTAAAGAAAGTTACAAACATGGGTAGAAGTTTGATATACTCTTTGATTAATACTTAGTTGTAGTTGTCATTTACGAATTCACATGTAATCACAAAGAGAAAAAAAAATTAGTTTTTGTAACATGTGTAAACACAAAAATTCTGTAACGAATGAAACGAGAACATGTATACAAAGTAGATTTATTTTGATGAATTTGTAGGGTTACAATCTCTGTTTACAATTTTCCTCTGATTCAGTCTTCAAATTTGATGTAGATGCTTAGGTTGTTGATCCAACGGTCGCGATGACTTGATCTCGGACAAACGATTGAACGATTGCTTCAAGTTTTGAGCTTGAAACAATGTTTGGATAGTCTTCACCTCAGGTTTAGGGCTACGACAAAGGGAGTGTTGATGTAGAATTTCGTTGATTCAAGGGTCTTGGCGACTTGATCTTGAATCGAACATTGTTACAAGTTTTGAGCTTGCAACAAAGTCTTGATGGAATCGGCACAGGTGCTTGTTGATTCTTCAAGGGAATGCTTCGGCTTTAGTCGAAAGAAAGCTTCAGCTTTGGTTGTGCGTTCTTTGAAGACAGCTTTGGTAGCGTATTAGTCTTCAAAGATTTGGTGCAGAGGTTGCTCTGGATGTAGAATTGTTGACCTTCAATGTAGAAATTGTTGACCTTATGCTTGTCTTGGGACCGTATATTTATAGACTTCCAAAGCCATGCCTTTGAATGGATTCGGCTTTGATTTGTGTCTTGATTCATCCATGGGAGAATTTAGGCATGTTTTGTGCCACACTCTATTAGTAACGCGATATTATAGTTTTAAATCCCAACACTATAGCACTACATTCCCAATAGAGCATAAGGCTATTTAAGGGGAAGTAAAATAATTTATTTTTAAGTAGTACGGAAGCGGAAATCATTTTGGTAAAATGAAGAATAAAAGGCAACGGAATTTGGATAAATTTTTTACATCAAAGATGAAGTTTACAACTTACAACAAAACCAAAGAGTTTAAAGTAAGTAAACATACTAAACCAACTCTTAAGTACGATTTGGAAAGTACATAGCGTTAAGTTTAGCTACAAAAGATTCCTTCAAGACGGAAGGAATCAAGCATATGTACAAACAAAACCTGTGGAAAGTCAATGAGTGATGTGAAATTAAATCGCACACAAACTTAAACCCTTATCAATGTAGTATGTGAAAGTAGGGATCGTTCTAAGTCGGGGATTAAAGGGATTGCTAATCGACACAAATTAGACTCTAAAACAATAAACTGGACTTTAAACAATGAAAACAAGTACTAGGGATCAATTTGGACGAATTTTAACTCTAGACACTTTAAACAACCTAACTTGACTCAAATAACTCAAACAAACCTAAAACAGCAAATAGAATTCAATTAAACAGTTTCTGGACTCTAGAGACTCAAAACAAACTAAATAGACCTAAAACACACAAAACAAGTTATCTAGACTCTAAACTAACACCTAAGATTGATTTGAACGAAATTAAGACTCTACTTGACTCAAAAGACTAAAAGACTCAAGATTTGACGAATTTAGACTATCTTAACACAAATTAAGAGCAAGGGATTGTTTGAAAACGGATTTAAACTTAAGCAAAACAGAATTGTAAACTAGACTTAGTTTTGTACGAAATTGGTGATTTAAATGGGTGAATGGCTAGCTAGAGGGTCCTTCTCCACACATGACACATACGCAACACAAATCGATTTCCAGTTGTTCTTTCTATAAACCATGAACGACAATGCCCCAAATTAATCGTGACTGCACGCATTAACCTTTAGATTTTCCTGAGTTCATTGAATTTGGACGTAGCGCCACAAACCAAATTATTCTTATCAAGTTTCCTGTATGACTGCATACTAGAGATACATATCAAAGATCGTTAAGCTTTGTGAAAATCATAAGCATTGACATGACATTCGTGACTATGACTGCATGACACTCCTGCCAGGAATTTACTTAACGCGATCGTGACTAGCAACCTCCACTACTTGTAAATATAAGTTTGTAACGATTAGGTGAAACTCCCTTATATTTTAGCATCAAATTCTAGCATGCAAACTAAGTATGCATCCTTAATCAACATACAAGAATAAGTTTTAAATCAAATATTTAAGCAAATTGCATTCACGACTTATGAAATTGCAACTGGATGAAATCAATTCATATCACATATATGCTCATAGTTTCGAATTCCCCCCTAGCTAAGAAGGGGTTTAGTTCCTCATGATTGCAAATAAACAAAGACAATTAAATTTAAACATCAAGAGTAAAGATAGAATACACCTAGAAACGCTCCAGATTTCTTCCTTCTTTCCTTTGCAAAGTTGCGGCACAATGAGGTTGAATAGTAGATGGTGGTCTAGAGAGATGTGAATGAGAGATGGTGATGTTGAATGGTGCAGAAAATATCTATATATAGGGAGAGGGTGCGGCACCAACAAGTTATGTAGGAAAAGGATTACAAAATGTAGTTTGTGTAGGAAAATAAAATCACAATCCTAAGGGGAAAAGGTTTATGTAATCCTAGCAGGAAATAGGACATCTAGAAGGCTTAGGGCGCCACCTTTTTAGGGACTTCTAGAAAGGGTGTTATTTGGCTGATTTTGGGGTTTCTAGAAGGGGATTGGTGCGGCACCTTTGTAGGAGGGGATAAGGTTCCTAGAAATCAGGTTTTTAGGTCTCCTAAACTGAAATTAAAACCCTTTTACAGCAGGAATTAAGTTAGGAAAGGATTAGGATAGGATAAGATAAGGCATGGTAAGATAAGATAAGATAAGGTTTGGATAAGATAAGGATAAGATAAGGTAGTTTTGGATAATGTTTTGGATAATTCTCCTTCTTTGTAGCTGATTCCTTATCTTCTTTGACTTGGATTTATTTCTTCAACTCTTTTGCACATTCCTAGCCTCTCTTGAACTTCAAATTCGTCCATCCATCTTGCTCCATACTTGTGCTATCCATTCCAAGCCCAAAACTGCTCTAAAATGCTCTAAATTGCATCTCTTTGCCTACTTTGCCAATTGGACCTGAAAACACACGAAAATGACTTAAATCACTATAATAAGTAGAAACTAACTAAGAAAATGCAAGGAAACAAGCTAACAAAGTCGCATAAATATGATCCTATCAAATTCCCCCACACTTAGCTTTTGCTAGTCCTCGAGCAAAACAAAAAAAAAAACAAAACATAACCTAAACCTTCCAACGTTTGCCTCAGGGATTTCCAATGGTACATAACACGCCAAAGATCATTACCCCCACAGATCTTAGCCATCCTTACTCTTGAGCACATACTTAATCACAGTTACCACTCACTAGTTCGCATCTAATCAATTAAAACAACATTTTGAATGTAGTAACATGCCTTAGAGAATCCCTCAATTCCTTACTAGATATGCACTCAATTTTCACTCAGATTTTCTGACTACACACCCTACACTAGTTATATGTGAGAAGATTGATGTAAACATGAAAACTAATACTCACATATGTATTAACAAAGAATGCACTTTCTGGATTTATTAATGCATGTATATATATGATCTCATGAATGGAATGCCACTACTTAGATGCGAGAACCAGAGACACCATATGCTCATACCAATCTCAACCTCCACATATTGAAATACATAACACTCAAGATAGAAGTTTAAGGGTTGTAACGAGGCTAAGGGTGTTGGCTAACAAAGAAAGGTAAGGAAAACAAACGTTCTTAAAGCAATAGCAAGCAAAGTAATGAATATGACACTTAGAACTCCCTTTTTAAATGCAGCCACAAACTTTGATACATAAAGGGAAGATCACACATACTTAGGGCCGAATCCAACTTTTTGGACCCTTTCTTCAACAACCAACACTTGTGAGCTTAATCTCACTTATTTTGAACACTTTTCAAACTTTTTCACATACTTTCCTTTTTCTTCTCTTTTTCTCACGAAATTTCTTCTTTTTGTTTTGTTTTGTTTTTTTCCTTCTTCTCACCCGTGCCCTTTTGTTTATTTTGGCACACAACACTGTACAACCTCCCCCACACTTAATTGCTGCCTAATAACGAACAAAGGGAATACACTCTAGGTCATGCTTCACTATGCCTTAAGAACAAGGGTAAGGATGATCCTAATTTAGGCTAGGTAAGGATAATATGGTTAACAAAGAAAATAGGCTAAATATGGCTCAAAGGGGCTAAACCTACAATACATATGCAAAGGTTGAGGCTTTGTGGCTCTGGTTTAACAAAACAACTTCATCTTGTTATTTGTTATCCTAATCAATTTTATGCTTTGAATGAAACGGGCATGAGTTCTAGTATTTGGAACTAAATGATGAAATGCATTCTAAGTAGCAACCAAGCAAAGAAATAATGAGATCATGCAACGACTTTAGAAAACAAAGAATGTCAAGATGAATAACTCTCCAAAGAACGTATAGGCTCAAGTCTCTCAGGGTTGTAGCGTTATTTTGAGTTGCTTCCTTCAAGCATGTTACAAAAACTGATTTTTTTTCCTTTTTGTGATTACATGTGAATTCATGAATGTCAACTATAACCAAGCATAAACCAAAGAGCATATCAAACTTCTATCCATGTTTGTAACTTTCTTTAACAGTCATGCAATTAAAAACCAAATCCTCATCATTGTGTTGGAAGGTACCCTAAGACACAAACACACAAAAACGACTCTTTTTGGTATTTTCAAAACTTTTTCGATTTTTTTTCAAAATTATCGTATTTTTCTTTCAAGACATATAAAAACACTTCAAAACACCCTAAAAACACTCAAAAACAATGAAAAACAACTTTAGAAGTGATAGGTGATAAAAAACCCACAAATTTTTCAGCAAACTAAATAGACCTAAAACACACAAAACAAGTTATCTAGACTCTAAACTAACACCTAAGATTGATTTGAACGAAATTAAGACTCTAATTGACTCAAAAGACTAAAAGACTCAAGATTTGATGAATTTAGACTATCTTAACAAAAATTAAGAGCAAGGGATTGTTTGAAAACGGATTTAAACTTAAGCAAAACAGAATTGTAAACTAGACTTAGTTTTGTACGAAATTGGTGATTTAAATGGGTGAATGGCTAGCTAGAGGGTCCTTCTCCACACATGACACATACGCAACACAAATCGATTTCCAGTTGTTCTTTCTATAAACCATAAACGACAATGCCCCAAATTAATCGTGACTGCACGCATTAACCTTCAGATTTTCCTGAGTTCATTGAATTTGGACGTAGCGCCGCAAACGAAATTATTCTTATCAAGTTCCCTGTATGACTGCATACTAGAGATACATATCAAAGATCGTTAAGCTTTCTGAAAATCATAAACATTGACATGACATTCGTGACTATGACTGCATGACACTCCTGCCAGGAATTTACTTAACGCGATCGTGACTAGCATCCTCCACTACTTGTAAATATAAGTTTGTAACGATTAGGTGAAACTCCCATATATTTTAGCATCAAATTCTAGCATGCAAACTAAGTATGCATCCTTAATCAACATACAAGAATAAGTTTTAAATCAAATAGTTAAGCAACTTGCATTCACGACTTATGAAATTGCAACTGGATGAAATCAATTCATATCACATATATGCTCATAGTTTCGAATTCCCCCTAGCTAAGAAGGGTTTTAGTTCCTCATGATTGCAAATAAACAAAGACAATTAAATTTAAACATCAAGAGTAAAGATAGAATACACCTAGAAACGCTCCAGATTTCTTCCTTCTTTCCTTTGCAAAGCTGCGGCACAATGAGGTTGAATGGTAGATGGTGGTCTAGAGAGATGTGAATGAGAGATGGTGATGTTGAATGGTGCAGAAAATATCTATATATAGGGAGAGGGTGCGGCACCAACAAGTTATGTAGGAAAAGGATTACAAAATGTAGTTTGTGTAGGAAAATAAAATCACAATCCTAAGGGGAAAAGGTTTATGTAATCCTAGCAGGAAATAGGACATCTAGAAGGCTTGGGGCGCCACCTTTTTAGGGACTTCTAGAAAGGGTGTTATTTGGCTGATTTTGGGGTTTCTAGAAGGGGATTGGTGCGGCACCTTTGTAGGAGGGGATAAGGTTCCTAGAAATCAGGTTTTTAGGTCTCTTAAACTGAAATTAAAACCCTTTTACAGCAGGAATTAAGTTAGGAAAGGATTAGGATAGGATAAGATAAGGCATGGTAAGATAAGATAAGATAAGGTTTGGATAAGATAAGGATAAGATAAGGTAGTTTTGGATAATGTTTTGGATAATTCTCCTTCTTTGTAGCTGATTCCTTATCTTCTTTGACTTGGATTTATTTCTTCAACTCTTTTGCACATTCCTAGCCTCTCTTGAACTTCAAATTCGTCCATCCATCTTGCTCCATACTTGTGCTATCTATTCCAAGCCCAAAACTGCTCTAAAATGCTTCAAATTGCATCTCTTTGCCTACTTTGCCAATTGGACCTGAAAACACACGAAAATGACTTAAATCACTATAATAAGTAGAAACTAACTAAGAAAATGCAAGGAAACAAGCTAACAAAGTCGCATAAATATGCTCCTATCAGTGAGCGATTGAGAAGTTGACAAGTAACAAACATCGCTTATCCCGACTTTAGTCTAGATCATCTATTTGCAGGTGCACCGGTCCTGTAATAAAGTAGGGGTAAGCATCACAAACGTTCATCGCTCCCCCTCAGGGAATCCACCCAAGCTAGGTTTGAAAATAGTATATGACACTACATATACTATAGGAAAATGATTGATGCACAACAAAAGCTTTGTTTAGTTATGAGAATAGATTGTATGCTCACACAGTTTATTTTTAAAAAGAAAACAGAGATCCCTATAAATCGCTACATGCCTGATGACCAGTCTAATGACCATTTACCACCTTACCTAGACCAACTCTGAATGAATATACTTATGGTAAGGTGTAGCGAGAGTGTCCTTTAATGCTCTACCCTTAGATATCCTAGTACCTCTCCTAGAAAGGTAGCGGTACTAATCCCTTCGTAGTAGCCCCTCTGGAGGTTTAGAGGATCGAAACCCAAGGCGGTCGCTATGCCCCCTTCACTCTGAAGTCATCAATTTAATTTGTAGCATAAAACAACATGCATATCATGATATAAAACATAACCATTTTTCCTCATGGTTCTATCACAACAAAATCTATGCAGCTTTCACAGGCATTCGTATATTTACACATACATACATGCATAAAATTCCATAACTAGGGTAAGCGAGGATCCCCCTACTTGGTCTCCAAGCCAAGCAAGCAATATTCCTACCTCGATTAAATGCAAGCACCGCGGGTAATTGGAGTCTCTAGTTCAACAATTACAATATGTCCATATATATAATGACTCAACTTTATTCCCTGATAGGAGCATATTTATGCGACTTAGTTAGCTTGTTTCTTTACATTTACTTAGTTAGTTATTGCTTATTAGAGTGTTTTAAGCCATTTTCGTATGTTTGTAGGTCCAAATGACAAAGTTGGCAAGAAAGTGCAATTTGGAGCATTTTAGAGCAGTTTTGGGCTTGGAATGGATAAAACATGTATGGAGCAAGGGGGATGGACGTTTTTGAAGTTCAAGAGAGGCTAGGAATGTGCTAAATTGTTGAAGAAATTAATTCAAGACTTGGAAGATAAGGAATCAGCTCAAAAAAAGGAATCATTATCCAAACTGCCTTATCTTATCCTTATCCTATCCTAATCCTATCCTACCTAGTTTCTAGCTGTAAGGGGGACTTATTTTCAGATTAGGATACATTAAATTAGGTTTCTAGAGGACATTCCCTTTAGGTTTTCTAGAAGCTCTATCCCTTGCCCTATAAATATGGCGTCTGGTCCCTTTTAATGTCCCTTCTAGAACCCTAAAAACCTGCCGCACCCCTTATCCCTATTTTACTTGGTTTTTGCCCTTCTAGAAATCCTTTTCCTTGTGGGATTGGATTGTTAAGTCCCTCTCCTAAACTAAGTCTTCATGCTGTGTGTTTTCAGCTCTATAAGTACATATTTCCTATGGCATAATTCAACACCATTCACCATCCCTCACCACAATTATGATCCACACATAAGTGCCATAAACTCAGAAATCCCTCATTGTGCCGCAGCTTTGCAAGGAAGGAGAAAAATAAGCAACCTAGAGCCGTGCTTGCCATTCAAGATGCTGGATTGTTGGAGCGTTTCCAGGTGTATTCTATCTTTGTTTTCAATGTTTAAATTTATTTGTCTTTGTTTAATTGCGAACAGGAGGAACTAATTTCATTTTAGTTAGGGGAAAATTCAAAGCCATGAACATATATGTGATATGAATTGATTACATCCAGTTATTATTTCATAAATCGTGAATGCAATTTACTTAACTGTTTGATTGAAAACTTATTCTTATATGTTCATTAAGGGTGCACACTTAGTTTGCATGCATGAATTTGATGCTAAAATATAAGGGAGTTTCACCTAATAGTTACAAACTTATAAATACAAGTAGTGGAGGTTGCTAGTCATGATCGCGTTAAGTAAATTCCTAGCAGGAGTGTCATGCTGTTCATAGTCACAAATGTCATGTCAATGCTTATGATTTTCATAGAACTTAAGGATCTTTGATATGTATCTCTATCACGCTGTTCATAGAGGGAACTTGATAAGAATAATTAGGTTACGTCGCTGAGTCCAATTCAATGAATTTAGGAAAGTCTGAGAAACCCTTGCTAGATGGTCCATTCTCAAACCTTCACAGCTTATAAACAATGTCTGCGCCTGCAAATCATCAAGGCTTTTTGCAGAAAGCACGCCAGAGTACTTTGTCATCAAAGGCCCCAACTTGGCCGAGGTTGATGAAAAAGGCCCTAACTTGTCTAAAGTCGATGAAGAAACATGAGTACCAAAGTACTCACCCAACCAACCGTACACATAGTGGTAGGGAAGTAATGCAGCACGATCTTCGGTGCTTGTCGAGTTCGAAATAATACTCAAGCCATCATAAATATTGGCTAAGACCGGAATAGCAAGGTTGAAAGATTCACCTATAGCCATCTTGTTAGCTACTTTGAAGACTCCAAGGAAGATAAAGTTGACGTCGCCTTTGGGGGAAAACAAACTTACAAAGCCAACAAGCTAAGAAAACGGCTAGGTAAGATTCTTCCACATGCTCTGACGCTACGCCAAGATCCTCAAATGCTTTCAACTCGGTAGGGACACGGTGCCTAGATGAACCAATGACACCTAACGGGTCTGAGTCTCCCTTTGGCTTAGTGGTCTTATTACGGCCACTTTTCTTCAAAGGCTTCTGGTACTTCATGGCATCCCAATACCAAAATCGGAACCATAAAGAAATCTTCACGCCTAACTTACCCTGAGCCTCTTGGGAAAGCTTATGATACGCCCAAAATAATTAGCAGCAACTCGCAGGCAATCCTCGGCTATTGTGATGAGAGAATTCCCCCACGCTAGGAATAACCTCATCATAAAACTTACCCTGGATTGGCAAGCCTCCTATCTTGTAGAGATCCCAAAGTGAAATCTACATCTCCCTTTAGATGTGTGAAGTGTGTTAGTCGCTGAACACCAATGCTCAAAGAACACACGAAGGATGGAAGGATGGCGATCATAACTAAACAAAGATACGTACACGACGTGATAAAAGCTTATGTTGGTAAGCACATCTTTAGATCGGCTCAAGACATCTTCAAGCCACTCCCAATAAAACTCAACAAAGACGGCTTTTCCAGTAGTCGACAAGGTGCTATTCCAAGTCATAGCCCCGCTAGGGATGCGATTGCCAAGAAGCTCAAATGAAGTCGGTGGATTGTCACAAACATGGTGCGCAGGATTCAAGATAAGAATCCTCGATGTACTTCTTCTTCATATTTGGTCGACCAAAATCTGTCACCTCCCAAGATACTTCAGAAGACCATGACTTGATATACATCAAGTTGTCTTTCGCAGGAAGAACAAACGCCTTAGGGTCAGTTAACGGTACACAAAGCTTCAACGTCGTTCCCCTATCTTGCGAATCACCTTCATTCGCAAGAATGGTGATGGTATTGCTCTTAAAGCACTTGAAAAATACCATTGCTGTAACAAAACAAAAAAAAAATAGAAAAGACAACATAAGCATAAGGTGGGACGGCAAGAAGAAAAAAAAAAAAAAAAAAAAAGATTGTTTCACTAAAGCAAAAGACATGCGAGACAAACCTCGTGAGCATTGAAGAATGATGATGACAAAGTCACAACAACGAAACGAAATCAACCCCAAAAACTTGAGCAGCACAGCAAAGAGGGCAACTACAAGACAATCATTCAAAGCACGCTACAGTAGCAAAGAAAACCAAAATGCTACGCAATCGCACTACGCAACCCCGCATCGATTACGCAAGCAGTTTTTTGCACTGTACGGCAACGTCACCACCAAGGAAAACTGGGACTAAAAGGCACTACACAGCATAACCTCGCTACAGTCTTTTGCACAGCACCGCACAGTAAAAAGTGACGCACTGCAAAAAGCTCCAAGCAGTAATTACACACAGCAGCAAGCAGCAATAGGGCAGGGCACAGCAGCAAGCACAGTGGCAGTGCACGTCAAGGGTGTGTTGTGGCAAAAAACACACACCCAATTGTCTTATAAATAAGGGTCAATTGTTTTCTAATGCTAGAGGGAGAATACATACCAAATAGCAAAAGGAAAGTCAAAACAAGGAAGCACATTCCAGCTACAACAAGGAAGCAAATTCCAAGCAAAAAAGGCAGGGTGATACACGGTAATAAAGGGGAAAATGTTGTTTTTCCTACAACAAAAAAAAAATCAGCAAAAGAAAAGAAAAGGAAACAAAGAAAAAAGGAAAGGGTGTTAAAATTTCCAAAACATCAAAGGAAAGTACTTTTCTTTGCCAAAATACAAAAGGCAATCCATCCAAAGCAAGGACAAGCCTTCAAGTTTCCCAAACCAAGAGGGAAAATACCCCCTTGGCCGAGAAAAAGAAAGGAGGAGGAAAGGAAAAAAATGCAAATCCTACTTACCCAAGGACAAGCATTAAATCTTTCCAAAACCTTGAAGGAAATCACCAAAGCTTTCCAACATTTTGAAGGAAATCACCCTCATTACCAAAATTGAAGGTGATTCCTACGTAAGGAAGGAAAAACATTTTATTCCTACAACCACAAGGAAAAAAATTCAAAATACACCAAATATATTTTGTCAAAAAATTATGGAAAATCAATATGTACACTAAGTATGTGCCGATTTATCCATTTCCAAAATTTCTTTCAAGATCAAGCCCTTACGGCCTTTGAAGAAAAATTCCATTTTCTTTCAAGATCAAGTCTCTATGGCCCTTGAAGAAAAATTTCATTTTCTTTCAAGATCAAGCCTCCATGGCCCTTGAAGAAAAATTTCATTTTCATTCAAGATCAAGCCTCTACGGCCCTTGAAGAAATGTTTCGTCCAAGAAATACGCCTTAACAGCCCTTGAAGAAATGTTTTCTTTCAAGACATACGCCTCTATGGCCCTTGAAGAAGCAAACTAATTCAAGATCAAGTCTCGACAACCTTTGAGTTATAACATTCACATTGTAGGACTTCAAAACACGTTTCCTACATGTGACAAGCACATGCCTACAACGCGCCTTGAAGTGGGGGCATTTGTAGACATGGAAATTTCGCTGCATGCAAATGATGCATCACAAAGCTCCATGTGGCATATGACTCATCACAAATGGACAAATCATCATTGACATGTGGCACAAATCAAGCAAAGGAAGCTCAAAACTTCCCCAAAATTCGTCCAAAAGGAAGAAATCTCCTTAAAATCGGCAAGGGACCCAAATTGCTCCCAAAACTGGAAAGAAAGCTAAAGCATCTTCACAAAACAAGCAAGAATTGAATATTGCTCACAAAATAGGCAACAAGCTCGATAGATTTCAGCCAAGTAAGCGAAGGAGACCGATGTATTGTTCAGCTGTATAGTCTTCACCATTTCAGTAGGTAATTTGGCTTTGTTCAACATGTGCCAGGCAAGCTGAAGCAAAACGCACAGTCGAAATCCTTGCAAGCCGTGTGTATGCATTGGGAGTTTTATACCCGTGCATGCACAAATGCTTCTATCATCCTGCCGGCCAAGGACGAGTTCAAGAGTAATCTAGTGACTTGTGCCTACGTAGGTTGGTGGTCAAAGGTACACCATGAAGACTTGGGGGCGGCAAATGGCACCAATTCTTCTCATTCACATAATGATGCGTCGAGAGAGGGTTGTTCTGCGGTTCCTATGCAGCTGGCACCTTTTGATTGTGTGAGTGTAGCTCATTTGCAAGGTGGACCTGTGGCATTAGCTCCTCAACGCCTGTGCTTGTCTTCTCAACATTCGAATGCTTATGAAGAAGCGGGTTACGAAGTTGATTCACATGAAGATGAACTTGTTTTGTGGCAGTGTTAACAAGTTTTGAACAAGCGACCGCTTGAAGACGCCCTAGAAGACAGCGATGTCAATTTTTGTCATAAGAAGAAGAAAGTGTTTAGGCCTCCTCAGTTTGATGGCCATATGTCACTTGAGAAAGATGTATGTATTTCCATTTTTCTTGTGATTTCTTCTGCTTTCATTGGTTTAGCTTTTGTTTCTAACATCTTTCTTTGTCTTCTTTAGGCTGGGCCCTCTTGTTTTTTTGATTTGGCGAACATGGACATTCATTCTTTTAAGGCGATGTTATTTGGAGGCAACCTACCTACGGACGAGGAGATTGGGGATCCGCCTAGTGCAGAGCTTGCTACAAATCTGCCTAGTTGCCCAAGTTTGCCGTGTGTAGGTATAGGTATGCAAGAGCCTATCATGCGTTCAACACCTTTGCCAGCTAGCTCCGAGATCTCTCTTAGAGGGCAAAACCTTAGTGGCACTGAGCAGTTCATCCATCGTATCAACATTCGCACGGCTATGGATATCTAGAGCCATATTGAGAAGAGGATTTCAAAGTGCACAATGGAGGACCCTGCATTGCTCAAGGAAGACTTATCGAAGCTTGTTTCGGTGATTGATAACCTTAATGTTGATTCCTCACTCTTGAGAGTCAAGATTGCCGAACTTATGGCTATGTCAACTAAGTATTCTTCTTTGCATGGTGTTTCTTTGAAGAAGTTGAATCCAGAGGTTAGAGTTCAGCAACTTACGGCAATAGACTTATCAATTGCTTAAGTTTGGTCTTCTCAGCAAGCTGCTTTGGAAGGTTATTAAGCCACATGGACTTCTTTGACTTCCATCCAGGCGCGTCTAGAAGCGTTGGAGCGAGAGCAAGAACAGTTGGAAATTGAAGCATCGCGATTTCAAGGTGTTCTCTCGGAGTAAAAAGCAACACTTTCTCAGCATCAAGAGGAGATTTCGGGCCTAGAGCAAAAGAAAGGCGTGGCCATAAAGGTGCCCACCTTGTCTCCCACCTGATGTGGAGACTTTGAAGACTTTTGAAGGCTTGCTGGAAGACCGTTGTCATAGTGACCGTTGTCATAGTTTTAGGGACATACCTTTCAAGTAGTGTCTTCCATTCTTTGTACTTTAAGCCTTTTTTTTTTTGTTTTTTGTAATAAGGTTTTGGAATCGACTTCTTCATTTAAAGAAATAAAGTATTCACATTTTAAATTTACTACTTATTCTTCAAAGTGTTTGCATTTTTTTTTTGTTGGTGATGTGATTGTACTTGAAGTTTTGAGGTTTCAAGTTGCCTACGTACCTTCGGTTGAGGAGGGATCAAGACATGATGTAGTTCAAAGGAAATGATGCATTATTTTTTTATACGGTTTTGATGGTGATTTTCCCGTACATAGTTTATGCTTTTACGGGCTAGGAGCGTTGGGTGTCACCTTTTAAGCTCATGCAAACAAAGAGCATTGTTGCCGTGTGCAGTTTAGACTTATGCAGTCTAGAAGCTTTATGCCGTGTGTAGTTTAGGCTCATGTAGGCAAGGAGCACTGTGCCGTTTATAGTTTAGGCTCATGTAGGCGATGAGCATTGAGTGTTTGGTTTAGGGGTAGTAGCGCTTCAAGAATCTGCCATTGATGAGGCCGATCTTTAAGCTATCTTCCGCCATGATTAATTAGCCGCCGTTGGTGTAAACCTCTTGTATTACGTAAGGTCCATCCTACTTTGATGTGAACTTGCTTTTTGTTTTGTGAGTTATGATGATGGGCCTTTGTAATGCCAAGACAAGATCCCTAGTTTGGAAAGACCTTGGGCGGACCTTCTTGTTGAATGCCTTGGATAGCCGTGCTTGGTAATATTCCAAGTGTTGTTGAGCTTTGAGCCTCCAACTCTTAATGTCGTAGCTTTGCGTTTTCCTCTTCAGTCAAGCCTTATTGTATAGCCATCCTTAGTGAGGTGATTTGACTTTCGAGCAGGAGAATAGCTTCCATGCCATATACGAGAGAATAAGGCATAGCTTGGGTATGAGTCCTATATGTCGTCCTATAGGCCTAAAGTGCTTCGCTTATTCTTTCGTTCCAGTCTCTTTTTGTTCGGCCAATTACCTTCTTCAAGAGGTTGCACATCACTTTGTTGAATGCTTCTGCAAGACCGTTGGCCGGAGCATGACACATGGAAGACTTGTGCTGCTTGAATATGTATTTCTTGCAGAGCTCGTCCATGAGTCGGCTGGAGAACTATTTTCTGTTGTTGGTGATGATGTAGCGAGGCACACCATATCGATGGATGATAAGTTCCTTGATGAAACGGACGACAATTTCTTTCTTGACTTCTTTTAGGGGTACGGCTTCAGCCCACTTGGAGAAGTAATCTATTGCGGCTAGGATGTAGGCTTCTTCTGCAGATGATTTTAGTGTGATTGGTTCTACGACGTCCAATCCTTATGCATTAAATGTCCATGAAGCAACTGTAGGGTGTAATGGCTCGGGTGGTTGATGTATGAAGTTGGCGTGGAATTGGCAGGCTTGGCACTTTTTGGCGTACTCCAGGCAATCCTTCACCATGCTTAGCCAGTAGTAACCCATTCTTTTGAGCTGGAAATGTAGCTTTGGTCCAGACTGATGCGCTCCGCATACGCTTGAGTGTGCTTCATCTATGGCTTGATTAGCTTCTTCCTCACCTAGGCATCTCAAAGTACTCTTTCAAAAGAGCATTAATAGAGTGTTCCTTTGTAGTAGAGGAAGCGAGGTGCTCGTCGATGTATTTCAAAGCGGTGTCTATGATCGTTTGGAAGCTTTCCATGCTGCAAGTAGTCAATTAGTGGTTGTCACCACTCTTCAGTGTCGACTGTAAGTACTGAGATGATGTTTGTATCATCCAGTAGCATTTCAGTGATGAGCAAGATCACCCATCTTTGGCAAACTGGCACGTCCGTAGGTTCGTCTTCTCCTAGCGCCATACTTGAGGCTAGGATAGCGAGAGCATCCGCCATTTGATTTTCTTTTCTTGGCACATGTTCTAGCTTCATGGCCTTAAACTTTTATAGCAGTTGGGTTGTTAGCCGAAAGTATGGGACAATATCATCTTTCCTTCATATTCATTCAAGAGTTGATTGATTATGAGCTTGGAGTCGCCATACACTTCTAGTGTTTTGATTTCCATGTTGATCACCATTTGGGGTCCAATAATCAACGCTTGGTACTCATCGATGTTGTTGAAGCATAGCTAGCTTAGTTAGAAGGAATAGGGTAGTACTTGTCTTTGTGCGAATTCGTCGAAGAACATTGTTCATCTCGGGAATAAGTCGATGTAGAACACCTCCTTGTCAGGTAAGTCGTCTGAGATTTTCCAATCGGCTAGGATTGGATGATCGGCAAGGAAGTCCGCTAGGGCTTGTCCCTTGATGGCTTTAGCTGAGACGTAGATGATCTTGTGTTGGTTGAGAAGCAACGCCTACTTAGTTAGTCGCCCTGTCAGAACTGGCTTGGACATAATGTACTCGATCGGGTTTGATAAAAGCATATTTATGCGACTTAGTTAGCTTGTTTTCTTGCATTTATGTTGTTAGTTTCTAGTTATTTTACTATTTTAAGCTATTTTCGTGTGTTTGTAGGTCCAAAGGGCTAAGGTGGCAAGAAAGTGCATTTTGGTGCGTTTGAAACAGTTTTGGGTTTGGAATGGATAGGACATGCATGGAGCAAGGTGGATGGACGAATTTGAAGACCACAAGAGGATAAGAATGTGTAAAAGAGATGAAGCAATTAATTCAAGAAAGAGGAAGATAAGGAACCAGGAAGAAAGAAGGAATAATAGCCAAAGTTACCTTATTTTGTCCTAACCTTTTCCTAATCCCACTTTACCTAAGTTCCAGCTGAAAAGAGGATCTCAAATTAAATAAGGACACTTAATTTGAGGTTCTAGAAGACCTAATCCCAGCCACAAAGGGATGCCACACCCACCTTACCTTTTCCTAAACCCTTGCCGCATATCCCTTTCCCTTTCCCTTTCCTTCCCTTGTGCCGCACCTTTCTTACCTTTTTCCTCTTGGATTTTGACATTTATTTACCCTTTTTCTTAGAGAATTTGGAATAAAAATTTGTCTCCAAAATTAATTAGGGTTTTGATTTCCTTTCCCTTTAAATAAAAACCATTGCCGCACAAAAGAGGGATTATCCATCCATTCACTTCCATTCATACTTTTAGCCATTCTTTCATACAATTCATCACTCAAACCTTCACCCACACCTTGTGCCGTAGCAAAGAAGAAGAAGGAAGAACCTTGGACGTGCTTGCCATTCAATCTTGGATTGCTGGAACATTCTTAGGTGTAATCCATCTTTTGTTTTCAATGTTTAAATTCAATTGTCTTTGTTTTGCGAACATGAGGAGCTAAACTCGTTTTAGGTAGGGGGAATTTCAAAGCCATGAACATCTTTGCAATATGAATTGATTACTTCCAGTTGTGATTTCATAAATCGTGAATGCAATTTACTTAACTGTTTGATTTAGAACTTATTCTTGTATGTTTATTAAGGATGCATACTTAGTTTGCATGCATGAATTTGATGCTAGAATGTAAGGGATTTTCACCTAATTGTTATGAACTTATATTCATAAGTAGTGGAGGTTGCTAGTCACGATCGCGTTAAGTAAATTCCTGGTAGGAGTATCATGCTGTTCATAGTTACAAATGCCTTGTCAATGCTTATGATTTTCCCAAAGCTTAATGATCTTTGATTGTATCTCTATTATGCTGTTCATGTAGGGAACTATTGAAGAATAATTTGGTTGCCGATGCGTTGTCCATCCAATTCAATGACTTAAGGAATATCTGAGGGTTAATTAGTGCTGTTCACGGTTAATTTGGGGCGTTGAGGTTCATGGTTTATTAGAAAAGCAACTGGAAATCAATTTGTATGCAAGTGTGTCATGTGTAGAGAAGAACCCTCTAGCAAGCCCTCTACCCATTCAAATCACCCAATTTTGTGTCTAACCTGTTTAATTTATGTAATCTGTTTAGTTTAATTAATTTTGTCCAAATCAATCCGCTCTTTAATTAAGTGTGTTAGATTAGTTAGAAACATGTTTGAATCTGTCCAATTTAGTGTTTTGAGTTTTACTAGTCTAAAATTCGTCTAAATAATTCCTTAGAGTATGTTTTGAGTCAATTTGCTTGTTTTGTGCTGTTTTGAGTCAATCTAGTTTGTTTTAAATTATTAGAGCCTAGTTTTCCGTTTTTGAGTCTAGTTTAGTGTTTTAGAGTTTAATTTGAGTATATTAGCAATCCCTCCTAATCCCTAGCCTAGAACGATCCCTACTTACACATCTACTACAATTGTCAACAAGAGGGTTTAATTTGAGTGCTAGTTTATATCACATCAAATTTTTGGCGCCGTTGTTGGGGATTAGCAACTTTGTTAATCCCCTTTGTTTCTTTTTCGTGTATTTTGTTTTAGTTTCTGATTTTGTTTTGTTTTGTTTGTTTTAGGTTCTAGTTTATGACTCGAAGTTCTCAACCTGTTCAAGCACATATCTTGGAGTTTGACGACGATTTTGAACGAACTTTGAGAAGGAAGTGGAAGCAGCTAGAACCTAATCGAACAATCAAGGAACTTTCAGCCTCAGGATTAGACAATGCCGTGCCTTTATGCATTCAATATCCTAGGGCGGCTCAAGACAAGACCGATGAGTTTGAATTGAAGTCTAGCTTGTTACATCACATTCCTAAATACCATGGGCTGTCCATGGAAGATCCAAACTAGCATTTGAAGCAATTTGAAGTAGTATGTTCAAGCATGACTCCAATCAACGTAGATGGCAATATTCTGAAGATGAAAGCCTTTCCATTCTCTCTTTTGGTAAAGGCTAAGGATTGGTTATACGAATTAGCACCTGGGACCGTCACCTCTTGGGAAAGCATGAAAAGAGCATTCTTAGAAAAATTCTTCCCCACTTCGAGAGTCATTCTTTTGAGAAAGAAGATTAGTGGAATTCAACAAAGCCAAGGAGAATCCTTTCCAGCATATTATGAGCATTTCAAGACTCTCGTTGCGTTGTGGCCTCAACATCAAATGAAGGAAGAGCTACTACTTCAATATTTCTACGAAGGACTTTTTCCCATTGAGAGACAAATGCTAGATGCCTCGGCATGATATGCTTTGGTTGACAAAACACCGGTTGCTGCAAAGACCCTAATTGCAAATCGAGCCTTGAATGCACAACAATACAAAGGAGTTGGCCAAAAAGACACCTCATGGCAGCAAGCAAATGAGGTAAGTTCCATGTCCAAAATTCAATCTCAATTAGCTAACCTCACTGTTATTGTGTCTCAGATGGCTGACGGAATGAAAGTGCACGGACAAAGCACATGTGGCGTGTGTTCTATGCAAAAACACCCTTCTGAGCAATGCCCTTAATTGATAGAGAATAGGGGATGGGAAAGTACCGACGCCATTGGGTATCAAAGCCAAAATCATCCAAGGAATGATCCATACTCCAACACTTACAATCCGGGCTTGAGAGATCACCCAAACTTCAAGTGGAGGGAGCCTCAACAACCTCTACAACAAGGTGGATTTAGATAGCAACCTCCGGGCTTTTATCCAAGGCCATTTGCACCAACTTAACCTCAACCATAACCTTCCCAAACAAATTTAGGTACGTTAATGAATGATGATAAAGCGCTTCAATTACTAACTTCGTTGGCGCAGGGATTACAAAATCAAGCCAAAGAGGTGGGTGATTTGAAGAAGCAATTTGGGCAGATGGTGGAGTTCATGGGACAGTTCCAAGAACAAGGCAAACTACCTAGCTCCACCATTGTAAATCCGAAGGGAAAATTTGAAACCGCCAAAGCAATCATGTTGAGAAGTGGCAAGGAGGTTAGACCAGATCCACAACCATCTAAATCAAGTCAAAAAGAGGATGAGAAGTTGCTGATTGAGGAGGAGGAGCAAGACAAGCCCACGGCAAGGGTAGAAAAACCCTTGCCGCAGCCCCCTAAAGCCTCTAAGCCGTCCACCACATGTAAGGTTGTTCCATATTCGATTCCTTTTAACGTTATTCCTCCAAATGTACCTTTGCCTTGCAAGTTCATGCAGTCAAAGAAAGAAGAGACTGAAAAGGACATTCTAGAGACGTTTAGGAAAGTGCAAGTCAATATTCCACTCATTGATGCAATCAAGCAAGTTCCAAGATATGCCAAGTTTTTGAAAAAGCTTTGCACAACAAGGAAGAGAATTTCGAACAAAGAAGTGGTAAGGGTAAGTGAGAATGTTTCAACCGTTTTACAATGAAAACTGCCCACTAAATGCAAGGATCCGGGTAGTTTTACAATCCCTTGTATTATTGGTAATACTAAATTTAAACATGCCATGTTGGATTTAGGTGCTTCCATAAATGTCATGCCATACTCTATTTATGCATCTATGAACTTAGGAGAGCTTAAAAACGATGGTGTTATAATTCAATTAGCTGATCGTTCTAATGCATATCCAAAAGGAGTTTTGGAAGATGTTTTGGTGCAGGTTGATCACTTGATATTCCCAGCAGATTTCTATGTGCTTGAAATGGTAGATTCGGCCCATGCTACACCATTGCCAATCTTGCTTGGGCGACCCTTCATGAAAACAGCCTGAACTAAGATCGATGTGTTTAAGGGGATGTTGACAATGGAATTTGATGGGGAAGTTATTGATTTTAATATTTCTGAAGCTATAAAGTACCATATTGATGATCATTCTTGCTTCTCAATTGATATATTGGACTCTTTGGCGCATGAATTGTTTGAAACACTAGATAGGGATGCTCTTGAAACAACCATTACTTAAGGAAGTGAACTAAACCAAGGGACAGAAGCTGTCAACACTCACGACAAGAATGATGTCTTTGCCGTGAATCCTTTTGAAGAAGTAGTCGAGATGGTGGCTTCCCTTTACTCATTACCCCAATACGATGTTAAGGCTCCAATCCCAATTCCAATTCCCGTTTCTACTAACAAGTTGTTACCTTCGGTGATTCAGGCACCTATTCTTGAGCTTAAACCATTGCCAAATCACTTGAAGTATGTCTTTTTGGGAGAAAAAAAGACTTTGCCCGTCATATTCTCTTCATCACTCACGGCATTAGAGGAGGAAAAACTAATTCTGGTATTGCAAGAGCACAAAATGGCCATTGGATGGACTTTAGCCGACATCAAAATAATTAGTCTTACAACATACATGCATCGCATACTTCTTGAGGAGGGGACTAAACCAACTCGAGAGGCTCAACGCCGACTCAACCCTCCAATTATGGAAGTTATGAAGAAGAAGATTATCGAGCTTCTTGATTGTGGGGTCATTTGTCCAATTTCGGATAGTCGTTAGGTTTCACCAATTCATGTCGTTCCAAAGAAATCTGGAGTCACTATGGTGAAGAATGAAGAGAACGAACTTGTGCCTACCCGTATCCTAACAGGTTGGAGAGTTTGCATTGATTATAGGAAGCTCAATGCAACCATAAGGAATGATCACTTCCCTTTGCCTTTCATTGATCAAATGCTTGAAAGGTTAGCTGGTCATTCTTTTTATTGCTTTCTTGATGGTTATTCGGGATATACTCAGATTGTTATAGCTCCAGACGACCAAGAAAAGACTACTTTTCCTTGTCCGTTTGGTACTTTTGCTTATCGTCGAATGCCATTTGGTTTATGTAATGCTCCAGCCACCTTTCAAAGATGCATGGTAAGTATCTTTTCAAATGATGTTGAGAACATTATTGAGGTCTTCATGAACGATTTTAGTGTTTTTGGTGATTCGTTTGATGGTTGTTTAACTAATCTCAGTTTAATCTTGAAACGATACATTGAAACTAACCTTGTTTTAAATTGGGGAAAATGTCACTTCATGGTAAAACAAGGCATAGTTTTAGGGCATATAGTTTCAGAAAAGGGAATTGAAGTTGATAAATCGAAAATAGATCTTGTACGTCACTTACCCTCTCCTATGTCGGTGAGTGAGGTTCGTTCTTTTCTTGGACATGCATGATTTTATAGACGATTTATCAAAGATTTCTCAAAGATCCCCACACCCTTATGCCGACTTCTACAGAAAGATGTGCCATTTAAGTTCGACGATGAATGTGAGAAGGCCTTCAATCACCTTAAGGAGATGCTAACTTCGGCCCCCATCATAGTTCCACCAGATTGGAGCCTTCCTTTTGAGCTCATGTGTGATGCTTCAGATTATGCTTTAGGGGCTGTTTTGGGACAAAGGAAGGACAAGAAGCCGCATGTCATCTACTACACATCCCGGACCTTGAATGATGCTCAATTGAACTACTCCACCACTGAAAAAGAACTTCTTGCTGTTGTCTTTGCTTTAGATAAGTTTCGATCTTATTTACTTGGTACTAAAGTTATAATTTACACTAACCATGCAGCTTTGAAGTACTTACTCACGAAGAAAGAAGCTAAACCAAGGTTTATTCGCTGGATGCTCATTCTTCAAGAGTTTGAAGTGGAAATTCGAGACAAGAAAGGGAGTGAGAACATGGTGATAGACCACTTGAGCCATTTAGTGCACAATGAGGAGCCATTACCCATCCCAGAAACATTCCCAGACGCTCAGCTGCTGTCCATTGAGGTAAGTGAGCCATGGTATGCTGATTTAGTGAATTATTTGGTGTCTAAACAAGTTCCAAGCACCCTAAACAAGCACCAACGTGATAAACTTAAAAAGGATGCACGATTTTATGTGTGGGATGACCCTTATTTGTGGAAATATTACCCTAATCAGATTCTTCGTAGGTGTGTGCATGATTCAGAGTTTAATTCAATTTTAACTTTCTGTCACACTTATGCATGTGGAGGTCACTTTGGCACACAACGCACAACACTTAAGGTTTGAGAATGTGGATTTTATTGGCCTACTATCTTTAAGGATGCTAGAACCTTTTGTATGACTTGTGGTCGTTGTCAAAGAACGGGAAATATAGGTGGAAAAGATCAAATGCCGCAAACCTCTATCTTGTTTGTTGAAATGTTTGATGTTTGGGGTATTGATTTCATGGGTCCTTTTCCTTCATCTCATGGTTTCAATTACATTTTACTTGCTGTGGATTATGTGTCGAAATGGGTGGAAGCAAAAGCCACCTGTATAAATGATTCCAAAGTGGTTGCATATTTTGTTAAAACTAACATATTTGCAAGGTTTGGAATGATGCGAGTACTTATCAGTGATGAAGGCTCTCACTTTTTATAATTGAACCATTGATGCGTTGCTCAAGAAGTACAATGTCACACATAAGGTTTCAACACCTTATCATCCTCAAACAAGTGGGCAAGTCGATGTTTCTAATCGAGAAATCAAGCAGATTTTGGAGAAGATAGTTGAGCCAACTAGGAAAGATTGGAGCCTCCATTTAGATGATGCACTATAGGTGTATCGTACGGCTTACCAAACACCAATTGGGATGTCTCCATTCCGGCTTATCTATAGGAAATCGTGCCATCTTCCTGTTGAATTAGAGCACAAAGCGCATTGGGCAATCAAAACGTTCAACATGGACATAGATGCAGCTGGTCTTCATAGGAAGCTTCAATTGAATGAGTTAGAGGAGATTAGGAACAAGGCTTATGAGAATGCTCGTATTTACAAGGAGAAGACAAAGGCATTCCATGACACAATGATTCGTAGCAAGACATTCTCAATAGGGCAGAAAGTGTTACTTTTCAACTCCCGCCTTTGTTTGTTTCCCGGTAAGTTACGTTCTAAACGGATTGGGCCGTTTGTTATTACTAATGTCTTTCCTTATGGTGCAGTCCAAATTCAAAGCTTCAAGACCGGACAAGAATTCAAAGTGAACGGGCACCATTTGAAGCCTTACTATGAGAATTTCGAGGAGCATGTCGTTGAGGAAATACCCCTCCATGCTGTGGGCTCCAATGAAGCTTAAAAGCAGTTATCGTTCGGCTGGAAGACGTTAAAGCAAGCACTTCTTGGGGGGCAACCTATGCATTCAAATAAGGAAGACCTAGGAATCACTCCACAACCAGATTTGCGTTCCTAAACCCTTCTCTTTACTGCATTTATTTTGCCAAGATTAGTTCGTTGTTTGTTTGTTTGCTTATGTGTGAGTCTTTGTTTGAAACATTAAGGACAATGTTTGGTTTAAGTGTTGGGGGGGTAAACAAAGTGTTTTTCATTGATTTTCGGGGGATTTTATCACCTATCACTTCTAAAGTTGTTTCTCACTGTTTTTAAGTGTTTTTAGTGTGTTTTGAAGTGTTTTAATGTGTTTTGAAAGAAAAATATGAAAATTTGGAAAAAAATTTGAAAAAGCCAAAAAATGTTGTTTTTAGAGTTATTTTTTGTGTTTTTGGTTGTGTCTTAGGGTACCTTCCAACACAATGATGAGGATTTGGTTTTTAATTGCATGACGGTTAAAGAAAGTTACAAACATGGATGGAAGTTTGATATGCTATTTGGTTTATGCTTAGTTGTAGTTGTCGTTTACGAATTCAAATGCAATCAACAAAGGAAAAAAAATCAGTTTTTGTAACATGCTTGAAGGATGAAACTCAAACTAACGCTACAACCTTGAGAGACTTAAGCCTATACTTTGTTTGGAGAGTTATTAATCTGTGATGTTTTTGTTTTCTAAAGTCGTTGCATGATGTCATTATTTCTTTGCTTGGTTGTTACTTAGAATGCGTTTTCATCATTTTAGATCCAAATACTAGAACTCATGCCCACTTCATTCAAAGCATGACATTGAATTGCATAACACATAAACAAGATGAAGTTGTTTAGTGAACCAAAGCCAAACAGCCGTACCCCCCGTTTTCATATGTTTTGTAGGTTTAACCCCTTTTGAGCCTTATTTAGCCTACTTTCTTTGTTAGCTTACATTATCCTTACGTAGCCTAAAATAAGACTATCCATACTTTATTCTTAAAGGATAGTGAAGCATGACTTAAAGGGAATTCCTTTTGATCTACAATATGTAGAAAAGCAAGTGTGGGGGAAGGGTTTTCAAAGTGTGTGTTTTGTGTGCCAAAGAAATAGGGCACGGGTTTAAAAGAAAAACAAAAGAACAAAAAAAAAAAACGTGAAAAGAAAAGAAAAAGAAAGAAAAGGAGTTTGAAAATAAGTGAGATTGAGCTCACAAGTATTGGTTGTTGAAGAAAGGGTCCAAAAGCTTGAATCTGGCCCTAAAAGTTGTATTAATCATCCCTTTCTGTTTAGAGTTGGTTTCTGCATCCAAAAGTGAATTTGAAGTGTTGATTTCATTGCTTTGCTTACTATTTCTTTAAGAACTTTTGTTTATCTTTTATCTTTCTTTGTTAGCCAATACCCCTAGCCCCGTTACAACCCTTAAACTTCAATCTTGAGTGTTGTGTGTTTCAATAAGTGGAGTTTGAGATTGGTATGAGCATATGGAATCCCTAGTTCTCATTTCTAAGTAGTGGTATTCCATCCATGAGATCATATACATATGTGCATTAATAATTCCAGAAAGTGCCTTCTTTGTTATAAACATATGTGAGTGCTAGTTTACATGTTTACATGAATCTTCTCACATATACCTAGTGTAGGGAGTGTAGTCATAAAATCTGTGTGAAAATAGAGTGTATATCTGGTAAGGAATTGAGTGAATTCTCTAAGGCATGTTACTACATTCAAAATGTTGTTTTAATTGATTCAATGTGAGCTAGTGAGTGGCGACTGCAATTAAGTATGAGTTAGAGGGTAGGGTTGACTAAAATCTATGTAAGTAGTGATTTTTAACATGTCATGTTCCATTGGAAATCCTTGAGGCAAATGTTGGAAGGTCTAGGTTGTGTTTTGTTTGTTTTGTTTTGCTCGAGGACTAGCAAAACCTAAGTGTGGGGGAATTTGATAGAAGCATATTTATGCGACTTAGTTAGCTTGTTTTCTTGCATTTATGTTGTTAGTTTCTAGTTATTTTAGTATTTTAAGCTATTTTCGTGTGTTTGTAGGTTTAAAGGGCTAAGGTGGCAAGAAAGTGCATTTTGGTGCATTTGGAGCAGTTTTGGGTTTGGAATGGATAGCACATGCATGGAGCAAGGTGGATGGAAGAATTTGAATACCAAAAGAGGATAGGAATGTGTAAAAGAGATGAAGGAATTAATTCAAGAAAGAGGAAGATAAGGAACCAGCACGAAAGAAGGAATAATAGCCAAAGTTACCTAATTTTGTCCTAACCTTTTCCCAATCCTACTTTACCTAAGTTCCAGCTGAAAAGAGGATCTCAAATTAATTTAGGACACTTAATCTGAGGTTCTAGAAGACCTAATCCCAGCCACAAAGGGATGCCGCACCCACCTTACCTTTTCCTAAATCCTTGCCGCATATCCCTTTCCCTTTCCCTTTCCTTCCCTTGTGCCCCACCTTTCTTACCCTTTTCCTCTTGGATTCTGACATTTATTTACCCTTTTTCTTAGAGGATTTGGAATAAAAATCTGTCTCCAAAATTAATTAGGGTTTTGATTTCCTTTCCCTTTAAATAAAAACCCTTGTCGCACAAAAGGGGGATTATCCATCCATTCAATACCATTCACACTTTCAGCCATTCTTTCATACAATTCATCACTCAAACCTTCACCCACACCTTGTGCCGCAACAAAGAAGAAGAAGGAAGAACCTTGGACGTGCTTGCCATTCAAGCTTGGATTGCTAGAACATTCTTAGGTGTAATCCATCTTATGTTTTCAATGTTTAAATTAAATTGTCTTTGTTTTGCGAACATGAGGAGCTAAACTCGTTTTAGGTAGGGGGAATTTCGAAGCCATGAACATATTTGCAATATGAATTGATTACTTCCAGTTGTGATTTCATAAATCGTGAATGCAATTTACTTAACTATTTGATTCAGAACTTATTCTTGTATGTTGATTAAGGATGCATACTTAGTTTGCATGCATGAATTTGATGCTAGAATATAAGGGATTTTCACCTAATTGTTTTGAACTTATATTCATAAGTAGTGGAGGTTGCTAGTCACGATCGCGTTAAGTAAATTCCTGGCAGGAGTATCATGCTGTTCATAGTTACAAATGCCTTGTCAATGCTTATGATTTTCCCAAAGCTTAATGATCTTTGATTGTATCTCTATTATGCTGTTCATGTAGGGAACTATTGATGAATAATTTGGTTGCCAATGCGTTGTCCATCCAATTCAATGACTTAAGGAAAATCTAAGGGTTAATTAGTGGTGTTCACGGTTAACCTAGGGCGTTGAGGTTCATGGTTTATTGGAAAAGGAACTGGAAATCAATTTGTATGCATGTGTGTCACGTGTGGAAAAGAACCCTCTAGCTAGCCCTTTACCCATTCAAATCACCCAATTTCGTGTCTAACCTGTTTATTTTATGCAATCTATTTAGTTTAATTAATTTCGTCCAAATCAATCCCCCCTTTAATTAAGTGTGTTAGATTAGTTAGAAACGTGTTTAAATCTGTCCAATTTTGTGTTTTGAGTCTTGCTAGTCTAAAATTCGTCTAAGTAATTCCCTAGAGTCTGTTTTAAGTGAATTTGCTTGTTTCGTGCTGTTTTGAGTCACTCTAGTTTGTTTTAAGTTATTAGAGTCTAGTTTTCTGTTTTTGAGTCTAGTTTTGTGTTTTAGAGTTTAATTTGAGTAGATTAGCAATCCCTCCTAATCCCCAGCCTAGAACGATCCCTACTTACACATCTACTACCATTGTCAACAAGAGGATTTAATTTGAGTGCTAGTTTATACCACATCAGGGTTGGCTTTAGCAACCAGGTGGATGGTATAAGCATGCATGTAGTGTCTAAGCTTTTGGATGGCAAAGACTAGGGCAAGGCACATCTTATAGATTGGTGAGTAGTTGAGCTTGGCACCAGTGAGAGTTCTACTTAGGTAGTAGAGTGCTCTTTCCTTTTGGTCTTCATTTTCCTGTGCCAAGAGTGCTCCAATGGAACCCTCTTGTGCGGCAATGTGTAGGATGAACAACTTTCCAGGCATGGGAGCTCCTAAGATAGGTGGGCTTGCCATGTACCTTTTTATGCTTTCAAAGGCTTTGTGACAGGCATCATCCCATATGAACGGAGCGTCATTCTTCATGAGTCGACTGAAGGGTTGACAGCATCCAGGGAGGTTAGAGATGAAGCGTCTGATGAAGGCTAGCCACCCTTGTAAACTTTTCAACTCGTGGAAGTTCCTTGGTTCAGGCATGCTTTGGATGGCCTTGATCTTCAATTGGTCTACTTCAATGCCACGGTGCTTGATAATTTAGCCGAGGAACTTCCTAGAAGTGACGCCAAATGCACACTTCAACGGGTTCATTTTGAGGTTGTAGTGCCGTAGTTTGTCGAACACCATTCGTGAATCATTCAAATGATCAGATCTCTTCTTCGTCTTGACAACTACGTCGTCTACGTAACATTCTATGTTTTTGTGTAGCATGTCGTTGAAGATCTTCTACATTGCACATTGATATATAGCCCCATCGTTCTTCAAGCCAAAGGGCATTACCTTGTAGCAGTAGATACCTTTTAGAGTGCAGAAGGCTGTTAGTTCCTCATCTTTGAGAGCCATGCAAATTTGGTTGTATCCAAAGGAGTCTTCCATGAATGACAGTGGCCAGTGGTCGCATCCACCATGATTTTGATTATTGGCAAGCAAAAGTTATCCTTCAGGCAAACATCATTGAGGTCTCGGAAGTCTACGCAAACACGTATTTGTCCAGATTTTTTAAGGACAATGACGATGTTGGAGATCCACTTCAGGTATTGCACCTCTCGAATGAAGCCTGCTTCGATTAGCTTGTCAATCTCGACCTCAATTTGTGGGATGAGCTCGGATTGTTAGCGTTTTTGAGTTTACTTTATCGGTCATGTTCCACGCTTGACTGCAAGATAATGCACAACGATGGTAGGGTCAAGGCCGGGCATTTCTTTGTAGGTCCAAGCAAAGGCATCTTTGTACTCCAGTAGTAGTTGGTAGTACTCCTTTATCTCGTTCGCACTTAGCAGCGCACTTACAACGATAGGCCTCGACTTCTCTTTTGTGACTAAGTTGAGCTCTTTGAGATCATCACCCGTGGCTTGCCCCCCGTCTTTCAGTTATGATGGTGCAGCAGTGACATCTCCTTCGGGGACTTCGTGTCCTTTGTCTTCTTGGATTGTGATGTGGAAGATTTCTTGGACCTCCTCTTCAGTCCCGTCCCCTTGGGCTTGTTGGCATGAAGATTGGCTAGTGTGGATGATGGTGCCCCTCTTTACCTTTAGTTATCCTTTTATGCTAACTTCCAAGGTTGCTTGGCATTTCATCCTTGAAGGAATCGAGCTTCGAACGTCGTCTTTTTCTGCTAGACCATCCGGTTTTTCTTCTTTTGGCGTTGTCTTCCTCTTTCTAGAAGGCTGCTTGGTTCCTTCAAGTCTTTCCAATGCCTACCGTCATAAAGGAGAGCTAGCCATGTTGCTTTGTTTCTTAGGTTCTAACAACCTTTCGAAAACAGAGCTTTGGGGTGTTGGCGTGTTAAGCCGCTTGAAGAGAGAAGTTCGGTCTTGATCACTAATATGATCAAGTGCCAAAATTTTGGGGTTTGAACGATTCAGCCTATCAAAGACTGACGTTCGAGGGGCAGGTTTAGGCTCTTCTTAATTTTGTTCAATGCTCACGCTGATGTGTTGAGCGCTAATATTTTTCGCTTTGTTGGAAATCTTCGCAGGTGTATTTGGTGTGAAGCCAAGTCCAGCTTTGTTGTTGTCAACTCTGTAACCATGCTCCTTCAACTTCTTTGGAGTCTCAGTGAGGTCACGTTCTATGTCGTTGATGGTGTTTGTATTCTTCTTTCCAAGATTTGAAGATGAGGCGAAATCATACCCAGCCTTTGACACGAGTTTGTAGGCGTTTGGGTCGAAACCTTCTTCGGTCTTCTTGGTTGGAAGAGAGCTTGGTTTTGCTCCTTTTGGCAAGGGTTTTACAAAACCTTGTGGTGGTTTTGAAACTTTAGCGTTGCCTAGCTGTGTCAGAGGTAAAACTGCATTTGTCATAAGCAGCTTTACACCGTCCTGTAGCTGTGTGTCGGCTTTGCTTGTTCTAGTTTCGAATGGGGATTGCCCATTCTTTCTTCTCAACGTTAGGATGTATCGAAAAATGGGTGTGTTTGGTCATTTTAAGGGCATCACACTCTCTTTGATTGTTGTGGGCTTAGCAGGCTCATCATCTTTTTTGCTTGAAGATGGCATGGCTTCCCCTTCTTATTTCTTGGGCACGGTATGCCACTCTTGTTTCATAGGTGCGACTATGCCTGTGGATTTGATTTCTTTTGGAAGAGCTTCGGGCACCATGTCTTCATCCATGTAGAACTTGGCATCCGTAAAGTGTTATTCGGCTTTGGTGAATGGCTCATTGGATCACCTTTACTCATTCTCGATAGAATTTCAAGCATTGATGAAGAGTGGACGACACTACTCCATTCTCGTGGATCCAAGGCCTTCCTTAGAATTTCAAGCATTGATGAAGAGTGGACGACACTACTCCATTCTCGTGGATCCAAGGCCTTCCTAAGAGCAAGTTGTAGGAAGTTCTTACATCAATCACGTGGAATAACATGCTTGATTTGAGTTCGCAAATGGCCATCTCCACTCGGATTATGGCCATCGTTCTTTGTCATCCTTGGTTAAAACCTTGGATTAGGAGGTGGCTTCGAGATAGTTCATCCACCTTGATGCTGATTGTGGTCATTTTTTACTTTGGCATGATGTTTGTGGCCGATCCACCATCCACAAGCATGTGATTGACTTTGTGCTCCCTTAGAGATGAAGATATGACGGTTGTGAGGCTTTCATCCCAGCAGCAAGTCTTCGTCAATGAAGTTGATTGCATCATGGGCGGCATAACACATGGCATACTCATGTGGCTGAAGTTTCAAGCCTTCGTCCTTACTTTCTTACACCTTGTGGTCGTCAGGACTCGCCAAGACTGCTACTAGTGCTTTTCGTATCTTCTTGGGGAATAGTAGTACTTCCTTGATGCTAAAGTATATTTGCAAGCTTTCTTTGGGCGTGATGGTCTTCTCTTCCCTGATGGCGATAGCTTTGCCCTTTAAGGGCTCTTCTATCTCTACTTCAATCATGTGACAGACAACGGTAGTGCACTGTTGGAAGAAATCATTCGGGAAGTACTTGTACATGGAGACAGGAATATATGGCTCTTGCTCCAGCATACATTGGCTTATCATCTCTTACATTTCTTTTGGGCGTCCTAATGTTGCGGCGGAGGTGCTTTCTCCCTTGTTCCACCTTTGGCCATGTGGCTTGTGGTCTTGGCTTCCTTGTCCTTTTGTAGGTCACCAATGTCCATCATTCTTCATCATCGGTAGGCGTATTTTGGTCGCTTGCCCCCAATGATGATTGTACGGAAGGTGCCGTGTAGCTTGGGCATAGACGGAAGTGGTCAGGCGTTACATGGAGAGGCATGGGATTGAAGGATCCAAACATAATCGTAGTAGTATGTGTTATGGCCATGTCTTCAAGGTCGAGTTCATTTTGCCCTTGTTGTGCTAGCTTCATGATGAGCTCCCTGAGGACGAAGCACTTGCCAACAGGATGACTTACAATACAATGATACTTGTAGTACCTTGGATCGTTAATGCGACTCATCTCTTCAGGGCGGTTGCATTCAGGTAACTCAATTATCTTCTTTTCCAGCAAGTCATCCAGCATTGCAGCCACGTCAGAGTCAGGAAAATGGTACGTCTTCTACTCAAGTTCCCTCAAGGTGTTTTTGTACCTATCTTAGGTGCAAGAAGGCTCCCCTTTCATCTCCTTAGTTTTACCTTTGGAGGAGATCTTAACGGGTGCATAGGAGGTCTTGATGGGGGTAGTATGGACTGCAAAAGCTTCCTTGGTGGGCCTTTTCCCAGTCTTGCCTACCTTTAGGGCGGACACTGAAGGAAAAATTTGTGAAAACAAGTTCATTTGAGCAACATCTATGCATGCAATTAGCAATTAAAGGCAGAATTAGGCTTGTATGCACTCAAAAACAAAACTTTACCCATGAAATTCAAGGCCTAGTAGTTGTGGTGAACCAAGACTCAACTTAAATTTTAAAGAAAAGAGTTGAGAAACTTTTCTAACTTTGAAGCACCTCTTTGCTTAGCAAAGGATATTCACCTATGTGAGGGCCTTCTTTCCTTAGTCTCCTTGCTCCTTGGCTCTAAGGATGTGGATGAAGGAACTTTGCTTCTTGGCTCCATGACTTCTTGGATATGGATGAAGCATTAGATTCTCCAAGTTCCTAAGAAAGGGAACCTCTAAGTTTCCACACCAAGGAGAGCATTGAGGAAGAGATGAGTGACCTAGGAAGAAATGGATGCTAGCCCATTCTTCCTAGGGTGGCCAGCCTCTTAAGAGAAGAGAGAGCCTTTTTGTGTTTTTCTCTTTAGAAAACCCTTATGAGGGAATGAGTTATAATTTCCTTTCTATAGCCACTTACATTGAGTGGCATAATTGAAATTAAAACCAATTCTCACTCACACTCTCTATGGCCGGCCATATGGGTTCATTGAGCTTTCATGCCTTTTGTGTTTTCAAGTTGTCATACAACATGAGTTATTGGACTTGACATTTGAAGCCCATTGGGCCTCAAGGCCCAAAACAAACCAGAGGTCTAAAACGAACTCATTCGTTTGATTAGTTAACATATTAATTAATCTTAGCCATAAATAATTAAACCATTTAATTATCCTTACTCATCTCCGTTGTTTCTTCAATCTCTACCTTACATGGTGTACAATCCATTAGGTTCCTTTTAGCGAGGTAGTGGGCGATTAGAACTCTTCAAATTGATTATGAATTAAAACTTACTTTTCAATTCTCCCTTTAGTGATTATACACCTTTAGGGCTTCCACAAACCATGAGTGACACCTAGCAGTATGTCATGGCTACCCAAGTTAATCAAAAGAGGTGGATAACCTATTCAGTTTGGGATCAATCCAAGATGGTCTTTCTCTAATACAATACTCTTGACTACATTGTTTGATTTGATAGTTTATGAAGGAAAATTTGTGAAAAACATGTTCATTTGAGCAACATCTATGGCATGCAATTAACAATTAAAGGCGGAATGATGCTTGTATGCACTCAAAACAAAACATTACCTATGAAATTCAAAGCCTAGTAGTTGAGTGAACCAAGACTCAACTCAAGAACAAAGTGAGTTGAGAAATTTATACCTTTGTTGATTCCTCTTTGCATAAGCAAAGGCTAATCACCCAAGATATAGGGCATTCATTCCTTACTTCTTAGCTCCATGGATTTCTTGGAGGATGATGGTTGAAAGGATTCTCCAAGTTCCCAAAATAGAGAACCTCTAATTTTTCCACACCAAGGAGAGCATTGATGAGGAGATAAGTGACCTAGAGGAAGGAAGATTGCTAGCTATATTCCTCTAGGGTGGCCGGCCTCTTAGAGAGCAAAGAGAGCTTTGTGTTCTCATCTTTTCTCCAAAAAAACCCTAAGGATAAAATGGCTATAAAGTTGCCTTTATACCACCTCACAATGGAGTGGCAAACTTGCAATTAAGCCAAGTTCACTACCCCTCTCTATATGGCCGGCCATTAAGGGTTCATGGGGCTTTCAAGCCCTTTGTGTTTTCAAGTTGTCATACAACTTGAGCTAATGGGCTTGACATTCAAATCCCATTGGGCCTTGTGGCCTAAAACTAACCCGAGGTCTATAACGAACTTATTCGTTTGATTAATTAACATATTAATTAATCCTAGCCATAAATAATTAAACCATTTAATTATCCGTACTCATCGCTGTTGTTTCTTCAATCTCTACCTTACACGGTGTACGATCCATTAGGTTCATTTTAGCGAGGCAATGGGAGATTGTTACTCTTAACGATCGATTGTGAATTTAAACATACTTTCAATTCTCCCTTTAGTGATTACTCACCTTTAGGGCTTCCATAAACCATGAGTGACACCTAGCAGTATGTCATGGCTACCCAAGCTAATAAGAAGAGGTGGATAACCTATTCAGTTTAGGATTACTATGCAATACGGTCTTTCTCTAATACAATACTCTTGACCACATTGTTTGGTTTGATAGTTTATTCATGTCTACTGTCCAATGTGATTCATTTACTTATACGATTGCCTTGAATGTGATTTGGAACGACTTCCTAAATCTCATTCATACTCTGGCCAGAGATTCTTAATCATATCATAGAGTATTCTCCCGCAAACAGTTTGAAGGTTAAAGATCCCTTATTGCACATTCACTTGCCTTCATGGCTAAGTGGCTTAACCCCAACTATGCCGTGGACACCCTCTAACAGAGTATCTTTGACATAGTTAAAGATCAAGGACCTAACCACAAGACAACTATGATGCCTCAGGTCAAATGACTGCTTTGCATTATCCCAACCATGATTTCTCATGTGACATGAGTATGAGAACTCCGTGTTGATCGTGTTCAGTGGACTCATTCTTTATTGAGCACCTACATGCTTGTCTTGGTGTCAGTCACACCAATAACTCGAGACCAGTCACTCTCCCTAAGAGAAGACATATCACGTACTGATCTTGATGGACTGTCAATGCCAAATTGGCAATCCTGTGGTCAGGAACATTTAGGATATGTATACGAAAGAGAATGGTCTCATGAATCTAACTTCTTTAGATCACATTCTCCTTATTACATATTCCTTGGACTTTTCGTTTAGGCATATAACATTTATATGAGACGGCTTAAAACAATAATCTTTGCCCTTTATATTAAACTAGATTAGTTTAACATGTGAAATGTCCGTAAAGTGTCATCCTATGATTGGTTTTAGGGCACATTTCCAACAATCTCCCACTTGCACTAGAGCCAATCAGCTTGGTTATCAGTGATGATACCTCTTCTGTAGTCATTTCGAAAATGGCTGAGTAGTAGGCCTAGACAATGGATATCCATATGTCATCCATAAAAGCAACCTTGAGAATAACGACGTCACCATTATACATGATTCTCAATCATGTGGTTTAGTCTCTCATTTGAGTTCAGTTCTTAATGAGACCTTGATTCCCTGGCTTGAGCTATCACCCCATTAGTGTTGTAGTGTCGGCACACTAGAGACACTTTCTGGTTGGAACCGAATGGAGAGTTCATAAATGAACTTTCCCATCCAAACAACATTGTTGTAAACTTCTATATGGCAATATATTTTGCATTCATGATGAAGACACTAAAGTCATTACTTTTAATGTTTCCACCCAAATATCTCTTTAGTCATAATAAGGAGATATCCAATTATCTCTTCATTCAAAATGAAGAGACATCCATTAATGGATACGATATTAGATTCATAATCTAATACTTTTACGCTTCCATTGCGTTACTCTAATTCTTCCTCATTCTTGAGGAATCTATCCTTTAGTATTTCTTAAATACTTAAAAACTCACTTGACAGTTACCATGGTTCTGATCCTGGGCTTGCACTGATATAGTCTTGTATCGATCTTAGTACAACTCATATCAACGTTTTTCATACAATATGACATACATAAATCACCTTTCTGCTTGTACATAAAGGATTCTATTTACGCATTATTTCTATGGGAGTCAAAGGGTACGTTCCCTTTGAGAAGAGCAACTTCCTAGTCTCACTAGAATTGTCATTCTGATTGGAGTTTATCATCACATGAGAAACTTCCTAACATCTTTTGTCTATTAATAGGGATTGATATAATCAAATTATATCCTGAAATCTATCATTATAGATTTCCATCCCATGTATATAGACTATGTCTCCCATATACATTCTATTGTTATAGAATATTTAAAGTCATAACTTTAACGAAGAAGAATTCCTAAACTTAATCTATCATATATATGTTCAAATTTAGGAATATTATCAACTCCCACTAATCTTTTGTAAACATAGTAAACAAAAGATTTATATACATCTTTATGAGAAATCAAATGATTTGATCTTTCTCTCATAATACACTTACAGCTCCCACTAGTTTGCTAAGATTCATGATGGATGGATCTTTACAACTTACACGTCTTGTGATTCCTAGTTTTAGACATATATTATCAAGACTACTTGGTAATGGTTTCGGAAATCCATATAATGTCCAAACATTGAATCACCGTTTAGTTGTAGCTAGCTAACTTCGAATTAATAGAAACCAAGACTACGTCAAATAGTGTTTCTTCCAAGTCAACCAATCTCTTTGATTGTAGTCACCTTAAGCTTCCAATTAGCTTAAAAGGTTTCATTATTTCGGGTCAAATGGTACTATACCATTTCCTTGAGCATATGTCGTATATACACTCATTGTAGTCATAAGGATTTTCATTCTTATTTCTTTCGAATTAAGAGGTGTAACTCTATGACATAGTCATAAAGTTCAAACCATTCAACTGAGATGGTTTATAGATCCTTCTTCGCTACCTTGGAGCTAGTGGTGTAGGAACTAGGTTGTTATATTTGTTGATTATCATCTTGTCTCTCAAAGAACTACCCAACAAACAACATTTGTTAGTTGGTTTATAGAAGTGATACCCAAAGGTTAATGTAAGGATATCCCACAAGATTGTTCTCAAACAAATATTGCTTATTAGCACACAACCCCAAATCTTAACACGATTAAGACTTGTCTTTCTTTCCAACTACATCCTATGGAGTCATGAAGATTTTGGAAGATCTTCTAATTGACAATCATATTGTCTTAGAAGTATATATCCTATATATGGGTAATTGATAACATCAAACGAACTAAATCTTATTCGAGTTCATTCTTCTCCTAATGGAGAAATCTAATATCTTATGATGCTACTTTCCTTGATTTCTATCAAGGAAACTCTTCTAAAGTGTTATATTTCCTTGGATCAAATCTAAGGAGGTAAATACTTTAGACGTCTTACTCATCAACTCACATTCTTGAATTTTTTGGAACCTTTTGCAAAGTATTCGGACATTTGTTTATTCAAAATAAACGATAGTCCAACCGAGAACGATCTTCGGTGAATGTCATACAACATGAGTAGTATTATGTTGTGGACAAGTGCCACTAACATCAAAGTGAACTAACCTCAACAACTTTGTGATTCTTTCTTCTTTCCAAAAGAATAAAGATTCAAACATTTCGCCTCTATACAATTTTAACAAGAAGGCATTGGATGCGGATCTAACGATCCAAAGTATCCATCTATGACCAACTCGTAATTTATGTTTTAGAGGTGTCAAAACTACGTTGGGATTAGTCACTACCTTGCAACCTTTTGGGTTTTAAGCATCGTTATATTCTAAATAATTAACACTACCACATTATCTCTACTATAGAGACAATCAATTAGATTACAATAATCCAATCATTCATTAATAAAGAATAATGTTTTGTCAAACAAAACACTCATCTATCTCTTATAGTGACGGAATTAAGTTCCTTATTCTAATTGGAATGTAAAGACAATCTTTGTTTTTCCAATTTCTTTGGTAGTTCATGTGAGGAAGCAAGTACTATTTGCTTTCGCAAAGATCTATATCTTATTCACGTTCCGAATGTGAAGTACTTTCTCTTCTCTCATTAATCTTCTACTTCTTATTAGCGACACTTTTACAACGATTGTAAAACATAGTTACTAATACGGAATCAAGCATTCAAGTAGAAGAACCAACTGTTTTGAATTATTCAAGAACAATTTACAACACCTTCAAAAGGTGTGTTCTTGACTCTTGCAAGACATTTCTTGCATATACCCCTTCCAATGTCCATCCTTTCATAAAGAAAGTTTGTTCCCTTGGAGTTATATTGCCTTCTTCATTTGACTTCTCCCTTGACTACAATAGTCATGGTCCCCAAACCCCCACTATCTCTCTTGAAACTTATTTCAATTGTGTTATACACATCAAACGATTTGGAGAGCGTGCGGTTATTGTTCACTATATAGTTTACAATAAACTTAGTGAACCATTTGGATAGGGACACAAAGGTGAAGTCCTAGCCTAGTTTCCGTCTCGTGAAGTGGTTTAACACTTCAGCACTCAATGATTCAAAATCATCATAAGTCCATGTTGATGGACTATTTTTGTCAACCAACCATTATGTTCTAAACATAATTACAAACTTTCAAGAGTTGTTCAAGGCAACTCTTATTTCTTTATACAACGATTTGTAAGTGAAGAACTATGACACTAAAAGTGTTCATGTCTTTGTGCTAATCTTCATAAGTTCCTTTGTTCATACAACAAAGGAATAAGCATTGGTTGTTTGTGTTGTCCTCTTTATGATAGACTTATCTAACATGTTCTTCCAACGATACATTATCAATAGGAAAATTGTGAAGATGAGACTACTTAGGTACATATACAATCCATTCAACACAATCTATTCAACACAATCTATGGGATTGTGGTACCAAGTCCGGAAACTAAAGCCTTTCGCTTTCTTTGTCAAGTTTTGGATAACGTTTGCAAATATATCGGTAAATAAATACATAACAAATATAAATTGATTGATTTTAAGCCATTTGATCCGGGTCTTTAAATCAAATAGCACCACCCACTATTTTCGGCAAATTCCATATCCCTCATCGGAATTCGAGAGTTTTGGAGAAAACTCTTAGTAGGGTATGGGAGGCTCACTATTACCAAGCCCACCTCACAATGATATGATGTTGGCTAGCAACAATAATAATGAGAGAGTACGCTTACTCATTTACATCTAATGTAAGTACCCATCTTATTTGGCCTCTAGAGAATGAAGCCTCACAATGATATGATGTTGGCTCCATTGCACTTAGTTAAGTCATTCCTACCATGCAAGTTTGAGTAAGGGTTCAAAAACAACCTCACAATGATATGATGTTGATCATTCTCGTTGCCTACCTTCACAACATCATGTATGCATATAGAACTCCTTCTGAGTGTAAGCACGGATTTTGTACTCCCCCATGATAGGGTGAAGTCGGTGTATGAGTCACAAACGATCGGAGCCTACCACGGTGGAAGGCCATGAAAGAGTGTTCAAAGCACTCTCACGCTTGTCAACTTAATAATGGTTTGGTTGAGGGTTTTAGGTCTCATCACATTTAAGCATACATTTTAATCTTATTAAAACAATTTGGTCCTATTACAACTATTGGTCCATGTGATTGATTTAGTAGTATATGATACTCCCACTAAGCTTGTAAAACGGTTTTTAAAGCAAGAGTATATGGTACTACTGACATAAGCTTTGCATTCATAGATGGACTATATAGTTACCTTAGGGCCTTAGGATGACTATGAACCTTTGATTCGATCCAACACGAGCCTAGTGTTGGATCTCGGTCTAGGGATGGTGATTGATTTTAGTTACGCGTTTAATCATATTAAGGCTCGTTTTTCCTATTGGGCGTTGGACCCAACTACTCCAATTTCATGCATATCAAATAAACAAGAAAGGAGTACTTTAAAGTAAAGAAGAGCTTATGCTCTTTTAGAACATTTGATCATATCAAATTACAACCAAAATTAATCTACACATTCCCATGGTTCAAACAAATTTGAGACGGCCTTTCACATAGCTCAATTATCGTAGGCTTAGGTTCAGAATCACCCTTTCTTTAATTAATTAACGCTTTAACTAATTAAACTTGAATGCAACATTTTCATTTGGTTTTTGTATCCATAGAATTAATTTAGATGGAGCTAAATGAAATGAAAATCCAATTCTCATTTAAAGATACAAAACTATTTTGTTCTCTACTAATTTGGGCCAAAAAGCAATAACCTCAACCATTGGGCTATATTGCAAAACACAAACTTTTGAGGTCACTTTGTAAAAACACAAAAGTCCACTACTTCATGTAATTACAACTAGAACCCAAAAATTTTAACAAATACAAAAACTTCATTAAAGGAGCAAAACAATTTGTCCTTTAGTGATTTTGGGCCTTTACGTAAAAACGTAAACTTTTGGGTCAAAGTACAAATACACAAAGGTATCAAAACTTTATGTAATTGCATAAAAGCCCCAAAAGTACTCCCTTTGAAGGAGTGGCCGGCCAAGGGGTAGTGTGAGTGATGGTGTGTGTTTTTGATGAAAAGCAAAGTCTTAAAGTCAAGCATGTTGAAAAGGGGGAGTGATAGGTTGGTGTGGAAAAAGGGTATGGGTGTGTAAGAAAAGTACCAATCAATTCAAACACTCTATCAACATTTCAATCACCTTTTCAAATAAATGTCTTGTTGATAGAAAAGTCACACCAACCATTACAAAACAAAGACTTTATGCATATAACCAAAAAATTTGAATCAAAATACCAAACTTTTTGTTCTTGGTAAGAACATCAAGAACATTGAAGAACACACATGAAAACTCATAAGAGCTCCATGAATGTTTTCACTCAATAAAATTCAAAATTTCACTACTCAAAAGGGGGTTAACATCCTAGGGTACTTAGGGGTTCGAAAAGTCACTTTAAAACACTTTTAACAAGACAAACATGAACCCAAAAATCCACCCTTTGGATTTGGCCGAATTTCCCCATAAACATGGCACCAAATTTTAGCTCCAAAATTCATGCTCATATGAACTACATCTACAACATTTCAGATGGCAAATTTTCTAACAAAATTTACATTCAAAGAAGCAAGAATAAAGCTTGTAACCATTACAACATCCAAATCAAAGACTATGAACAACAAAACCCAAAAGGATTCACCAACTACTAGACCTAGGCTCTGATACCACTTGAAGGAAAATTTGTGAAAAACATGTTCATTTGAGCAACATCTATGGCATGCAATTAACAATTAAAGGCGGAATGATGCTTGTATGCACTCAAAACAAAACATTACACATGAAATTCAAAGTTTAGTGGTTGAGTGAACCAAGACTCAACTCAAGAACAAAGTGAGTTAAGAAATTTATACCTTTGTTGATTCCTCTTTGCATAAGCAAAGGCTAATCATCCAAGAGATAGGGCCTTCATTCTTTACTTCTTAGCTCCATGGATTTCTTGGAGGATGATGGTTGAAAGGATTCTCCAAGTTCCCAAAATAGAGAACCTCTAATTTTTCCACACCAAGGAGAGCATTAATGAGGAGATGAGTGACCTAGAGGAAGGAAGATTGCTAGCTATATTCCTCTCGGGTGGCCGGCCTCTTAGAGAGCAAAGAGAGCTTTGTGTTCTCATCTTTTCTCCAAAAAAACCCTAAGGATGAAATGGCTATAAAGTTGCCTTTATACCACCTCACAATGGAGTGGCAAACTTGCAATTAAGCCAAGTTCACTACCCATCTTTATATGGCCGGCCATTAAGGGTTCATGGGGCTTTCAAGCCCTTTGTGTTTTCAAGTTGTCATACAACTTGAGCTAATGGGCTTGACATTCAAATCCCATTGGGCCTTGCGGCCCAAAACTAACCCGAGGTCTATAACGAACTTATTCGTTTGATTAATTAACATATTAATTAATCCTAGCCATAAATAATTAAACCATTTAATTATCCTTACTCATCTCTGTTGTTTCTTCAATCTCTACCTTACACGGTGTACGATCCATTAGGTTCATTTTAGCGAGGCAGTGGGAGATTGTTACTCTTAACGATCGATTGTGAATTAAAACATACTTTCAATTCTCCCTTTAGTGATTACTCACCTTTAGGGCTTCCACAAACCATGAGTGACACCTAGCAGTATGTCATGGCTACCCAAGCTAACCAGAAGAGGTAGAGAACCTATTCAGTTTACGATTACAATGCAATACGGTCTTTCTCTAATGCAATACTCTTGACCACATTGTTTGGTTTGAGAGTTTATTCATGTCTACTATCCAAGATGATTCATTTACTTATACGATTGCCTTGGATGTGATTTCGAACGACTTCCGAAATCTCATTCATACTCTAGCCAGAGATTCTTAATCATATCATATAGTATTTTCCCGCAAACGGTTTGAAGGTTATAGATCCCTTATTGCACATTCACTTGCCTCCATGGCTAAGTGGCTTAACCCCAACTACGCCGTGGACACCCTCTAACGGAGTATCTTTGACATAGTTAAAGATCAAGGACCTAACCACAAGACAACTATGATGCCTCAGGTCAAATGACTGCTTTGCATTATCCCAACCATGAGTTCTCATGTGACATGAGTATGAGAACTCCTTGTTGATCTTGTTCAGTGGGCTCATTCTTTATTGAGCACCTACATGCTTGTCTTGGTGTCAGTCACACCAATGATTCGAGACCACTCACTCTCCTTATGAGAAGACATAGCACATACTGATTCTGATGGACTATCAATGCCCGATTAGCAATCCTATGATCAGGAACATTTAGGATATGTATACGAAAGAGAATGGTCTCATGAATCTAACTTCTTTAGATCACATTCTCCCTATTACATATTCCTTGGACTTGTCGTTTAAGCATATAACATTTATATGAGACGGCTTAAAACAATAATCTTTGCCCTTTATATTAAACTAGATTAGTTTAACATATGAAATGTTCGTAAAGTATCATGATATGATTGGTTTAGGGCACATTTCCAACAGTTTATTCATGTCTACTATCCAATGTGATTCTCTTACTTATATGATTACCTTGAATGTGATTTGGAACGAATTCCTAAATCTCATTCATACTATTGCCAGAGATTCTAAATCATATCATAGAGTATTCTCCCTCAAACGGTTTGAAGGTTAGAGATCCCTTGTTGTGCATTCACTTGACTTCATGGCTAAGCGGCTTAACCCCAACTATGTCGTGGACACCCTTTGACGAAGTGACTTTTGTAGGAAATGTGCCCTAAAGCCAATCATATGATGATACTTTATGGACATTTCACATGTTAAACTAATCTAGTTTAATATAAAGGGCAAAGATTATTGTTTAAAGCCGTCTCATGTAAATTTATATGCTTAAACGATAAGCCCAAGGAATGTGTAATTGGGAGAATGTGAGCTAAAGAAGTTAGATTCATGAGACCATTTTCTTTTGTATACATATCCTAAATGTTCCTGATCATAGGATTCCAATTGGGCATTGACAGTCTGTGAAGATCAGTACGTGCTATATCTGCTCTTAGAGAGAGTGACTAGTCTCGAGTCATTGGTGTGATTGACACCAAGACAAGATGTAGGTTCTCAATAGAAAATGAGTCCACTGAACACGATCAACAAGTAGTTCTCATACTCATGTGATATGAAAACTCATGGTTGGGATAATGCAAAGTAGTCCTTTGAGCTGAGGCATCACAGTTGTCTTATGGTTAGGTCCTTGATCTTTGACTATGTCAAAGTCACTCCATCAAAGGTTGTCCACAACATAGTTGGGGTTAAGCCACTTAGCCATGGAGGCAAGTGAATGCACAACAAGGGATCTCTAACCTTCAAACCGTTTAAGGGAGAATACTCTATGATATGATTAAGAATTCTGGCCAAAGTGTGAATGAGATTTAGGAATTCGTTCCAAATTACATTCAAGGTAATCATATAAATAAGAGAATCATATTAGATAGTAGAGATGAATAAACTATCAAATCAAACAATGTAGTCAAGAGTATTGTATTAGAGAAAGACTGTATTGCATTGTAATCCTAAACTGAATTGGTTCTCCACCTTTTCCGATTAGCTTAGGTAGCCATGACATACTGCTAGGTGTCACTCATGGTTTGTGGAAGCCCTAAAGGTGTATAATCACTAAAGGGAGAATTGAAAAGTAAGTTTCAATTTACAATCGATTTGAAGAGTTCTAATCGCCCACTACCTCGCTAAAAAAAAAAGAATGGATCGTACACCGTGTAAGGTAGAGATTGAAGAAACAATGGAGATGAGTAAGGATAATTAAATGGTTTAATTATTTATGGCTAGGATAAATTAATATGTTAATTAATCAAACGAATAAGTTCGTTTTATACCTCGGGTTAGTTTTGGGCCATAAAACCCAATGGACTTCGATGTCAAGTCCAATAACTCAAGTTGTATGACAACTTGAAGACACAAAGGGCATGAAAGCCCAATGAACCCACATGGCCGGCCATAGAGAGTGTGAGGGAGAATTGGTTTTGATTTCAATTATGCCACTCAATTTAAGTGGCTATAGAAAAGAAATTATAACCCATTCCCTCATAAGGGTTTTCTAGAGAGAAAAGAGAAAAACACAAAAAGCCATCTCTTCTCTTAGGAGGCCGGCCACCCTAGGAAGAATGGACTAGCATCCATCTCTTCCTAGGTCACTCATCTCTTCCTCAATGCTCGCCTTGGTGTGGAAACTTAGAGGTTCCCTTTCTTTGGATCTTGGAGAATCCATTGCTTCATCCATATCCAAGAAGTCATGGAGCCAAGAAACGAAGTTCCTCCGTACACATCCATGGAGCCAAAGAGCAAGGAGACTAAGGAAAGAAGGCCCTCACATGGGTGAATATCCTTTGCTAAGCAAAGAGGTGCTTCAAAGGTATAAAAGTTTCTCAACTCTTTTCTTTAAGAATTGAGTTGAGTCTTGGTTAACCACAACTACTAGGCCTTGAATTTCATGGGTAAAGTTTTGTTTTTGAGTGCATACAAGCATGATTCCACCTTTAATTGTTAATTGCATGCATAGATGTTGCTTAAATGAACTTGTTTTCACAAATTATTCCTTCAACTTTGACATAGTCAAAGATCAAGGACCTAACCATAAGACAACTATGATGCCTCATGTCAAATGACTACTTTGCATATCCCAACCATGAGTTTTCATGTGAGATGAGTATGAGAACTCCTTGTTGATCACGTTCAGTTGACTCATTCTCTATTGAGCACCTACATGTTTATCTTGGTGTCAGTCACACCAATGACTCGAGACCAATCACTCTCTCTAAGAGAAGACATAGCATGTACTAATCTTAACGGACTGTCAATGCCTAATTGGCAATCCTATGATCAGGAACGTTTAGGATATGTATACGAAAGAGAATGGTCTCATGAATCTAACTTCTTGAGATCACATTCTCCCAATTACTTATTCCTTGGATTTACCGTTTAAGCATATAACATTTATATGAGACGGCTTTAAACAATAATCTTTGCCCTTTATATTAAACTAGATTAGTTTAACATGTGAAATGTCCGTAAAGTATCATCGTATGATTGGTTTTAGGGCACATTTCCAACAAACACCTTATCCTTTTTGAAGTCAGTGATCAGCTCATTCTTCCCATGATTGGCAATACTCAGCTCTATATCATAGGATCGAGTTGCCAATTCTTCAAATGTTCTCAGTTTTATGCCTTGGAGGATGTAATGTAACCCCAAGTGCATGCCTTGAACACCTATCTCAATGGCAGAGGTTTCAGAATGCCCATCTTTGCAATCCAGACTTAATGAACACTACCTATTGATGTAGTCGACGACAGGTTCATCATTCCACTGTTTCGTACTCGTCAGCTCCAGCATGTTTACGTTACGTCAAGTGGTGTAGAAGCGGTTGAGGAATTCCATTTCAAGAAGGTCCCAGCTGTTGATAGACTAGGGCTCGAGGTTGGTGTACCAGTTAAAGCCATTACCTTTTATTAAGCTCACGAACTGTTAAACGAGGTAGTCTCCCTCCATTCGAGCATTGTTGCAAGTTTCGATGAAATGGGTAATATATTGTTTGGGATTACCCTTTCCATCGAATTGCATGAAATTTGGCGGCTGGTAACCCCTTGGCACCCTTAAAGAGTCAATCTTCTTAGAGTATAGCTTTGAGTGCAACACAGAGTCATATGAGCTTCCTTCGTATTGCGCCTTGATCGTGCTTGTGATCATCTCTTGCAGCTGTTGGATAAAGAAAGATCTCATGAGCGTCCCAGGTCTGTCCACCTCTAGCTTCTTCTCAGCTTTCTCAACCAGAAGCTCTTCTTTCTCGTCGGTTTCCTCCTTTGGCGGATCAACCTTTGGGTCAGCTTTCTCGTTATGTTGTGCCTCCAGATGGTTGATAAGTGTAGCAATCTACAAGTCATTTTCCTCCACGGTCCTCGTCAGCTTTGCAATTACTTCGTTCATTTAGGCCAGCTGCTCCTCGATGGACGTCGCACCAGTAGTCAAAACTTGCATGGCTACAGGATACGACTCGGAGTCAACATCAAAAGTCAACGACTCAGAGTACCTTTTTGAGCCTTCTTCCCTTGGCGCTCTTAGTGAGGCCAGGGTGATCACGGCCTTGTGCCTCGGGTACTCTTGCTCATTCGGCAGAGTTGATGTAGGGGTGGAAGGCACGACAGAGAGAGCTCCTGATGAACAAAGTAGATTTGTATTAATGAATTTGTAGGGTTACAATCTCTGTTTACAATTTTTCTCTGCCTTCAGTCTTCAAATTTGATGTAGATGTGTAGGTTGTTGATCCAAGGGTCGCGATGACTTGATATCGGATGAACGATTGCTTCAAGTTTTGTGCTTGAAACAATGCTTGGATAGTCTTTACCTTAGGTTTAGGGCTGTGGTAAATGGATTGTTGATGTAGAATTTCGTTGATTCAAGGGTCTTGGCGACTTGATCTTGAATTGAACGTCATTACAAGTTTTGAGCTTGTAACAAAGTCTTAAAGGAATCGGCACAGGTGCTTGTTGATTCTTCAAGGGAATGCTTCGGCTTTGGTCGAAAAAAAGCTTCGACTTTGGTTGTTCAATGTAAAAATTATCAACCTTATGCTTGTCTTGGGACCTTGTATTTATAGACTTCCAAAGCCATGCCTTTGGGTGGATTTGGCTTTGATTTGTGTATTGATTCGTCCATGGGAGAATTTAGGCATGTTTTGTGTCTTGTTTTCAGCCACTTTCCCTTGCTTGGCCGAAATCTATAGGGCTTGTTGCCTATTTTGTGAGCAATCTTCAATTCTTGCTTGTTTTGTGAAGATGCTTTAGCTCTCTTTCCAATTTTGGGAGCAATTTAGAACCCTTGCCGATTTTAAGGAGATTTCTTCCTTTTGGGCGTATTTTGGGGAATTTTTGAGCTTCCTTTGCTTGATTTGTGTCACATGTCATTGATGACTTGTCCATTTGTGATGAGTCATATGCCACGTGGAGCTTTGTGATGCATCATTTGCATGCAGTGAAATTTACATGTCTACAACATGCTTGAAAGAAGAAACTCAAACTAACGATGCAACCCTGTAAGACTTGAGCCTATTCCTTGTTTGGAGAGTATTTATCCGACTTTATTATCTTATTTCTTTGCATTTACTTAGTTAATTTCCATTCGTACTATTGTAGGTCCAGTTGGTAAAGATGACAATAAAAAGTCAAATAGAGCAATTTGGAGCAGTTTTGGACTTGGATTGGATAGCAGGCGTGGATAGCATATGGGTTGGACATTTTTGGTGTTTAAAAGGTGTTAGACATGTGCTAAAATCTGGAGAAATTAAAGTTGAGGCCTGGAAGGCAAGGAATTACACAAGAAAGAGGAATCCTAGTTGGAGAGAAACACTATCTTATCCTATCTTATCTTATCTTATCCTACATTATCTTATCTTATCTCCAACTGCAAGGAGGAATCCTAATCACATTCCAACGCTCTCTACGTGATTCTTAGAGTCCTAAAATAATTCAAAACGCCAAAGCTTTCCCTCCTTGGATTTAGCCGTCCCCTCCCTATATATATGAAATTCATGCACGTTTTAGGGGGTGCCGCGCCTACCATTCATCCATTGAAGTTGTTGGAATTTTCAGAGTTCTTTCTCTCTTGTTTTAAGTTTCAATGTTTCTTTTAGATTGCTTTTCAGTTATGATGAACATGTGTAACCAAGTTTCATTTTAGCTAAAGGTGAATTCGAAACCATGATCATATGTTTTACATATATTGATTACATCCAGTTATTGTTTCATAAAACATGAATGGATTTACTTATCTTCTTTATAGAGAACTTATTCTTGTATGTTTATTAAGGATGCATACTTAGTTTGCATGCAGGGATTTGATGCTAGAATATAAGGGAATTTCACCTAATCATTAAGAACTTATATTTGTAAGTAGTAAAAGTCACTAGTCATGATGGAGTTAAGTAAGTTCTTGGTAGGAGTATCATGAAGGAAATTATTTGTCCTAGTTAATAACATGTGAGAACATTTGAACACATAAGCAAGCTAATAACACTTTAAGTAGGCAAGCATTAAAAAACAATTCTAAAACCTATGACTTTCAAAGCCTAGTGAATGGTGAACCACAAGACTCTTTAACAACATTAAAGAGAAGAAAGGATTTTGAGATCCATTACCCTTGAAGCTCATCCATGTTTACACAAAGGATTCACCCAAGTGGAGGGCCTTCAAGTCACCTCCTAGCTCCTTAGATCTTCCTTGTGATTTTCTTCCCTTTTGATGCTCCTTTGCTCTTTGAGGATGTGAGGAAAGGAACTCCAAAAATACCAAAAGTTTGGTACCTCTAAGTCTCCACACCAAGGATGATGGTGTGAAGATGAAATGGATTACCTAGAGGAAATTGGATGCTAGTGAACTCCCATAGAAAGGCCGGCCTCTATAGAGAAAAAGGAGAAAAAATTTCTCTTCTTTGCCTCAAGAAAACCCTAGTGAGAGAATGGCTATAAAGATGCCTTTATACCACCTCACATGTGAGTGGCAAACTTGCAATTAACCCAAGTTTGCTACCACTCACCCTATGGTGGTTTTGACTTTGTATTTGGGTTAATTTACATTTAGTTTTAGTTGTCACACAACTTAAACTTAATGGGCCTTGTGGACCAAAACCCTTTTGGGTCTCGAAACCCAAAACCAACTTGAAAGCCCAATAGGAACCTTTCGTAAGATTAATTAACTAATTAATTAATCTTTACCATTCTTAATTAAACTATTTAATTGATTGTCCATCTCATTTATATCTTCAAATTCATCCTTACTTGGTGTACGATCTATTACGCTCCAATTAGCAAGACAGTGGGCGATTGTTACTCTTAACGATCGATTGTGAATTGAAACTACATTTCAATTCTCCCTTTGATGAAGATTAGTGTTTGCTAATCTTCAAGGCTTCCACAAACCATGAGTGACAACTAGCAATATGTCATGGCTACCCAAGCCAAGTAGAAGTGGTTGGAGAACCTATCCAGCTACAATTACAATGCAATAAGGTCCTTCTTTAATACAATACTCTTAATCACATTGTTTGAGTGATAGTTTGTTTCATGTCTACTATCCAATGTGATACTTCTCTATATGATTCAATTGAATATGATTTGGAGCCAACTTCCTAAGTCATATTCATATGCTTTGGCCAAAGACTCCCGAATCATATCTCAGAGAATTCTCCCTCCACCATGGAAGGTTAAAGATCCCTTGTTGTGCATTCATATGCCTACATGACTAGATACCTTGACCGCAACAATGTCGTGGACACTCTCGATGGAATGCCTTTGACATGATCAAAGATCAAAGACCTAACCGTTAAACATCTATGATACCTTAGGTCAAATGACTACTTTGCATATTGCAACTTACGAGTTCTTACATGACATGTATGTTCGAACTCTCTTTTGATCGTAGTTCAGTGTACTCCATTACCATTTTGAGCACCTATGTGTTTGTCTCAGTGTCCAACACTAAATGACTTGAGACTAGTCATACTCACGCTTGAATTAACATAACACATACTAACCTTAGTAGATTGTCAATGCCCAATTGGCAATCCTATGGCTAGGAACGTTTTAGGAGTGAACATAAAGAGAAAGGTCTCGTTAATCTAACTTACTTAGATCACTTCTCTCTTAGATTAAATACATTCCTTGGATTCCCTTATTGCTTAAACACATAATACAATAAATAGTGATTAACAATAAGCTTTGCCCTTCATTAAACATATAATAGTTTAACACAATAAGTATTCCAAAAGATATTACATCAAATGAGTGGCTTTGTGGGCATACTTCTAACAATCTCCCACTTGCACTCAAAGCCACCTTCCCATGTATCTAATACTCATCTTGTCCATATGGCGGTCAAGTTGGATTTGAGACATTGGCTTTGTCAGTGGATCTGCTACATTATCGGCTGAGGCAACCTTGAGGATTTTGACTTTCCCTTCGGTGGCATATCGTCTAATGATATTGAAGCATCTATCAAAATGCTTGTTTTTTTTATGAGCCCTGGGTTCCTCGGCTTGAGCTATAGCCCCAATATTATCACAGTACAAAGTTACTGGTGACATAATGGTGGAACCACTCCAAGTTCAGTGATGAATTTCTTCATCCATAACGCTTTTTTTGCCGGCTTCAGCTGCAGCGACATATTCTGCCTCCGTCATGGAATCAGCAACTACATCTTGTTTCTTGCTCTTCCAGCTGACAGCCCTACCATTCAGAGTGAATACATATCCAGAATTGGAACTTCTATCGTTGACGTCAGATTGAAAATTTGAGTCAGTATAGCCTTCCACTCACAACTCTGATGCTCCTCCATAAACGAGCAACATATCCTTATTTCTTCTTAAGTACTTAAAGATCATCTTGACAGTTGCCCAATGTTCTGATCCTGGATTAGATTGATATCGACTAGTAATGCTCACAGCATAAGCGATATCAGGCCTTGTGCATATCATGGCATACATGAAACTTCATATTGCAGAAGCATAAGGAGTCCTACTCATCTGCTATATCTCTTCAGGAGTTTTCGGTCCTATGGACTTAGAAAGGTGAATTCCATGTCTCACAAGAAGAAGACCTTTCTTAGATTATTCCATTTGGAACCTACTTAGCACCTTATCTATGTACATAGATTGGGATAATCCAATTAATTTTTTGGATGTATCACGATAAAGTTTTATCCCCAATACATAAGATGCATCTCCTAAATCTTTCATACTGAAGGTTTTGGACAACCATACTTTTACATAAGAAAGCACTGCAGTGTCATTCCGGAATAGTAATATGTCATCTACATATAACACTAGGAATACAATTCCATCCCCAATGACCTTTTGATAAACATAATTGTCGTCTTTGTTTTTTATAGGAGCATATTTATGCGACTTAGTTGGTTTGTTTTCTTGCATTTTTATTGTTAGTTCTTAGCTATTTTAGTATTTTAAGCTATTTTCGTGTGTTTGTAGGTCCAAAGGGTTAAAGAGGCAAGAAAGTGCATTTTGGAGTAATTTTGGGCATGGAATGGATAACACATGCTTGGAGCAAGGTAGATGGATGAATTTGAAGTTTAAGAAGGTCTAGGAATGTTTGGGGGAATTAAATCAAAGATTTGGAAGAAAGGAATCAGCTAAGGAAAAGGAAACATTAATTCAAACTTACCTTATTTTCAAAATATGACACTTAAAACACCTTTCCTTTTCCTAAAACCCCTTGCCATGTCCTCCTCCTTTCCCCTTTCTTCTTGGACAATACCGCATCTCCCTTTCCCTTTCCTTCCCTTGTGCCACACCCTACATTCCCTTTTCCGTTTAGGATTCTGATTTGTTACCTTTTTTCTTACAGGATTTGGAATGAAAATCTGTCTTAACACATTAATTAGGGTTTTGAATACCTTTCCCTATAAATATATTCCCTTGCCGCACCCATCAGGAGGAACCACTCATCCATCCTTCACCATAACTCACCTACATCCATCCACCACCACAATTCACCACTCATCCATCATCACAACCCTTGTGTCGCAGCAAAGAAGAGGAAGAAGGACCCTTGAACGTGCTTGCCATTCAAGACGTTGGATTATTGGAGCGTTTATGGGTGTTTTCTATCTTTTGTTTTCAGTGTTTAAATTTAATTATCTTTGTGTAATTGCGAACATGAGGAGCTAAACTCCTTTTAGCTACGGGGAGTTTCGAAACCATGAACATATTGGCCATATGAATTGATTACTTCCAGTAGTGATTTCATAATTAGTGAATGTAATTTACTTAACTGTTTGATTCAGAACTTATTCTTGTATGTTGATTAAGGATGCATACTTAGTTTGCATGCATGAATTTTATGCTAGAATATAAGGGAGTTTCACCTAATCGTTATGAACTTATATTTACAAGTAGTGGAGGTTGCTAGTCATAATCACGTTAAGTAAATTCCTGGCATAAGTATCATGCAGTTCATAGTTACGAGTGCCTTGTCAATGTTTATGATTTTCACAGAGCTTAATGATCTTTGCTTGTATCTCTATTATGCAGTTCATGTAAGGAACTTGGGAAGAATAATTTGGTCGGCGTAGAGTCCAATTCAATGAACTTAGGAAAATCTAAAGGTTAATTAGTGCAGTTCACGGTTAATCTGGGGCGTTGAGATTCATGGTTTATTGGAAAAGCAACTGGAAATCAATTTGTATGCAAGTGTGTCATGTGTGGAGAAGAACCCTCTAGCTAGCCTTTCATCCTTGAATCTCCTTAATTTCGTACCCTTTTTGTTTAGTTTCTGCAATTCGTTTGTTTAAGTCTTAAATTCGTCAAAACCCAGTCCCCTTTTAATTAAGTGTGTTAGATTAGTTAGAAGTGTGTTTAAATCTGTCCAATTTAGTGTTTTGAATCTTACTAGTCTAGAATTCGTCTAAATAACTCCCTAGAGTCTGTTTTGAGTCAATTTACTTGTTTTGTGTTGTTTTGAGTCATTCTAGTATGTTTTGAGTCTCTTTAGTTTGTTCTGAGTTCTTTGAGTCTAATTAAGTGTTTTCAGCCAAGTTAATTGTTTTTGAGTCAGTTTTAAGTAGATTAGCAATCCCTCCTAATCCCCGACCTAGAACGATCCCTACTTACATCTTTACTACAATTGTCAATAAGAGGGTTTAATTTGTGTGCTAGTTTATATCACATCAGTTTTGAGTAAAACCAAACGATTTGATTTTAGTGTCAAAATGAATGTTCTAACTCTTGGAGGCTTGCTTAAGTCCATAAATGGACCTCTAAAGCTTGCATACCTTAGTCTTTTCAAACTTGGACATGAAACCTTTGGGTTGAGTCATATAGAGCTCTTCCTCTAGGTAGCCATTCAGAAAGGCCGTCTTCACGTCCATTGCCATATCTCGTAATCATGGTACGCAACTATAACAAGCAAAATCCAAATGGACTTAATCATGGCTACATAAGAGAAGGTTTCTTCATGGTCAATCCCTTCTCGTTACCTGTAACCCTTGGCTATTAGTCTAGGCTTATAAGTCTCCACATTCCCATCATCGCCTATCTTCCTCTTGAAGACCCATTTGTTTCCAACATGTACTATACCTTTTGGAGGGTCTACAAGAGTCCATACCTGATTTTGATACATGGAATCCATCTCAGATTTCATGGCCTCTTTCCATCTCTTTGAATCAATGTTAGATATTGCTTTAGTGTAGCCTCTAGGGTCTTCCTTTATGTCATTGTCACCAAGAAGGTGCAATTCCCCAAGTCATTATCCAAGCCTCTTAGGTGGCTTGCTGACTCGTTCAGATCTACGTGGAGTTAGGGGTTCAGGTATAGGGTTGTCAACTTGTCGAGTGCTTGTTTGTGATTCATTTTTAATCTTATTAATTTCCATCATTTTACTTGTAGTTCCTTTGAGAAAAAATTTGTCCATTAGAAACTTTGAAGTTCTGGCGACAAAGACTTTCTGGTCGTCATGATGGTAGAACTCATATCCCATAGTTTCTCTACGATATCCCACAAAATAGCACCTAACTGATCTCGCTTCAAGCTTCTTGACATATGCTTCACAACCCCAAATCTTAATATGATTAAGACTTGGCTTTCTCCCATGCCATATCTCATAGGGCGTCTGTGAAACTGACTTGGAAGGTACTCTATTAAGCAAGTAAGCTGCTGTATATAGAGCGTATCCCCATAATGTCACTGGTAGATCGGCAGAACTCATCATAGAATGAACCATGTTCATCAAGGTTCGATTTCTCCTTTCAGAAACTCCATTAAGTTGTGCAGTTCCTAATGGAGTACACTGTGACATTATTCCACAGTCTTTGAGATAATCTAGGAACTCGTTACTTAGATACTCCCCTCGATCTGATCTTAGGATCTTTATCTGCTTCCCAGTTTGCTTCTCAACTTCATTCTTGAATTCTTTGAACTTTTCAAAGGATTCTGACTTGTACTTCATAAGATACACATAGCCAAACCGAGAGTGATCGTCAGTGAATATGATATAATAGGAGAAGCCTCTTCTCGACGTAGTAGACATAGGTCCACATACGTCAGTGTGGATTAACCCTAGAATTTCAATGGCACGCTCTCGCTTCCCACTGAATGGAGATTTGGTCATCTTCCCATTCAAGCAACATTCACAAATACCCATTTGGTCATTACCTAATGGGCGGAAATATCCGTCTTTCGACATCTTGCAAATCTTATCAAGGTTTACATGTCCAAGTTTAAGATGTCACATCTTTTCTTGGTTAACTTCTTCTCTAGCCCTTTTGGGTTTTAAGGTATTCCCGCTTTCAATATAGTGCATCCCACTACTTGTCTCTAGGTGAAAAAGTCCCTCTATCATATTACCATGAGAGATAATAAGACCGTTCAAATATAAAGTGCAACTCATTTTGTCAAACAATACTGAGTGCCCATCTTGTAAAAGCATAGAGATGGAAATCAAATTCTTTATACAGGAAGGAAAATATAAACAATTTTTAAGTTCCAAGACTTCCCCAAAGGGTAGTTTAAGCATGTAGGTGCCTACTGCTTTTTCAGAGATCTTAGTGTTGTTCCCAATTCGCACAATCATCTCCCCATTGAGCAATATCCTGCTCCCTGTTAGTCCCTGCAACGAATTGCAGATATGTTGACTAGCGCCTGAATTAAATATCTAGGAATTGAAGCTTACTATAAAAGCACTCTCTATGACAGAAATAGTCCCTTCAAAAGTTCGTGTCATAAGGATCGCAACGTGCACCCTGTATTTCTTCTTCCAATGTTCATCCTATCCACAATGAAAGCATGTTCCTTTCGATTTTCTTGCCTTCTTCTTATGCAACCTTTTCCTTGTGCTTGCATTCTCACTCCCATTATCCTTTTTGAAACCTTGTTCAAATTCACAGCACATGTCAATCATCTCTGCAAGAGTACGATCGAATCTATTCACTTTATAGTTTACTATAAACTTAGTGAAATCATCCAAGAGAGATGCAAGGAAAAAGTCTTGGGCCATTTTCCCATTGATGGAAGTTCCTAAACTCTCAAGATCTTGAAAGATCCTTTCCATCTTTTGTCCATGTTTTGGACCGATGTCCCCTTTGCCATTTTGGCATCCAATAGACTACAAACATTTGAGAATCGTAGATTACTAGTCTCAACGTCATGCATCTTATGCAAACTATCAACCATGGCACAAGAAGTGTCCATGTGCCTATGTAGCTTCCTAAGCTCCTCACTAAGCGAAGTGAGGATTAAGCATTTGGCTTGTAGGTCATCCTCATAGTGTCTAGCATAATTTTGACACTCCTCATTTGAAGCTAGTTTCGTAGGAGGTACATGAAGAGGGGATTGCTTGAGCACATACGATATGTCATTCATTTTTGAGACATTCTCAATGTGATGATACCAAGCAAGGAAACGTTGGCCCCTAAGGCTCTTTTTGTCAAGTATAATGGTAGGTGTTATTTTAGGCATGTCGTTAACTACATAACATAATAGAAATCGTATTAGATTGTTGATTTTAGAACTACTTGATTGGGTCTTAAATCAAATAGTACCACCCACTATTTTTGGCAAATTCCACATCCCTCAATGAAATCCGAGAGTTATGTTGAACTGTTAGCGGGGTATGGGAAGCTCATCATTACCAAGCCCACCTCATAATGATATGATGTTGGTTAGCAACAATAATGACGAGAGAATAACACTTTAGTCATTTACAACTCTTGTAATTACCCATCTAGTTTGGCCTCTAGAGAATGATGTCTCACAATGATATGATGTTGGCACCATTGCACTTAGTTAAGTTATTCCCACCATGCTAGTTCGTATAGGGGTTCAAGAATAGCCTCACAATGATATGATGTTGGCCATCCTCGTTGCCTACCTCACCACATCATGTATGTACATATGGACTCCTCTTGAATGTAAGTACATACTTTGAACTTCCCCATGATAGGATGAAGCCAGTGTATGAGTCACAAACGATTGGAGCCCACCACGGTGGAAGGCCAACGAAGAGATGTTCAAAGCATCTCTCACTTATCAACTTAATATTTGTTTTGTTGAGGGAGTAGTGTTGGGCTACATCAATTTCATTTTAATATTATTAAAAGAACTTGGGCCTATCACAACCATTAGTTCAAGTTTATATGAATTAGTAGTATATGATACTCCCATTATTTTGATGAAACGAGTGAGACTATATGTAACTACTAACAAATGCGTAGCATCCTCATATGGACTATATAGTCATTTTAGGTCTTAGGATGATGATGAACCGTTTGATTTGATCCAACACGAGCCTTGTGTTGGACCTTGCGTCTAAGGTAGGTAGTTGTTGATTTTAGTTACGCGTTTAATCTAATTAAACTGTCATTTCCTATTGGGCGTTGTACCTAACTATTCCAATTTGCATGCAAATAAACAAAAAAGATAATTGAAATAAAGAGAAGGGCTTATGTCATGGCTACCCAAGCTAAGTAGAAGTGGTTGGAGAACCTATCCAGTTACAATTACAATGCAATACGGTCATTCTCTAATACAATACTTTTAATCACATTGTTTGAGTGATAGTTTGCTTCATGTCTACTATCCAATGTGATACTTCTCTATATGATTCAATTGAATATGATTTGGAACCAACTTCCTAAGTCACATTCATATACTTTGGCCAAAGACTCCCGAATCATATCTCAAAGTATTATCCTCCCTCCATGGAAGGTTAGAGATCCCTTGTTGTGCATTCATATGCCTACATGACTAGATAGCTTGACCCTAACAATGTTGTGGACACTCTCAATGGAATTCCTTTGACATGATCAAAGATCAAGAACCTAACCATTAGACATCTATGATGCCTTATGTCAAAGGACTACTTTGCATATTTCAGCTTACGAGTTTTTACATGACATGTATGTTCGAGCTCTCTTTTGATCGTAGTTCAGTGTACTCGATTACCATTTTGAGCACCTATGTGTTTGTCTCAGTGTCCAACACTAAATGACTTGAGACTAGTCATACTCACACTTGAATTAACATAACACATACTAATGTTAGCGGATTGTCAATGCTCAATTGGCAATCCTATGGCTAGGAACGTTTTAGGAATGAACATAAGAGAAATGTCTCGTTAATCTAACTTACTTATATCACTTCTCTCTTACATTAAATACATTCCTTGGATTCCCTTATTGCTTTAGCACATAATACAATAAATAGTGATTAACAATAAACTTTGCCCTTCATTAAACATATAATAGTTTAACACAATAAGTATTCCAAAAGCTATTACATCAAATGAGTGGCTTTGTGGGCATACTTCTAACATATCATGCTTTTCATAGTTACAAATGCTTTGTCAATGCTTATGATTTTCACATAACTTAATGATCTTTGAGATGTATCTCTATCATGCTTCTCATAGTTAGGGAACTTGAGAAGAATAATTTGGTTGCGTCGCTGAGTCCAATTCAATGAACTTAGGAAAATCTGAGAGTTAATTAGTGTTGTTCATAGTTAATTTAGCGCATTGTCATTCATGGTTTATAGAAAGAATAACTGAAAATCGATGTGTATGCATATGATTCATGTGTGGAGAAGAATCCTTTAGCTATCCTTTCATCCATATTTCATTAACAACTTAATTTACTTTCTGCCATTTACTTTTGTTTTCATTAAATTCGTCCAAAAATCCCCCAGTCACTATTTTGTTGCTAGTTAAACTTAGTTTTCAGTTTTATAAGTTTAATTTGTGTTGATTAACGTCCTTTCTAATCCTCGGAATAGAACGATCCCTACTTACTCGTACTACGATTGCATAATTTATAGGGTTTAATTTGTGTGTTAGTTTCTACCACATCAGACCCTCACATGTGTTGTGTATGAGTGGTTATAAATGCTATCTACTCATTGTTGATGATTTCAGAAGGTATTGTTGGTTTTTCCCCTTGAAATCTAAGGCAGATGTGTACTCCACTTTTGTAAACTTTCAATGCTATGTAGAAAATGTTCTTGGAAATACAATCAAAATTGTCAGATCTGACTCAGGGGGTGAATTCATTGGTAATCAGTTTCAATCTTATCTTAAGTCTCATGGTATTTTACAACAATTCAGTTGTCACCATACCTCTGGAAAAAATAGTTGTGTTAAGTGTAAACACAAACATTTAGTTGAAACAGCAAAGACTTTGTTAGTTCAATATCAAGTACCTCATCAGTTTTGGGTTGAAGCATTCTCAACTGCTGCCTCTTTGATTAACAGACTCCCTATATCTGGTATTCCCCGGTCTCATTGGGAACTTTTGTTTCACATTCCTCCAGATTATTCACGGTTGAAAATATTTGGATGTAGGTACTTCCCATGGCTCAAACCTTACATCTCTTCCAAATTGGAAAGTAAAAGTAAACATTGTGTTTTCTTGAGGTACAGTGTTCAATATAAAGGGTACAAGTGCTTGGATCCACTCACTCAGTGCATTTATATTTCCAGGCATGTCATTTTCAATGAATCAGAATTTCCATATCATAAGATTATAGCTGCTGCATCTACTACTTCATCAACTTCATTATTTTCACCTATTAGTCTTGAGTTTACAATTCCTCATTGTGCTCCATAACACCAGTTCCTTAAGTGTCTACTCCTACTCCAAGTAATCATCTTAATGTTGAATCTTCAATACATGAAGATTCTGCATCATCATCAAGTGCAGCTTCTTCAATTGCTACAGTTCCTCAGGTTGTTTCCAATATACATCCAATGGTTACTTGGTCTAAAGCGTGAGTTTTTAAACCTAAGGCTTACTCAACAACTAAGCATCCATTGCTATCTTCAATTGATCATGTTCTAATTACATATCTTCAAGCATCCAAGTTTGCACACTGGAAAAATGCTATGGAAGAGAAATTTAATGCATTGTAGTCCACAGGTACATGGTCATTGGTGCCTTATACTTCTAATCAAAATGTTGTTGGTTGTAAGTGGGTCTTCAGGGTCAAGACACATCCAGATGGCAACATTGATCGATATAAAGCCCGGCTTGTAGCCAAGGGCTTTCATCAGCAAGAAGGCTTGGATTACAAAGAGACTTTTAGCCCAGTGGCTAAACTTATAACAATTAGGATTCTTCTGTCTCTTGTTGTTCAATGTGACTAGTTTTTTAATCAACTTGACATCAGTAATGCCTTCCTACATGGTGATCTCAAAGAGGATGTCTTTATGACTCAACCTCCTGGCTTCTGTGACCCCAATTTTCCCAACCATGTGTGTAAACTCAACAAGTCTCTCTATGGTCTCAAACAAGCTCCTAGAGCTTGGTTTGACAAGTTGTTCAACACTTTGCAGTCTTTTGGTTTTCAACACTCAACTTTCAGATGCTTCTCTCTTTGTTCTTAAAGCTCATGTGTTGGTAATTATTTTAGTCTATGTCAATGATATTCTCATGACTAGACCAAATTTAGATGTTTGCAAACTCTTCATTCAGAAGCTTAGTTCAGCCTTTCTAGTCAAGGACCTTGGTTCTTTGCATTATTTCCTTGGTCTTCAAATTCAGAGGACTTTTAAAGGTTTATTTCTTCATCAGAGTAAATATTTACTTGACTTACTTCAGTAAACAAAAATGGAATGTGCTAAACCTTGTACAACCCTTCTGAGTAGCATCAAACTTGATCACACTGGATCACTTCTCTCAGATCCTACAAAGTATAGGTCTATAGTTGGTGCCTTACAATATTTGACATGGAGCCGGCCTGATTTATCCTTCATAGTTAATCAAGTATGTCAATTTATGCATGTTCCAAGGGAATCTCACTTCCAGGCAGTCCAAAGAGTCTTAAGATTTCTCAAAGGTTCTCTCACATAAGGTTTCTGGTTCAAAAAGGGTTCAATTCATCTCTCTGCCTTCTTAGATGCTGACTGGGCAGGCTGTCCATTTGACAAAAGATCTACAAGTGGTTATTGCATTTTTTTTTTGGGATCTAATTTGATTAGTTTGAGTGCCAAGAAGCAATCCATTGTTGCTCGCAGTTCAACAGAAGCTGAATATAAGTCATTAGCTCACATTGCTGTAGAAATCACCTGGATTTGCAAAGTTCTTAATGATA